>JBBGZY010000673.1:952500-2152500 GCA_037952925.1 Lithobates clamitans | reverse complement strand
TTCATTGATGCTGCCTTTGTATCAAAGCACTCGATTCCACTGCAGCTTCGTGACACTCCACTTGCCATTGAGGCTCTTGACAGAAGACCTCTACAGCCTGCCCATGTGACTCATGAGACGGTTCAGTTTTCCATGGCCGTAGGGGCTCTTCACCGTGGGATAATCCAATTTCACGTGATTTCCTCTCCTAAGTTTCCGCTGGTTATGGGTTATCCTTGGTTACAGAGGCACAACCCCTCTTTTGATCAGCTCTGTGCTGAGGTTCTCTCCTGGTCACCACAATGCAGTGAAACATGCTTCCGGAATGTAGCCAAGGTCCTGTGTACCTCTTCACTCTCCTCCCTGCCAGAGGAGTACCGTGATTTTAGCGCGGTCTTTGACAAAGGTCAAGCTGCTAGTTTGCCTCCACACAGGCCATATGATTGCGCAATTGACCTTCATCCTAGTGCCACTCCCCCTCGTGGTCGGGTTTACCCTTTGTCGGTCTTGGAGGATAAAGCCATGGAGGAGTATGTTGCAGACACACTTTCTCAAGATTTCATCCGCAAATCCTTGTCTCCTGCTGGTGCTGGTTTCTTTGTGAAGAAGAGCGGTGAACTGAGACCTTGTATTGATTATAGGAGTCTCAATCGTTTCACGATCAAGAATGCCTATCCGATCCCGTTGATTACAGAGTTATTTGACCGTGGTTTGTAGCAAGAGAGGTAAAAATAAGCCGCCCTTGGTTCTCTCTCACTCCACTGCGCCAAAGACCAGTGACAAAACTAAATGATTGTTGTGTAAATGAATACAAGATGTGTACAGTGAAAAGCTGCCACTTAAATGTGTAAATTGTTCTGAATCCCAAAACTATACCTCTCACATGTGTACAGATAGAGATAGTGGCGCTAATATATATTTGTAAAGATATGAGTCAAAACAGCATGGTACCTGCGACACTCTGATTCTATACAAAAAACAGTAATAAAGATAGAAATATAACACCCCATGAAAAGTGAAAGTTTTTTTCGAAATTTATTCCCAATTGAACATATTGGTTAAAAAATAGAAATTTTATTACAACAATTAAAAAAAGCCATAAAGAGGCTATAACAATACATTATTCACAAATTTAATAAAATACAGTAACAATGCCTAATATGGATACCACTTTGTTCTCAACATGTTTCGCTCATTGGAGCTTCTTCAGGAGATATGGTATATGGCATCAATTAAACTAAAATGACATAAGAGAAAAAGAAAAATCAATATAGTGAAATTTCATCATAAGCATAATATGACATTATAAACTAAGAGTTAAGCATCAGGATACTTCCATGTTAGGGTAAATAGAATATAAACATAAACAATAAAAATACAAAGTACATAAGTGATGCATTAGACAATATATTTAATTTGTTATAAACATTAATTATGTTTAATATAAGTGCTGAGTTGCTACTCAAAAATAAAAATAAAATGAAAATAAAATAAAATAATAAATAAATATAAAACCTTGCCAAAAATTACAACCCCATAAACTTACACTTGGAGCTGAAAGTCACAACTATTGGAAACACTTAGATTCGTGAACTGCCTTCTCCTACTGGATAGCTGCCCCCAAGGAGAGCTTGCAGAGACAATACATATGCGTACCAAATTATTGATGTCCTTTTCTGTGAGAGAAAAGGCAAATGAGTGGAGACAAAAGAAAAAATATTCCTATGTATGTAATAAAAATAATTGAATAGGTATTCTCAAGTAAGAAAACTTTTTTGTAACAATAAATATATAATTCACCTTGATGGTACTTTGATAGAATCAATGTTTTTAAATAGATGGCATCCCTAGTGTTTATTTAGGACAGAAACACTTTTGTGATGGGATGTATAGGGTAAAGAAAGCTGTAATTCAAAGAAGCTGTGGGGGTCTGGAAAGAAGGGGATCAGTATCCACCAGTGTCCAAACTGAGCCCTAGGCATCAAAAACAAATAGAAAACAGTTGCTAAATATAAGGAAGGGTAGTCAAAATATACACAAAATACATGGCTGCCGCACAGAGAGTGCACCTACCTTTATCTAGTGTAAACTGGGATTCGGGTAAATGAGCTGGGAAGGAGAGAACCTTCCCTCCTATTGTTGTGGTGTCAAGCAGAGAAGTGACAGGGAGAGCAAAAAAGATCCCCATATTTGTATTAAATCTCCAGCGTAGCTGCGTCTGACATCGTTGCCACGCTGCGGACGTAGAGAATGTGTCACTGCGCATGCGCCCGGCATGGAGACTTACCTTCCTAGATATCGAAATCTTTGTAAATGAGGACAGGACCCTAGGCACCACCCTATATCGTAAACCCTCAGCGGGTAACTCCCTCCTCCATGCAACCAGCTCCCACCCCCCATCTCTAAAAACCAATATACCCTATGGGCAATATCTTCGCCTCAGAAGAAATTGCAGTACCAACAGCCACTTTGAAAGTGAGGCCAAGGCCTTACAACATCGTCTCAAACTACGGGGATATAGCAATATGTGCCTTAAAAAGGCTTACATCAGAGCCAAAAAACAAATTAGATCAGACCTTATTCATGGTCCCCCTACTGTGAAATCCTCCTCTGAATTAAGAGTAATTACAAGGTTCTCAGGACAACATAAACAAGTACGTGAACTACTGCAGAGACACTAGTACCTCCTAATGGGGGATCCACGTGTCTCTAAACATCTAAAAAAACTATCCTGAATTAACCTTTAAGCGATCACGATCCATCAAAGACAAAATCGTACACAGTCATTATGATTCATCACCTCTCACCACCAATGCCAATAAAGGCACGAGACCATGCCATAATAGTGGCTTCTGTAGGTACATTCATGCAACACGTACCATTTCACTTCCAAATGGTTGTATAGATTCTCCCAAATTCTCAGTTACGTGTCAATCAGTTGGTATTGTTTAATGACATGTGGATGTAATGCTTTTAACATTGGAAAGACAAAACGTCCATTCTTTCACCGAATAAGAGACCATGTCTCCCTGGTATGCAAAAAAAGGATGGAGACACCAATTAGCCGCCATATGGGACTGTTCCATCAATTTGACGACACTATGATGCACTTGAACACGTTCCCCCAGGTGAAAGAGGAGGTAATTATGATCAGATCCGCCTACAGCGGGAGGCGAAATGGATTTCAAACCTAGATGCCCTTAAATATCCTGGTTTGAATGACGCTCTTAGCTATGACTTTTCTGTAGTGTTTTTTTTTTTTTTGTCCTTGCCATCTTTTATAAGCTTCATTAACATTATCTAAATGTAGTTGAATATTCATGGATTTATTTAAATCCATTAGCATATATCCTATTAAATTGATAGACATTCAACATAAAACTAATACATACTATTTGAGACTGCCTTCCCCCATTGCATGCCCCCATTTCATTTTTTAGCTTGCACGGACACCAAGGCATTTGGGAACATGAGCCTTAATCAATGACCCCTGCCCCAAATGCCTTACAGCTGTCCCTGCACATGTTGAATGGTTTCCATTAGCATTTGTATTCTTTAAACTATAGGGCTACATTTGAGAATTTACACTGTGGCTGATCGTTCTCCTTGTTGGTTTCCGGTCTCCCTGTATGTCTCTCGCCCCCTCCCATAATGTATGGGCAAAGTATCTTCAAATATGGCGATTGGTGACTGCACTTATGCAGTCTCTTGTACATCCCGCCTCCATGGCGGACGCATGCGCAGTGACACGTTCTTTATGTCCACAGCGTGGCAGCGATATCAGACGCCGCTACGCTGGAGATTTAATACAAATACGGGGATTTTTTTGCTCTCCCTGTCACTTCTCTGCTGGACACCACAACAATAGGAGGGAAGGTTCATTTACCCGAATCCCGGTTTACACTAGATAAAGGTAGGTGCACTCTCTGTGCGGCAGCCATGTATTTTGTGTATCTCTTTTTACTACCCTTCCTTATATTTAGTAACTGCTTTTCTATTTGTTTTTGATGCCTAGGGCTCAGTTTGGACACTGGTGGATACTGATCCCCTTCTTTCCAGACCCCCACAGCTTCTTTGAATTACAGCTTTCTTTACCCTATACATCCCATCACAAAAGTGCTTCTGTCCTAAATAAACACTAGGGATGCCATCTATTTAATAACATTGATTCTATCAAAGTACCATCAAGGTGAATTATATATTTATTGTTACAAAAAAGTTTTTTCTTACTTGAGAATACCTATTCAATTATTTTTATTACATACATAGGAATATTTTTTCTTTTGTCTCCACTCATTTGCCTTTTCTCTCACAGAAAAGGACATCAATAATTTGGTACGCATATATATTGTCTCTGCAAGCTCTCCTTGGCGGCAGCTATCCAGTAGGAGAAGGCAGTTCACGAATCTAAGTGTTTCCAATAGTTGTGACTTTCAGCTCCAAGTGTAAGTTTATGGGGTTGTAATTTTTGGCAAGGTTTTATATTTATTTATTTTATTTTCATTTTATTTTTATTTTTGAGTAGCAACTCAGCACTTATATTAAACATAATTAATGTTTATAACAAATTAAATATATTGTCTAATGTATCACTGTACTTTGTATTTTTATTGTTTATGTTTATATTCTATTTACCCTAACATGGAAGTATCCCGATGATTAACTGTTAGTTTATAATGTCATATTATGCTTATGATGAAATTTCACTATATTGATTTGTTTTTCTTTTTCTCTTATGTAATTTTAGTTTAATTGATGCCATATACCATATCTCCTGAAGAAGCTCCAATGAGCGAAACATGTTGAGAACAAAGTGGTATCCATATTAGGCATTGTTACTGTATTTTATTAAATTTGTGAATAATGTATTGTTATAGCCTCTTTATGGCTTTTTTTAATTGTTGTAAGAAAATTTCTATTTTTTAACCAATATGTTCAATTGGGAATAAATTTCGAAAAAAACTTTCACAATCCTGACACCTTTAAAGTCCCAAGGCTTTATGTCTTAAAGTCCATTTCTCCTCAAATAATATTTGGGATGTGGTGTCATAAATTTTGGGATTCCTTTGTTTCATTCTTTACCCCATGAAAAGTGTCAGTATAAAAATAAAAGCATTACAAAAATCATAAACTGTGAAAAGTCCATGGAAAAAGTTCATATGAAAAAAATCCAGCACAACAGTAGTTTTTCAATCTTCCTATGTGATAGATCTTCTACTCTTCCACCACACCACTATGATAGTGACACCACTTCCTCTGAGGAGCGCACTCACCAGAATGTATAGCCTCCCACTCTTTTTTTTTGGCAAAACAGCAATTGGACCACACCTGGGTTGCATGTGATGAACCGTGACTGCAATCAAGCTGGCTCCATATGTTAAAGACAAATGAATAAAGTGCTCCACATAGCGTGATACTGTTTTAACAAATTTATTAAAATCACTCCAAGCACACTTTAACCACTTGCCGACCGCCTAACGCCGATATACGTCGGCAGAATGGCACGGGCAGGCAGAATCACGTACCCGATCGGACCCCCCCCCCGGTGCCAGCGGCGGTCGGCATTTCACTGGGAGCGTTGGGAGGCGAGGGGGAGACCATCTGATCGTGGCCCCCCCCTCGCGATCGCTCCCAGCCAATGGGAATCCTCCTCTGCCTGTGTGTAGTTTCACACAGGCAGAGGATGTGATGTCATCTCTCCTCGGCTTTGGCAGTTTCCGTTCCAGCGCAGAGGAGAGAAGACATGTAAGTGCACCAACACACACACACAGTAGAACATGCCAGGCACATAAAACACCCCCGACCCCCCCCCCCGATCGCCCCCGATCCCCCCCCAATCACCCCCCCCCCGTCACAAACTGACACCAAGCAGTATTTTTTTTTTTTTTTCTGATTACTGCATGGTGTCAGTTTGTGACAGTTACAGTGTTAGGGCAGTGAGTGTTACCCCCCTGTAGGTCTAGGATACCCCCCTAACCCCCCCTAATAAAGTTTTAACCCCTTGATCACCCCGTCACCAGTGTCACTAAGCGATCATTTTTCTGATCGCTGTATTAGTGTCGCTGGTGACGCTAGTTAGGGAGGTAAATATTTAGGTTCGCTGTCAGTGTTTTATAGCGTCAGGGACCCCCATATACTACCTAATAAATGTTTTAACCCCTTGATTGCCCCCTAGTTAACCCTTTCACCACTGATCACCGTATAAGTGTTACGGGTGACGCTGGCTAGTTCGTTTATTTTTTATAGTGTCAGGGCACCCGCCGTTTATTACCGAATAAAGGTTTAGCCCCCTGATCGCCCAGCGGTGATATGCGTCGCCCCAGGCAGCGTCAGATTAGCGCCAGTACCGCTAACACCCACGCACGCAGCATACGCCTCCCTTAGTGGTATAGTATCTGTACGGATCAATATCTGATCCGATCAGATCTATACTAGCGTCTCCAGCAGTTTAGGGTTACCAAAAACGCAGTGTTAGCGGGATCAGCCCAGATACCTGCTAGCACCTGCGTTTTGCCCCTCCGCCCGGCCCAGCCCAGCCCACCCAAGTGCAGTATCGATCGATCACTGACACTTACAAAACACTAAACGCATAACTGCAGCGTTCGCAGAGTCAGGACTTATCCCTGCGATCGCTAACAGTTTTCTTGGTAGCGTTTTGGTGAACTGGCAAGCACCAGCCCCAGGCAGCGTCAGGTTAGCACCGGTACCGCTAACACCCACGCACGCACCGTACACCTCCCTTAGTGGTATAGTATCTGAACGGATCAATATCTGATCCAATCAGATCTATACTAGCGTCCCCAGCAGTTTAGGGTTCCCAAACACGCAGTGTTAGCGGGATCAGCCCAGATACCTGCTAGCACCTGCGTTTTGCCCCTCCGCCCAGCCCAGCCCACCCAAGTGCAGTATCAATCGATCACTGTCACTTACAAAACACTAAACGCATAACTGCAGCGTTCGCAGAGTCAGGCCTGATCCCTGCGATCCCTAACAGTTTTTTTTTTGTAGCGTTTTGGTGAACTGGCAAGCACCAGCGGCCTAGTACACCCCGGTCGTAGTCAAACCAGCACTGCAGTAACACTTGGTGACGTAGCAAGTCCCATAAGTGCAGCTCAAGCTGGTGAGGTGGCAAACACAAGTAGTGTCCCGCTGCCACCAAGAAGACAAACACAGGCCCGTCGTGCCCATAGTGCCCTTCCTGCTGCATTCGCCAATCCTAATTGGGAACCCACCGCTTCTGCAGCGCCCGTACTTCCCCCATTCACATCCCCAACCAAATGCAGTCGGCTGCATGAGAGGCATTTTTATGTCCTCCCGAGTACCCCTACCCAGCGAACCCCCCCAAAAAAGATGTCGTGTCTGCAGCAAGTGCGGATATAGGCGTGACACCCGCTATTATTGTCCCTCCTGTCCTGACAATCCTGGTTTTTGCATTGGTGAATGTTTTGAACGCTACCATTCACTAGTTGAGTATTAGCGTAGGGTACAGCATTCCACAGACTAGGACACACTTTCACAGGGTCTCCCAAGATGCCATCGCATTTTGAGAGACCCGAACCTGGAACCGGTTACAGTTATAAAAGTTAGTTACAAAAGAAAGTGTGTAAAAAAAAAAAAATAAATAAATAAAAAAAAAAAAACACATACAAAAATATAAAATAAAAAAAAATAGTTGTCATTTTATTGTTCTCTCTCTCTCTATTCTCTCTATTGTTCTGCTCTTTTTTTACTGTATTCTTTTCTGCAATGTTTTATTGTTATTATGTTTTATCATGTTTGTTTTTCAGGTATGCAATTTTTTATACTTTACCGTTTACTGTGCTTTATTGTTAACCATTTTTTAGCCTTCAGGTACGCCATTCACAACTTTGAGTGGTTATACCAGAATGATGCCTGCAGGTTTAGGTATCATCTTGGTATCATTCTTTTCAGCCAGCGGTCGGCTTTCATGTAAAAGCAATCCTAGCGGCTAATTAGCCTCTAGACTGCTTTTACAAGCAGTGGGAGGGAATGCCCCCCCCCAACGTCTTTTGTGTTTTTGTCTGGCTCTCCTGTCTCAACAGGGAACCTGAAAATGCAGCCGGTGATTCAGTCAGCTGACCATAGAGCTGATCAGAGACCAGAGTGGCTCCAAACATCTCTATGGCCTAAGAAACCGGAAGCTATGAGCATTTTATGACTTAGATTTCGCCGGATTAAACAGCGCCATTGGGAAATTGGGAAAGCATTTTATCACACCGATCTTGGTGTGGTCAGATGCTTTTAGGGCAGAGGAGAAATCTAGGGTCTAATACCCCAATTTTTTCAAAAAAAGAGTACCTGTCACTACCTATTGCTATGATAGGGGATATTTACATTCCCTGAGATAACAATAAAAATGATTTAAAAAAAAAAAAATGAATGGAACAGTTTAAAAATAAGATAAAAAAAAAATAATAATAAAGAAAAAAAAAAAAAAAAGCAAAAAAAAAAGCACCCCTGTCCCCCCTGCTCTCGCGCTAAGGCGAACGCAAGCGTCGGTCTGGCGTCAAATGTAAACAGCAATTGCACCATGCATGTGAGGTATCACCGCGAACGTCAGATCGAGGGCAGTAATTTAAGCAGTAGACCTCCTCTGTAAATCTAAAGTGGTAACCTGTAAAGGCTTTTAAAATGTATTTAGTTTGTCGCCACTGCACGTTTGTGCGCAATTTTAAAGCATGTCATGTTTGGTATCCATGTACTCGGCCTAAGATCATCTTTTTTATTTCATCAAACATTTGGGCAATATAGTGTGTTTTTAGTGCATTAAAATTTAAAAAAGTGTGTTTTTTCCCCAAAAAAATGCGTTTGAAAAATCGCTGCGCAAATACTGTGTGAAAAAAAAAAATGAAACACCCACCATTTTAATCTGTAGGGCATTTGCTTTAAAAAAATATATAATGTTTGGGGGTTCAAAGTAATTTTCTTGCAAAAAAAAATTATTTTTTTATGTAATCAAAAAGTGTCAGAAAGGGCTTTGTCTTCAAGTGGTTAGAAGAGTGGGTGATGTGTGACATAAGCTTCTAAATGTTGTGCATAAAATGCCAGGACAGTTCAAAACCCCCCCAAATGACCCCATTTTGGAAAGTAGACACCCCAAGCTATTTGCTGAGAGGCATGTCGAGTCCATGGAATATTTTATATTGTGACACAAGTTGCGGGAAAGAGACAATTTTTTTATTTTTTTTATTTTTTTTTGCGCAAAGTTGTCACTAAATGATATATTGCTCAAACATGCCATGGGGATATGTGAAATTACACTCCAAAATACATTCTGTTGCTTCTCCTGAGTAGGGGGATACCACATGTGTGAGACTTTTTGGGAGCCTAGCCGCGTACGGGACCCCGAAAACCAAGCACCGCCTTCAGGCTTTCTAAGGCCGTAAATTTTTGATTTCACTCTTCACTGCCTATCACAGTTTCGAAGGCCATGGAATGCCCAGGTGGCAAAAAACCCCCCCAAATGACCCCATTTTGGAAAGTAGACACCCCAAGCTATTTGATGAGAGGTATAGTGAGTATTTTGCAGACCTCACTTTTTGTCACAAAGTTTTGAAAATTGAAAAAAGAAAAAAAAAGTTTTTTTTTCTCGTCTTTCTTTATTTTCAAAAACAAATGAGAGCTGCAAAATACTCACCATGCCTCTCAGCAAATAGCTTGGGGTGTCTACTTTCCAAAATGGGGTCATTTGGGGGGGGTTTGTGCCACCTGGGCATTCCATGGCCTCCAAACTGTGATAGGCAGTGAAGAGTGAAATCAAAAATTTACACCCTTAGAAATCCTGAAGGCGGTGATTGGTTTTCGGGGCCCCATACGCGGCTAGGCTCCCAAAAAGTCCCACACATGTGGTATCCCCGTACTCAGGAGAAGTAGCTAAATGTATTTTGGAGTGCAATTCCACATATGCCCATGGCCTGTGTGAGCAATATATCATTTAGTGACAACTTTGTGCAAAAAAAAAAAAAAAAAAATTTGTCACTTTCCCGCAACTTGTGTCAAAATATAAAACATTCCATGGACTCAAAATGCCTTAAAGCAAATAGCTTGGGGTGTCTACTTTCCAAAATGGGGTCATTTGGGGGGGGGGTTTTATGCCATCTGGGCATTTTATGGCCTTCAAAACTGTGATAGGTAGTGAGAAGTAAAATCAAATTTACGCCCTTAGAAATCCTGAAGGCAGTGATTGGTTTTCGGGGCCCCGTACGCAGCTAGGCTCCCAAAAAGTCCCACACATGTGGTATCCCCATACTCAGGAGAAGCAGCTAAATGTATTTTGGGGTGCAATTCCACATATGCCCATGGCCTGTGTGGGCAATATATCATTTAGTGACAACTTTTTGTAATTTTTTTTTTTTGTCATTATTCAATCACTTGGGACAAAAAAATGAATATTCAATGGGCTCAACATGCCTCTCAGCAATTTTCTTTGGGTGTCTACTTTCCAAAATGGGGTCATTTGTGGGGGTTTTGTACTGCCCTGCCATTTTAGCACCTCAAGAAACGACATGGGCAGTCATAAATTAAAGGCTGTGTAAATTCCAGAAAATGTACCCTAGTTTGTAGGCGCTATAACTTTTGCGCAAACCAATAAATATACACTTATTGACATTTTTTTTACCAAAGACATGTGGCCTAATACATTTTGGCCTAAATGTATGACTAAAATTGAGTTTATTGGATTTTTTTTTAGAACAAAAAGTAGAAAATATCATTTTTTTCCGTGTATAGCGCAAAAAATAAAAACGGCAGAGGTGATCAAATACCATCAAAAGAAAGCTCTATTTGTGGGAAGAGAAAGACGCAAATTTCGTTTGGGTACAGCATTGCATGACCGCGCAATTAGCAGTTAAAGCGACGCAGTGCCGAATTGTAAAAAGTGCTCTGGTCAGGAAGGGGGTAAAACCTTCCGGGGCTGAAGTGGTTAATAGTTGCACTCAAAGAAGTCTTTTTGACAAAACATGTCTGGGTCATGGTTACACGGCATTCCACTGCTGGGCCTTGGAAGGTTGGGTGAGAGACGCACCAGTTTACACTTCAGGTCCGCTGTGACCGTGGTGCACCGTTGGATCATCGATCCTGTTTGCTGTGGATTTGTTCAAAGGCTTATTTGTTTCAGTTTAAAAGTGAGTGCAATTATTGAAGTGTGCTTGGAGTGATTTTAATAAATTCGTTAAAACAGTATCACGCTATGTGGAGCACTTTATTCATTTGTCTTTCACATATGGAGCCGGCTTGATTGCAGTCACGGTTCATCACATGCAACCCAGGTGTGGTCCAATTGCTGTTTTGCCAAAAACGAGTTTATGAGTTTTGGAATGTTTTTATTTTTATACTGACACTTTTCACGGGGTGTTATATTTCAATTTTTATTACTGTTTTTTGTATAGAATCAGAGTGTCACCAGTATCATGCTGTTTTGACTCATATCTTTACAAATATTTTTTAGCGCCACTATCTCTAATCTGTACACATGTGAGAGGTATAGTTTTGGGATTCAGAACGAGTTATTTGACCGCCTCAAGGGAGCAACGGTTTTCACTAAGCTTGATCTGAGAGGGGCTTACAATCTCATAAGGTTTAAGGAGGGCGACAAGTGGAAAACTGTTTAAAGGGGTTGTAAAGAAAAATTTTTTTTTTTTTTTAAATAACAAACATGTTATACTTACCTTCACTGTGCAGCTCGTTCTGCACAGAGTGGCCCCGAACCTGGTCTTCTGGGGTCCCTCGGCGGCTGTTTCAGCTCCTCCCCGCAAGCATTAACCACCTTAATGCGAGCTCCCTCGCATGGTGGTGAGTGCTTGCGGGCGCGCTCCCGTGATACAGCCGGTGGCTATAGCCGCTCACTGTATCACTCGGCCCCACCCCCCAGCGCGCCGCGTCATTGGATGTGATTGACAGCAGCGCGAGCCAATGGCTGCGCTGCTTCCAATCCATCCACTGTAGCCAATCAGCGGCCAGGGTGAGCTGTCGGGAACGCGAAGCTGACTTTCGAGGCGTCGGGTAAGTAAAACGGGGGGGGGCTGGGGGCGGCGGTATTGTCAGGAGTTTTTTCACCTTAATGCATAGAATGCATTAAGGTGAAAACATTTTTACCTTTACAACCCCTTTAATACCAGAACAGGCCATTATGAGTACCTCGTAATGCCTTTTGGCCTTTGTAACGCCCTGGCAGTTTTCCAGGAATTTATGAACGATGTCCTCCGAGATTTGTTGCAGTTATGTGTGGTGGTTTATCTTGATGATATCCTCATATTTTCCAAGTCCCTGGAGAGCCACCACACAGATGTCTGTCGTGTGCTTCAGAAATTTTGAGAAAAATCTCTATTGTAAACTGGAGAAGTGTGAGTTCCATCGGGAACAGGTTAAATTCCTGGGCTATGTCATTTTCACTGCTGGTTTTTCATTGGACCCAGAGAAACTTTCGCCAGTCCTACTGTGGCCTCAACTCGTGGGGTTACGTCCTCTGCAGCGTGGGTTTTGCCAACTATTATCGGAAGTTTATTAGTAATTTATCGTCTCTGTTCAAGCCCCTGAGCGATATGACCAGAAAGAACGGTAACCCACAGAGTTGGTCTCCGGAGTCCATTCAGACCTTTGAAAGTCTCAAGGCTGCCTCTGTTTCTGCTCCTGTGTTGGCACATCCTGATCCTACGTTACCTTTTATCCTTGAGGTTGATGCTTCTGAGACTGGTGTTGGCGCCCTTCTGTCTCAACGTCCTACCTCTGAGAGTGCTATGCTTCCTTGTGATTACTTTTCCAACAAATTTTCACCTGCGGAGTGCAATTACGAGATTGGTGACAGAGAGCCGTTGGCGATCATTTTAGCCCTGAAAGAATGGAGACATCTCCTTGAAGGTACCACTGTGCTGGTTCTCATTCTTACTGACCATAAGAATCTCACATTCTTGTCTGAGGCTAAATGCCTCTCTCCCAGAAGGGCGCCATAGGCTCTTTTCTTTCTTTTCTTGTCAAGTTTCAATTACATTGTCTCATTCTTACCCGGTAATAAGAATGTAAGGGCTAACGCCTTGTCACAACAACTTTCCTCCACTTTTTGGAGGAGTCAGTTCCGGTTCCTATGATTCCTCCTGATCATAATCTGGCTACGGTTCGCACCAGTCTTACTTCTCCTTTGGGTGACAATTCTTGCTGCTCAGGTCGATGCTCCTCCTGAGAAACCTTGTGACCGCTGCTTTGTCCCAGAGTGTCTCCATACTGCCATGATCCAGACTTACCATTCTCGAAAGGCAGCTGGCCATCCTGGGAAGAATCAACTCATTTGGGGCATTTCCCAACAATTCTGGTGGCCTAGTCCTACGTGCTGATGTAACTGCCTTCGTAGCTGCCTGTTCCGTGTGTGCTCAGAGTAAGAATCTATGACATCTTCCAGTGGGCCTCCTACAACCCATACCCAATGGAGAGAGGCCCTGGACCCACCTGTCTATGGATTTCATTGTGGAGTTGCCCAACTCCCAAGGCAACATGGTTATCCTTATGGTGGTTGACCGGTTTTGACCGGTTCTCAAAGATGTGTCATTGTATTCCACTTAAAAAGTTGCCCACTTCTAAGGAACTGGCTTCCATTTTTGCTCTGGAGATCTTTCATTACATGGGCTACCTAAGGTGATTGTCTCGGACAGGGGTAGTCAGTTTGTGTCCCGGTTCTGGTGAACCTTTTGTGCACAGCTGGGAATTCAGCTTGCTTTCTCCTCTGCTTATCACCCGCAGTCTGATGGGGCCGCAGATTGAGCCAATCAGTCCTTGGAGCAATTCCTACGTTGCTATATTTTTGACCATCACAACAACTGGTCAGAGGAGCATCTCTGTGGTCTTCGTTCCACTTGGGCACAAGTCCAGGAGGCTTTGCGTCATGCTAATGATAGGTACAGACTCCATGCTGACCGCAGACGCCTGCTTGCGCCTTCCTACCAGGTTGGGGACAGGGTCTGGCTGTCATCTCGCAACCTCCGACTTCGTGTTCCCTCACTGAAGTTCGCATCTCGGTTTATTAGGCTTTTCCGTATGCTTCACAGGATTAACCCAGTGGCTTACACGTTGGACCTTCCTCCTAGTATGCGCATCTCAAATGTGTTTCATGTCTCCTTATTGAAACCGTTGGTCTGCAACTGCTTTATCACCTCGGTGCCACGTCCTCACCCTATACAGGTTGAGAACCATGAGGAGTATGAGGTACAATCCATTGTTGACTCCCGTAGATTCCGTGGGCGCATACAGTACCTGGTGCATTGGAAGGGCTACGGTCCGGAGGAACGCTCCTGGGTCTCATCCTCGGATGTACATGCCCCTGCCCTACTCCGTGATTTACATAGACATTTTCCCCTCAAGCCCGGTGGTCCTCCCTGGCGGAGGGGTCGTTGAGGGGGTACTGTCAGGGCTAGCTTGGCCCTTCCTTCTCGGAGCTGACTACTCAGCTGTCGGCTAATTGCCAGCTCTCTTCTCTCTCCAAAGTTAACCAGCTGTTGTGGATCTGCTCGTCAGTCCCACCTACTTAAAGACGTCCAGCTCACTTCCTTCCTGCCTTCGCCTTGGTCACATCACAAGAAACCATCTCCTGCGTTCCTGTTTAAAGACTGGCTTGCTGACATCCCTTCTGGCTCCTTATCCTGCTTGCTGTTCCTTTTACTTGGATCCCTGACTTCTGGCCAGGCTGATTACCCGATCTGGTTACTGAACTCTGGCTTGGCTGACTACTCGATCCGGTTACCGGACTTGACTATGCTTTCTCTATTTACCTTTTTATTTTTATTAATAAACAAGTGTGATTTAACTGTACTTCTGTCTCTGTCTGGTTCATGGTTTCTGACACATTTGCACAAAAAACATTTCCTATGTTTTGTAACTGGCAATGTCTTTGTTCACCGCCAAGTTCCTATTTTCCTTAATTTCAATTTTAACAAATGGGTTAATTGTCAGAATACTTTTCAAACATATAGTCTCTTTTCTCTTTCGTTCATCGACGGACACATCGCCTCCTTAATCTTGACCATTTGGGTTATATCGTCTCTGCAGGAGTAGGACTAGGCAGAACAAAAAACACCTGGCTAAGCCCATGGGCTGTCTTCAGTCAGTATATAACCCCCTCCCTGCTGTGTTTATTTCTGTCTAGTCAGGAGTAAGGACCTAGCTCCTTGCTGGGATCTTTTTTTGGTTCTAGTAAATTTTACTTTGTCTGTCTTCCATGCATGTTCTCCTGGAAGATCTGCAATCAACTGCCGGGCTGGGCGATGGGCTGGATAATCTAGATCCAGTGGTCTCCCCAGTCCAGCCAGAGAGCGTGTGCAGACCGCAGCTATGCGCTAGGTCAGCTGCGACATAGCCTCAACAGACAGAGGCTGGACCGCAAGTTAAACGTCTTCCAGGGTCGCATAGGAACGGGGGCTGATCCGAGTTGCAGTGGTCACGTGGCCAACAGCCCCCCCGCTTTGGAGAGGAGTTCTGTCTGGAGGGTCACCCACACCACGTATCGGTAAGTACACTCCCCCCCCCCCCCCCCCGTGACAGGAGGGCCCGTGGAACCCAGAATCCCTTGGAAAGGTTGGGAAACCCTTGTTTCAGCTCCCTATGCACCTCTTATGTCTAAGTCATGCTGTGCTGGGTGACTGAGAATATATCTTGGAATACTTAAAATGGGTCAGTAATATTTATCCACAATATCTCCCAGGATGAATGTAAAGAGTATTCTTGGTTTGTTTGATTCTGAACTCAACATGTTAGTTGAGAGAGCTGATCACATTGGTCTCTGTACAATGTTGGAGACGGGCCGACTCCTGCTGGAGCTACCACTATTGTGTGAAGGTGTCCTGTGTTTATACTTATGATAATGTTTAATCTACTGTGTGAAGCTCGGTGACAACAAGTCTGACCTGTAGTGAAATCCTGATTAATCATAACAATGCTCAGGAGGGCATGGAGTCACATCGGCTGCTTTAAGGGATTAGTTAATTAGCTCATGTTAATTAGGTTTCTGGTTACAGTTGTATTGTCAGAGTAATATGAGCAGGAGGTAGGAACCTCCTCTTTAACTGTATATAAGACTTGTATTTTGGTTCTAATAAAGAGTCCATGTTCAGCAACTAAACCAGTATCGTCTTGTTTTGTGCTTGTGAGCGGTTGGACTATCTGATATCTATATTCAGACTGGGAGGAAGCGGTATATGACGAAAGGTATATGATGAAAGCACTCAAGCGGAGTGTGGGACGTTTCGTTACATCCCTTTTTTTTTTTTTTTTTTTTTTGTTTTTTTTTTTGTGTTTTTTTTTGTGTTTTTTTTGCCGTTTGGGGTGGATGCGAGTACCCTCCAGGGATGGTTGGACCTGCCTGCAGGATCCCTCCTCCCATCCTAAAGTCTCTTGGTTAAACTGGGCTTCCCCCTCCCCCCACGGATTGGTGGGAGTCCCAGGGCAGGCAGCAGGTGGTCTCCCCCCCCACCATTCCTCTTCTCGGTGTGTGTGTCCTACCCTGGCATTATGGGGGAGGGGGTTCCAGTACAGGAGACCCCTAGATGCATGCCCTGCTGTGTGTGCAGTGTAGTGTGAGGTAGAAGTTTTTTTTGTTCTAGTGAGACGCTAGAAATGGCTGAAACCTTGTGATGATGCCAGAGCTCCTCCTCTTCCTCCCCTATGCTTCTATTCCTGTCCCAGGATATATGAAACGGACGCCGACATTGGTGTTGCTGGGTCCGAATTGCGGCGCTCCTCCGTTTAGTAGGGTGAGTCTTTGGGGGGGTCCTTGTGTATCTCCCTCTCTGCTGATAGGTACCCTGGCCATTGGGGTGTCCCTTAGTGGTGCCAAAGTTCTTTTGTACTACAGGGTCTTCTTCCCTATGGAGGTTCAGGGTCACATCTCACCCATTGATCCCCTCATGGAGATGGCAGGTCCATCAGAACCTCAGCTTCCCATGCTTGCGCTGACATCACTCCTTGAGTCATTGGTATCCCGGGTGGAAGTAGCGTGTAGGCAAAGACCCAGGAGGAAGCATCCCCTGCCTTTCCCTGCTCAGTCTGTCTCATCTAATTCTGAGCCTGATGCCATCAGGGATGTGGCCTGTCTAGAGGGGTTTAATATCTCGCCCCCTTACCCGGCCGATAGTGAGGATGAGTCCTGTGAAAAGGCGCTGGTGGATGCACTTGTTACTGTGGTGCGAGAGACTCTAAAGATGGAGGATGCGGCTGACAGGGCCACAGATGTGGCAGTGTCCTTAGGTACGCATAAGTGAAAGTGTCCTTTGCGCTATAAATGAGTAATAGTGAAAAATGTGTATAAATAAACACATAAAGGTGACAAAAAACTATATATGTGTGGTGATATCTTGAAGAGATAGCAGCAAAACCAAAAAGTGTTCACATTGCACTTCATTAAAATATTTTAAAAAAGTGATCTCGCGCATTTAAATCTATTCACACATAGTGAAACATATCATATATGATGACAATATATATCAAATAAATAAAATAAAAAATATATAGTAGATAATCGTAAAAAATCAGGAGTAATGAGATGATTGCAAAATCAAAAAATTAAGTGTTCCAAATAGGTGCAATAAAGATGCAAGTTCGTGGGGTATATAGAAAAAATGGCTCTGTCTTGCCCTTCCAGAATAGTAAGGTGACTCAGTGTGGGAATAAACAGATTGGCCAAAATTCGTGCAGATCTTCATATGGAGTAATTTCACAATAACTTTAGGCTCTCAGAACTCTCACCTTAATAATGATGGAAATGAGCATGATGGTACAATATCTGTTAATTACGTCACTATGTTCTCCCGACCAATCTCCTCCACTTATCCTGGCTTTATTCCGTTCCTCTCCACCAGTAATATGGCTAACCGCCTCTCTGCCAGGATCACCTAACCCCGTCTTCCCTTAGGAGACAAGGGAAGACCTAAGTCACCCTTTGTGGTCCCCAAAAAGTTTCTCAGTACGCTACCCCTTTGAAGAATCACTTTTAAAATGGTTGAATAAAGCAACCATGATCCCAGTAGAGGAATCCCCATCTTTTAAGGACTCAGCAGACAGGAAAACGGAGGCTGTGGCACGCATCATGTTTACTACGGCTGGGTCGGCATTGCGTCCAGTCTTGTCCTCGTCCCTGGTGTTGCAGACCCTAACTGAATGGGCCAAGCTTTTGCGCCAGGGTCTGGGTAGTGAGCAGGTTCCTGCTGCTTATGTTGATTTAGCAAACCAGTTTGTCCATGGGCTACAGTATATTTGTGATGCAGCCTTGAATGCAGCTCCTGTGCTGTCCAAGTTTTCTATTTCAGCAGTGGTGATTAGACGTGTGCTGTTGCTTAAGAATTGGTCGGCAGACCAAGCCTCTAAAAAAAGCTCTCATTGATCTGCCCTTTCAAGGCGATCGTCTGTTTGGGGCTACCCTGGATGACATCATTAAGGGTGTCAGAGGGGGAAAGGGTACCTTCCTGCCTCAATCTAGGAAAGGGAAGGAGCCTCGTCAGACGGGGGCCCATAAGAAAATTTTCTGGGCTCCTGGGATTGCAGATGAAGGAAACAGATCTCTCAAGTCTTCCCCGGGAAGTTCCAAGCAATCTTGGTCTTGTAAGCCTAGAGCAGGCTTCTCCGGATCCACTGACAAGACTCATTGCTGGGGGGCATCTTTGCTGGTTTCCAGATTCATGGACCTCCTTCGTGAGCGTCATGGGGGTCCACGAATTGAACCTTTTTGGGGGTACGAAAGAAGGGGGACAGAATTTGTCCACTTCGGGGGTCCCTGTGTCCTCCTTGTGTGGGTATAATTCCTGTAAAGGTTTGGGTGATGTCCAAACTACCCAAGGTCCCCTCTAGCCCTGGCCAGAAAATTAGGTTACCTGGGTCTGACTCTGGAGGGAATGCTGACAAGGTTAGTAGTTTTTCTTCTCAAATGTCAGCCTCGTGGACAGGTTCAGTTCAACGGGAAGTAATTGAGGTTCGTGGCAATCTCGCAAGTTCCTCTGGTAGATGCCACAGTCGTCCTAGTGCCACTGCGGGGCCAATGCCTTACTCTTCTGCGGTGCCTGCGAAGGACTGAGGGCGAAAGTGTTCTGGTGGCCGCAAACATCCCGTGGAAGCTACCTCCTAAAAGAGGGCCAGTTGTACTGAGGGCTGAGCTTCCATCCTGCTTTACAGTAACTGGTTTTAATGGCCTAGCCATTGAAATCCAGGTACTGAGAGATAGAGGTCTGTCGGGATCAGTGATCCCTACTATGGTGAAGGTGAAGAAGTCGACTTCTAGTGAGATATATCATCGTACGTGGAAAGCGTACATTTTTGGTGTGAGTCGATTGGCGTTCATCCTCGATCCTTTTCTGTGTCTCGGATCTTAGCGACCAGCTGTCGCGATGACTGCTGGCCACGAGCGATCGCAGGCACGAGAGGCAGAACAGGTGTGTGTGTGTGTGTGTGTGTGTGTGTGTAAACACACAAATCCCTGTTCTGTAAGGAGAGGAGATGCAGATTGTGAGTTCCTAACAGCTAGGAACCACGATCTGTCATCTCCTATAGTCCCCTCCCCCTAGTTGGAACACACAATCAGGGAACAGTTAACCCCTTGATCGCCCCCTAGTGTTAACCCCTTCCCTGCCAGTGACATTTATACAGAAATCAGTGCATTTTTATAGCGCTGATTGCTGTATAATTGTCAATCGTCCTAAAGATGTGTCAAACGTGTCCAATGTGTCCGCCATAATGTCGCAATCACGATAAAAATCGCAGATCGCTGCCATTACTAGTAAAAAATAAATAAATAAATAAATAAAAATGCCATAAATCTATCCCCTATTTTTTGTAGATGCTATAACTTGTGCGCAAATCAGTCAATGTACGCTTATCGTGAATTTTATTACCAAAAATATGTAGAAGAATACATATCGGCCTAAACTGAGAAAAAAAATTAGCTTTTTTTAAAAAAAAAAAAATTTGGGGATTGTGACGAACGCGGGTGTCAGATCCCTGCCCTCCTCGCTAACTCCCGACAAAGGACCGGCCAACCACACACCACACTGTCACTTACGTAACAATGCCACTCTCAGCTGTGCCCAGCACAAAGATTTTCCAGCTTACGGGACCACAATCTAGGTGCGAGCAGCCTGAGAGTTATTGTCACTGGGCTAATTACACAATTAACCCTTTAACTGCCACCACCCCCGTTTAAAAGACCGAGCTGGGGGAGACTCGTAATTTTAGCAATACCAATTATAATTTTAGAATAAGTGTTTGCCACACACACTGCCACCACAGACAGGTCTGCTCAGAGTCTTACTCTACAACAGTAGCGCCCTTCAAGAGGCAGGTTCGTTTATAGCTTGTATTAAGAGCTTTAGAGACAAGGTTAACACTTTTCAACATAAGGGTTTATTATAAAAAGGTCAAAGTTGATGCAAATAAAACATTTACAGAAAAAAGATGTTTCAAAAGATAAAGATAATATACAGCCACAAAGCAATAAGGTAGAATTGGGAAGAAAGAATACTTGCAATTTAATGTCCGAGGGTTGATCAGAGTTCAATCGATGAGCTAGGTAATCAGTTCTCGACTTGGCAGATGTTTCTTCTTGGATGGTAAAAGGAGAACTCTCCATTGTCTTGGCATCTCCTCTTTTCTGTCAAATCAAAGGGGGTGTTGACAGTGACCAGTAACCAATCGTCTGGTCATCTTGTTTAGGGGTTGGTTGCTGGGAGGTGTCTACACTCATGACCACGTCCCAGGTAGATTTTGTAATACATATTCATATATCTGCATCTATAGTGTTTACAGACTCCAAATATCCATATTATTATTCAACTTGAGATTTCCTTCAAAACAAGTCTAAACATGCCATCTCTATAACGTATAGCCTGCTTTGGAGGAATAAGTGGTCCCAGGGGTTTTCCATATGACCTGACATAGGGGTGTCTGGACTTGAAACGTTCCATATTATCTGAGGAAACTAAATATGTCCAGATTATGGCTGTGCTATTACTAAGTCAGAAGTTAGGACACATGCTGAAATTTCATACTTATAAGTTGGAGGTGTATTCAGACAATTTACAACTGGGGCCTGTTAGGTCTCTGAATGGGGAGGGTGACAGTTTTACGACAGGCCTGAACACTGCCCTTACAACAAATGTTTTCTACTGACCTAACCTGGTTCTGTTTTCTCTGTTGAGATAACCTTTTCTGTTGAACTTAAAAAGCTTTGAATTCCTAAGACAAGGGAGGAGGGAGTTCAGATTTCTCTGTATGTTACATGGTTAGCCAAACTGTCATGGCTACTTCCACACAAGATGGCAGCTAGCTACAGCTTTTCATGTCCCGTACGTGATATCGTTACAGGGATATTTATTATAGCAAAAAGTACAAAATATTGTATTTTCAAAATTGTCGCTCTTCTTTTTGTTTATAGTGCAAAAAATAAAATTATCAAATACCACCAAAAGAAAGCTCTATTTGTGGGAAAAAAAGGAGGTCAGTTTTGTTTAGGTACAGCGTCGCACGACCGTGCAGTTGTCAGTTAAAGCGACGCTGTGCCGTATCGCAAAAAATGGCCTGGTCATTGAGCAGCCAAATCTTCCCGGGGCTGAAGTGGTTAATGTTCCCATTTTCAGCTATTCACACCTTTTTGTGTGTGTGTGTGTGTGTGTGTGTGTGTGTGTGTGTATATATATTTACAGAGCAATAATATATTTAAAAGTGTAATGGCACAAAGCAGTGTAAATATTAGGGGGCTTTTTACCAGATTCTTTCAGACACATCTTTACAGCCGCTGGATAATTTTTATTTGTATGGTGGAAGGTGCTTACCCGCCCTTCCCCCCGCCTTCCTGGGCTTTCCTGTTCCACTGGGGAGCTGAAACTGAAACCAGCATTCGGGGCAGCACACCATAGAGATGAAGGAGGAACTTCTGTTTCCTGGTCTCTATGGTGTATGAAAGCGGACAACGAATATTTTGTCACTTCTGGTTTTGGTTTGTTTTTCCTGGTTTGTACAGCATTTGATCAAACCCACTACCACCCACATTTTCTCATACAATCAACCAGTTCATCACTGACATCTGTAACTAATAACAGAACAGATGTAGTATTGAAAAGAAATAATGAGGGATATACTGGCATTTAACCCCTTCCCACTGGCTGTACACATATATGCAGCCTCATGGAAGTTGGTCTTTATCTATACTTGTGTTTGCGAGAGAGCAGGGTCTCACCAAGAGTCCCGAGTCCCTTACTAATGGTCGGGAAATAGGAAGCCTGGTTCCCGATCACTGTGATAATGTCTAATTTGGCTATTACAGTGACCAGTCACGGTATAGCCCACCCCGTCTTTTCTCCTCTCTAAGAAAAAGTTACTTGCTAGAGGAGAAAATTGTCTAAAAAAAATAAATAAAATATTCCTAAAAAAATAAAAAAAAAATAATAAAAAAAAATAAAAAAATAAGATAAAATGGCTAGATCAGGGTTTGATCTAGGTCAGGGTCTATGTATCTAAGGTAGGATTAAAAAAATAAATGTTTTTAAATTAGTATCAGTTAGTGGTGCACCGAAATTTCGGCTGCCGAAAATTATTGGCCGAAAATGGTATTTCTCCTTTCTTCTTCCAGGACAGCCTCCTGAGACATAGGGCTCCACCCTCCGGGACAGGAAACACGTATACCAATTGTCTTAAAAGGTGGTCCTCCAGGCCTCCCTCTTCACTTATTGGTTTCCTTCCGGACGGGAAGGAGCACGCTAAGGAACCAAGGGAGCTCCTTGTCTCAGGACTCTCCTGTGAAGAGCCCCTGGCATTGACTCTCCTCAGCCTGGGTACCCGTCTCTCCTGCTGGGGAAGAGTAAGGTGCTAGCTCCACCGCTGCCGTTAGCTCAGAGAGAGCTGGACCCCGGATGACTACAGCTACGTCCCCCCTATAAGCTGTGCCTGTGACAGGCGATTCCTGGCCGGCGAGCGAGAGACGGTCGGTCATGTCGGTGAATCTTCTGATCTCAGCGTACAGCGGAGGGGGCGGGGCTTCTGCGTTCCAGCAGGAGGAAGTGACGCAAGGTATTCCGGGGACTCCGGTTCTGTTTGCTCCGGTACCTCCCAGGTAAGGTGGACCATTTCTGGGGGGTCAGGGTTCTTGGGACCCAAGTAACTCCCTCCCTGGGTGGGGAACCTAAGGTGATGGGCTGGGCACTTCCTAGGCTGACCTTAGCACAGTGGTGGTGTGGGTCAGGGAGGCATTCTAACGGTAGTTTGTCCTCTTGTTTTTTCTGTTTGGTTTTCAGGTTAAAACCCAGGACAGGACTCAGACACAGCTGCCTAGGAAAAAATGTGCAGTATGTGGGACTAAATTAGGCCCCAGTTGGGAGAAGCCATTATGCCCCGATTGTGTCAGTAGTCTCGTCAAGGATGACTCTGTGGCAGCATGTCACAAAATTTTGACTTCAGTTAAAGGCGAGCTTGTGTCCACCTTTCAATCATTCAAAGGAATGATGGATAGGATGCAGGGTCCCTCACTGTCCCTAACCAGGGCAGCCAGTTTGCCTTCCCTATCTGAGCCCAGTCAGGAGGGAGATAGGGAGAGGGTAAAGCCAGAGGTTTTTCCCGTGCATAAGTCTCTAATAGAGTCGATTTTGCTGGAGTGGGAACAGCCGGAAAAGAGGCCTTTCTTTTCAGGTAGCCTCAAACGGAGGTTCCCGTTTGAAGCAGATGCTTCACATCCATGGAATGAAATTCCTAAGCTGGATGCACCCTTAGCCAAGGTTTCAAAAAAGACAGGCTTGGCCTTTGACGACTTGGGTTCACTCAAGGATCCCATGGATAAAAGGGGGGACATGCTGCTAAAGAGGGCTTGGGATGCCTCCTCATTTGGGTTGAAGCCAGCCCTTGCAGCTACTTGCGTGGCCAGAAATCTGGAGTGCAGTCCCACATTTCGGCTGGTATGTCTAGGCAACAGCTGTTAAAATCATTTCCCATACTATTTAAGGCGGTTGGCTTTTTAGCGGATGCTTCCGCGGAGTCTGTAAAATTAGCCGCTAGGTCAGCCGCGTTAGTAAAGGCAGCTAGAAGGGCGGTATGGCTAAAAGCCTGGACAGGCGACGCCACCTCAAAGCTTAAGCTTTGTGGGTTACCCTTTTCAGGTGACCACCTGTTTGGGCCCGACCTCCAGGAGGTGCTGGAACGTACTCAGGAAAGGAAGAAAGCGTTTCCTGAGAGAAGAAAAGCTAGGGCAAACGTTTTTTTCAAGGCCCCAGACAACAGGGCCAGCAGGAAAGGGATGGCCATCCCAAGAAACATTGGACGTGCCATAAAGGACGTGGGAGAGGAGGAATCCTATTTAATCCTCCTCAAACCACCTTAAAACCCCAGTGACTCCTGTGTCCCTGTGGGAGGGAGACTGGAGGAGTTCCTCTCACAATGGACCACTCTACTCCAAGTCCGTTCATTTTATATATCATAAGGAACAGTTACAGACTGGAGTTCCAATCGCTTCCCCCCTCAGTTTATCAGGTCATCCAGTTACCCAGAGACCGGGAAAAAGCGAAAGCTGTGGGCCTACTATTAGGGGACCTAGTGGATCAAAGAGTCCTTATACAGGTGCCCCAGAAGGAGCAGGGTCAGGGTGTATACTCCCATGTGTTTGTGGTGAGAAAACCTACAGGGAAGTTCAGACTAATCCTGAACTTCCGTCCCCTGAACCAGTTTGTAAAGTACAAGCGGTTCAGGATGGATTTAATATTTACCATAACCAACCTCCTCTTTCCAGGCTGCTATATGGCCACGGTAGATCTCAGGGATGCCTACCTGCATATCCCTATACATCAGGAATTTCAAAAATTCCTCAGGCTAGCAGTCAGAATAAACTCTGAGGTTCTGCACTACCTTTCGGTCTGTCCTCTTCACCGAGAATCTTCACAAAGGTTTTAGCAGAGGCCTTAGCTCCGCTAAGAGTCAGAGCCTTTACAGTGATTCCCTACCTGGACGATCTACTGTTTGTGGCCCCCCTCTTTTCATCAACTAGAGAGAGATCTGCAGGAGGCCCAGAGTTTCCTATATCTCTCAGGTGGCTAGTTAACAGGGAAAAGTCCCAGCTTACCCGTCACAGGAGGTCCTGTATTTGGGGTACAGGATATCTTCAGTGGAGATGAGTGTTGCTCCCCAGGAAAAAAATCCTGAAGGTGGATCAGGCAGTAGCCCAGCTTCAATCCAATCAAGTAGTCCTGATCAGGGAGGTTATGAGTTCTGGGTCTGATGACGTCTTGTTTTCCAGCGGTTCCTTGGGCAAGACTTCATTAGCGTCCATTGCAGAATCTCATGTTACGTTTCTGGGATGGCAGAAAACAAAGTCTAGATCTACCTATGCGCCTACCAGCAAAAATGAAAAAGGACTTTATGGTGGTGGCGAGCTCATCACAATCTGGAGGTTGGTCTGTTCTGGGCCGGTCCTGTAGCCATAGTGATGACTACCGACGCCAGTGCATGGGGGTGGGGTGCCCACCTGAAGGAGTTTTTAGCTCAGGGAGCCTGGTTACCAGTGGAGGCCCGTCGATCCTCAAATCAGAGGGAGCTTCTGGCAATCCTAAAGGCTATAGAGGCCTTCCAGTCTCTGATAAGGGAATTACACCTACAAGTTTGGACGGACAATGCGGCAGCTGTGGCATATGTGAACAAGCAGGGAGGTACAAGTAGCCCTGCCTTACAAGCCATAGCCAACAAGATTCTGTAATGGGCCGAGGTGAATCTGTCTTCATTGTCGGCCATTCACCTAAAAGGCTCTCAAAATTTGCTGGCGGATTTTCTCAGCCACCAGCATGTGTGTCAGGACGAATGGTTCCTCAACATTGTTGATGTTTTCAGGGAGATTGTACGGTGTTGGGGACAACCGGAGGTGGACCTCTTTGCCTCGAAGGCCAACAAGAAAGTGGCACAGTTCTTTTCTGTCCACCCACAGGACCAGGCCACAGGGATAGACGCCTTTGCCAGTCCTTGGCAGTTAAACCTGTGTTATGCCTTTCCTCCAGTTCAGCTGATAGCTGCGGTCCTTCAAAGATTTCTGGCAGAATCGAAGGATCTCATCCTAGTGGCGCCATTTTGGCCAAAGAGGCCCTGGTTTGCCATCCTGAAGAGACTGGCTATTTGTCAACCTTTACCCCTCCCGGTCAGAGAGCCTGGTATCTGAGGAACATCTGTTGAAATCGCAGGGGTTCTCAGAGTAATTAGAACTCTTCTCGAGTGCCGTAAACTGGTAACCAGGGCTATTTATTCCAAAGTATGGAAAAGATTTAATTCCTGGTTGGTAGAGCAGGGGGGCTGAGTCATCCTGGGATTCCGGCAGTTCTGGATTTTTTTCAGACAGGCGTAGAACTGGGCCTCTCTTTTAGTACACTGAAGGTTCAGACTGCGGCCTTGAGTATTTTCTTGCAGACCTCACTTCAGCAAGATCGATTCGTTTAGGAATTTCTTCAAAGCCCTGTCAAGGTCGAGGCCTGTGAGTTACAGCCTGCCCCACTTGGGATCTAGCATTGGTCCTCAGAGCACTTACTGGTAGTCCCTTCGAACCCCTGGAGAAATCCATGCTAAAATGGGTGGTACTCAAAACAATTTTTCTGATAGCTATCACGTCAGCCAGAAGGGTGAGTGACTTGCAGGCTCTTTCTATTTGGGAGCCATTTTTGTTGATTCGGGAGGACAAGATCATTCTTAAGACAGATCCCAATTTTCTGTCTAAAGTAGCATCTATGTTCCATAGATCTCAGGATATTGTCCTGCCAACTTTCCGTTCCACCTCAGAAGCAGATGAGGAGGAATCTTTAAGTTTATATAAGCGCTGCGTAAACTGTTGGCGCTATATAAATCCTGTATAATAATAATATTAGATGTTAAAAGAAGCCTTTTAGTTTATTTAGAAGTCACTAGAGGTTTTAGGAACTCAGACTCTCTTTGTTAATTTTTCGGGGGCCCGCAAGGGTTGCAGGGCCTCTAAATCTTCCATCGCTAGATGGATAAGAATGGCAATCATAGAAGCCTATAGGTTGGAGGGTAGACAAGCACCATTAGTTAAGGCACATTCTACAAGGGCAGTCTCGGTTTAATGGGCAGAGAGGGCCGGAGCCTCTCAAGTCATCTGCAAGGCAGCAACATGGTCCAGCTACTCAACGTTTGCTAAGCACTACGTCTGGATTTATTGTCTGACAAGGAGCAGACATTTGGATGAAAGGTCCTCCAGGCAGTGGTCCCGCCCTGACAAAGTAAGTTCCTTGCTTATCATCTCAGAGGCTGTCCTGGAAGACGAAAGGAGAAAACCGGAGTTAGACTTACCGGTAACTCTTTTTCTAGGAGTCTTCCAGGACAGCCTGGTTTCCCACCCGGTGTTTTATATTTAACTGGTGTTGGAATTATGTACTGACGTGGTGTTTAGTGTATTATGTCTTTCAGAGCCTTCCGGTAGTTCTTTGGTAAACTGAAGAGGGAGGCCTAGAGGACCACCTTTTAAGACAATTGGTATATGTGTTTCTTGTCCCGGAGGAAGGGGCCCTATGTCTCAGAGGCTGTCTTGGAAGACTCCTAGAAAAAAAATTTACCAGTAAGTCTAACGCCATTTTTTTGTCATTCGGCCGAATGACAAAAACAGCCGATACCGAAAAGAGGATGTGGTCCGCCCTGGGTGCCACCCATTGTGTGGGAGTGTCCCTCTGGCATGCCCCATCCTCCACTCCCTCCTCCCCGCCTCCCTCCTCCTCCTCTCCTCTATCTCCGTGTGTGTGACAGGGCAGGCACTCTATTCCTCCGTGCGGTGAGAGTCGGGCGGAGGAGGCTGCGGTGCATTGTGGACAGTGTAGTCCGAAGGTGAGAAATGTTTGCCTGAATCTCACACCTCAAAGGCCACGAGAAGGATGAATAACATTCTTAACCACAAGGTGAGGGTGGTATATAGTATGAAAAGAGCAAGCTTTTGACAAGGATCAGAGCTATGTGCAAAGTATCCATAGCAAATAAGCAGAATTAAGTTTTCACTGATCTGACTTCAGTAAGATGAAATCTGATCTTGCTGTTATTGTTGCTCTTTGCATTTTCCAATTGTCCTTTGTGTTGTCTTACTGAAAAGGTCCTTTGGTTCCATTTGGTAACTTGCAGCAGAAAAATTAAGCCTGGAATCTAGTAGGTTATTGAAAGCATCTTCACTTTCCTGTTAATTTATACTGTATACTGCTGATTACCCGTCACTTTCACACACAAAGCCATATATGTATGAGTGTCCAATGAATAGTCTCTGATCATCTCCTGTACCATGTCTGCAGTCTCTGACTGTCTCCTGTACCATGTCTGCAGTCTGACCGCCTCCTGTGCCATATCTGCAGTCTCTGACCGTCTATTGTACCATGTCTGCAGTCTCTGACCGTCTATTGTACCATGTCTGCAGTCTCTGACCATCTCCTGTACCATGTCTGCAGTCTCTGACCGTCTCCTGTACCATGTCTGCAGTCTCTGACAGTCTCCTGTACCATGTCTGCAATCTCTGACCGTCTCCTGTACCATGTCTGCAGTCTCTGACCTACTATGTCTGCAGTCTCTGACCATCTCCTGTATCATATCTGCTAGAGGTGCACCGCATGGAAATTTTGCTAATACTGTTAGCAATGTGTTGTATAAAAATGTATACATTTTATTTAAAATACATTTTATTTAAAGTATATAAAAATAACAATATTTTTTAAAAAGTAATTTTTGGTATCGGTTTCGGTTTTCGGCCTAGTGTATTTTCCATTTTCGGTATCGGTACCAAAGAAAACATTTGGTGCACCCCTAGTATCGGTGTGTGTGTTTTAGGCAGGATAAAAAAAGCAAATGCACACTATTGTTTCTGTGGCCTGCTATGGGTACAAACAGCAAATATACACATATGTGGTATGGCTGCGATTGGCAGTAGGTTATATTAATAGCAAAGAATATATAGCTAGATTCTAAAAAATTTACTTGTTTTACTATTTTGTGCCACTTTTTCCTTTTTATAATCAGGAAAATTTGGGAAAAAAATTACCATTTACCACCAAATTAAGTAGTTGCGATGATGTGTACAGCTTTTCTAACCTATGTCAAAGTTGCAAAACTGTGTTCAGGCATTAGGATTTGTTTAACCCTCTCGTTTTAACCCCTGAAAGGGTTAAATTGATTTGTGAACAACACTAACTACGGAGACCGATAATGTGCTATTCTATTGCCCCGTACACACGGTCGGATTTTCCGACGGAAAATGTGTGATAGGACCTTGTTGTCGGAAATTCCGACCGTGTGTAGGCTCCATCACACATTTTCCATCGGATTTTCCGACACACAAAGTTTGAGAGCAGGCTATAAAATTTTCCGACAACAAAATCCGTTGTCGGAAATTCCGATTGTGTGTACACAAATCCGACGGACAAAGTGCCATGCATGCTCAGAATAAATAAAGAGATGAAAGCTATTGGCCACTGCCCCGTTTATAGTCCTGACGTACGTGTTTTACGTCACCGCGTTCAGAATGATCGGATTTTCCGACAACTTTGTGTGACCGTACGTATGCAAGACAAGTTTGAGCAAACATCCGTCGGAAAAAATCCTAGGATTTTGTTGTCGGAATGTCCGAATAAAGTCCGACCGTGTGTACGGGGCATAAGAGTTTTGTATTTTAGCCCCCGTTCACACCAGTGCGACTTGTCGTGCAATTTGACCGTTCAAAATCGCATGACCAGTAGCATCCCATTGCCAGCAATGGAACTGTTCATATGAGTCGCAGCGATTATGAAAAAGGTTCCTGCACTACCTTTTACCAATTTAATTGTGACGTCATTTAACAGAAGTCTATGCAAGTTGCAAGCCGCAATGAAATCAGCAATACAAATCAGTGATGTGCGGCTTTGAAATTGTGCTGAAGTAGCGCGATTTCAAAGCCGCACCTGTGTGAACCAGGGCCTACGAAATTGTTCTATATTCTGTCTACTTTCTAAATTACTGTAGCAAAACCGTTTATCAGAAATATATTTATGCTTACTTTCTTCTTGTAGTTGCCTCTTACACAGACAGCTCAGATGACGATTCATCCCCTCGAGACAAACAACAAACCTCGTCAAAAGGCAGCAGTGACTTTTGTGTTAAGAATATTAAGCAGGCAGAGTTTGGACGGCGTGAGATTGAAATTGCTGAACAAGGTAACTGACGATTTAGCCCAAGAAGAGTTGGGATCATGCATGTGACATTTCTTTGCTATTGGTATTTTTAATACAAAATAGATTCTGATTGCATGCTAAAGGAAATATATTTGCATATGTTTTTTTCTTTGCACTGTTTATTGAATAAGCTTGTAAGTGGTCTATGCAATCAAAGGATAAAGTATTGTTTGAAGTTAACATTCTGTTTATTGCTGTAATTTTCTACTTTTTTCATTGCCTCCAGAAATGACAGCTTTGATTTCCTTAAGGAAGAGAGCACAGGGTGAAAAGCCTCTAGCAGGAGCGAAGATTGTGGGGTGCACACACATTACAGCTCAGATTGGGGTTAGTATAGAACATTCATAGTATTTTTTCATATTTAAGCTTTTGGAACTAGCTGACTATAATGATTGTCCAGTGTAGAATTTCGCCCGACTTGCTTTCCTAAAACTATATTCAAAAGATTCTTTTTTTTTTTTTTTTTTTAAATCTTTAAGGAATGCAGAATGTACAATTAGACAAGGAATACAACATGACCGTTATTTGCTTGTTTCTGTTAATAGTTTTTCACAAACAAATCAAATGTACATTGGCGTGATAGCAGGAAAGGTTCCCTTAAAATGTGCTATTGAGGCAGGAAGTCATAATTTGACAACTCTGGCCTGTCTTACACAGCAGTACTGAAGAGAGAACCCTCTTACCAAACATAAATTAAACATAAATCCAATGGGGGTGTATCAGCAAAGCAGTTAGACTAACTAGTAGACAAGTGACTCCCCAAGGGGAAATACAAGCTTATCTCTATTGGCCAAATATTTCGTTACTATCTTATAGTGAATTCATTCTAAGCGTTGTATTCTATATAAAATATGGTTCTCAATCCTACTAACATTGGAGTGGTACCAAAATGGGGTACAGCAATCCGGGGTTTTTTCTTAATAGTGGGGAAACAAAAAGAAAGGGTGGATGACACTGGTGGTGTCATTAGAGGGAAAAAGGGATAGAAATAAGGAGGAGCAGATGTGGGGAAGTAGGAAGGAAAAGGGGGTGGGTATGGGGTTCTGGCAAGGCAGACGACCCGCGGCCCCTAATCAACTAGGGGTAGAATGCCTACAAATAGGACTTGTACTCATCTGAAAAGCGAAACCGATCCCAATGTGTCCATCTAGTGCTATGTTCCTCCTCCTTTTCCCTGAGGGCAGCTGTAAGGCGTTCCATTCGCTGAATATCACAAACCCTACCAAACCATTGTATCACTGTCGGAGGGGATTGGTGCTTCCACATGCTGGGGACACACGCCCTGGCCGCATTCAAGAGGTGTTTCAGCAAAGATTTGCGGTAATGCTTACTGGACATCAGAGTCAGATTCAGCAGTATTGCCGCTGGATTGTCCTGAAGGGCCACATCAGTAAGTTTGTGAATGATTCCCAAAACCTGTCTCCAGAAAGGAGTCAAGGCCGGGCACTCCCAGAAAATGTGAAGTAATGTACCTCTTTGTGTGCCACATCTCCAGCATAAGGGGCTGTGTCCCGGAAATATGGACACTAGCACAGAGGGGGTCCTGTACCATCACGTCAAGATTTTGAAGGTGATTTCTTGGTATTTGCTACATAAAGAAGATTTATGTGCAAAAAAGAGGATTCGGGTCTTTTGATCTTCTGTAAACTTAATGTTAAGATCCCTCTCCCACTTCCTCAGGTATGGGGGATCCTGTTGGGACGTATGGGTCAGTAACATATTGTAAGAGTGAGAAAGGGATTTCCGTATTGGCTCCTCTCCCAGGCATAACTCTTCAAAGGGAGTTGGTTGTCTGCAGAAACCGCTGATTTCTGGAAGGGATCTGAGAAAGTGTGACAATTGTGAGATCTTCCATCTGCCCAGTATGGAGGAATTAAAGCTAGGATAAATGTTAGAAGGCTCGCTCCAATCCGAAGGCCCACAAAAAGAGGAGGCTCTCACTAGACTCCGATCCGGGTGGAGCCAGAAGGATCTATCAGAGAGGCCTGGTAAGAAGTCCGGATGCCCAATTATGGGTGTCAGTGGAGAAGGATAACTGGGCGTTTCCGCTATCTTGAAGTATCTGCGAAGCTCTTGTAGGGTTGGTTCAATCAATGGGTGGAAAGAGGAGGATCTGGAAGAATGAGTTCCACTCCAGGGTAGACCCTCAATGGGGAACGGGACGGTTTCCTGTTCTAGCCCAATCCACAGCTTATGAGAGGAGTGCCTGCACCAGTCCACAACTCTGTTCATGTGAACTGCTGTGTAGTATAGAGCCGGGTCAGGAAGACCAACGCCTCCTCTGGATTTTGGCCGTTGTAATAGAGTTCTCTTGAGCCTCGGAGGTTTGCCCTGCCAGACATATCTAATAAAGACTGAACATAACCTACGAAAGAAGCCCTGTGGGATCCTAACAGGCAGTGCTTGGAAGAGGTAGAGCAGTCTCGGCATGATATTCATCTTTAAGTCATTGCATCTACCAAACCAGGAGACCGCCAGGCCCTTCCATCTTTCTAGGTCTGAGGCAAAAACGCTCAGGAGTGGTTGAAAGTTAAGTTGATAAATGAGGTGTAAGTCAGAGGGGATTTTAGTGCCCTGGATGGCCTGGGAAGTCCACCTGAAGGGGAAGTTGCTGCAAAGGGAAGCCCGAGAACCTGGGGTAAGGGTGATGTTCAGCGCCTCTGACTTTTGGAAGTTGATTTTAAAATCCGATAACTCCCCATATTGGCATATTGCTGATAATAAGATTGGTAGAGACGTAAGTGGATCCGAGATGTAAAATAACAGGTCGTCCGCATAGGCGGCAATTTTATGATAAGTGCTTGTTTCGAGTCCTCTGATGTCCGGGTTAAATCTAATATGTTGTAATAAGGGCTCTAGGGAAATTATGAAAAGGAGCGGGGAAAGTGGATACCCCTGTCGCGTACCGTTACTTATCTTAAAGGGGCTAGAGGTCGTCACGAATACTCTAATTGTTGCTGTGGGGAAAGAGTATATGGCAGATATCCAGGATAGGATGGGGGCCGGCATGCCAAGGCGTCGTAGGGTGGCCAAGAGGAAAGTCCAGTTTACCCTGTCGAACGCCTTTTCGGCATCTGTAGACAACAAGATGAAAGGGATGTTAAGGCGTTTGGCCTTTGCCACCACATTTATTGTCCTAATAGTGTTGTCTCGTGCCTCTCTGTTGCGAATAAAGCCCACTTGGTTTAGTGGGATTATGCGCTGTAGAATAGAGCCTATACCTTCGGCTAGAATTTTCGTGAATAATTTCAAATCACAGTTAAGAAGGGAGATAGGCCTGTAACTTGCGCAAAGAAGCGGGTCTTTCTCCGGCTTAGGGATGACAGATATGTTGGCTTGCAGGATATCTGGCGGTATGGCGTGACTATTTAATATTGCATTGAAGGCAGTAACAAAGTGGGTTGCCAGTTGAGTTTGGAAGTTTTTATAATAGGAGATTGTAAAGCCGTCGGGGCCAGGTGCTTTCCCCATCGGAGTGTCAGCCAGAGCTTTTGTAAATTCGTCCGAAGTAATAGGCTGTGATAGCAATTCTACCTCTCCCTCGTTGAGAGAAGGCAGATCTGCAGCCACAAGGTAGGTCTCTATGGCTTCTAGCTTATTCTGGTTCCGTTCCTCCGAAGGGTGGGAATATAGGTTGTAAAGAGCTTCATAGAACACCCTGAAGGACTCTGCCATTTCTGCAGAGTCATGAATTTTAGTTCATGTGGTGGAAGATAAGGCGGGATGTAGGATCTGTTACATTGGGTCCGTAGGGCATTTGCTAGTGGTCTGCTGCACTTATCTCCGAACTCATAAAAGGTTCTGCGTGCCATCGGTAACATAGCATCACCACCAAGTAGATACCCAACTTTAGAGGTCATTAGGACTGAACATAAAAGAACCAGGCGTTATACCAGAACTTTAAACTTTAAACCACTGACTGTACCATTTTACTATTAACCAGCCCTTCTGAGTCCCATCTTAAGGATTACTCCCCCACCAGCTGCGGACATGCAAGCAAAAAGTATTACGACCTAGGAAAACCCATGTTTTTGTATTGAGGTACTAGGCTAAGTAGAGGGACCTAACGGGTGGGAGAACCCTTAGCAGATGTGCATACAGCCTGTTTTCTCTGGTCCATGGTGATAGGGCCAAACGAATCTGACTCTTCTCAAACATACACCTTCAGGTGAGTCCAGCCTATAGGACTGTATGTTTTCCCTCTGTCTCTGGCTATATAACAGCAGTCCAGGATAATGGGGACGTGTTGCGTTTCCATGAGGCCAACGGGCCAAGGAGAAACTAGAAAGTCAAGTGGGCCAGAGGCTATTTTCAAAAAAAAAAATAAAAAATTTAGGGGAAAAAGGTCTTCCAGTCGGTTGGTCTACCGAAGCCGGCGGAGAGCCAGCAAGACAAGGATAGATAACACTCACATGTGCCGAAGGGACAACAGGCGAAATGTAAGACCGTCCTCCATCTTGAGAGCAACTCAACTCCCTGGGTTCATATCTCGTTGTCCTGAGGAGCCTGAGGTCTTCTGCGTTGAGAACGGCGGTTGCGTCGATGTCTTTGCGGCCTGCCAGAAGAATTCACCCCTGGGGTATTGATGTTGGGAGTCAGTACAAACGCCAGCCAGTTAGGCAGTGACATTGAAGGCAACCCGAGGGAATTGAGGAAGGTGGGAACCTCTCTGGGATGTCGGAGGATGTATGTGCGACCTCCCTTCCATGCAATCAAATGGAAAGGATGACCCCACTTATAAGTGATTCCCTGTTCGCCAAACCTCTCCAGCAGGGGTTTCATGCAGCGGCGCATCTGCAGAGTCCTCCGTGAAACATCTGGCAAGAGAGAAACCTGAGCTCCGTCAAAGTCAATATGACCTCTATGCCAAGCCCGTTGGAGAATGTCCTCTTTGATAGAGTAATTATGCAAGCAACAAAGGACATCTCTAGGTCTGTCTTCCGCTGTGTTTCTGGGGCCGAGGGTTCTGTGGACTCTGTCTATGGCAATCGGTGTTTCCGTTGGGCGCTCTAGGCAGACATTGAATATGGCAGTCACCATCATCTTTAGGTCTGCTTGCTGAGTGGCTTCTGGCAGACCGCGGATTCTGATGTTGCGCCTGCGGTTGCGATTTTCCAAATCGTCTATCAACATATGCAGCTGTGCGATTTGGTCTATAACTTCTTCTTGCGCGTCATGCAAGGAGGTGACGTCTTGACGAAGGGTTGCAGTGTCCGACTCCACAGTGGTGACTCGTGTGGAAACTTCTGTTACTGTTTGCTTAATTCCTTCAATTTCCCCGCGGAGCGCTGCCTCCATTCTAAGTGCAACAGAGTCCAGATCATCTCTGGTGGGCAATTTTTGTAAAAGTGTCCACAGTGCCTGCTCTCCAGTAAGCATGGGTGAGGGCTCTTGTGAGGGCAGCGTAAGTGGGGCAGTGCTCATGGAGGCCTGCAGTGAGATAGGCAAAGGCACACCGAGTGTCAGGCTCTGTTGCTCGGAGCGCTGAATGCCCTGCAAAGCCCATTGAAGTGAGTCACTGGGTTCCCTTCCTGGGCTGTCAAAAGATGTGAGGGACAGAGAGCGGAGGAGGCAGGGGGAGAGGTCGCTAGTCGGAGAGAACGGCAGCATGTCATTACCGTTATTATGTCTCTCTCCTCATCCTGAAGGCGCGCTAAGCTCTGCTCCCTCATCCGCTCCCGGCGCCATCTTGGAAGGATCCGGGGGGTTGATACCGCCGGCTGCTTCGGTATGAGAAATCTCTCCATGGGTGTTCCGAGGCACGTAGATCAGCGGTGTAGTCTTCTTAGTTGCGTAGGTGTGCTGAGAAGCCGAAATATGTGGTAAGGCTGTGCGGTTGGCCTGGGAAGCCCTCTGAAAACGCGGCTCCACTCCTCCATGCCGAGACCACGACCCCAAAAGATTCTTTTTAATATTTGATGTAACATTGAATGTATACAACCCCAATTCCACAAAAAGTTGGGACGCTGTGTGAAATGTACATAAAAACAGAATGCAATCATTTGCAAATCTCATAAACCCATATTTTATTCACAATAGAAATAGAATAGAAAATGAGAAACCTATATCAAATGTTTAAACTGAGAAAATATACCAATTCTCCTTAGGTGGATGTCCTATATCGTCCTGGATTTTAACTGGTTAAATCTAAATGATGACTGCAGCTGCCTGCGATTCCCTGTCATGTAAAAACAATCATAACGGCTGTTCAGCCGCTTGATTGATTTTACAGGCAGCGGGGGTACCTCCTATGACCTTCAGAGACTGGGTGTGACTGTATGACGTCACGTCCGGCCTCAGCAGATGTAAACACTGCTGTTGTCTCGGCTGGGAAGACTAGATTGTGCTTTTTTAATTTATTTTTTAATTTTTTATTTCAGGCTTTCCAGCCTAGAGGTGAAATATGGGGACAGACCCCAGATCTTGCTGTGAAGAAGACCTGTCATGCCCTATACCTATTTACAAGGGATGTTTCCATTCCTTGTAATAGGAATAAAAGTGATAAAGAAAAATAAAACATTTAAAGGGAAAAATTTAAAGTGCTCCCGTCCCCACATGCTCGCACACAGAAGTGAACGTACACACGCGTCGCTTCTGCATATGTAAACGGCGTTCAAACCACACGTGAGGTATCGCCGCAAATATTGCAGCGAGAACAATTATTCTAGCCCAAGACCTCCTCTGTAACTCTAAACCGGTAACCTGTAAAAAATGTTTAAAGAATCGCTTATGGAGATTTTTAGGTACCGAAGTTTGGCGCCATTCAACGAGTGTGCCCAATTTTGAAGCATGACATGTTGGGTATCTATTCTATTTATATATCATCTTTCACATACAAAAAAATCAGGCTAACTTTTTATTGTGTGTGTGTGTGTTTTTTTTTTTTTTTTTTTTTTTTTTTAATTCATGAAACCCAAAAAAACAGGTTTGAAATATTGCTGCGCAAATACCGTGTACATAAAAAGTTGCATGGACACCATTTTGTTCCCTAGGGTCTCTGCTAAAAAAACATATATGATGTTTGGGGGTTCTGAGTAATTTTCTAGCAAAAATGATGATTTTTACATTTAAGAGGGGAGTGCCAAAATCGTCCCGATATGGAAGTGGTTAAGAAAAAAATAAGGAATTGTGAAATTGGTGGCAAAAGCACGTTTAAAAAATATTGGAGCAGGGCCATGTTTAACACGGTGTAGCATCCCCTCTTTTTTAACACTCTGTAAACATCTGGGAACTGAGACCAGTTGCTGGAGTTTTGGGAAAGGAATGTTGTCCAATTGTTGCCTGATATAGACTTCTAACTGCTCAACAGTCCTGGGTCTTATGCCATATTTTTTTGTTTAAAGATGTGCCAAATATTTTCAATTAGGGAAAGGTCTGGACTGAAGGCAGGCCAGCTAAGCACCCAGACTCTTCTACTAGGAAGCCAGGCTGTTGTCATAGATGCAGTATGTGGTTTAGCATAGCCCTGCTGAAATATGCAAGGCCTTGCTTGAAAAAGATGTCTCGATGGGACAACTTTTTTGAGACGTGTTGCTGCCATCAATTTCAGAATACTTCTTTTTTTTTTTTTTTTTTTTTTTCAAATCCCCCCGACTGGTAAAGACAATGGGTTCCCCTAGGTGGACTTTCCCGGCACTTGCATAGACAAAGAAAAATTATACAGGTAGAAGCTATTGTACATAGTAAAAACATATAAATTTTATTCGTGTTGGAAAATACAAATGTTAAAAACAAAATGGATATCTAGAGTAACATGGTAATACTACATAGTAAACGTGATGAACATCAAGTAAGAGGCAATGATAAAAGGAACCAGAAAACTCTTCTCAAGCCCGACACGTTTCGGGGTATTTAGTGTTTGTAGGGTCCTTCTTCAGGGGCATAGTTGAGAGAGAGGGGTTCATCTAAACTAATTGAAAGAATGAAAAAAAGGGGTCAAATGTTGGTAGAACTATAAGTAGATATCCAGTAAGAGGTTGAAATGATCGATCGCCTACCTGAAAGGATTTCATTAATTGCTTGTAGAAAGGAGGTTTTTGTTAAAACCAAAGGAAACCACAGAGAAAGGGCAGGATGTGGGAGTGAGCAGTAATGGTATAACAAATATGGATGCTATTCTTGGGTGGTGAGGGCTGCAGGTTGGTAGGCTGCAATCTCCATAGAGGAGTGTGACAGTGCTCCCGTCCCGCCCGACCCGGGCATGCGCAAGCCAGAGCGATATGCTGAGGTCACAGGAAGGCGTCTCTAAGAAATGAAAGAATTGAGGAGCCTTAGAGGAGATCCAGTATAGGTGATTTTAGGAAAAAATAAATAAACTGGTATAAACAATGATATGCAGTAGGGAGCATGTTAAAGATACTACATATATAGGCAACAAACTTAATGGCTCGGTGCAACTGAAAGGTACACTGAATGCAGGTTAATGAGTAAGGTCTGGCTTAAAATGCATAGGAGTAGAAAAAAAAAAAAAAAAAATATATATATATATATATATATATATATATATATATATATATATATATATATATATATATATATATATATATATATATATATATATATATATATATATATATATATGTATATATATATATATATATATGTATGTGGATGTCATAATGAAGATGTTACATAGTAAAGGATAATAATAAATACAGGATGTATACCCACGAGTGAGTATATGGTATGCATAAGTATTGAAGGGTTCTATAGTTGTACGTCCGAGGAGCTGGGGTAATATAGTTGAGTTTAACATAATGGTATATGGGAAATATGTAAGAAACAATTCTGTTGCTACAATACCCATATGTGTGTGTTCCCAATAGCCTGCAGGGACTAAGACCATAGCAGGCTAGGAAGTAGTAAAAAAGCAAGAACAATACAACTGTATAAATATAGATATGTAAATAAATAATGAGGGGAGAGATATATATTGCACTTGTAACATTGATCCTTGAATAAAAGGAAGGTAAGGAAAAATACATGGAGTAAAATACCTTAAGAAGACCAAGTGTTCGTGTAGCCAGCCTCACAACCCAGCGTCCGGCATGTATAGCGCCTTAGCAGGGAGTGAGTAAGGCTGGTTTAAATGGTGTACGGGCTCCAATTAGCCGGCGTCAGAACGAGGCACAGCTGTGTTGTGGAGCCCGTCAGCTGAGACGCCCTATACAGACCTCCCGAGGCGAGGATGCGCGGCGCCGCCCCAACCGCGCATGCGTGAACGTAATGGCGTTGGAGCAACGTCGCGCACACCCGCCCCACCGGCACGGAAGTGCCACTCCGGCGAACTGGGCATGCTCGCCGAAGTGGCAACATGGAGGCAATGGGCGTGAGCTGGAGAAACACCCAAGTACCTCCCTAGGCGCCGCCCCAGGGAAAAGAATCCCTGGGGCGGCTTTCCCTGCCGGGCAACCGTTCTGGCCACACGCGCCTCGGGGGGGGGGGGGGGGGCGAGGAAAGGGGGAACTGGCCACAAAGAAGGAAGCGTATAAAGATATATACCAAATGCATGGAGTAAACCTAGCCTGATCGGAATCAGGCATGAAGGAGTAAAAAAGGGGGTTGAGGGAAGACATAAAGAATATTAAACAAAAAAATGGGATATAGGGTCAACACTCACCCATGCCAGATCAAAGTAGTTTCTTTAAAAATGAGTAGGAACTGGGTCATGCTAAAAGATGTAAAAGTTTTTTACAAAAGGACAGACATGATCGGATATTCAGCAGTGTATTAGCATAAAATACAGCGGGAGTGGTAATAGAACAGGCATATTAGTGCCTTTATACAAACATTGTGATATGCAGAATCATGAACAAAAAAGGGGACAATGGAAAAAACAGCAATGGGCAACAAGAGACCTAACCATAATGGGGGATACACAAATGCTAGCACATGTAGCAAAGACTAACAAATAATATATAAACAAAAAGAGGGTTCCGTTGGGGAACCAACCAAGCTGATTGTGTGTCCAATACATGGTCCCTTATGGTACCAACTGAAAAAGTCGATATGAGAATGAGTAGTTTGGATAAAGATAATAAATGGGAGATTATTTATAATCAATTGGAGGGGAGGGGAGGGGGGGTTAGGCAAAGAATATAAATTAACACCCCGTGTCCCCCCACATTGGAAATTGCATGAGCATAAATGTGGCTCAGTAACATAACAGCATCTGGGGCCGAAAATACAAGTGTGCTTGCAAGGGTAGAGAGAGGGGAAAGGGGGAGGGGGAACAAAAAAGGGGGAAGCGGGGAGCATGTATGTGGCCAGACGCACAGCTTGGTGTACAAAATACAATGACAAAGAAGGAACTGGTAAAGCGGCGATGCGATTGGTCAGAACGGGTGATCGCTGGACTGCAGGTTAGCGGGACCAGGTGCGATGGGAAAGGGGTCCAGACAGTGTAAGTTCACTTTACAGATTTTCTGTAAAGGTGAACTTACACTTTAAGGCTCATACACACAATAAGCAAATCAGGCTAACATTTTCATCCAAGGAACGATCGTACGATTTTCTGATAGTGTGTACACAACTTTCAACAGCCAATTCTGATCTTCCGAATGAAAATTTCTGAAGGGACAAACTCCAACATTGTTCTCATACGGGAACAGAATGAATGATTTTTGTTTAATGTGCACCGTTTTTGTATGATTTTCGTATGTGAAGAATCGGAAACGAAGGCCTGCGCATGATCAGAAACCATAAACAACAAAAAAAAATCCTTTGTCGTACGAGAATTTTCGTATATTATTTACTTTCTCAATTCCGACTTGCTGTGAAACAATGAGGAAAATATGACAATTGTTCGCCTGATTTTCTTATGTGCACCCCACATTAGTTTCAGGTGGATGACCAGGTGTTAGATCACACCACAGGTAATAATGTTACCACCAACTTCTGCACATAGCCCTTTTAAGTTACTCAGTCACTTCCTTTCACCCTTTTCCTAAAGAACTTCGCTACAGGATGGTTGACACCTGGGTTGCTGTGTATCCTTGTCCGGACATGCTTACCCCATTTCTACACCCTACTCAGTGAGTATTCCACAGGGGAATATCCTCAGTGCTAGCTATGGTGAAAAACAAGTGCAAGGGAGTCGCAGCTAAAGCTAAAGCAAACATTCACTCCACCGATGGCCTGCAAAGGGCTCAAAGCACTCAGAGTGAATGTGTTTCCCTTGCACTGGAACAAGGCCCTATTTTAACACTCAATTCTTGCTCTATCTCAGGCAAACAACAAGCAGCCTGTTAGGTACCTGGTAGTAGAGCCTGACTTGTAGGAGAAGACCTCTCATACAACGCTGGTTCAAGAGCCACTGGAGTGGGGACAGTGGTCTCCTGAGCGCAGTGGGGTAGGAGTGCCTGTTGGAGTGTAGTCTCTGATGCTGGAGTGAGGTAGAGATCCCTCCAGGGATGGCTGGACTGCAGGTAAGGTGGTGACTGGAAGCAGCAGGCTGACACACTGGAGTTGCCGAGATCACAGGAGCTGGAGGTGCAACAGCAAGAGCAAACAGCAGGCACAAGCAGGGTCAGACAGTCCGGGTCGGCAGGTAGATGAGACAGGTAATCACAGCAGGCAGAGGCAGAGTCGGTAGTCAAGCAGAGGTTGGCAACGGTATCTGGTAAAGGCAGCAGAGTAGTCAGGCAGGACGGATGGTCAGACAAGCCGGGTCAAATCAGGAAATAGTCAATCAGATGCAGGTTTAACCGGAATCACAGAGCTGAGACGAAGCAGCAATGCACCCATGGAACAGAGGAACTCTTATGTGCTCTTTGGCGCTAACGCGCGCCTGCGCATGCACGCGCGCCTGCGCATGCACGCGCGCCCGAACGCCGTGCTGATGCATGGAAACAGTAGCTGTTTGTTGCCGTGTTTGCACAGGGGCGCACCGGCGCATAGGCGCATGCAAGCGCCCAGGTCTGGCGCTGGTAGATCCCTGACATTGCCCCCCACAAAGGGCAGCCTCCAGATGTCCATAAACCTTCTTTTCTCAGGATGGGTAGAGAACCAGGCGCAAACTAAACGCCTAGCATGAACATTACTGTCCGGTTCCCACGAGTTGCTTTCTGGGCCGTAGCCTTTCCACTTGATTAAGAATTGATTTTGTCCTTGCCTTCTCCTACAATCAAGGATAGCCTCAACCTCAAATTCCTCGCTGCCATCAATTACAATAGGTTCAGGAGGTCTAGTTCCTCTACCAGGGAAGGGATCAGGTATAGCAGGTTTAAGAAGAGATACATGGAATACCGGGTGTATTTTAAGCGAATCAGGTAAGGTCAGTTCGTAAGAAACTTCATTAATTTTTCTCTTGACCGGAAAAGGTCCCATACATCTAGGTGCCAACTTCTTAGAAGGACATGTTAATTTGATATTATTGGTAGAAAGCCATACCTGATCGCCGATCTGTAAGTTCAACTCCCCTCTTCTTTTTCGGTCGAAGATTCTCTTACCATCTGCCTGAGCCTTGGACACAGTTTCCTGCAACATTCGGTTGTTGTGACTGAGGAAATCCACTGTACTCTGTTCCACCGGAACTGAAGACTCTGAAAGGAAATCGGGTAGAAAGGTTAAATGAAAGCCATAATTGGCGAAAAAAGGGGATTGATCGGTGGCAGAATGTTTGGCATTATTGTAAGCAAATTTTGCTACAGGCAACAGGGATACCCAATCGCCCTGTGTGAAGGATGTAAAGCATCTGATGTATTGTTCAAGGGTCTGATTGGTCCTTTCTGTCTGCCCGTTAGTTTGAGGATGATAAGCCGAGGATAAGGCCAATTCAATTTTTAGGGTTTCACACAGGGTTCTCCAGAAACGTGAGGTGAATTGTACCCCTCTATCAGAAACTATGTTTACAGGAACTCCATGAAGTCTGATGATCTTCTTGACAAATATACAAGCAGTTTCGATGGCAGACGGGGTTCTCCTTAAGGGCAGAAAATGAGCCATCTTGGTTAAACGGTCCACCACCACAAAGATGGCTGAACATCCCTCAGAACATGGAAGCTCCACAATAAAATGCATAGAAATTATTTTCCACGGTCTATCGGGTACAGGTAAAGGTTTTAACAGGCCCCAAGCTCGATTCCTGGATGTCCTATTCTGGGTACAGATAGGGGAGGAGCTGACATATTTTTCGCAAAAGTCTTTCAGATTGGGCCACCAGAATGTACGCTGCACTAGTTCCAGGGTTTTGCGAACTCCAAAGTGGCCCGCCAGTGGATGATCGTGAAGAAGCGTCAAAACCTTGACCCGAACCTCTTCAGGGACGAAAATTTGGCTTCCTTTCCAGAACAGTCCATCTCTGTTTATCAGAGTAATCCCTGTAGGCCTGGCTGACTCAGAGGATGCTTCTTTAATCTGGGAGAGTAAATCTGTTTGTAGGAGTAAGAAATTGTTTGCAGGTAAGATGGTGTCAGGAGTAGATAAGTCCTTAGGATTGTCATGCATTCGTGATAGTGCATCTGGTTTAATATTTTTTGAGCCTGGCCGATAAGTAATATGAAAGAAAAAACGTGAGAAAAACAGGGCCCAGCGGGCTTGTCGAGGCTTTAGCCGTTTAGCAGATCGTAAATATTCCAGGTTCTTATGGTCAGTGTAAATTAGTACTGGATGCATAGCCCCCTCCAACAGGTACCTCCACTCCTCCAGTGCAGTCTTAATAGCGAGAAGTTCTCGGTCACCAACATCATAGTTTTTCTCCGCAGAGGAGAGTTTTTGGGAGAAGAACCCTACAGGATGCATTACATCTTTGCTACCTTTACGTTGCGAAAGTATTGCACCTACCGCTATCTCAGAGGCATCAACCTCTAAAATAAACGGTAAAGATGGTTCAGGATGACTGAGGATTTGTGCTGAGGTAAACAGTTTTTTGAGGTTTTCGAAAGCATCTTGTGCTAGTTGATTTCAGGAAAAACGGGTATTTTGTTTGGTCAACTGCGTGATGGGTGCAATTATGGCTGAGAACCCCCTGATGAACTTCTTATAAAAGTTTGCAAACTCGACAAACCATTGAATTCCCTTCTTGTCCAGGGGTACCGGCCAGTCCAGAACAGCGGAAACCTTCTGCGGGTCCATCTTGATGGCAGTTGAAGAGATAGTTAACCCCAGGAATTGAATGCTCTGTTGCTCGAACTCGCATTTCTCCAAGAAGGTTCAGGAGTTAGATTTTCCGATGCGTCTGTCTCCTACAGTGCGTCAGAGCCTCAGTTGGTTGATACCCGAAAATCTGCAGAAAGGAAAATCCTTTTTACCAGTTACCTGGACAGTGGTAACAATGGATGCAAGTCTTTCGCGTTGGGGAGCAGTTCTGGAACAGTCAACTGTCCAAGGGAGATGGTCCAAGACCGAGAGGACCTTACCCATCAACGTTCTGGAGATCCATGTGGTGTATCTAGCCTTAAGGGCCTGGACACTCAGATTACAGGGTTGCCCTGTCAGGATCCAGTCCGACAATGCCACAGCAGTGGCTTATATCAATCACCAAGGAGGCACCAGGAGTCGTGCAGCTCAGGGAGAAGTAAACCTGATATTAATCTAGGCAGAAAAGCATGTGCCATGCATATCGACAATCTTCATTCCGGGGATAGAGAACTGGCAGGCGGACTACTTGAGTCGCCGGCAGTTAGTCCCAGGGGAATGGTCTCTTCACCCCGACGTCTTCTTCGCCATATGCCAAAGATGTGGGTTCCGGATGTAGATCTCTTTGCGTCCAGGTTCAACAACAAGATCGACAATTTTGTGTCAAGAACAAGGGATCCTCTTGCATGCGGGACAGATGCGTTGGTGACTCCGTGACATCGGTTCTCACTGATTTATGCATTTCCTCCTATTCTGATACTACCATGACTTCTTCGCAGGATCAGGCAGGAAAAGAAGTCCGTACTTCTAGTGACCCAGAAGAGCTTGGTATGCAGAAATAGTAAAAATGACAGTAGGTTCCCCGTGGACTCTACCGTCACGTCCAGACCTGTTATCCCAAGGTTCAGTGTTCCATCCTTCCTTACAAACGCTAAACTTGACGGTTTGGCTATTGAAACCCACGCTCTGAAGAGTCGTGGGCTTTCAGGCCCTGTGATTTCTACCTTGATTAATGCAAGGAAGCCAGCTTCCAGAATGATTTATCATAGTCTGGAAAGCTTATATCTCCTGGTGTGAATCCAGGTGTTGGCATCCCAGAAAATATGTCATAGGTAGAATTCTTGACTTTCTGCAAATGGGGTTAGAAATGAAGCTGGCCTTGAGTACCATCAAGGGCCAGGTCTCGGCCTTGTCAGTATTGTTTCAACAGCCGCTTGCTTCGCATTCTTTGGTCCGAAGCTTTATACAGGGGGTAACGCGCCTTAATCCTCCGGTTAAAGCGCCCCTAAACCCCTGGGACTTGAATTTGGTTCTGTCAGTTTTACAGAAACAGCCTTTTGAACCAATATGTCAAATTCCCTTGGTCCTGTTGACAAGGAAGTTCATTTTTCTGGTAGCCATTTCTTCTGCTAGAAGAGTATCAGAATTAGCAGCTCTTTCCTGTAAAGAGCCTTATTTAATCATGCACAAGGATAGAGTGGTATTGCGCCCTCATCCTAGCTTTCTACCAAAGGTGGTTTCAGGTTTTCATCTAAACCAAGATATTGTTTTGCCTTCCTTTTTTCCAGATCCCTGTTCTACGCAAGAAAGGTCACTACATTCTTTGGATGTAGTGAGAGCAGTCAAAGCCTATCTGTAAGCTACTGCTCAAATTCGCAAAATAGATGTTTTGTTTGTATTGCCAGAAGGTCCTAATAGAGGACAGGCAGCGTCAAAATCTACCATTTCGAAATGGATCCGGCAAGTTATTGTTCAAGCTTATGGTTTGAAACAGAAAATTCCGCCTTTTCAAATCAAGGCACACTCCACACTATTAGTGCTTCGTGGGCAGTGGCCCACCAGGCCTCTGACTCAAATCTGTAATGAAACAATATATAAAACAGTGTAGCGCTGGACTGATAAGAATACGCATATAATAGTATATGCGAGAGAGCCAAGACCCATATATGTGTAAGTAAATATAAAAGAAACCATATACCACTTAATCTGGAACAATTCAGTGTCTATATGCGTGTATTGTGACACAAAAAAAATGAATCAAGTGCGCCTATATATATCTATAAACGAAAATTGATATAAAAATACAAAAATAGTGAACTTAAAATAAGTTATGTGAACCAAATGTGACAGCAAAAATTGAAATTACATCGACATATGATAAGGAACTCTGTTCACTTATATATTATTAGTTGATCCTTTATGCTTAGTGATCACAATGAAAGTGAAAAATTAAAATAAAAGTCCCAATAAATTATGAACAAAAGTCCCAAAACGTAATGACACTCCAACACAAATTCCGGTTCAATATTCCACCGCAGCTGTTGCCCACCACCAAAGGATTAAAGTTGGAGGCTTACCGGACAGCCTGCGACCACCCTTATTCAGGGGGGTCAAAACAGGCTCTGTAGGGATGTATGAATCCAGATGGTGTCCTCGCCCATGATTTTCAGATGTTCTCCAGGTGTTCCTATGGCAAGCCAAGGGGGGCTTCCAAACAGGGTGAAGCAAGGATTTGTCCACCGGATGCAATAGGGATTGAACCAAAAATGCCCCAAAAAGGAAAAGAGAGAACTCCGATAGTGTAGGACAATCTGACTAATTTATTAAAAAGCATAGAAACAAATATTTCTCTAAAAACAAAACTTCTGACAGGGAGAAATGAAACAAAAAACTCAGCCGCCGTTTAAAATCCAATCGCGCATGCGCGATGCGTGCTCGCGTTGTGACCCTACGGCTGTTTCGTCATGCGCTTTAAATACACAAGCGCTGTGGCGCCATAACTCTTTCATTGGCTGAGGGGGAACGGGGGCGGATGGTAATACTATATTGCTAGTCATTCCAACCCAATGAAAACCGCCCATACACCCTTCCTTGATGTAAACATGGGAAAATATATATATAGAACAAAGCCATATACCGTACATCGCCATCTAGTGGCTAAAAAAGAAAAGTGCAGAACACACTCCAGATTACTTTTAGTGTGTAGAAACATAAACCAGCTTCCACAGCACGGCAGTGTGTATTACGCACTGCCATCTAGTGGCGGAATGGAAATATTTCACCAATATGAGGCACATAATAAAGTGCATACAATTAGGGTGCATAGAAACCAAAATAAATGTGGGTGGGCTTAAGCTCCCCATCAGCCATATCTCCAATGAAAAATATATAAACATGTTTCCAATATACTAAAACCATCATAATATGTGTATCAAAAAATGGACAATTAATAGTCCAAATGTGTCTAAGAACGCAAGGTGGGTAGATGTATGTTGATAAAAATACAAATAAAAATGCATATCAGTAAAAAAGGAGGGGATCATCTGTATAAAGTTTTAATTTCAACTACTGTTAATCTAAAGAGGGGAAAATCATCTGTAAAAAAAATTCCTTTCAACTATTGTTAATGAAACAGTTGATATCCCACTCTATATTCAACCCATTCGGGGCATGGGAGTTCAATCTGTAGATCCAGTTAGTTTCGGATCTAGAGATGGTTCTTTTTCCATTGCTACCCCACCAATGGAGTGATGCCGATGCCGATGAACACAGTTCCCTTAGGGTTCCTATCGTGTACTGCATCATAGTGCCTAGAGACACTGTGTTTATCGAAGCCCTGCTTGATGTTGGTGATGTGTTCCGCCAACCTCACATTCAGTTTCCTAATGGTACGGCCAACATACTCCAACCCACATGGACACCTCAGTAAATATACTACGCATTTGGTTGTGCATGTGATAAGCGATTTGATGGAGTGTGTTCTGCACTTTTCTTTTTTAGCCACTAGATGGCGATGTACGATATATGGCTTTGTTCTATATATATATATATTTTCCCATGTTTACATCAAGGAAGGGTGTATGGGCGGTTTTCATTGGGTTGGAATGACTAGCAATATAGTATTACCATCCGCCCCCATTCCCCCTCAGCCAATGAAAGAGTTATGGCGCCACGGCGCTTGTGTATTTAAAGCGCATGCGCGAGCGTGGCCACGTACCCCTGATGACGTCAGTTGTGACGAAACGGCCGTAGGGTCACAACGCGAGCACGCATCGCGCATGCGCGATTGGATTTTAAACGGCGGCTGAGTTTTTTGTTTCATTTCTCCCTGTCAGAAGTTTTGTTTTTAGAGAAATATTTGTTTCTATGCTTTTTAATAAATTAGTCCTACACTATCGGAGTTCTCTCTCTTCCTTTTTGGGGCATTTTTGGTTCAATCCCTATTGCATCCGGTGGACAAATCCTTGCTTCACCCTGTTTGGAAGCCCCCCTTGGCTTGCCATAGGAACACCTGGAGAACATCTGAAAATCATGGGTGAGGACACCATCTGGATTCATACATCCCTACAGAGCCTGTTTTGACCCCCCTGAATAAGGGTGGTCGCAGGCTGTCCGGTAAGCCTCCAACTTTAATCCTTTGGTGGTGGGCAACAGCTGCGGTGGAATATTGAACCGGAATTTGTGTTGGAGTGTCATTACGTTTTGGGACTTTTGTTCATAATTTATTGGGACTTTTATTTTAATTTTTCACTTTCATTGTGATCACTAAGCATAAAGGATCAACTAATAATATATAAGTGAACAGAGTTCCTTATCATATGTCGATGTAATTTCAATTTTTGCTGTCACATTTGGTTCACATAACTTATTTTAAGTTCACTATTTTTGTATTTTTATATCCATTTTCGTTTATAGATATATATAGGCGCACTTGATTCATTTTTTTTGTGTCACAATACACGCATATAGACACTGAATTGTTCCAGATTAAGTGGTATATGGTTTCTTTTATATTTACTTACACATATATGGGTCTTGGCTCTTTCGCATATACTATTATATGCGTATTCTTATCAGTCCAGCGCTACACTGTTTTATATATTGTTTAGTTTGTGTGCCCTTGTATTGGGGTTATTGTGTTTCAGCTGCAGGACTCGCTTCACGTTTTTTTCATTTTTTTCACTTTTTAAATAGAACACCGAGCGCAATTTCTTTCCCCTTCAAATCTGTAATGCCCCGTACACACGGTCGGATTTTCCGATGGAAAATGTCCGATCGGAACATGTTGTCGGAAATTCCGACCGTGTGTGGGCTGCATCGGACATTTTCCATCGGATTTTCCGACACACAAAGTTGGAGAGCAAAAGAATTTTCCGACAACAAAATCCGATCGCGTCAATTCCGACCGTGTGTGGCCTGTTCCGCCGCACAAAGTGCCACGCATGCTCAGAAGAAATTCCAAGACGGAACAGCTCGTTCTGGTAAACTTAGCGTTCGCAATGGATACAGCACTTTCGTCACGCTGCTAAAAATGGTTTAATACAGCGCACTCTCTTCTTCTTTATAATGTGACAAGAATTAAGTAGTTTTGCTGCTCATATTCACACACACTTCTCACAAAGTTTTATTTTGGTTTTTTTATTGGGATTCCCTGAATATATTGTTATTAGTTGTCACATCTGACAGAATTTTTTTTTTTTTTTAATTTTTTTGGGGATTTTAAGCCTTTTTTTTTATTTAATGTTTGGATTTTTTCCAAGGCTGATCTTTGTTCAATGTTATTTTTATTTTTACTCCAGAATATTTTTGTGTGTGTTTTGTGTGTCAAGTTACCCCAACACCATTGATATCTTTTATTATTTAATCTCAAGGAGATTGTTTGTTGTTGGTGTCCCTTGTTCATTTCACATTGTATATTTGAAATGTACCTGAATCCTCACAAACCAACTGTCCTTTTTGAAGTAAAACACATAGAGTATAATTCAAAACAAAAATCCTTTATTAAGGGCTCAGAACCAAACAAAGAGGAAGGCAACACTGGATCAACATGAGAAATTAGCGAAGCCTGGTACCCCCACGGCAGACATCAATTCTTGAACATCAAAATTGGTGGCCTGAGGAGTCCATATGTAAGGGAGGGCAGTCTGGTCCATAATTCGCAGAGATCCGGATAGCAGCAGATGACATGTGTGTCCCCAGGCTGTGGTACCACAAGAGGCTGCATTTTTTGGCCGACCAGACTGGATCCAGGGTCCTCACTTTCTGGTCTTCCTTTCACGCTTCCTTCCGGGCTGTGGCTGTGCAGTTGGAGATGTGGCAGGAGGAGGAGTAGGACCTGGAGGAGGACTGGGAGGACCTGGAGGAGAGGGAGGACGAGGAGGAGGACCTGCAGGAGGAGGAGGAGGACCATCGCAAAGGTGTGTCTGAGCTGTCATTTGCCCCCTCATACCTTTGTTAAGAGCCTCCAATATGAGCGCCTCACACAAGACTTGTTGGCCCTCCTCCATCCTCTGCATTTTATATGCAATGACGGCAGCAATGTCCTCCTCCACGGTCTGTCGTGCTCCCAGGACCTCTGTAGCCCTCCAAAAGAGTGCTCCGGTAGCCTCCTCTAGGGCACTCCTCCTCCTGCCACTTTCTCTTTTCAGGGGGGGGTGGAGGGACCTGCAGATCAGCCAGCCGGCTCGGCCCGGCCACCTCCTGGCTGAGACTTCCCGGTGTATGAAAAAGGGACATGGTTGTAATGTTTTGCTTCATCAATCACAATCCTAAATTAGTACTCCAAACTAACATCTAGTTAACATCATTGATTGGACAAGCAGAAATATTTAGAGGAATGCTATACCTGGCTCAATCTGGGCTCCTCCACATGTGGCCTGGAAGGCCCAGGTTGGGCGTCAGAAGCCTCAGCCGGGGGGGGAAGGAAGCGTGGAAGGAAGACTGGAGAGGGATGGCCTGGGTTCAGTCTGGCCTGCCAAAAAATGCAGCCTGTCGTAGTACAACATCCTGGGGACATAGATATCATCTGCTGCCCTGGATCTCTGTGAATCCAGGACCTTCTTGTGCTCCCTTAGATATGTACTCCTCAGGCCACCAATGAAGATCTTTAAATAGGTGATGTCTGCCGTGGGGATCACCTGCTTCACAATTTCACACAATTGCACCAGTGCTGCCTTCCTCTTTGCTTGGTTCTTGAAATGGGGGTGTTTAATCTCCCACAGACAGGGCAGCTCCCTTAAGATATCTATGAATACTGACATGAAGTCATTGTCTTTCAGTAAGATATCCATGTTCACTGCAAGACACAACACAAGACAAAGCCTAATGTCAGACAAAACTCTCCTAATCTTGTTACAATATAGGCTTCAATGTAGAAGCAGTATAGGCACAAGTTTGTCTCTTACCTTCGTTCTTACGATCGGCGCGTCCAATGCTCCTGCCTCCGCTCACAGATCGTACGTAATACGCACGCATGTTACGCTTTATACACACTGCGCATGCGTGTAACTCCGCCCGCCCCTGACGTTCTTTTTAGTCTATTCCCCGCCCCTTTTCGTTCGGCGCAGTGGGTGAAGAGCACATGGCGGAGTCAGAGCAGGTGCGTGCTAATTATAGCAACGAGGAGGAGGAAAGCCCGGATCCGGACACGTCCCGATCCAGAAGGAGACGTTTTAAGGCCACAAATATGTCCTTTGGGGAGATGTTGGAGATGGTCGACATCATGAAGAAGTCCAACTATGACGGAAAGTATGGGCCTTACCCCAACCCCAATATCCGAAAGGCCAAGATCATGGCGAAAGTGGTCAGGAGTCTGCACCGGAATTTCGGGGTACGAAGATCGAAAGGTCAGCTCAGGAAGCGGTGATTGGACCTGAAATTGAGAGAGCCAGAGCAGTACCGAAAGATCCGGAGAGTGCTGCAAAAAAGTAAGTAGTTGTGCTGTGTTCCTATTCTTTCTGTTTTTATTGCGTTCGTGCTGCTCCATATGCTTTTATTAATTGTAACGTTTAAAAGGGCAACTTTAATGTTCATGGGCCCATTATTCGTTCGTATCAAACATTTTTCTTTCGGCCTCTAAAACCCCATTGTTTAGGCCATATGCATTTTCCCACATTTTTTTTGGGCCTACTTGGATGCCAAATAGTTGTTTGTGTAGATGGGTTTGTTACTAGAATGAAATGCAAACTAGATTGTGTGTAAGGAGAGGACACTGAGCAGCTGTTTTCACATCTGGACACTGGAGCACTAGTGTGGGACACCAGAACATCATTTTAGGGGGCCACACAGGTGCTCCAGTTTATACTATAGGGGGGGGGGGGGGGCTACATCTGTGAAGCTTGTACTAAACAGGTAAAGTATTGCAGCTTGACAAAGGGCAATAAAAAAAATACATCTTGGAACTCGGCTAAAATAGACAATTGTACCCCACTTCCAAGCAATGTTTCCTATTTATAGTTCTGCCATCAAATATCTGTGTGCTAATTATACCATTTTTGTTTGTCATAGGGGAGAAAAGACTCTGAGGACACCCCTCATCCGAGGAGACCACAGACCTCCCACCTATGGAAGAAGGTGAACTACCCCCAAACGAAGAAGAGCAGGAGGAAGAAGAAGATGTGGTGGAGATTGGCACCACAACAGGTGAGTGTCTGCGACCACAGACTCAGGTAAAAGAGATGGATGGTGGCAGATTTTTGATACCCGTTTTTGTTTTGTCTTTTTAGGTGATCGTGCTCCAGAACGTTTCACATCAGAAAGTGCCCAGATCCTGATCGGGGAGATCGTGGGGTGTAATGTAGAACTGCAAAACATACAGCAAAAAATCAATGATGTTATTAAAAAAAATAACATCATTGATGTTTTGGGGCAAATTTAAAACCCCACAAAATCACTTTTTGTATTGTGGTCCAATCTTTTAAAACTTTTTTCAGTGTTTTGAAAAGCCAAATTTGGAGGATGCACACAGTGTGTCAACATTTGCTATCTGCCATCACGGGAGAGCAATGGACGCGTTTTGGGGGTGCAACCCCTTCCTCAATTATAAAGTAGCGTTGAGGAAGGGCTTGCTCCCCCAAAACACGTCCCTTGATCCCCCCTGATGGCAGATAGCACATGTTGACATTCGTAAATTTGTGTGCATCTTCCAAATTTGGCTTTTCCAGGGGTGATTTCCCCCCATCTGAACGCTATATCAAACCCAGTTCCTAAATACTGATGTCTGATATAGCCTTCAGGTTTTACCTAATGTGAACTTTGTAAGTTCAAGTTTTTTGTCTTTCTTGTTGGTTTTAACTAGGCCTGTTTTATCTGAAATGACATTTCGATTTTTGATAATGCTACTGCAAAAATTGTTATACAACAAACATGTTGGTTTGTTTTAAAAACCTTTGGTACATGCACATGTGATTGTGCAGGTATAAAAAAGTTGCTTACTCAAGAATGTGTGGATTATTGTCTCAACACTACAATACAACACTTTTGGGGTGATGTAATTGCTGTTTTCAGCAAAAATGAGTGTGATTTCCTAAGGGCAAATCCTCTTTGACTACAAGTGCAGTTTCAGTGCAGTTGCAAGTGCACTTGTAGTGAAATGTGTTTTTGCATTTAGGAAATAACAGCCAACAGTGCTTTGTATAAGGTTACACAATCACAACATTTTCTGGACTCAACACATTTCTGTCAGGGTCAGCTAAAACAAACACAAGCAGTAAATGTCCACCAAGAATTTCCTTTATTTTTTTATTATAAAAAGGCTTCACATATTGTCTGGCATATTGATAGCCCCCCTACCCGCAAAGAACTCCAGGTAGCGTAACCGGACATCACGGGCACTCAGGGAGGGCAAGCCAGGATGGCCACTTTCAAGCGCCGTCAGTGTGGTTTGATGTAGGATTCCGGCCTCAGGCCCAACTGAGCCAGCATAGTTGGCCGAATGTTTCCTTTAAAAGTTATGGAGAACACAGCACGCCAGTATAATATGGTTCAGTTTATACTCCGCCATATGGATGGGTGTCAGAAATAGTCGGAACCGGCTGGCCAGGATTCTGACATACTAGAAGATATGTAATCTTCTGAAGCTGACAGGCTGAATTAGAGCATAGTGCTCAAAGGAACAGAAATACAAACATATAAATACAAAAGACACTAAAGGGAGAGATATTGAGCGGACCATCTATTTTTTGCTCTCCCAAGAAAACATCACGGTATTAGGGACAGTTTTGGAAAAGAGAGACCATACGGTGCTAAATATTGTTATAACGCATAGCAGAATATATACGGGTCGGTAACTTTTGGGCCATATAAAATACTCCGTAAAGTAAGAGGAAAAGAAAGGACAAGATAAATCACAGAAGGGTATAATAATAACAGTATCTCCTGTAGTATGGCGCCCCCCAAAAAAGGTAATAAAACACCACAACCTCAAAAAAACAAAAAGGATAAAGAGGAAAATAAAAGTAAAAACCCCACTGGGACACAAACCACACAGACATCAGATATTAAGGAGATATTTCAACAACTTCAGTTGCAAGCTCCTCGAACTCTACAAGGGATTCATACACCACAAGATATCTCAAATATAGCGGAAACATCAGTTACATCGAGTTTATCAGGGGAATTATAACTGCAACATCCTAGAAACAGCTCATTATTAGATATAACAGGCTCAGCTAGCGATCCAAAGGACATGGAAAAAGAAAAATGGGATATGAGAAAATATATCCAATCCCTCCCAACTAGGGAGGATATGGATCAATATGTGCACAGATTGGAAAATTCATACAAAACGGAAATACAAGAGCTCAAAGAATCCATTAAAACCACACAGGAAAAAACCTCTAGATTAGACACAAGAATCTTAAAAGTAGAACCAGAATCAAAGAAGCTAAAGGAAAGTGTGCATAAACAAGGAATACAGATAAACCAACTAATAGGCAATCTCGATGAGCAAGAGAACAGAAGCAGGAGATCTAATATTAGAATCAGAGGACTAAAGGAAGAGGTGGGCGGTAAAGAGTTAATATCTACACTACAAAAGATCTTTAAAGACCTGACTCAGGAGATAGAAATGAAAGATTTATTAATAGACCGGGCCCATAGAACAACAGCAAATAGAAGAGTGGATCCCAACAGGCCGAGAGACATTATCTGTAAGTTGCATTATGCCCATATAAAGGACAAGATCATGCAAGCTGCCCGACAAAATAATGGTATTCAGTATGAAGGGGCCCCATTGCAATTTTTCCAAGACTTATCCAAATTTACACTGGACCGCAGAAGAGCACTAAAACCCCTAGTGGAACAGCTGAGGAAAAATAATCTACAGTATAGATGGATGTTTCCATTCCAACTACAGACACAAAAAGAGGGACTCAATATAGTTTTCAGGGACCTGGAAGATTTACCAGTTTGTGTCAACTCTTATTCTACCGGAAATAGAACTACCGAACTGGCCCGTTTCATTTATGCAGATGTTCAGATAATTCTAATAGGATATACATAATAAAGGGGAATTGAGAATGGGGGGCTCTGGGTATGACGGGGAGGAGGGTGGGGGTGGTGGCCCCCCCCCCTTCTTTTTTTTTTTTTTTTTTTATGTGTGGCAAAACACTCAATAGATGAGATATAGAGGGGAGGAGGGATGTAGAGGGGTATTGATAATAATGGAACATGTAAACACACTGAAAACAGATGGTAAATAGATACACTTTAAAACACATAGCTATAATATAGTGATAGATAGGGGGCGGAGTCCCCCCCCCCCCCCATATTTTTTTTTTTTTTTTTTTTTTTTTTTTCCTTCTCTCTTACAAGAAATCTGTAAACACAAATACACTAGATGTAAATAGGATATCTGGTTCAAGATAATACACTTTTTCCCCTTTTTTTCACTTGAGTAGGTTTTAAACACTAAATTTACAACCACTGCGCACATTCTCAATGCACCAATTATTGTATTTGGGATACTCCTCCTCTCCCAGATCCCCCATAGATATGGGGTTTGGTGGAGTGAGAGGGTTTGGGTTCAATTTTTCTATACATTTTTTTTTTTTCTTCCCCCTCCACTGTCAAAGGTACTTCACTAATATATTGGACACGAAGTGGAACTTCCTTTGGATCTTCTTATAATATTTCTGGTATGGTGGACACTAAGTGGAATTTTTTTTTTTTTTGGATTTTTTATTGTAGAACTTCTTGTATTGTGGCAGATTATGAGCATATAGAAATGTGTTAATAGGTAATGCACTTCCAGTTTTGTGTATAGTGACGGGGATGCGGGGGGTTGGGGGGGGAGGGAAATAGATGTAACTTATGATAATAGTTTGTATAATTATCAGTTTTGCACTTGGATTTCACGCACTTATTTTGAGATGGGGATGGGAAAGGGTGTTTTTTCCCCCTTTTTTTTTTTTTTTTTTTTTTTTTTTGATATAAAGTCTTTTATAGACCATGAAGTTAACATCATTACTTTGGTAGGGTATGCCACATACCTTAAGGATATGGGAGGCGGGGGTGGGATGGAGGGATAAATTAAAATTTTTTTTTTTTTTTTTTGTCCTCCACTGCCCCCCCTGCCTCGGGGTTTCCTTTCTCCCCCTCTCCTTCCCTCTCCCTCCCCCCTGCCGTTGGGCCGGGGGGGGAGAGGGGGGCTATGAGACAGAAGCTCCCGTAAATGGAAGGATTCCCCCCAGATTCCAACACTCAGAGGGAAGATGTATAATATAAGGCAATATATAAGAATGTAATATAAAAGATCGGCGTGTTGCCACCGACTGAGTGGCAGTAACTGGACGTTAGGCTCCAATCTCCCTAAGTTGAGGGAGCTTACATAAAGTAAGATAGACTGTTTTTTTAGTCATTAAAGTACGAATTGGGGTGTGTTTGTGTGAGTGGATTGTATTGATTTCTTTTGTTTTCTTCCTCGTTTTTTCCTTTTTCTTTTCTTCTCTTCCTTTTTTTTTTTTTTTTCTCTCTTTGTTCGGTCAACCTGGAAATATAATGAATATATGCTCATATAATATCGGGGTCTTAACTCGGCATCGAAAAGATCCCAGGTTCTATATTCTCTCCACAAACAAAAGGTTGGAATAGCCCTCTTTCAGGAGACGCATTTCCGGACAGATCACATACCTAACCTGCGTAATAAATACTATACTACATGGTTCCATGATTCCTATGGATATTCGAAGGCGAGAGGGGTATCTATTGCAATCCATAGAACAATCCCTTATCAAGTACTGGAAGAATGGCGAAACCGGGATGGTAGAGCAATTCTACTGAAGCTTAATATATATGGTAAAAAGTACACGCTTATAAATCTATATTTACCCAATCAAAATCAGATTAAAATAGGACTACAACTGATTAGCCAACTGATGGAAAAAGCGGAAGGTATAATCATAATCGGGGGGGACTTCAATTTTGTTATGGATAAAAATATAGATACTACAGCGCCAAAGACAATACAGCGTAGTAAGGATAAGAGGAAATTTAAAGAAATGATGCAGAAATGCCAATTGGTGGACATATGGCGTCTTTTACATCCATCAGAGAGAAATTTTACCTTTTATTCTAAGGTTCATGGTTCATATCATCGATTAGACTTTTTTTTTAATAAATCAGAGAGGGGTAAACGCCATATTGGCTGCAGAGATCGGTAGTACAATATGGTCCGATCATACGCCTGTTTTTGTGAAAGTAGATACATATATAAGCGAGAATGGTAGGGGAAATTGGAGACTTAATGATGATTTATTATATGATGAGATATGTGTAAAAGAAGTAAGAAAAGCAATAACGGACTTTGTAAATGATCATACGGGAGACCATACATCCCTGCCAATACAGTGGGAGGCACTGAAATGTGTGATTCGAGGCCTATTTATAAAACACGGGGCTAGGCTGAAAAAGTTGAAAAATAATAGAATAACTCAACTATTCAAGGAAATATCCCTTGGGGAAGACCAATATAAGAGAAATCTTACACGAGAAACACTAAAAGAAGTAATGAAATTAAAAGCAGAATTACAAACGCTACTAAATGAAAAAACACTTAAAATTAGGGATAACAATCGTTCCCTATATTACCAACAAGGGAACAAGCCAGGCAAATTGTTGGCCAGAACCCTTAAAAATAGAGGTAAAACAACACCTATTATAAAGATAAAAACAGAGTCGGGCGAGACGAAATATGACCCAAAAGGGATTTTAAATGTGTTTCAGAGATTCTACACTAAATTATATAATATACCTAATCATGGGTCTGATAGAAACCCCGACAAATTTCAACAAGAGATACGGCAATATATAAAGGAAACTGCAATACCGGCTATAAGCTCTTTTGAGACAACGCAGTTAGAACAAGATTTCTCTATAACAGAAATACAAAGAGTGATTGATTCGTTAATATTCGGGAAAAGTCCAGGCCCAGACGGGTATACACCACGTTTTTACAAAACATTTAAAACAGAGCTTATGCCTATAATGGAACGAACTTTTAATGTAGTATCTATAACAACACCTTTCGGATCACAAGGTATGCAGGCCTACATTACGTTAGTACCTAAACCAGACAAGGACCATACCTTGTGTGGAAACTATAAGCCAATATCGTTAACAAATATCGATCTCAGAATATACTCAAAAGTTATAGCCAATAGGCTCACCCCTATAATACCTGACCATATACACCTGGACCAGGTGGGCTTTGTAAAAGGTAGAGAGGCTAGAGATAATACCCTGAAAACTCTTACATTAATGGAATATGCACAGGGGGGCTCCGTCCCATCCTGTCTACTCTCAATAGATGCTGAAAAAGCGTTTGACAGGGTGGGATGGAGCTTCCTTAAAGAGACACTTATACAGTGGGGAATAGGACCCATATTGTTAAATAAAATAATGGCACTATACCAACACCCTACGGCTAAGATTCGGGCGAACAGTGGATTGTCGGGAGAAATACATATAGCAAATGGTACCAGACAAGGCTGCCCACTATCCCCAATACTGTACATACTGGTCATGGAGCACTTATTAAATGCGATTCGGGCGAGTAAAGATATACTAGGGGTAAAAGTAAGAGATACGGAATACAAGATGTCTGTATACGCAGATGATATTTTGCTTTATGTTACAAACCCACTAATAACATTACCAAACCTGATAGCTGAGTTTGACCGATTTGGGATCTTAAGTAACTTCAAAGTGAACTTTAATAAATCCGAGGCATTAAACATAAATATGTCAAGAACTATGATAGAATTGCTTAAAAAGGATTTTTCCTTTTAGATGGCAAGAAAATTCTATCAAATATCTTGGTACATATATCCCCACAGATCTGAAAAAACTGGAGGAATGTAATTATGTTCCGATGGTACAAAAAATAAGGAAAGCACTCCAGCAATATGAAAAAGGCACTTTCTCCTGGATAGGCAGGATAAATATTGTAAAAATGGATATATTGCCTAAAGTATTATACATCCTACAAGCGATTCCTATATATCCAGCTACGGGCATTATGAAAAAACTGACCAGAGCAATTGGACAATTTGTTTGGGCGGGCAAGACACCTAGAATAAATAGAAAGTTACTAAGTAAGTCTAAAAAAAACGGTGGCCTTGCCCTCCCGGACATAGCAAGTTATTTAAGAGCAATAATGATCACCAGAATCGTAGATTGGTTCCAAAACAGGAATAATAAACAGTGGGTAAAATTGGAAGAGGAGATCACAGGATTAAAATTGAAATCCCTACCATGGATCCAAAGAGAACAAAGATCGGTAGAGGGCGCCATACCCTTGTTAGTAGTTTCAACAATGAAAACTTGGGATAATATGATTAAAAAGGGAGTAGGTTCTATGTTTAAAGAGCCTATGACCCCATTATTTGATAACCCAGAATTTCCATTGGCACTAAAAGCAAAAACCTTTCTCAAATGGAAAAGACATGAAGATACAAGGATAATAGAAACCATGGTGGGGAACAAGGTGCTCCCATTGGGGATGATGGGAGAGGACCACAAAAATGATTGGATGCAACATGGTCTACTCCAAAGATATGTATCATCCCTGGTAAAAGAAACAGCAATGGATAGGCCCTTAACAGCCCTAGAAAAATTTTTTACTCAAGAAGAGAGACCCGTACATGTACTATCTAAGGTATATAAAATCTTGAATGACGAAAGCCAAGACCAGGCAGTATCATATATTAAGAAATGGGAGGAGGAACTGGGGATAGAGATCCATAGGAAAAAATGGGAAAAAGCTATTGCAGTAACCCATAAACTATCCGTATCCATTAAGCATCAGGAAAGAAATTATAAAATTTTAGCCAGATGGTATAGGTGCCCGAAAGATTTACATAGGATGAACCCAACAAATGAAGAAGAATGTTGGAGATGTCAAGCTTCATCAGGGACTATGTCCCATATATGGTATTATTGTCCCAAAATCCTACCATTCTGGCAAAAGATTTTTGAAATCTATAGGGCTATGACAGGAAATGAAATATACCCAGATATACTAATAACAGTATTATCTATGATACCTGGTTCAATTAAAAATATAAAAAGACTCATTAATATATTTATTAACTGCTGCACGTACTTGCATAGCGACAAAAATGGAAAAGTAGTATTACGCCCTCCATGATGGAATGGGAATGTGAGATGGCGGAAATGCGGGCTCTAGAGGAGAGAAAAGTGTTAGAAGAGGGCTCAAATAAACAGATAAAACAGATACAAGCCATATGGGCTAGATGGATAGACTATAGTGCCTCCTCACAACTGTTATGTAATGGATAAATATATGTAGACCCTCGGGGTCAGGAAACAGTATATTTCCGGATGATCTCTTCTTTTTTTTTTTTCTCTCTTCTCTTTCTTCTTTCTCCCCTCCCCTCTGTATGAATAGATGGTCAGAATGAATGGTTGGATGGGGGACGGTATAGGAGTTTTTTATGTGTTTAATTTAAAATAGTTAGTTAGTATGAGAGTGGATGTAGATTTGAAGCGCACTGAAGATAAATACTTTTGATGTGAATGTGTTTATATGTTATGTCATAAAATGTAAAATGTTTGGGATAAATAAAGATATAAAAAAAAAAATACATTAAGTGACTACATGAGGTGAATATAGGGCAGGAGACACCATGCTGGGGAGGTTAGTGAAGGGCAAATATGTATGAAGGACCTAAAATAATAATTACATAAAAATCCAGCATGCATGAGGACAAAGGGGACATTCACAGCATATTACAATCATGGTAATTAGGGAATGAGGAAAGAAATACAATATATTAGCAAACATTCAATACAATAAAATGTGATATTAAAGGATAAAAATCTTACCTTCATATACTCCTTCTGCAGGACCTGTATGATGGCAGAACAGGTCTCTGGGATAATGATCCCCAGAGCCTGGGGGGAGATGCCTGTCGAGAACTTCAAGTCCTGCAGACTTCTTCCTGTGGCCAAATACCGCAGGGTAGCAACCAACCTCTGCTCCGGAGTGATGGCTTGCCTCATGCAGGTATCCTGCCTGCTGATATAGGGGGTCAGCGAAGCCAACAAACGGTGAAACACGGGGTCTGTCATCCTGAGAAAGTTCCTGAAATCATCAGGATTATTCTCACGGATCTCACGGAGCAAAGGCATATGAGAGAACTGGTCATGCTGAAGCAACCAATTCTTGGTCCATGAACTCCTCCCCACCCTGTTCATGGACTGGACTTGTGTCAAGGTCAGGACCCCAACACCAAGCCCCCGCACAGCATGAACTCTACGAGGAGTACGCATACGAAACATGGCTAGAAAACGGTCGGCTGCTCAGAACGAAGTAACAGAACGCACTGAAGAACAGCAAGGCCTGTGAAGAGCGACCTGAAAAAAGCAACGAACGAACAAGAATACAATGACTACCTAAAGTCACGTGGAACTTGCTTGCACGCACTGAAGAGCAGATACAAACCCACAAGCACAAACTGAACGGCAGAAAACGATCTGAAAGCCACGAGTCTAAAAAAGCGCGAATCGTCTCTCACCAAACTTTTACTAACACGAGATTAGCAAAAGGAGCCCAAAGGGTGCCGCGCTTGGTTCTGAACCGGCCTTTTCTAGTCTCGTCGTACGTGGTGTATGTGACCGCGTGGTTGGCGATCGGAAATTCCGACAACTTTGTGCGACCGTGTGTAGACAAAAAAAGTTTGAGCCAACATCCGTCGGAAAAAATCCTAGGATTTTGTTGTCGGAATGTCCGAACAAAGTCCGACCGTGTGTACGACCTATTAGGCCGCAACCTGGTCTTCAGTCCATACATTCACCAGATTTTATCAGGTGGATGTAAGAAAGCATGAGGATATCGCCTTTGGGCGTAGTGTGCTGCAGGCAGTGGTACGTGGTCCTCAGGTCTGATTACACCCTACTTTGTTGTTGTTCCCCTCCCCTCCGATAGCATTGCTCTGGAACATCCCATCAGTAATTACTGAGGCTCTGTGTCCCGTGATGTGCGAGAAAGAAAATAGGATTTTTATAACAGCTTACCTGTAAAATCCTTTTCTTTTGAGGTACATCACGGGACACAGAGGTCCCTCCCCTCTTCTAATAACATTTATATTGCTTTGCTACAAAACTGAGGCACTCCCAGTAAGGGAGGGGTTATATAGGGGGTTGAACTTCCTGTCTAGGATGTGCCAGTGTCCAATCACCTAGTGATACCCTATAACCCATCAGTAATTACTGAGGCTCTGTGTCCTGTGATGTACCTCAAAAGAAAAGGATTTACAGGTAAGCTGTTATAAAAATCCTAATTTTTTTTTACCCTGCAGCCTGGGAATGCCTGTGTCTCCCACCTCACATGCGCCCGTCTGCTCTGTGTCCCTCCATAGGCCGTGTGCATCTGAAAAAGAGTGCACAGTATAGCCTGTGTGCACCACGCTGACGTCGCGTTAACGCTCTGCCCCTCCCCCGTTCTTTCAAAAAAGACCGCTTTCCCGCAGGAGCCGAGGCTCCGATCCTTGGAACCAGCATGGAGGGGAGGCTGGGGGGGAGGAGAGAGGGGGGCCAGTGGATGGGAAGCCGCTGTAGTGGCGGTGGCGGGCGGTGCGGTATATTACCGCTTCTTTGTGCCTTACCTAAGCCGTTGGGGGAGAATCCCTGCATGAGAAAACCCCCCTACCCACATCCTAGCTGGAGCATGTCTTCGAGGAGCGTTCAGCGTGGACACCGAGACAAGACAGATCAGGCATGAAAAGTTATGTGCTTTTGACAGCCCCCGGTGGCGACTATAGGCATAGCATACATTTACTTAAAGGAGAAACCTATTAGAACTAGAAAAATTATTAAGGAGTCTCCCTTACCTTATCCATCTGCAGGGTTCTGTGTAACAGACCCAATCTCCACCTCTCACGGTGGGATCCGTTTAGAAAAAACCTTCAGAGACTGGGGCCCCCTATGTATAGGGGGATCCGCAGTTCTGGGCCTGTAAAGCACCCCGCCAGGGATATGGCTGAAAAAACCAAATACTTGATCCCGGGGTCCAGCTCTCTAAAAAGAGAAGTGTTACAGGTAAAACCTTGTTTCTTCGGACACGAGGCCCGGGTACCATCCAATTCGGCCTGGAAAAGACACTTTGAATGGATCCGGTTGCATGGCTTGCCCCAGTATAGGATATTCCAGTGGAGCTCAGCACATCTTTACTCGTGACCAACACCTAAGACACTGGCGAAAAAAAAACTGAGGCACTCCCGGTAAGGGAGGGGTTATATAGGGGGTTGAACTTCTTGTCTAGGGTGTGCCAGTGTCCAATCACCTAGTGATACCCTATAACCCATCAGTAATTACTGAGGCTCTGTGTCCCGTGATGTACCTCAAAAGAAAAGGATTTTACAGGTAAGCTGTTATAAAAATCCTATTTTTTTTTTTTTTTTACCCTGCAGCCTCTAAAGCATTGTACCCCTGATGAGAAGCGATTGCAATAGCAGACAATACTTGTGGGTGGAGCCCCACATTGCCAAGCTGTTTTTGAATTGTGACAGCGGGTGTGGGGAGAGGATCCCTTGCCCATTGTCACAATGAGGGATCGGGGGAATGCGGGCAGGTTCTATTTGGTAACGTGTTACATGTTGTACATTAAATAGTGTAAAACGTTATCAATGGTAAACTTATTTTTTAATTCAGCCGTCAATGTCCAGAGCCCAAATTCATCTCCACTTTCTCTAGATTAGTTAAAAGTAAAACTACCTCCCTTAGAAGAGGTAGACATGGAAAAGCTTGAAGAAAACTCAGGGGCGGTGTTAGAGGCCACAAAAGATTTTTCACCTCCTGACCTTCTATGGATTCACACAAAATGCTTGCCTATGTAGATATGTTCACTATTACTGTACACAAAAGCCTCAGTATAGTTGCACTTCTACTCAGTCTCGCAAGACCCCTATGAGTAGTGAGAAACCTTCAAAGTCTGAAAAGATGTTCCCCATTAATCAACAAATAGAATGGGCAATCTGTGATGATTGGGTTCTTCCTGAAAAGGTTTATTTTTACCTCTGAAAATTATTGCCAAGCTGTATCCAGTGCAAAAATAAATAACTAAAAATTAGACTGTTCAGGTAGGAGACCCTCCTGTTAAAATTTTACTCCACTTTTCCCCCATCATCCTCCAGGACAAGCCTTGAGGGATGGAGCTCCTCCCACTGGGACAGGAAATGCATTTGATCTTTTAAAAGGCGGTCCCTTAGGAACAAGGCCAGTCATTTTGTGTTTCTCCGTCTGGAGGAAGCATTTTGCCTGAAGAACCGTCTTTTTAAAATGGGGGGGGAGGGGCACGCGTGCGCCGTCTCTAAAGGGCTGCCTTGAAGGAGGTGGTTTACTTGAATGGCTGGAGCTCTGAAGGCTGTTGTGGTTGCTGTGCAGGCTGGCTCCATCTCTTACCTGCATTTTTTGACTTGGGGCTGCTGAAGCCGACCCGCTCCCTCCTCCCTCCAGTGCCCGGCGTGGGTCAGGGACGGAATGATGGACGTCCTTGGTGGCGGAAGGCTCGAGCTGCCTTTGGGCTTGATCGAGCTGGACGCCGGGCATCGCTAGTTCAGGGGGATATGTCATTCTGTAGCGCCGAAACCCGTAGTTCTGATCTCTGAGGTTCAGGGAGGAAGAGGAGGGCACAGCTGGTGTATTTCCTTCCGACCAGCATACAGCTTGGGCGGTCAAGCTGCGGGAACTGGAATAGAGGGGGGCACCATGGAGGCATCCTCCCAGAGCACTCTGGAGCACTCTGGGAAAGTCGAGCACCAGCAGCGCACAGGTAAGCTGTGGGCAGGCTGGAAGGCTGTGCTTATCACTGGAGGTGGTCGGCTTTTTTATTAGTAGTGCAGGGAGATACCTTAATGTTGTATCTCAAGAAGCTCTTTAGGGGCACTTGGTGGTATTTTTATTGTGTGCTGGTGGCTATATGGGGATGATGGATTCTGGTACTTTGTTACTTCATCTCCTCACCTCTTGTTTTTTGTGTCTGCAGAGCAAGGATACACCTAAGGAAAAGAAGTCTTCTCACAAGAAATGCGCTAATTGTGGCAGTAGGCTCTCTTCTAGCTATAGCAAGCTGTTGTACCGGCAGTGTATCTCCAATCTTTTAAAAACAAAAGTCAGATTCTCTATTTGCAAAATTCCTTAATTCTTTTTACGTTCAAATATTTTTATTTTCAGTATTAAGAGTATCAACATGACAGAAGGTCAGCCATCTAAACAAGATACATGGATCTAAAACAGAGTAGGAACGTATAATAAATTATACAATGGCACAAGACTGATGATCCAAATACAATGTAATTGTATTTAAAAAAGTTAAAAGGGAAAAAAAGGGACATATGAAACACCAGAACCAAAGAAAAGTGCCCACTAGTCTGTCGACGCCATGTCTAAACTAGGGAGAGAGCAAGCGCCCAGAAACTATAGTTCAACAGTAAATTGTATTAACCGTTACTTAGAGAGGGAGAGATCGATCTGGTTTGACGCCTGTGTTAAGGAGAATGGCACATGTATGTAAGCCGCCCACTGTTCCCAAGTCTATTCAAATAAATTTTGTTTATCATTAATAATGCTGGTGACCTTTTCGTTGATCATGATCCAAGAGATCTTGTGAGCTCCGCAAAGCTGGCCCCCCTACAATCAGCACAAATAAAAACTCAAGTGTATTTCTTTAGTGCTACGTTTGTGCTGTTTTGTGCCGTAAAAATTTACATTTGTGCTGCTTTTATTTTTAAAATATTAGCAATGGGTTTTTCCAGACCATGACATCGCCTAGCCCCCCCTACAACGCCCAAATGACACGAAACTGGTCTCGTTGGTTAGTGCTACGTTTGTGCTGCTAAAATTTCCGTTCTATCTTTTATCGTTTTTGCATTATTAATGATTTATTAAAGGTCACCAAAGGTCACTTAGCCCCCCTACAATGCCCAAATGACACAAAACTAGTCTCGTTGGTTAGTGCTAAGTTTGTGCTGGTTTGTGCTGCTAAAATTTTTATTTCTGCGGTTATGGTTTTTAAGTTATAACTGTTTTTTTAAACCCCACCCACTTTGCTCCGCCCCTACAATCCGCACAAATGAAAACTCAAGTGTGTTCCTTTAGTGCTACGTTTGTGCTGTTTACATTTTCGTTCTATCTTTTATCGTTTTTGCGTTATTAATTATTAAAGGGCACCAAAGGTCACTGAGCCCCCCTACAACACGCAAAAGACACAAAATTGGGATGGTTGGTTAGTGCCTCATTTGTGCTGGTTTGTGCTGCTAAAATTTGTATTTGTGCTGTTATGGTTTTTTAGTTATAACAGCTTGTTTATATTTGATAACACCCCACCCACTTTGCACCCCATGTTATTAAATCTTAACAAACATACTATTTGTTAGTGCTACCTTTGTGCTTTTTTGTGTCATAAAAATAAAAATTTGTGCTGCTTTTATTTTTAAGATAATAGCAATTTGTTTTTTCCAGACGATAACATCACCCCCCTCCTGTCACGTACCTGGTTAGTGAGCTCCTGGTTAGAAAGCAACCATGGGAGCACAGCGAGGTATGAGTGCCTGTGATCAGTCCAGTAGACTGCGTAGTGGCAGCAGTCAGCAGGTGGATGTGGCAGCAGAACCGGCTGGTGGCAGATGAGCTGGCCCTAGCTGTGTGAAGTTGGCACTCCATGTTTGTAAAACCTGAATAAAAATATACTATTTGTGCTGATTTGTGCCGCAAAAATGAGCGTTTGGGCCGCTTTGGTTGTGGAGATATTGTGCTTAATAGTTGCTGAAACCCCGCTCACTTTGCACCCCATGTTGTTGAATTTTAAAAACAAACACGCCATTCGTTTGTGCCGTGTTTCTGCTGGTTTGTGCCACAAAAAAACGTTTGTGCTGCTTTGGTTTCGGAGATATTGTGTGTTTATATCTGTGTGAAGTTGCCATGTTTGTAAAACCTGAATAATAATATACCATTCATTTGTGCCGCGTTTTTGCTGATTTGTGCCGCAAAAATGAGCGTTTGTGCCGGTTTGGTTTCTGAGATATTAAACATTCAATTTAATGTAAGCTCCGCCCACTTTGCACCCCATGTTGCTGGATTTTAAAAACAGACACGCCATTCGTTTGTGCCGCATTTGTGCTGGTTTGTGCTGCAAAAATATACGTTTGTACCGCTTTGGTTTCAGAGATATTGTGCGTTATAGTTGTTGAAACCCCACCCACTTTGCACCCCATGTTGCTGAATTTGAAAAACAAACACGCCATTTGTTTGTGCCGCGTTTCTGCTGGTTTGTGCCGCAAAAATAAACTTTTGTGCCGCTTTGGTTTCGGAGATATTGTGCGTTATAGTTGCTGAAGCCCCGCGTCCAGAGGATCTCACAGCGTGGGTAGGAACTTGGATCCTCTACGGTTGCTGGACGAGATGGCAGATCTGGACAGGCTGCTTTCCCAGCTCAGGGCGGAGGCGGCATCCAGAGGAGCAGAGTGGCTGCAGGAGCAACTCTCATCTGTCCTGCGAGATCGGGCCTCTGGGTCAAGGACAGGGGGACAGGAGTCTGTACGAGCTCGGAGGTCTCGGCCCCTGGAGTGCTTCTCTCCTTCTCTCCAGCCTCCTTCCCAAGAGCTCGGTGCCACATTGGGAGTCTCATGCGGGCCCCTTCAGGACTACCTGCAAAGCGATTGGCTCCTCCCACGGGTGGTGCTCCTGGTAGCAATCCCCTAAATTGTCAGGGGGCAGGGCTTCCGGGGGTGTCTGTGTCTCTCCCCGGCCTGCCCGGCATCAGGACCAGAAACAGGCGGGCTCCTCCCCCGGCGATGATTCAGCGGGGGCAGAGCCTCGGCAGGGGATTCGTGCTTCTACGGCCCCCAGGCCCTTTACCTCCATGGCTGGTGGCTCTCCCAGGACCAGCCAGCACCAGGTAATGTAAGAGGTGTGGAGGAGTGGCGGTGTAAGACCAGCGGTGAGCGCCCAGGGCTCTGGGCACTCCGGTAAGGTGACCCAGAAATCGGTGGGTGGAGCCGGTGCAAGCAGGCGGGGCAAGCAGCCGCATGGATCCTCGGCATCCAGGGCCACTTCTCCTGGGGTGCTGCCAGGGAGAGAGGAGACGTGGAGATAGATGAGAGATCGGAGGGCAAGTTGTCCATTTCAGATGGGGAGGAGTCGCATGGACGCCCTGCATCAATGGAGTCGGGACCTGCGGCTGGTGGGATCCTTTTTAGGCAGCCTGGTAAGTCTACTTCTTCTTCTAACATGTCTGTGTTTTCTGCTCTTGATGATAATGTGTGTCTAGGGGGGAGGGCTCTCTCCCGCATGGATTTGGCGGCTCTGCGGTCTGATTTGCCCACGCTTTCTGCACCTTCAAGTGCGGGCCGTGGTCACGCCACATCTAGATCAGATGAGTGGTTGCAGGGGTTCCTTTTGTGTTTTGAGGGAGCTGGTCCAGCTATTTGAACCAGAAATGAGTGGATCCCCCCGGTGGGTGGGTCAGAGGCTACGAGGCTGGCTTCTGTGCCCAGGGTTGATACCCCTGCGGCGGTGGTGCCTGCCACAGTGGCAATTGTGGAGCCGAGCCAGTCTGCGGCGGGGCACAAGTTGGCGTTGATTGACAAGGCTGAGTACAGGCTTATCCCGCGGACTTTCCCTAATTGGCTGCAGGCTTTTGCCATTATGGCAAGTGTAGTTGGGGAGAAGAATCCAGAACACTGTTTAGCGCTCTTCTGTTATCTTGACATCATCAGGAAGGCCTACATTGTCTACGGGGAATCCGCATGGTTGAGGTATGACGAGCAGTTCCGGCACCAGAGATCTATCCACCCATCCTTGCGGTGGGACCACAAGGACATTGGTTTGTGGATGCGACTTATGACCTCGGCACGGGCCCCTAATCAGTTTTTTCCAGGGGGGCCAGTGGCACATCTACTCCCGGACAACCGGCCACAAAGAAAAGAGAGGTCTGCTGGCAGTATAATGAGGGCTCCTGCAAGTTTGGGGGGGGCTTGCCGTTACCAGACGAGTTTTTTTGATTGAAAAATGTATACTTTAATTTGCAAGAAAATATACAAAAAACAAATACTTAAACAGGGTACATTCCAATCTGTACTGCGACGCAGCGCATAAATACACTACATAACAATACATCGCCAAGCATACAAATAAATTACAATCATCCTGCGGTATGATGCCTAATGTGCTGTGCAGAGTAATAATACCCGCATTACCCTGAAAGCATTACTTTAAAAACATGTCACAAAAGTCAGGTCATACAGTCTAATAACATTCAAATGGGCAACGGGTGTGTTGGGGGTAGTGGAGAAGGTGGGGTAGGGAGAAAAGAGTTCACAGGCCCGAAGCTTTATTTGAACTGCCAAAGGATACACGGGGGACGGGGGGAATCTTCAGACCTCCTCTTCCTCCTTGAAGTCCATCAAGTGATAGTCTCTGAGCAGACTGTGAACCAGTCTGCGACAGTCCTCGATGGACATCCTCTCCCGCTGGTGGATGAGGCGCTTTCTGGTGCACCACAAAGCGTCCTTAAAGCAACACAGCACCCGCCAGGCACCTTCAATGTCCTCCTGTGAATGAGTTCCACAGAAGAGTCCGTTCAACACACCAAAGTGTGTGATAGCAGTCTGTGGCACAAAGTCTTTGAGTTCAGGTTCCAAGGCCCTCAACAGGTCCTGTGCAAAGGGGCACTCCCAGAAAACATGCAGAGCAGTTTCCTCCTGGATGATGCAAAAGGGGCAGTGCCTGTATCTGCACAGGTTTCTGGCATGCATGAATATCCTGAGTGGCAACCCCCCTTGGATTGCCATCCATGCCAGATCTTTGTGCCTGTTGGTGAGTCTCTTTGAAGAAACATTTCTCCAGACCACTTTACAAGTGGCTGAAGGGAGGCCTTGAACAGTCTCAACAATGTCCAATGTTCTAACCAACTTGTGGATAGTTTTTTGCTTCCACAAGTCGGGCTTCACTCCATGTAGCCCCAGCTCCTTAATAAACTTGAAGGTGTCCAAGTAGTACCAAGGGGTGTCCCAGTTGTAGGGGATGGAGCTGTCCCATTTGTCCCATCCAAGGGTCCTCCAAAGAGGCAGGAGCAAAAAACGGGACATGGAGTTACCACCAGAGTCCACAGTTCTGTCAACCAATGTCCTGCGGATGCAGTTACAAGCAAAGCACACCCTCAGTAGGGTAGCGATGTCGGGCACTCCCTTACCGCCTTTGAGGGGTTCCTTGAACATAACCGCCCGCTTCACTCTGTCCATTTTGGAGCTCCAGATAAAGTGAAACACCGCCCTGGTGATGGCCTTACAGGTGTAAACCCGGGGGGGCCAGGCCTGGGCGAGGTACTGCAACAGAGGGAGGATCTCGCTGTGGAGTACCAGTGTTTTGCCTTCGATGGCGAGTTCTCTGAGGCTCCAAAGTCCAAACTTCTGTCGCATCTTTGACAGTCTTTTCTCCCAGGATTTCAGGGCTGCGCCCTCAGCTCCAAACCAGACCCCAAGAATTTTGATGAAGTCAGTCTTGATGCTGAAAGGCATTAGCAAACAAAAAACACAACGACTCCTGCGCATGGGTGGATCACCATATAAAAGATGCGTCAACACAGGCCTTGCTGCCCTCAGGGATGGGGGATCCTAGTGCAAACCGAAATAAAAGAAAAACAAGGGCGCACCAGCCTTGTGCATTAACTTTTTAAAAAATGTTTAATATAAAAAGGTAAAATGAAACAACTCACAAGCAATGATGGAGGAGGCACAACATATAGTGTACCGACAGCCAGCGTGCAGCTTAAGATGAGCGATGCCTTCCAAAGTCGCGGAGAGACGCACAAACATCACAATCAGCTATCACAATCAGCTTACGTGTTTCGAAGGGAACATCCCCTCTTCATCAGAGCTGTGCAGTGATCCCTCCTTCAGCAGTCCCTTCTTATAAGTGACTGAGTGTCAAATGAGTGGGTTGGGTGGGATGGGATATGGGGCTCCTCCCCCTCTGGGGATCCCTCCCTCTTGTGCCCTCCAATCATACGGGCGACACTCCAATTAGTAACAGTAAATAGTTTGTACGGTATAGATAATAATAATAGTATATATATATATATATATATATATATATATATATATATATATATATATATACACAAACATACATACACACATATACATGTGATGAAATATAATAAGCATATACGTGAAATAAATTAAATTGCCAATGATGATCTACAAGCAGCAAGCTGAACCATTGGTGATAAGACATGGCGTGCTGTGCACATACAGAATGTACCAGATGACAAAGCATAAGGTGTACCGGATAAAGATCATGATGAGCAATAGTAGACATGGTAGGTGGGAACCTCCCACTCCACTGAACCACAAGTCCTATCAAACCAATGTGCACAATACAGAGCTGTGAAAGATGAATGAGTACATACATAACTAAATATGTTGAATCATAGATAAGGAAGAATGAGTACCTGCAGTGCTATCTCAGGGGGTCAGCGCAAGTAGAGCACCTCTGTATCAGGTGCACAGCGGGTCGGTGACAGCGTGACTGCATCCGGATGGAACGAGTACCTGCAGTGCCATCTCAGGGGGTCAGCACAAGTGGAGCACCTCTGTATCAGGTGCACAGCGGGCCGGTGACAGCGTGGCTGCATCTAGGTGGAACGCACGCCAGTGTGCTTGTGTTCCAAGCTGTGGGAAGGGGGGCGGGATCCACATCGCCCCTTCCGCATCTCGTATAGTTCACTCACAATACTGAATTGATGCTGAAAGGAATGGGTGCAGAAGAAGGCAGGAACCACTTTCCGAAGAGCATGACTTCTGACTTCCCGCAGTTGACCTTTGCCCCTGAAGCTTGGCCGAAGTCCTCACAGGGTCTGGGCGAGTGTGTCGATGGATCGCCGATCAGCACAGAACACCGTCACGTCGTCCATGTAGAGTGAGCACTTGACCTCCCGTCTGTCCGGTCCTGGTGCGGTGATCCCTCTGATCTCTGGGTTCCATCTGATGCTTCGGGCAAAGAGCTCTATACAACAAACAAAAAGCAGAGGTGAGAGGGCAGCCTTGTCTGACCCCAGACAAAATTGGAAAGGGGTCAGTTTTCCAGCCATTTACCAGCACCAAACTAGAAATGTCAGTGTACATTACATTCACATATGAACAAAACATTTCCCCAAGACCAAATCTGCGCAGAGCTCTGCACATAAACTCGTGGGAGACACGGTCAAAGGCCTTCTCCTGGTCAAGACTGACCAGGGCCGCGTGCACACGGCGACCATGGATGTGCTGGACCGTGTCCCGGACAAGCGCTAGGCTGTCCGCAATCCTGCGACCAGGAATGCCGCAAGTCTGATCCGGGTGGATGATCTGTCAGATGACAGACTTCAGCCTGTTGGCCAGGACCTTGGCGAGGATTTTGTAGTCCACATTCAGAAGAGAGATCGGACGCCAATTTTTAAGATCCGATCTCTCCCCCTTCCGCTTATACAAAATCGTGATCATCCCCTCCCTCAGTGACGGAGGCATTCTGCCCTCCACCACCATCTCCTCGTACAGCTCGAGCAGGTCCGGGCCCATGAGATCCCACAGTGCTACATCAACTGGGAGACCATCGCAGCCCGGGGTCCTGTCTCGCCTAAAGGATTTAGCGGCAGAGTGCAGCTCCTCCAACACCAAGGGGGCATTGACGGTTGATGAACCTGCAGGATCAATATGGTTAGAGATACCTGACAGGAACCTGTCGGCCGTCTGTGTGTTCGTTTTTTTTCTGGGAGTAGAGGTTGGTGTAGTAGTCGCTGACCACTTGCATCACAGCCTTCTTCCTCTTCTGGAGTGTTCCGGTCTCGTCACGCAGCTCTGACAAGGGTGTGTGTCCTGAGTGAAGTTTCCTGAAAAAGAAAGAATTACACTTCTCACCTTTCTCAAGATTCTCCACCTTGGCACGGAAGACAATGTGCCTGGATTCTTCCTCGAAGTGTCCTTTCAGGCTCTTCTTAGTGTCCTCCAGGTCCTGCCTAACATCCCAGCCGCAGTGCTGAAGGTCCTGCAGGGACTGCAACTGACGCTGCAGTCTCCTGAGTTCCCTCCTCCTGGCACACACACGCTGGCGTCCCCTTGCCTGAAAGAAGCTACGCAGCTTAACCTCCACAAACTCCCACCAATCGCTTACCCTTCCGAAGAATCTCTTTTCCTCCGTCCAGGTGGCATAGGTCTCCCGGAGTTCCCCCATCAATTCCTCGTTTCCCAGCAGCGAAGCCCTCGCCCAGGTCACCCCAAAAGTGAATAGCCCTGTGGTCAGAGAAAAAGCAGGGGACCATGGAGAACTCACGATGCTTGACTGTCCTTGAAGTGAGCACGAAGTCAATCCTGAAACGCACAGATCCATCGGGTCGGCACCATGAATAGTTCACGGTCCCTTTCCCTATGGATCCCACGGCGTCCTGCAAGGAGGCCTCCAAAATCATCTCCTTGAGCAGCCTAGAAGTAGCATCAAGTTTTGCGTATATGCTGGAGCTGTGCCCATCCTCCTCGATCGGACAGTTAAAATCACCGCCGATCACTACTGTTCTGGTGGTGACGAGTTGGGTCCACAGGGTCTGGAAAAGTTCCAGCCGCGCATTCATGTCTGGGGGGCGCACACGCTGATGAGCCTAACTGGCTCTTCCACCCACGAGCCGTCTATGACCAAGAGATGGCCACAGACTAGCTCATGGATAGAGTCAACCGTGAAGCGCCCACCCCTGACCAGAATGGCTACTCCTGCAGACTTGCAATCGCCACCCCCGGACCAGTAGGAGCGACCAAGGGTCCACTGGGAGAACAGATGAGTGTACCTCCTCAAGGGAGGAAGGGCGCACTCCTGAAGCATGTAGACATCACTCTGCTGACTTGAAAGAAAGGTCAGGACCGCTTGCCTTCTAGATGTATCCTTGATACTCCTCACATTAATGGAAAAGATTGAGATCTCAGCCATAATGAATAAGGGTATGAGGGTCTAGTTAACAAGGGTCCGAACTTACTTCCCTGGAGGGGGGGGGGGTGGCTCTTCCAGTGCGTCTTCTGCCTGTCCTGTGTTCTGGGCCAGGCCCAGCTCCTCAAGGACAGACTCCATCATCTGCTGGCTGATGTGGACGTTGGGGGGGAGGTCATGCTCGGGGTCGACCACGATCTCCTCCTTCTCTCCTGCAGACTCTAGGTCCTCCACTACATGCTCTGGTCCATCGCTGTCGCGTTGGACCCCGTTGGGCCGTTTGGTGGAGGTGGCAGGTTCCTCAGCTGTTGGGCTCTCTGGCTTCCGTTTCCGGCTTCCTGCTTGGGCTACTGGTGGGGGTGGAGGGAGGTGGGAGGGTGGGGAAGTCCTCCAGGGAGGACAGGTTCGGGGGGGGAGAGGGGGGAGGGATTCCTCCGGCACAGGTGGGGTGGGTGGGGGTGTGCTGGAGGCAGGGGGTGGGGCAGGGGCACAAGGTGGGGCCGTGGGGGGCGGGAGTGGACTTACCTGTGGCCTTTCGAGGTTCCTTTGGTTTCTTTGATTTTTCTGGCAGCTTCCTCCCGGATGGCTTACCCTGGTTTACGGCTCCAGCGTAGGTCCGGGTCCTCTGGGGGCAGTGTCTGAAGACATGCTCTGCCAATCCGCAAAGGTTGCAGGCTTTGGACCTCGGACAGTCCTTGGTCTCGTGACCTGTTACCCTACAGAACTTGCAAGCAAGCTCTGTACAATACTTACCTATGTGTCCCGGCTGCCCACACTTGTTACAGTTGTAGGGTATGCCGGGGTAGAAAAGGATTCCTGCGGATGATCCCAGGGAGAAGAAAGGCTGCAGGTGCTGGATGTCCCCCGAAGGGTCTTTCCTCAGTTTGCAGAGCACAGACCACTTACCTTTCCAGAAGCTGTTGGCATCGAAGATTTGGATCGGGTCCTTCACCACGGTGCAGAACCTCTGGAGGTAGATGGCTATGTCCTTTCCGCTGATATGGAGGTTCCTTATGGCCACTATCACCCGCTTTTCGTCCCGTGTTATGGGGCAGTTCGCAGTGAACTTCCGGAAAGGGGATTCAGGGCCACTGGTCTTCACCATCTCCCAGTATCTTCTGCAGACCTGAAATGACACAAAAGTTATAAAGAATATACCTCTTGTGAAGGCCTGCACAGAAAGCGTCTCCGCTTTGCTGAACCCCTGTTCCAGAATCATCCTTTTTCCGAAGATCTAAGGGGTCATGTCAGGGACTCTTCCGTCCACCTCCTTCAGCTGCAGCACGACCGTCTGCTTTATCCAAGGATCCAGTGCTGGGAGCCCGTCTGCAGGCTGGTCTGGCTTGGCTTGTCCTGGGCGGCTGGTGCCGGCCGGGGTAGAGGCGGGGGTTGAGGCAGCGGCATTCCCGGGCTTGGAGGAAGTGGCTGGAATGGGGTTCTTCTTCTCCTTGCTGGTCTTCTTATCGCTCTTCCTCATCGTCGAGGAGTTGGATGTCGCTTCAGGTGTTCCTAGGCGGCTTCCTTCTGGTTCCTCGACGTCTTCGCTCTTTTTCGTAGCCTTTACAAAGGCTCTAGCATCTACTGCCCGGAGGTAGTAATCCGGAGTGGGGGAGGAGGGAAGACCGCAATCTCTTTCCCTGTGGGGGCTAAGCCTCTAACCCAATAGCAGCAAGTAGGTGAAGCTGAATTTAATCAACGATCCTACCAGGCTGAGCAGAGGGTACCCCACAAGGACCAATTGGCTTGGATAGATGCAAGTGGTTCTCAACGTCCTAGCTGTGAAGCAGAGACACCCCTAAGGGCTAAAGTCGATACTACACTTGATCTTAGCCAAAAGGCCGAGAAGCGATCCCTTGTCCTGCTGCTTCAAACAGGTGAAGGGCCGTGCTGGCGAGTCTGCTAACAAAAGGGATGTCATTAGTGAGAGTGGAAAGGATGCGGCCTTTCCTCGATCGATATCTGGATCGGGAGGCTGCTTGGTTTTTAAGGGTGGGTTTCTCCGAAGGCTTTCGCATACCTTGTTCCCTGGCCTCTGTTCCAACAGTGTCCCAGAACTTGCGTTCGGCCTTGCAACATCCTGCAGTGGTCTCTGAGAAATTGCGGAAGGATATTGCGTTAAGTCGCAATGGGTGGCCCTTTCCCCTCGCAGCCTTTAGCGGATTTGGTGATCTTGCCTCTGGGGGTTGTGCCTAAAAAGGACCTTAAAGTGCATTTTCACGGTGACAATCTTGGGGTTGGTACAGGTCATCAACCATGTCACAACCTCGTCGCCAGCCGTGGTCCGACTTCTTCAGCACCTAGTGTTACGTTGTCTACAGTTAAATGTTTTTCTTTATGCTGTTCACCTCATGGGAGTTAAGAACAGCTTAGCTGATACATTGTCTCGCTTTCAGTGGGGCAGGTTCCGGCAGTGGAGCAACGCAGGGTCCCTTGTCCCGAATGGCTGTGGAGGATTGCCTTGGGGTCGTCTCTGGATGGATCAAATGGTCAGCGCGTGACATGACGTGAGCAGCCTATAATAAATTATGGCAATAGTGGTTGTCTTTGCTGCAGCAGGCTGTGGTGGAGCAAGAGGGCCCGAAGGTGAGGTTGCTGGTCCTTTACTTTGTCTCACAGAAAATGAGGGGGGGTGTTGGTGTCAGTCGTGGAGCGCAAATTGGCAGGATTAGCATTTTTCTTCAAATTGCAGGGCTGTCGTGATTTCACAAAAGATTTTTGGGTCTTACGGGCTCTGAAGGGGTATCGTAGGTCTCAGAAGCGGAGGGATTCCAGGCACCCTGTTTCTTTTGCTATTCTGCAAAATGTTTTAGCCCAGTTGGTTTCCCTGTGTTCCTCAGCCTACGAGGTCTCTTTGTTTAAAACGGCCTTCTCTGGCTTTTTTTGTAGCTTTTCGGATTAGGGAACTAGTCAGCCCTTCCAAGAGGGTCCATGGGGGTATGTTGGATCTGGCTGGCAGGAGCAGAAGGATTCAAATTTTTGCTGTGCCGGCTTTGCCCTTGTGTCCGGTGGGTGCTGTCGAAGAGTTTCTCACAGTGCGCCCGGATTTGGCTGGGTCCTTTTTGTTACAGATAGATAAAAGGGGATTTTGCGAGCCACAATGGTATATTGCCTCAAATGTGGAAATCGCCTAGCTGCTTGCGCAGAACACGTCATATGCCGTGCAATACAATGTATAGAAAAGATATGCTGCGCTAAGGTGAAAATATCAATCTGGAGATTATTAATGCATATGAGGTATACTGAAAATACCGCATAAGTGGCTTATCCAGCCACAGCAAGGCACAAAGGATATGGGTTATATATATATATATATATATATATATATATATATATATATATATATATATATATATATATATAAAAAAAACAAGTAATTTTAAAGTGCAATGTGTAAATAATATACTAGATGTATACCATTAGAATGAGAGTAGCGATTACTGAACTACTACCTGTATATATAATGGATGAAAAAATCATTTATATAGTCTGAAATTTACAGTGGAAAAAAAAATATATATAAATAAATATATCAGAGTGATAAGTGCAAAATACAACAAAGTGCCAAGTGCCACACAATGAGTGTGAATATCAAATCCAAGATGTGGTACGTGATTATTAACGTCCAATATATGAAAGAAATGCACATAAAGTCCATAAAAACAGTTCATAAATATCCAACGTGCGTGCATTAATCTTCGTGCTTACTGCTCAGAATTCCATGCTCAAGTGCCATCCAGTGACCCCCCGGGGACAGCCGCTTACCTCAGAGCGTCTGTCCCCAGCTCTGAGCCTGGGTCTAAACACGCTTATGAGCCATCCCACGGCTCAGTGATGGAATCCAGATACAGTTTGCAGCAGTAACTACACAGTTAGGAATAAAGGAAAAGAAAAACTGGATAGTGTGATATCGTTTATATATATATATATATATATATATATATATATATATATATATATATATATATATATATATATGGTTAAAAGCTCCCCATTAGGGTACTCACATTTGCAAGGTGCGCGAATGCACCAATCTGATAACAGTCTCCAAAATTTGCCTGTCAGGAGCGATAAGCTGTGCATCGCATCTCAGTGGATTGAAAGGCTCTGTGCTCCGTCCTGGCCCTTCCCCTATGCTTGTTCGACACAGGGTCACGTGTCTTTATCAGGGGGATGTTGCGATGGTCCAAAACGGATCAGGCTGGCAGGGGCAAAAGGATTCAGATTTTTGCTGTGCTGGCTTTGCCCTTGTGTCCGGTGGGTGCTGTCAGAGAGTTTCTCACAGTGCGCCCGGATTTGGCTGGGTCCTTTTTGTTACATGCAGATGGGTCTCCCTTGTCCGCATTTCAATTAATATCCATTTTCCGTAAATGTTTAAGGGCATTGGGTTTGGAGGAGAAAGAATTCATCTTGCACTCATTCTGAATTGGGGCGGCCACGGAAGCTGCCAGGTGTGGGTTGGATGATGAAGCGGCCAAGCGTATTGGTAGGTGGGAATCGAAAAGGATCCAGCTATATGTTCATCCTCATCTGTTGTCTGATTAGGGGGGGTAGGTCATTTTGTGAGTGTTCTGTGTTGGCAAGCCTGTGTTAGCGTGCTTGTTTGGTGTTATTTGTGGTGTTGTTTCTTCTCTTTTAGGTGGTGTGATGGGCCTTGTCTGGATACTGGGCCACTCCTATGTGTTTTGGGGGGCCAGGCGAGCAGACGTTAGGCCCAATGGTAGGCAACTTGGCATTTCTAGGCAGGATGCTTGTGTCCGCTGGTTGGGGTTACTGGGCATGCTGTGGAGCAGAATGGTGCCGGAAGTGCATCGCTTTGCACTACTGGATAGACCGCCGAAAGTTCTGGTGCTACGCGTCGGCGGCAATGATTTAGGACTGAGGTCCTTGTTGGACATCATTTGTGATGTCAAGTTTGATTTCCTGTGGCACCACATGGCCTTTCCAGATATGCTCGTCGTGTGGTCCGACATCCTTGCTCAGACGACTTGGCATTTGGCTAGGTCGGTGGAGCAGCTCAATAAGGCCCGCAGGAAGGTCAACAGGGAGGTAGGCAGGCAGATTTGTAGTTGGGAATGGGGGCTTGGTTATCTGGCATTTGGAACTGGAAACAGATACTTGGGGATACCTTTGGGGTGACGGGGTACACCTCAATGTGGTGGTGGGGTACACCTCAATGTGGTGGTAATTGATTTGTGGGCCCTGGGGTTGCAGGATGGTATTCAGAGAGCTTTGAGGGTGTGGAGGGGCACTCAAGGGTAAGGTCTTCCCCTTGTGCGCTGTGGCGAGGGTAACGAAGGATTTGGGACCCATCGTGGTATTCCAGGTAACGTGGTTTAGCTGGAATTGGTTAATGGGTGCACTGCGGTTAGTGGGTTATCTCCGAGCCAGTATGTCGGCTGGAGGCCTAGTATAGTAAAAGGTACTGCAGTGCATTCTTGAACATACGATAGTCTGGGGTTCCTGCAAAGACCAACGCGATTAGTGACTGATGGGTTTTTGGTTTAATAAATGTTTTTTACGGTTTATGTTCATTTAAGTTTATTTGTTAATAAAGAGGCTCCTACAGCCAATTTTTTACTCCATTTATGGTGTGGTCTCCATTAATGGGATTTAATAGTATGGGTGGGATGGAGTATGGGGTTGGTCTGGCAGTTATTGGCTAAGGATGGAACATCTGTTTTACAATGGTCATGCCTTTTCCAGGGTACAGTGTGAAGTGCAGTGCCCGTTACAGTGGGAGGAGCATTACATTAAGGAAACCCAAGCTGAGTATAGGTTCTGTAAGTTCTGTATGTAAGATTTAATAACAAGGTGTAAAGACAGTGTGGTTTGGCAACATATAATGCACAATATCTCCAAAACCAAAGCGGCACAAAAGTTTATTTTTGCGGCACAGACCAGCACAAATGCAGCACAAACGAATGGCATGTTTGTTTTTAAAAATCAACAACATGGGTTGCAAAGTGGGCGGGGTTTAAGCAACTATAACGCACAATATCTCCGAAACCAAAGTGGCACAAAAATGTATTTTTGCGGCACAAACGCGTCAAAAACGGATGGCGTGTTTGATTTTAAAATTCAACAAAATGGGTTGCAAAGTGGGCGAGGTTTAAGCAACTAAAATGCACAATATCTCCGAAACCAAAGCGGCACAAACGTTTATTTTTGCGGTACAAATGAATGGCGTGTTTGTTTTTAAAATTCAGCAGCATGGGGTTCAAAGTTGGTGGGGGTTACATTAAATTGAATATCTAATATCTCAGAAACTGAATCGGCACAAAACAGCACAAATGTAGCACTAAAGAAACACACTTGAGTTTTTATTTGTGCTGATTGTAGAGGGGGCAAAGTGAGTGGGGTTTGAAAAAAAAAAAAACTGTTATAACTTAAAAACCACAACAGCACAAATGAACATTTTAGCAGCACCAACCAGCACAAATGTAGCACTAACCAACGAGACCAGTTTTGTGTCATTTGGGTGTTGTAGGGGGGCTGAGTGACCTTTGGTGACCTTTAATAAATCATTAATAACGCAAAAACGATAAAAGATAGAACGGAGGGGGGCGTGGCCTGACAGCGAATAGAGTAGGACGCTTTCACGAGGAGCTCCGTCCATTACTCCTGTTCCAAAGCTATCCTGTGCCCACAGACGACTCTAATCACGTCTGCCGGCTTCCCTCTCGTACACTCTGAGGACCCGATCACAATGTCTCCTTCAAAGGCGCAGAAATCCGCGACGGCAGCGAAGCTAGCCCAGTACCGCCGGCAGGAGGGAGAGGAGACGGAGGAAGATGGCCCCGCGGAGAAGCCCGAAGGGGAACGAGCGGCGGGAGACACAGAGCGGCTCCTTGAGGCAATTACCTTCTGCCGGACCTCATTCACGGCTCAAATAGAGAAGGTTAAGGTAGATATATCCCTCATTAGGCAGGATATGCACAAACTCCGGGACTGGGTAAAACAGCAGAGACCAGACTCAGCAACGTGGAGGACGCCATCCCACCCCTGCAAGTGGGAACAGACCGCATGCAGCGCCAGATCCAGCAACTGTTCTCCAAACAGGACGACATGGAGAACAGGCTGAGGAGATGCAACCTGCGACTCATTGGCCTCCCTGAGGGTGCAGAGGGCAAGGACCCTACCACATTCCTGGAGCATTTGCTCATTACAACCTATGGCAGGGAGACCTTCTCCCCCATGCTGACCGTGGAAAGGGCCCACCGCATGCCTGCTAGACCAGCCCCGCAGGGAGCACCCCCACGCACCTTCATATTCAAGCTCCTCAATTACAAGGATCGGGATGCAGCCCTGAGAATGGCCAGAGAAGAGGGCAATATCCAGCTGGGAAACAACAAAATTGCCATCTTCCCGGATTTCTCGGCAGAAGTCCAACACCGCAGACAAGGGTTCACGGAGGCTAATCGCAGGCTGAGAATACACCACATCAAATATGCCATGCTGTTCCCGGCCCGTCTCAGAGTGGAACAAGATGGCCGAGTCTTTTTCTTTGAGGGCCCTGAAGAGGTGATAACCTGGATGGAACGCCGAGCAGCCCCAGAGAGAGCTGACTGACGCCGCTGTAAGTACATTTATTGATACACCTTACCATGAACACTACAGCGTGCACCATTTACTGCCTGTTATATGCCCGTTTAGGGCCTATACGCCGTATCTTGAGCATTGTATTGGGCACACACATAACCAAACCTTCTATTCAAGTGCCCTTTATACTAGCCCACTGTGTTGTAGAACATGCCTGAAGATGGAGCGGATAAGGGTCTCAGACACAATTAATCTGCTACGAGAGTCCAGTTAGGACTTTAATGTTAACTGATTGGGGGGAGGGGGGTTTCTATTATATTTCTTTCTTTTTTTTTTTTTTTTTGCTTTCTCCTGGGATCCTAAGTGGCCCACTATGCTCTCTTGGAGGACGGAGCCTCGGGACTGATACGATCCTACTCCTTAAATGCAAAGTGCAGCGAGACTTTCCCCCACCTAATACCAGAGAACACTGTTATGAGGATGGGTGCCACTGCAATGCACAAACATGTGCCACTTATTGCGGAGCTTGCTCCAACATTTCTCTGCAGTGCAGTGGCTCCAAATATTCACTCTTTATTGGGCTTACCATGTAACGTCTTTTTTTCTCTGGTTAGGGGTTTTCAAATGGTTTGGGGATGATGCCTGCAACAGTTGGGGGGGTTGCAGGGCGGGGTGGGGGGTGGCGGGAGGGGTAGTTTATTCATTGAATAGATTTGTATATGATGTATTCCGATTACATACAAAGCAACGTAAATTAATGCTGGTTCAGGTATTAAATACCACGCTTCACTTAACATTGTGTATGCTGATCATGTTATATGGGTTCTTGCGAGCCTTAACCAAGGGAGCTGACAGGCCTAAGATAGCCAGAGCACGTTATTGATAGCCAGAGCACGTTTTTGTTAAAGGGAAAACCCATGGTGTCCTTGAAATTCCTCACCTGGAATGTGTGAGGTCTCCATACCTATAATTCTAGAGCGATTCACATTTATGGCAAGATATCCCACAGTCCAAGCAGTTTGGCTGGGGGATTTTAATACCACGCTAAACCCCTCACTAGATAGGCTTCAACTCTCGAATCCAAATTTGGGAACTGACAGGGACACCAAATTCTCCAAACTGATTTCCCCCTTCCACCTTGTGGATTCTTGGAGGCATAACTTCCCCCACAAGCGAGCATACTCTTGTTTCTCCTCTGCTCACAATTCTATGTCTAGAATTGATCTCATACTGATATCACAAAGCCTTACACCACGACTGCTGGAGACAGTATTTACTCCAAGGTTGCTATCTGACCATAGTCCATACTGGATCACAATAAGTGTACCCACAGACAAACCAATGTGGACCTGGCGATTAAATCCATTTTGGCTCTCGCTGCTCCCCGAGGACGATGAACTTACTATTGAGTGGAAGTTATACTTCAGAGACAATAACCATTCTGCCCCCACGGCGACAATCTGGGAGTTTTAAATCGCATGTTCGCATGACACTCGCATCTCGCATCAACAGAATTAAGTTAGGCTCTGCTGGAGAGTTTGACAGAGCAGCGGCGGAACTGTCCCTCACAGAACAGAATTATGTGAATGATCCCTCTCCTATAAACGCGAGCACACTTAAGCTCCAGACTAGAGTAGTGAATCAACTTCAATATGAGAAAGCAAGGCAAAAAATGTTTTTCGACAAACAGAAGCTGTTTGAGCATGGGGAGAAGGCTGGCAAACTCCTGGCATACCTGGTCCATTGTGAGGATAGACCCCCAGTGGTAATTTCCCTACATGGCCCTGATGGACAATATATCACTGACCCCCGTACAGTGACCTCTATGTTTTTAGAGACTTCTTCACTGACCTCTATACATCTAAAGGTCCTGAGGACATGGGCCCGATGAATTCCTTTTTAGAGGAGACAGTACTCCCTCAATTGACCGAAGACCAGGTCAACCCCCGAGAAGGAAATAGCGGAAGCTATTGCCGGATTTGCCAGATCCAAGTCCCCAGGCTCGGACGGCCTACCTATAGAATTCTACTCCCAATACAGTGAAATTCTGATTCCTAAACTGTTAGCCTTATATAACCAGCTATTCGAGACATTCACACTTCCCACCTCTATGAGAGAGGCTACAATAGTCCTCATACCCAAACCGGGAAAAGATCCTGGATATCCCAAATCCTATCGCCACATCTTCCTACTACAGGTGGACATTAAAATATTAGCCAAAGTTCTCTCTCTTCGACTCAGTCAAGTTATACTCTCATTGATTCATACAGACCAGGCAGGGTTTATGCCAGGTCGCAATACCTCATTCAATCTGCGGAAATTATTTATTAATCTATAGGCCACACATGAAAACGTAGGATCCTGGGTGATTGTGACGCTGGACATGGCAAAGGCACTTGATTCTGTGGAGTGGCGGTACCTGTGGAGGTGCCTGGAAAGCTATGGTTTTGGCCCCAGGTTCCTCAAGTGGGTTCAGTTACTCTACCAAGCTCCTACAGCTAAAGTGGTGGCGAATGGATGGCCGTCCCCAGTGTTTGACCTCAGAAGAGGCACGAGACAAGGCTGTTCTCTCTCCCCACTTCTTTATGCCCTAGCCGCAGAACCTTTAGCCGTGTCCATCCGTACAAATCCTGAGATTGTGGGTCTACAGATGGGACCTCTAATCTAAAAAATTTGTTTATACGCAGCAATACATTATTGTATCTTGCTGACTCAGGCCCTTCCCTCCAGGCTTGCACTCCAGTTGATTGAACGTTTCGGAACATTCTCCGGATTGAAGATCAATTGGGGAAAGTCCCAAATTCTTCCATTAGATAGTTTTCCACCATCAGAGTCCCAGATAGAAATCCCGCTCCAAAGAGTAAACACCATCAAGTACCTAGGAATTCACATATCTAGGAACCCAGCCGATTACATCTCCCTCAATATAGAAGCACTCTTTTCACTAGTCAAGAGCCAAAATATGCATATGGGCCCGCCTACCTTTAGGGATATGCGGTCGTATAAATTTTGATAAAAATGGTCCTTCTTCCCAAAATCCTGTATGTATTATGGCACACCCCAATTTATCTTCCATTAAAATACTTTAAATCACTTGAAGCCCTCCTTAAACCCTTCGTCTGGGGGACCAGCAGGCATAAACTTGCCTGGCAAGCACTAAAAAACCCAACAGATATGGGGGGGGAACGGCCCTACCAGATTTGAATCTTTATTATATTGCATCTCAACTCTCACAATTATTTCACATAGTGGAGAAAAAGACTGCGCTATAATTAAGTAGGTGGGAAAAAGCTGCTAACACTCAAACATACAAAGTTCAAATTGGATAATACAGTGACAGTGTAGCGCTACTAAAAAGTGTAAATAGAGGAAAAAAAAAACTAAATATAAAACAAAAACATATTGGCTAGGCTGCATATAGACCAGTAGGTATGTGAAAAAAGTGTTGAATGGTATATCCTTCTGACGGAGGTAGTCCCAATCTTAGGAAAATGGTGTAAGGCTTGTCTGTAGTCAATAACAATGAAACTCAAGAGGTAAATGGGTACTCTTACTAGCTGTGATGGACCCCAAATGTCATACGACAGAGGGGTCAAACAGACTTAGGGTCTTATGCTGTATTCATCAGAGATTGCTCGGGTACTGGACACAGATGAATGGGACCTGGTTCAAGGTAATATCCTCAGCTCCTGGTCCGTGCAGACTCCAAGTGCTCACCAGCCAGATAGCCGTCTCCAAAGTTGTTCCGTGAAAGCTCCAGGAAGTACCGTATATACTCGAGTATAAGTCAAATTTTTCAGCCCATTTTTTGGGCTGAAAAAAGCCACTTGAGTCATTTAACTAAAATTCCAAGTAATAGAGGAGAAAAGGGGGCGGGGGCGGGCCGCTGGGTTCGCCGACGCCGTCACTAGTTTGCTGGGACCGCGGGTTTCCCCAGCAACCAGTGACGCTGCGTGCATGCGTGCGCCCGCCCCCTGCTCCTCACCGCAGACGAACTCGCACTCGGCTCGCACTCACTGGCCGCTAGTAGGGGCGTGACGTCCCGTGCGCGCCCCGCCTCCCTGCTACTCGTGGTTCCCAGGTCCCGGCTTAGGCTCGTGCAGCTTCCGCAATCCGCCCCTCCTGCATTCAAGGTATGTGGGCCAACTAGTAATCACTAATGGCTGGGCATATTTTATTCTATTAAAGGTCACGCTGATGGGCACCTTTTTTATGTTAAGGGGGGCACTCTGATGGACAAATTTTATTTTAAGGGGAATGTTGATGGGTATATTTTTAATGTGCACACTGATAGGCATATTTTCTTAAGGGGCACACTGATGGACACGTTTTGTTGTGCCCATCAGAGTGCCCTTTAACATAAAATGTACCCATCAGCATGCACATTAAAAATATACCCATCAGCGTGCCCCTTAAAATGTGCCCATCAGAGTGCATAAACATAAAAGGTGCCCATCAGCGTGACCCTTATTTTATGTTAAGAGGCACTCTGATGGGCATATTTTATTTTAAGAGCAACACTGATAGGCAGTTTTTACATTAGGGGGCACGTTTTGTTGTGCCCATCAGAGTGCCCCTAATATAAAATGTGCCCATCAGGGTGCCCCTTAACATACAATTTGCCCATGAGTGTCCCTTAATATAAAATGTGTCCATGGGCAAATTTTATGTTAAGGGACACGCTGTCGGAAATTTACCAGTAGCTGCTGCATTCCCCACCCTAGTCTTATACTCGAGTCAATAAATTTTTCCCATTTTTTTTGTTGTTGTAAATTAGGGCCTCGACTTATACTCGGATCGACTTATTCTCTTGTATACCACATTGCTTTTATCTTATTTTATTTCCTGTTTTGTGATCACTTTGATTACCTTGGAGTCTACCATTTGACTTTTTATTAATAATACACCTAATTGGTTTTTGACCTGCACCATTGGAGTCCTTCTCCTTTCTCCTGCTTTTATATGATTATTTCCTGGAGCCTTCACGGAACAACTTTGGAGACGGCTATCTGGCTGGTGAGCACTTGGAGTCTGCACGGACCAGGAGCTGAGGATATTACCTTGAACCAGGTCCCATTCATCTGTGTCCAGTACCCGAGCAATCTCCGATGAATACAGCAGAAGACCCTAAGCCTGTTTGACCCCTCTGTCGTATGACATTTGGGGTCCATCACAGCTGGTAATAGTACCCATTTACCTCTTGAGTTTTGTTGTTATTGACTACAGACAAGCCTTACACCATTTTCCTAAGATTGGGACTACCTCCGTCAGAGGGATATACCATTCAACACTTTTGTAGATACTTTTTTCACATACCTACTGGGCTATATCCAGCCTAGCCAATATGTTTTGTTTTTATATTTTAGGTTTTTTTTTCCCTCTATTTACACTTTTTAGTAGCGCTACACTGTCAGTGTATTATCCAATTATTTCACTTAGACAAGACAGATAACATACGTTTTCAGGTCGTACTTCGTTCCAGAGGAGCGCAGCTCACCGGGGACTCGCTGTATGCAATATCGGCGGGCTTCAGGGCTACTGAATTAAGAGGGGATCCAAAGTCCCTGGTATATCATTACAGACGCATCTGGGACCTCGCCTCGACTAAATTAGGAATACCCCGATACAATGACTACACGCCAATATGGCACAACAGAGATCTGACAGAATTTTTACATATCCCAGATCCCGAGTTGTGGGAAACTGGGTGTATACTATCTACACCATTTGTTTTCCGATGGAACTCTTAAAACTTACAACATGCTAAAAGAGGAATTCTCACTCCAAAATTGCAAGTTCTTTAGGTTTTTACAGGTAAGACATGCGGCCCAAGTGCAATTTCCACATGCTCACACCCCACCCATGCTTCATCCTATCATGGCCATAGTTAAGAACACAGATTCACGTGAATTGATATCCACATTTTATAACATGCTTTTGGTTCCCACTTCTTCTAAAATAGCATTTGACTTGAAGCCTCGCTGGGAAAGAGAGGTGGGCCCCATGGAGAATGAAGAGTGGGAGGAGGCTCTGGAGACATGTAAAGCGGTATCCCCAAGACTTTCAGATTGTCCCAGATTTATATAACACATAGGACATACCTCACCCCTCTTCGGGTAGCCAGATATAAACGCAATCAGTCCACCCTTTGTCTACTATGTGGGCAAGAAACGGGCATGTTTTACCATTTAATATGGACCTGCACAAAAATTCAACAGCTTTGGAAACAAGTCGTAACCTTTTTGCATGACACCATGGGTTCTCCCATAGCGCTAGAACCAAAACAATGTCTTCTAGGGATATTCCCGGATACTGTAGACAAATTCACTAAAGTATTCCTTCACGAAACTTTATTCTCTGTCAGGAAAATAATTGCAAGAAAGTGGATGAGACTATCTCCCCCTAGTTTTGCGGAGTGGAAGACAGAAGTTAACACAACCTTGCCATACAAAAAATATGTATATATTAATAGAGGCTGCTCGGCCAAATACAATACGATTTGGGATCGTTGGTTACAGGAACCAGAAACTTGCAGTTGATTATGAATCTGATCAGTAATATAAAATTTAGATGCTTACAATTAGTCTTTATTCCAGCTGTATCTAGTGAGTGCACATATCAAAATGTAAACCAGCATATACCATTCCATAATAATTGTTATACCTGTATCGAATGTAACATTCATTTCACGGATCTTTAATATGCGCTTTGTGTATACAATTGTTACGTTAATCATATACACATCTTCTGTATTTAAATAAAAAACTTTGTTCAACGAAAAAAAAAAAGATAGAACGGAAATTTTAGCAGCACAAAACAGCACAAACGTAGCACTAACCAACGAGACCAGTTTTGTGCCATTTAGCTGTTGTAGGGGGGCTAGGTGATGTCATAGTCTGGAAAAAACAATTGCTAATATCTTAAAAATAAAAGCAGCACAAATGTAATTTTTTACGGCACAAAACAGCACAAACGTAGCACTAAAGAAACGCACTTGAGTTTTTGAAAGGTAAACGAGAAATCCTGGACAGCTGCACTCAAAAGTAATCTTCGATCTTTATTTAAATATGATCATAAAAATACATGCCACAGCATCACAAAGCAGGAAAGCTGATGCGTTTCACACTGTAGTCAGTGCTTAATCATAGCTATGATCCTCAGCTTACAGTACTATGTTGTCTGTGACAGACAGTCAGTGTCTCTTCTCTTGTATGTGTACCTGTCCTGATGATGATGATGACGACGACTGTCTCCTCTCCTGCTGCCTGTGTGATGAGGACACTGCAAGCAAGCCTGGCTTGCTCGGGTCTCTCTCCCAGTCCTGACTCCTGCAGCTGCTGCGTGTGACTTGTGATGATGACTTGAGTCGGGTGACAGGCGGCGGACGGTCTCCCCTGGCCTGTGTACAGCAGTGACTGCCAGTGCCAGTATGGTGACTCTGAGACTGGCACTGGCCGAGGAGGAAAGATGAGCCTGAGCTCTGGGGACTGGAGTCGGGGAACACATGTCTCCTCCTGAACTTCTCCTCTCCTAGTCTCAAGTTGGACTCGCGACACACGCCACAGGGCGGCTGGGGATGACGTCAGCAGGAGGCGGGGAAAAACATAGTGAAAACTTTGGCCATTTACGGCTCCACTCGGAGATGGGGCACGGCGCGTGGATGACGTAATCATTAATTGATTTCTTAAAGTCTTAAAGCTGTAGCATCTGCCGCATCGTGGACGGCTGAATCCCGATGCATCGATATTACAATTAATTTCCACACCCCTACCAGATTGGCAAAGCCATTCTCCATATCCCCTAATATCTCCTCTTCCATCCCTTCCTTTCGCTTCTATTATATTGTTGAAATTTACCCCCCATCTGGGAGGTCCATATTAACCCTTTGTGGGCTTGAATTTCCCTAGTTCTTAAACAGAGCCTTGGCCCGATAATACAAGGGAAAGTACATTGATGGGGTTATCATTGGTAGGAAGGAAAAAAAGAGAAAAAAGAGGGGTAGGGACTCGTAGGGAAAAAAAAGAAACAAAAGTTTTGTGTAAACTTTTGTGAAAAAACTTTTCCCCTCTTGGGAATTATGAAAAAAATAACAATCCCCTCAGACCAATTCTCCACAAAAAAAAGGAAAAAAAAACCCTGTGATAAGCTCCATTTAGATGCGTTTCCCTTTTTAGGGCACTATATAAAATAAAAAAAAAATAAAAAATATATATATATATATATATATATATATATATATATATATATATATGTATGTATGTATTCTGCAAATTATGTTTTCCTTTTAATAGGGATTTAAGTGACATCTTCCGTATCTTATGCATACCCCCCCCCCCCCCTTGTATTTCATGTCTCATGGGAAATTGGTGATCAAATATTTTCTCTTTATCTTTCTTTTCTCCTCCTTCCTCTTCCTCCCCCCTCCCTCCACCCCCCTCATCTTATTAATCCTTTTCCAAAAAAAAGGGTGGTTTAACTTAAAGTAAAAAATGTGTAAATGATGGAAACCAAGACCATGTATCCATCTCATTATTAAAGTTTTTAAGAAATATTTATCTTAATGTGGTCCAAGTGTCATCTATCTGTACCCTACCCTCCACCCCCCTCCATTCCCACAGTCTTAACCACTAAATCTAATTCTATCTCACCTTTCCCACCTCTCACTTACACTATCACACTCTCTATCTCTCCCTTTCACCTCCTCCATTCGTTCCCTATGACCTACCACTATTATCCACTCAACCCCCCCCAATGACAATACCCTTATCCTCTGCTAATCCCCCCCCCCCCTTTCCTCCCGTCCATCCACAACACCTCCATCATCTCTTCTCCCTCAGTCTCCATACATTCCACTTATGTATAAATTTGACTGATATCAATGTTCATATGTCCTCCCAGATCTCATCATAGGGAGCCCCTATTTGGCTCTTCTTCTCCCTCCATCTTAATAGAGCATGTACTTCTGAATACCATCCAACTTTGTCTCCTATCTCATATTGAGGAGGAGGTGGCTTCTACCTTCAAGGCTTTTTCTGCAAGCTCATTTCAGACGCAAAGACACCAGCCACTTCCACCAATAATTCAGATCAGGTGCCTTTATCTCCTGTCCCTGCAGCTTCAGGTATTAGCGAGGTTTTGGTCAGTAGAGAACAGAGTCCTGCTTTGGTTTCCAGACCCCTCAGACTCTGAGTCAGAGACAGAGGCGGTCCAACCTGAATCCAGTAGGAACACAAAATTTAAGTTGTCAATTAAAGAGGTTGAGGGTCTGCTTGGGGCAATTTATGACGCCTTAGAGATCCAGGAGGAAGAAACACAACTCTCACATCATAATATAATGTATCGGAGTTTATGCAAAAAAGTCGAAGGTGTTTCTGGTACATCAGGGGATTTCTGATATGATCCAAAAAGAATGGTCTGAGCTGGGTAAGAAGCCCTTCTCAAATAATTGAAAACAGGTTCCATTTTGATGAGGGTCCTGATACGGTCTTGAATAAGTGCCAGAAGCTGGACGCCCCATTGTCTAGAGTTTTGAAGCATTCTGATCTGGCCTTCAAAGACATGGGGTATCTCAGCGATGCCATGGACAGAAGAGGATATTTTTCTAAAGAGGTCCTGCAATGTTTCCATGGCAAATTTTAGGACCTGCACTTTCAACAACTTGTGTTGCCAGAAATGTCAAATATTGAATCTCAGCTTCAGGAGCATCACGTGGCAGGTACATTGAGGGAGGAGTTGTTAGAATTCTTTCCAGCTCTTTTCAAGGCAGTAGGTTTTAATAGTCTCCTAGGACAGTAGTATTGTTTGTGGCTGCTAGATCTATATGGCTGAAGACCTGGTCAGGGGAGACCTCAAAACTGTGTTTATGCAGTGTTACTTTTTCGGTAGATCTACTTTTTGGCCCAGACCTGGCTTTAGAAAGGACTGTGGAAGGAAAAAAGTCCTTTTGTATTAAGAAAAAGACCTTCCCTAAAAAGCTTTTCCAACCTCATAGGGAACAGACTATGGAAAACAGGGAGGCCAGACCCAGGAAGCATTGGACAGGCCATAAGGGGAAACCAAAGGAGGTATTCTGTTTAACCCTCCCAGCCAGAAGGCCAAGTCCCGCTGACGCCATATTCCCAGTGGGAGGAAGATTGGGGAGGTTTCTCCCATAATGGGTAAAAAGTCACCTCCGACAAATTTTGTTCAGGGCAATAACAGGGATGGCTATGCCCTAGAATTCAACAGCAAGTCTCCTTCCGGGTTCCTAGTCACTAGACTTCCAAAAGACAAGGCAGAGGCTCCGACCTTACCCCTGTTAATCTGAGAATTGGTGGATCAGAATGTGTTTATACCCGTTCTGGCCCAAGATCAAGGAAAAGGTTTTTACTTGCACATATTTGATCAAGAAAGTACTGTAAGTACCGTAGTAAAAAATCGCTGTCGCTCCACAACCAAATGTCGAAGGGTCTGGGAGAACAGAGGAAGAAGGTCTTTCCAGTTCATGAAGTCCTGGTGGAAGCCATTAAAAATGAATGGCAAGATCCAGAAAGGAAGCCTTTATTTTATAGGACCCTATAACACAGATTTCCCTTTTGTGGAGGACGAAGCTGCAGTCTGGAACAAATTACCTAGGTTGGACGCAGCTTTCTCTGAAGCCTGCCATGGCAGTCACAGTGGTGGCTCGCAACATGGAGCACTGGCTGACGCACATAAAGGCGCATATTTAATCTGGAACTTCAAAAGAAACAATACTGTCTTCTTTTCCTTTTCCTTTGCTCTTAAAGGGGGTAGCGTACATCACAGATGCCTCAGCGGAGTCTGCTTGCATGTTCGCAAGGTTTTCCGCCATGGCCAACTCGGCCAGAAGAGCGCTCTGGGTGAAAACCTGGCAGGGAGACCATGCATCCAAGGTAAAACTTTGTGGAGTACCCTTCACAGGTGATTTACTTTTCGGTTCAGATTTGAAGGCCGTTCTTGATCGGACAGCCGACAAAAAGAAGGCCTTTCCCATTAAAAGGAAGCTTGGGGTACAGCCTAAGAAGAAAGCTAGCCCACAAAATAATTTTGGGGTCCCAAGGGCAGAGACTCAGAAAAAAGCTTGGGGCCACGAGGGCAGGGGGCGTGGGGGAGTGATTTTTCACCCTCCTGAACAGCCCCGAAAGACCCAATAACGGTCGATCACGGTGGGAGGAAGACTGGGGGCTTTTCTCCCACAGTGGGAATCTGTCACCTCCAATCAATTAATCCTAGGAATTGTAAGGAGGGGGTACGGCTGGAATTTTCATGTCTTCCCCCACACAGGCTTCTAGTCACAGACCTCAAGATGTTCAGAGAAGGCGGCGGCTTTTTTCTTCCCTGGAGGAAATGGAACAGCAGGAAGTAGTGACGCGGGTTAAGGCAGGGGAGATAGTTACATAGTTAGGTTGAAAAAAGACAGATAGGCAGAGGGTTCTATTCCCACGTCTTTGTGGTATGGAAATCCTCAGGGAAGTTCAGGCTCCTTTATAAACCAGAAACCACTCAATTGTTTGATCATCTACAGAAGACTCCGTATGGACTCTATCTTCTCCATGAAGGCACTGCTCCCTCCGGACTGCTACATGGTGTCCATAGACTTAAGAGACGCTTACCTGCACATTTCCATCGCAGAAGGCAGTCAGAGGTTTCTCAGGTTAGCAGTGAGGTCCAGGGAGAAGACGGTCCATCTGCAATTCTGAGTTCTTCCCTTTGGCCTATACTCTTTCCCCCTGCATATTCATAGAAGTCATGGTGGAGACCCTGGTTTTTCTGCAACTCTGAAGAATTGCATACCTGGATGATCTGCTCCTCTTTGCTCCTTTCCCGGAGCAGTTGGTCCAGGACCTGCAGGAGGCAAGGAGAGTACTGGAAAATCCTAGGTTGGCTCCTGAATCTAGAAAAATCCAACCTAGTTCCATCCCAGAGGGTCACCTTCCTAGGCTACATCTTGGATTCAATCCAGCAGAGGGTTTTTCTCCCTCGAGAAAAAAGTTAAAAAAATAAACAAGGCAATGGCAGCTCTGCAGGGCAATCGCCAGATCTCAATAAGAGAGGCCCTGACAGCCTTAGACCTGCTGATGGCTGCCCTTCCGGCCAGACGGTGGGCAAGCCTACACTTTCGCCCTTTACAGTGGTTCATTCTAAGGACTTGGGACCACAGTAAGAGTTCTCTGGACTCAGCGGTTCTAGTACCAGTGCGGCTAAAGAGATCCCTATGGTGATGGAGAAAACATCCCACGGCCTGGAATGGGTGTTGCAAGTTTCCAAAATTATTACAACAGACGAAAGCAGCACTGGTTGAGGAGCATACCTAGGCTCAAGACTGTTGCAGGGTTCCTTGAGAGTCAAGGACGCAAGGAGGTCCTCGAATTAGAGGAAGTTGAGGGCTATGTGAGCTCCAGGGACAACATGTGCAGGTTCGCTCAGACAACTCTTCAGCAGTTGCCTTCATCAACCGTCAGGGGGGCACCAGGAGCATTTCCTTGTGGGTCCTGACGGAAGCAATTTTCAAGTGAGCCGAAGTCACAGTGCTTTCCCTCCCAGCAAGACATCTAAAGGGAGAGTTAAACCAGCTGGCAGACTTCCTTGGCAGGAGGATGCTAAGGGAGGGCGACTGGGTCTTGAGTCAGGACACCTACAATTTGATCACTCAAAAGTGGGGGTCCCATGTGTTGACCTCTTCGCTTCAAGGGAAAATGCAAAAATGCCCGCTTCTTAGTTATAGTTACATAGTAGGTGAGGTTGAAGAAAGACAGTCCATCAAGTCCAACCTATGTGTGTGATATGTCTGTATTACATTGTATATCCCTGTATATGTTGCGGTCGTCCAGGTGCTTATCTAATAGTTTTTTGAAACTATCGATGCTCCCCGCTGAGACCACCGCCTGTGGAAGGGAATTCCACATCCTTGCCACTCTTACAGTAAAGAACCTTCTACGTAGTTTAAGGTTAAACCTCTTTTCTTCTAAATGAATGGCCACGTGTCTTGTTAAACTCCCTTCCACAAAAAAGTTTTATCCCTATTGTGGTGTCACCAGTACGGTATTTATAAATTGAAATCATATCCCCTCTCAAGCGTCTCTTCTAGAGACAATAAGTTCAGTGCTCGCAACCTTACCTCATAACTAATATCCTCCAGACCCTTTATTAGCTTAGTTGCCCTTCTTTGTACTCCATTTCCAGTACATCCTTCCTGAGGACTGTTGCCCATAACTGGACAGCATACTCTAGGTGCGGCCGGACCAGAGTCTTGTAGAGCGGGAGAATTATCTTTTTTTCTCTGGAGTTGATCCCCTTTTTAATGCATGCCAATATTCTGTTTGCTTTTTTAGCAGCAGCTTGGCATTGCATGCCATTGAGCCTATCATCTACTAGGACCCCCAGGTCCTTTTCCATCCTAGATTCCCCCGGAGGTTCTCCCCCAGTGTATAGATTGCACGTATATTTTTGCCACCCAAATACATTATTTTACATTTTTCTACATTAAACCTCATTTGACATGTAGTTGCCCACCCCATTAATTTGTTCTGATCTTTTTGCAAGGTTTCCACATCCCGGGGAGAAGTTATTGCCCTGCTTAGCTTAGTATCATCCGCAAATACAGAGATTTAACTGTTTACCTGATCCTGCAGGTCGTTTATGAACAAATTAAACAGGATTGGTCCCAGCGCAGAACCCTGGGGGACCCCACTACCCCCCAAGTTGTTCTCACTTAACAAGTGGGAGGGGGCAATAGGGGTAGACACACTCTCTGAGATGGCATTTTACAAAGTGTTATGCCCCCCCCCCCTCCTCCTGCACTGTTGCCCGCAGTCCTGAGAAAATTCCAGACAGAGGACACGACCCTGATCCTAATAGCACCACACTGGCCCAGGAGGCTGTGGTTTTCCATCCTACAGGATATGGCGGTGGAGCACCCCTGGGTATTACTGGTCTGGGAAGACCTGCTCTCTCAAGATCTGATCTGTTGTCCCCAGGTGGAATCCAGCAGCCTGGCTACTGAGGAGGAAATACTGAGGGGTAAGGGTTTCTCGGACCAATTAGTGGCGACCCTTCTAAATTGCAGGAAAAAGGAGAAGTGCACTATTTATTTAAAAGTCTATAAAAAGTTTAATGCTTGTTGTGCAGAGAGCTCCTTTAACCACTTTCCGACCGGGCCATTGCCGAAAGACGGCAACAGTGCCGTCGGCTAGTTCTGGGTGGATGTCTATGGACTTAATTCCAGAATGTTGCTCCCGTGCGCCCCCTGGGACGCGCACTTGGGAACATCCATGACCATCACGGATCACGGTAAATATGTCATATGTAAACAAACCGGCGTCACGTCATGACGCCGGTTCCTCCCTCCCCTCTCTGTACCGATCGGTACAGAGAGGGGGAGAGATGGCAGCGCTGTGGGCTGGATGTTTAGTGCCCACAGCGCTGCTCAATATAAAAAATGGCAATACTCTGCAACACTGTGCAACACACTGCAATACTCTGCAACACTGCAATACTCTGCAACACTGCAAAACTCTGCCAATACTAGCCAATACTCTGTCAATACTCTGCCAATACTAGCCAATACTCTGCAATAAATTTTAACAGAAACGAATAATTTTTTTTTGTTATCGAATTTTCAGTCTTTCTTGATTTATAGTGCAAAAAATAAAAACCCAGCGGTGATTAAATACCACCAAAAGAAAGCTCTATTTGTGTGAAAAAAAGGACATAAATTTCATATAGGTACAGTGCTGCATGACTGAGTAATTGTCATTCAAAATGTGAAGGCACCGAAAGCTGAAAATTGGTCTGGTTAGGAAGGGGGTTTAAGTGCCCAGTTGTCAAGTGGTTAACATACACAGCCCAATAGCAGTACTGGCCCTTAGTACACTTAAAGGCCAGGTTTCTGCTCTAAGCATTTTTTTGGAACAGCTAGCAGTGAACCACTGGATATCTAGGTTCTTTTAAAGCATTAGGGAGACAGAGACCAGTTAGCTGCCACCCTTTTCCAATGTGGGATCTTTCCCAGGTGTTGCAAGCTCTTATAGGGGTTCCCTTTGAGCCTATAAAGTCTTGTGCAGTGAAATGGCTAACTCTCAAGACTGTTTTTTTTTTGTAGCGATCACTACCGCAAGGAGGGTTAGTGAGCTGGAAGCCCTCTCGATTAGGGCACCTTTTTTTTCAGATTTTTCTGGATCGAGAAGTTTTTAAAACCCATCCGGCCTTTAGGGGGTGCAAGAGGTTGGTGGAGATGACTCCGTTATTTTGAGCAAATGAATGGACATAGATTTGTAACATTTGTACCGAGGTTAGATCAAGGGCCTAGGAGAAAAGGGTAGCAACATTAGACTTTAATAATGAATGCGAAGGGGTGGGTGTTGGCTTTACGTGGTGAAGCATCAAGGGTCTTTCTTGCAACGGCCCATAGAACTAGGGTAGAGAAAAGGTGCAAGAAGGATGGGAAATCCAAGGAGACCATGAGGAAATGAATTTGTCAAGATGTTCTTTGGCAAACATCAATTCGAGCAAGGCATGTTCGTTCAGAACGTGAACAGTGGTTGCAACATCAGGGGGTAGAAAGATACATTTTTGAACCCCACACACCTTAAATAATGTGTTAATGATCCCCGGGGTTCCTTTATCATACAAAGATTTCAACTTCCTCATGGATCCTGTCCCATATATTCCAACTAAGCACCATCAGTATCGACAATGGGTCACAGATCTAAGGAAGAAAATCTAAACCCAACATGTATTTAAATTACCATCCATAGCAGCACCAACATGTAACAGATTGCTACAGAAAAGCAAACAAATTAATTGTTTAACCCTTTCCCGCCACTGCCTCCCAGCCCTTTAGGAGGTTCTTAGCGCCAGGAGGCGGTTATTCTGATCATGTGATCACTGTGATTGGCAGTTACACGATCGGAAAGCTCCCGATCGCAAGTATGCATCAGGAGCTTTCCGGTCCCCGATGGTAACTGTACAAGCAAGGACAAGAGCAGAGAAGCCACTGCTGGGCATGAGGAGAGAAAAAGCCCCCGCAGTCCTGACGTAACCCCCAGTCCCGAAGGGTCCATGAACGCCTGCCAACCAAGAATTACGTGGAGCACACCATCTGGGTCCTGACCCCATCAGCCCCCATAAGGGCACAGTGTGGGCAACCAACAACAACCCATTGGATGAGTCAAAATGTATGTACATGTACAATGCAACATTCAAAATAACACAAACAAAAGAAAAAATGTAAACGCAAAAAAGTGGTACAGGCATATTTAATATGATTATCAATACAGCATCTCGCATAAACCAGCCACATGTACTATATAACATGCATATCCAAAGTCCTACATATGTATACGCATTGTATGTCACAGCAAATCCGGGGACATGTATACGCCTATCATGTCACTGAGTTTGGCAAGGAAACAACCAATCTAATTTATTTATTGACCTAAGGCCAACGTACGTAACCCCAAGCATTTGCATGTTAAAGAAAGGGCTTAAATATAAGTATCTCATTTAGTCCTGGCAATCTAATAGCATTAAGGCTTTGTATGCAATGGGTCTCTATTTGGAGTACAATTTTATCATGATTGCCCCTCATGCGTGCAATTATAAAAAAAATTGTACTCCAGATGGAGACTCATTGGATACAATGCCTTAATGCTATTAGATTGCCTGGACTTGAGATGCTTAATTCTAATCCCTTTCTTTGATATGCAAGGGTGTTTGGGGTTACATGGCTGAATAATTGTCACCAGTGTTAAGGGCACAGGATATTGTTGATAGCAGCTTTTAATGTTCGATTTTTACATAAAATGTTACAAAACCACTATGTTTCTATTGTTTACTTTTCAGTGACTTTCAGTCACTTATGTAAATTACTTATGTTAAAGTCCATCCCACCCCCTCTAACTAACTGCTGGTATGAAAGAAAAAGAGAAAATGCCCATTTTACTTAACGCATGGCTTTCTATAATTTTTTTTTTTCTCCCGCTCTGCCCGCACTGGGTTAACTGCTTGTTTTTTTTAGGGGCACACTAAAAGGCTATACTTACCCAAGCCTCAAAAAAGCGTGCTCCCCCATGTCCAGCGGTGGACTGTTACTGCCGTTCTCAAGTCCAGAGATGGTCAGTGGTTGCGATGACATCAGGAACAGTCCATTCACAAGACCGCTAGCATGTGGGGGACCAGTCTTGCGCTTGGAGGATTGGCGGATTAGGTTAGTATATCTGTTATGCCCCTCACTACACGTGACTGAGGTGTATTCGGGCACACTGTTAACTCCTCATACCAATGCATTCCAGTAGGCGCAGAATCCTTTTGAACTTTTATTGATACAAGATAGAGTAAAACTGTAACAGATACAGACAAAATGCAATTAATAAAGATCATACAATTAGTGCCTACCTATCTATCTATCTAGCTGAAGATACAATTAGTAAACATACCGAAGATGGATCCGGATGGCTAACGTAGAGCTTAGCAGCAGATGTGTATGCTTCCATGGTAGGAAAAGATGAAAATGGTGGAGGAAGCTGATGCAAGGCCTGATGGGATTGAAAGTACGGAGGCTTTCATGTACCAAATCTAACCTGCTATACTAAATGACTACATGAAATAGATATAGCGCAGTTATGCAAAATGGTCACTAGATGGCAGCATAGAGCAATCTAATTAAATCAAAAAGTCAATAGGAAAATCACAAGCCTTATTACAGAAGGCATGACACTCCCCGCTTGGTTTCCCACGGATACCACACATCATGGCACTCCGGAGGAGAGTAACAAAATAAGTTCAGAAACAGGTCTGAGGAAAAGTTTAGGCTGGCCTTGCCTAATAACTTTGAGCTCAACTTTCCTGACGTTTCCATCTTCACTGGGAAACACTTGGGTTATCAGACCCAAAGGCCACTCGTTTCTCCTCGATTGAGAGTCTTTCATGAGAACGATGGCACCAGGCTTTAAGTTGGGTTTGCTGTCTTGCCACTTGTTCCTGGTCTGTAGATTAGACAAGTATTGTTTCTTCCACTTGTTCCAAAAGGTGTCAGCTAACACTTGTACTCTTTTCCATTGACATCTGTATAAGTCCTTTGTGTCTAGATTGACTGGAGGAGCTGTGATCACCTCAACTTTCTGAGTGAGCAAAGTGGAAGGTGTAAGCAAGAAAGGATCTTCAGGATCATTAGGTATAGATGTCAAAGGTCTGGCATTCATTACAGCTGATACTTCAGCCATGAAGGTTGTCAGAGTCTCATGTGTGAGTTTTGAAGTTCCCAAATGTAGAAACATTGAATCTAGGATTCTTCGAGCAATACCAATCATACGCTCCCAGGCACCTCCCATGTGAGAAGAGTGTGGGGGGTTAAATTCCATGTACAACCCTGTTCTGAAAGCTCTCTCTCTACACAATCTGTGTCTAGGTTTGAAGAGATATTCAATTCTTTGCAAGCTCCAACAAAGTTGGTTCCTCTATCAGAGTGTATGTGTTTGACAGGGCCTCTAATAGAGATGAAACGTCTCAGGGCATTGATAAAGCTGGATATGTCTAAGGACTCAGTTACTTCTATGTGTACAGCTCTAATGCACATACAAGTAAACATGACAGCCCAACGTTTGCTGTTGGCACTGCCCTCCTCTGGTTTGTCGTGTGATGACAGCCCAAGGCCCAAACACATCAAGGCCGACGTATGTGAAAGGGGGTTCTGTACTGAGTCGGTCTGCAGGAAGGTTGGCCATTTTCTGGGTTTGAAACATACCACGAAGCTTACGACAGGTGATACATTTTGAAAATGGTTTTACTCACAAGTCTCTTGGCTCCCACTATCCAGAGTCCAGCTGCACGCAAGGCTCCATCGGTGAACAAACGTCCTTGGTGTTTTATCTGTGTGTGGTAGAATTCCACAAGTAAAGACGCAACGTGGTTGTTTGGTATTATGATAGGATTACTTTCACCATTATCAAGTCCTGCATTTGAAATACGTCCTCCAACAGTCCTTCATTGTCTATAAAGGTGTTGAGTTTCCTTAGAGGACAGTTCTTTGGAATGTTCTTGCGATTTTGAAGACATTCTAGTGTTACTGCATAAGTCTCTTGTTGGACACAGCGGATGATTACATTTTTTGCTTCTGTGAGTTCATCTACTGTATATGGTTTGTGGCAGTAATGCCAACCATTGAAACAACTTGGTCTTGTAGGGGTAAGTTTAAAGGATCTGGCTACGTGAACCAAGCAAGCAGTAGCTCTTTGTAAGGACTTCCAAGTGGAGAATTTGAGGAAGCGCTTGGATCCCAACAGTTGGTTAGAAATTGTTGTATGTAGTGTGGAAACCTGAGGACGGATATCTGAGTCAGATTCAGGTTCTAGCAGTACATATGTCTCCCTTACTGGAGTGGTAGGCGCTGACTTGTACAGGAAGGGTGGTCCTGTGAGCCATGTAGTGTCTTTGAGACGGGATGCTGGTACAGACCTTGTAGCATGATCTGCTGGGTTCTGATCAGTTGAGACATAATGCCACTGGGTGGGCTGTGTCGACTTCCTGATTCTTAGGACTCTGTTTTGTACATAGACATAGAATCTCCTACTTTCGTTGTAAATGTAACCCAACACTACCTTGCTCTCTGTGTAAAACTCTCTGTCCTCGAGTTCTAGATCCATCTCAGATGTAATAAGTTCTGCTAGTTCTACTGCTAGTACAGCAGCACACAGTTCCAATCTTGGAATGGTGGTTTCAGGACATGGTGCTAGCTTGGCTTTGCCCATAACCAACCCAATATGAACTTTGCCCTCGATGTCTACTGACTTGAGGTAGGTTACTGCTCCTATTTCTTTAACTGAAGCATCGCAGAATACACATAACTTTGTAGACTGAACCCTTGTGGGAGGAAAGTGGGTGTATGGTCTATGTAGGTGTAGGTTGGATAAAGTCTTTAAAGAGTCTCTCCATGTTACCCATAATGTCTCTTTCTCAGGAGGTAGTGGAGAATCCCAATCACATGTGTCTGCAGTAAGCTCTCTAAGCTGAATCTTACCTTGGATGGTAATTGGTGCTGCAAACCCGAGTGGATCATACAGGCTGTTGATGGTGGATAAGACACCTCGCCGTGTGAAGGGCTTTGTCTCTTGGTCAACCTGAAAGGTAAGGGTGTCAGACTTGAGGTCCCAGTTGAGTCCTAGGCTGCGTTGCATAGGAAGGGAGTCTGTAGCTAAGTCCAGATCTTTGAAGTCACTGGCATAATCTTGGGAAGGGAAGGCCTCCATGACGACCTTGCTGTTTGATGCTATCTTATGCAGTCTGAGATTTGAAGAGGCAAGCGGGCTTTGAGTCCTCTTGACTTACTGCAGCTTCAGGTGAAGAAAGTGATTTCACACCATCTACATAAAAGTCTCTTTCAATAAACTGTGTAACGTCTTTCTCACCTTCTTGGGCAGATAGCTTAAGTCCATAGATGGCAACAGCAGGAGATGGACTGTTACCAAAAACGTGCACTTTCATGCGGTATTCTGTAATGTTTTTAGTAGGGTCATTGTCTTTGAACCATAGGAATCTCAAGAAGTTCCTGTGTTCTTCCTTGACTTGGAAGCTGTGGAACATTTGCTGAATGTCTGCAACTATGGCAACTGCTTCTTTGCGGAATCTGATGAGAACACCAAGAAGTGTGTTGTTGAGATCTGGTCCCTTTAGGAGGACATCCTTTAATGAGACCCCTTGATGCCGTGAGCTGGAGTCAAACACTACCCGGATTTTACCTGGCTTCTTGGGGTGGTAGACACTGAAGATTGGTAGGCACCAGCACTCTTCATTGTCTTTTAGAGGTGGGGCTATCTCAGCATGGTCATCCTCAAGCATCTTACTCATGAATGAGAAGAAATGGCCTTTCATTTCTGTTTTTCTTTGAAAATTGGATCTAAGGGAAGAAAAGCGTTTCAAAGCTTGTTCTCTGTTGTTAGCAAGACGGGGTCCCTGCGCTTTGAAAGGCAGGGGTGCGGGGGGCGGAGCTAGCCGGAGACCAAGATGGACGCGCACTAGCGGAGCTCCGGTACCAGCGGGACATCAGCGGCTACTATCTACCCACCAGACCCAGCTTACCTTCTCCATACAAGGCGAATCTGATCCCGACCGACCGGGGAACGATTCCCAACAATGCCGCGGAGAAAGAAGGAGGATAACAGGCCGAAACGAATGACGGAGTTCTATCCCCTCGAGCCCCGGAAAAATGGCGCCGGCTCTTCATCCACGCCAGCAGCAGCAGCCCAAAATAACAGGCCACAACAGAGCAAATCACAAAAAAGAGGCAGCCCACCTAAAGGATCGCAATCTCCCCCATCTACACCGTCCTCAGGAAGCCCTGAAAAGACGAGATTCAAGGCGGATGCAGCGGATGCAAACCATGAGGTGAGCTACCTTTCAGAATCAGGGGATGACACTAGGGAACTTCCAGACTCCATAGATGCGTTCCCCACTAATGGCCAGCCAGTTCTAGATACAATGCTAAAGGAGATGCTAGTATCATTAAGGGGGTCACTCCACGCTGATATGATTTCATGTATGCACAAGTTTAGCACTGAAATACGATCGGTCTCAGACAAGGTAACACACGTGGAACAAAAAATGGCGGAGTTCGCCACTACAATCAACGATTTGGTAGATGCCAATGAGGATAGAGAGGATGATATAGAAGGCCTGCAAGCCAAAATGGCGGACATAGAGGATAGATCAAGGAGGAACAATGTGAAGATAAGGGGGATCCCTGAATCGGTTAAACACGATCTGAGGGACTACATGTCCCAGCTCTTATCCGAAATACTACCGGACATGTCAGCACTAGATTTTACAGTGGACAGGATTCATAGACTGCCCAAACCTTCCTTTCTATCAGAAAACATCCCACGCGATGTCATCATGAGACTTCACTTCTTTCACACGAAAGATAGACTTATGACTGCAGCAAGACAAAAAGAACAAATTCCCGTATCCTATGCTAATCTCCAATTCTACGCTGATTTATCCCAGTACACATTGCAGAAACGCAGAAATCTAAACACCATAACAAAAACCCTCAGGAACAACAAACTGGGGTACAAATGGGGGTTCCCAACTAAATTGATTGTATCAAGAGAGGATAAAGAATACGTAATTGACTCAGTAGCAAAGGGCATGGCTTTGCTAAACACATGGGGGATAATCCCAGATCCTCAACCATTCCAGCACCAGAAAAATTCCTCCACAAGACCTGAACCGGAATGGCGCACAGTTGATCGTAAAAACGCACGATCGCACAACTGACCCTAAGGTGGGTGCACAAATTATCACTTTTCCCGCTGAGGAGAGTTACATCTCCGGTCCGTAAAAGTCTAAGGACTACATAACCCCAAGTTACAGCATGAGTGACTACCAGTCACACCTATCTTCTTTTCATGTTAAAGGGCATCAAGCCAAAGTTTTATTGACTTTATGTTTCTGCACAATTTTTTTTTGCTTTGTTATTTTCACAGTCAGCACAAATACCTCATCTCCAGAGAAAATGGAAAAGAAATATGCCTCACTACCAACACCTTTGCAATCTCAGGAACGATCCCAACTACAAAGCCTACGGTCAACAACCTCATCTAGTGTAAGTGTCTTTAACTTCACTCAACGTCATATGCATTCACCTTTTTTCCTTAACACATGGCGCTAAAACTTTTGACTATTAATGCAAAAGGTCTCAACCACCCAGCCAAGCGCAGGTCTCTGTGGAGGGAGGCACTACAGAGGGACTGCGACATATTATGCACCCAAGAGACCCACTTTCAATCCACAGCTCCACCAAAATGTTTACACCCAAAATTCCCGTTTATTTACTTAGCGAATGCAGAAAATAAATCAAAAGGGGTGATGATCGCCATCAGGGACACGGTGACCTTCCAACTACACAAAAGCGTCATGGATCCTCAAGGACGTTTCATCATCCTAGTGTGTGAAATCAACAACCACACAACTACACTAGTTAACCTATACGCTCCCAATACCAAGCAATCCAAATTTTTCCATAAATTAATGAAGAAGATCCAAACTATCCAAAAGGGCTCATTGCTAATCGGTGGTGACTTTAATATTACCCCTGATCCATCCAGTGACTCTACAGCAAAATCCAAGAGACTTCCACCATCCCTGTTACCAATATTACGGAAATATGATCTTTTCGACGCTTGGAGATGCTTAAATGCGAACGAAAGGGACTATTCCTTTTTTTCTCACTGTCACAAAACTTATAGTAGGATAGATCTCTTTTTGGTAGATAAGCAATTGTTGTTCAAATGTAAGTCAGCTAAAATTCATAGTATTACATGGTCGGACCACGCTCCAGTGGAGTTGGTTATTGGAGGACCTACTAGTCATAAGAACACTTTTGTGTGGAGAGTTAATTCTCGCCTTCTCCAGCATGGTCTGACTAGGTCATATGTTGAACGGCACCTTAAAGAATTCTTTGTGTTAAACCAGCCCTCGGTATCGAACCCATTTTCCTTATGGAACGCCCATAAGGCTTTTGCCAGGGGTGTTTTGATACAACAGGGGACAAGGGCTAAAAGGATGAGACAGCAGCACACCGAGAAAATTGTTAACCAAATTGAGATATTAGAAAAACAAAATATAACTCACACCTCCAAGGTATTAACTGATCAAATCACCCAATTAAGATTAGAATTAAGACTACTTTTACTGGAAGACTTTGACAAAGCTTCCAGGAAACTAAAACTGTCATACTATACTTGTGGCAATCGAGCAGGTAAATTACTAGCCCAACAACTCAGAGGTTACAGATACAAAACAAACATTCAGCATATAATACATCCTAAGACACAAACAAAACATCAACACCCTCAAGAAATTGCTGATGCTTTCAGCCACTACTACAGTTCACTGTACAATCTTAAGGATGACACAACAATCTCACAACCAACACCTGACATCATAGAATCTTTTCTAAAAACAGTTAATCTACCAAAACTGACAAAAGACCAACTTTCCTCATTAAACTCACCCATAACTGATACAGAGGTAAAACAAATAATAAATTCCATGCCACTAAACAAATCTCCAGGGCCTGATGGGTTCACCGGAGAATATTATAAAACGTTCAGCGAAATTTTATCCCCTTATTTAGTGGGCATGTTTGGTGCTGCTGCTGCCTCCTCTTCCTTTCCCCAAGAAATGCTAAAAGCAACTATAATAGCATTACCCAAACCAGGAAAAACCCCAACAACTCCACAAAATTTTAGACCTATCTCTTTATTGAACAATGATGTAAAGATGTACGCAAAACTACTAGCTAATAGATTGATTAACATCCTACCTACACTGATTAACTTAGATCAATCTGGCTTTACTAAGGGGAGACAGACGTCGGATGCTACCCGACGTCTGGTAAATGTAATACATATAGCTAATAAACAAAAAACGCCTTCTCTGCTCCTAGCGCTGGATGCAGAGAAGGCGTTTGATAGAATACACTGGCAGTTTCTGGCACAGGTTCTCCAAAAATTTGGGTTTGAGGGCTCCATCTATCTAGCCATAATGGCCCTTTACTCCCAACCCTCAGCCCAGGTGCTTATCTCAGGAGCAATATCTACCCCATTCACAATAAGCAACGGGACTAGGCAGGGGTGCCCCTTGTCCCCTTTGATATTTAATCTCTTAATGGAACCATTAGCCTCACACTTACGCTCAAACCAACTAATAAAAGGTATACAAATAGGATCAAGACAACATATCATTAGTCTGTTTGCAGACGACATCATATTGATGCTTTCGGAAGCAGACACCTCATTGAGGGAGGTTCACAAGGCGCTAAACACCTTCAATAGGGTATCATATTACAAAGTGAATGAGTCCAAATCATATATACTTAACTTAGGAATCCCAGAAAAAAATAAACAAAGATTAGAACAACAATTCCCTTACATCTGGAAATCTGATGGTATTAAATATCTGGGTATCACGTTAACCCCTAAAACAGAAGGCCTATTAGGTGCGAACTACACTCCCTTTTTGAAATCTCTAGAAAATAAACTAAAAGCCATAAACAGAAACAAACTCTCTTGGCTAGGCAGACTAGCAGCTTTTAAAATGCAAATACTACCACAACTATTATACCTCTACAGAACCCTCCCAATACCAATACCAAATTCATATTTTAACACACTTCAACCTATATTAAACAGGTTTATATGGCAAGGTAAAAAGGCCAGATGCACATTCAATAAACTAATTAAACACAGAAAAGCAGGGGGGATGGGGCACGTACACCTGCAGGATTACTACATTGCGACTGTACTGGCCCAACTCCAACAATAGGCTAATTCCAGATTCTAAAACATTATGGTCTGAAATAGAACAAACACAAATACCAAAAGGATCTTTAAAAGACTTCATAATGACAGCTCACTCTAATACAAACCTAAACAGTAAACTAGCTCCCACGATATTAGCATCCATACGAGCTTGGGGATACCTCCGGAAAAAACAACAATGGTCTAGTCCGACTCTACCTTTGAAACTTCCTATTTCTGCCCTTAATCAACTAATTCCAGACCTAAACCTAACACCATGGAAAAATAAAGGGCTTCAATATCTGGAAGATATCTTAGACAACACCTCTATTAAACCATTCCATGAATTACAATCAGAATTCCTTCTTCCATATACAGATCAGTATAAATACACACAGTTGTCTCAACTCCTAAAAAAATCCCCTCAAATACTAACAATCTTACCCAAACAAATAACTCTCTATTACTCGCAATCACCATTAATACTGAAAGGAATATCAATCCTCTACTCAGGGCTTCAAGAAAAAAACACATGCGTAAAAACAGAAACTATGAAAGCTTGGGAAAGGGACATAGGAGTGGAATACTCAGTAGATCAATGGAGAAATTCACTTAAACTGACTTATTCATCCACCAAAAGTACTAATTTACTGGAAATGCAACAAAAAATTCTCCTTAGATGGTACTTGACCCCAATCCGCATTTCCAAATTTCTAAAAAACGTATCACCAACATGCTGGAGACAATGCGGGGAAACTGGTACATTGTTACATATGCTATGGAGTTGCCCAAAACTAACTAAAATTTGGAACCAAACAGAACAGATCATAAGAAATGTCACCCAGTCGAGCCTCTCGCTCTCACCAGGAGTGGCCATTCTCTCACTAGAATTAGAATCCATACCACCACACTCCAAAATGATAGTATCCCACATTATTCTAGCTACCAGACTTATTATCCTTAGACACTGGAAAGATACAGAAATACCAAAGATTTCAGAGGTAATAACAAGTGTTAATACACATGGCACATATGAGATGTTACACCACTCCGCGAGAGGGAGGTTCGAATGGGCCTCCAAAACATGGGCTCCATGGCAAAAATGGTATGCCAGCAGATCTATGGTTTAATGGTTTAACAAAATGATAATGATAACATTTACTGAGGCACCAATACATATGCTGACTGACCACTTAGTCTTATTTTATTATTTCATCCTTTTTCTTTCCCTTTTCTTTTCTTTTTATTTCTACTCTTCCAATAAGTTAATATAGAAAAGTTACTTAAAAAGCTATCTCGAACCTAAACAGTTCTTGTTTGTTAATATACAGAATTCAACAACACTTTGTAATTTCGGTGCTTGGAGGGGCGGGGGGCGGCCGGCGGGGACGGGGGGACCAATATGAAGGATCTTGAGTGCCACGTCGGCCGTCGGACCCGTATCACGGGCACCACGAACAGATTCTTATAACTTACTCAGACTGGTTATACAGTTAATGCCAATGTGTAAGATGTATCTGCTATGTAATAACTACAATAGAAGTGTGTATACTGTCAATCTTCTGTATAACAATTATTGTTTATATAATAATAAAAAAGATTGAAATATGAAAGGCAGGGGTGCCACCCAGCTGTTTTCGTTGGTTTTGTAGAATCCCTGTCTCATTATCTCAAGAAGATATGATCTTCAATAGATGGGCCAATTTTGTGATCTTCTTTAGTCCTTTGGAAAACTGAGCACCCTAAATGATCTTTGTCTTCATGACAAAGAAGATTAGCGGTGTAAGGGTTGGAATGAATTACACTGGCAGGCTTCTCTCTTACAAGGAATCTGTTGGTGCAAGGCTGAAATAGGGATGGACGCCCACTTTCTAGTGTCTTTGTAAAGAGAGAGTTCACGCTGGTTGGTTTGTGAACACTCCCTAGGCATACGTTGCCTATGATGACCCATCCTAGGTCTAGCTTCTGGGCCTAGGGGGAGTTGTGATTTGTTTTCTCACCTTGTGAACTCTGATGATGTCCCTCCCAAGGAGAAGTGCTATCTCGGCCTGGGGATCCAGTTCAGGGATGAGATGTGCTATGCCCTTCAGATGTCCGTGATGAAGTGCCACCTCTGGTGTAGGGATCTCCTCTCTATCAGTTGGGAACTGATTGCACTCGATTAGAGTTGTCTGACCATCAAAGGATTCGATTTGGTAACCAATGGCTCTTCTCCCAGTTTCTTCACTTACCCCTGTACAAGTCTTAAGTAAGTATGAAGAGCCGGCTTCCTTGATTTTGAAAGTGTCAAAGAAGGCTGAGCTGGCGAGTGATCTGTTGCTTTGATCGTCCAGGATCACGTATAGCTTCACTGCTTTTTCTCTGCGACCCGTGGGGTAAACTGTGACAAGACAAATCTTAGAGCAGGATTTGTTAGACAGACCTTCTCCACAGACTTGGGTGCACCATGGTGTAACTACAGGAGGTACTGTGTCTTGTTGCTCCCCGCCGTGCTCTTCCACTGTGGGTGAGGGGGTAAGAGTCCATGGCGCTGGCCCTGGATGTAGAGCTGTGTTGTGCTCTGAGCTGTTGCACTCAGAGCAGTTGATGCTCACCTTACAGTCTTTCCCAAGGTGAGAAGTTGATGCGCAGCACCTGTAACAAAGTCTGTTTTCCTTGAGGAAGGTTCTGCGATCTTGGAGAGTCTTTTCTCTAAAACCTCTGCACTTTGACAACGAATGAGGCTTCTTGTGAAGAGGACACTCTCTGCTTGGATCCTGTGTTGGAGATACAGTTGTTTTGCGTACTGCAACAGGTGCGTCTTTGAAGTTGCGGGTTAGAGCAGGCTTACTTGACCTAGGGTGAGCAGAGTCAGATAATGAGATGTCAAAACTAGGATCATTTTTAACCTTTGCTTGATAGCGAATAAAGTCCACAAAATAAGAGAATGGTGGGAAGGGGACGTTGTGCTTTTGCTTGTATTTGGAGCCTCGTGAAATCCAGGTTTCTTGAAGGCTGTAAGGTAGCTTTTGCACTATAGAGTTAACGCCACGGGCTGTGTCCAGAAAGGCAAGGCCTGGCAAGTCTCCTTCTGCTTTGGCTATTTGGAGTTCTGTCACTAGGTCACTCAATTCTCTCAGCTTCTGGTAGCCTTTGTTAGGAATCCTGGGAAAGTCCTCTATTCTCTTAAAAAGAGAGTTTTCTATAACTTCTGGGGAACTGTAACATTCATCAACCCTTTCCCATATCATGCTCAGCCCTCTGGTTGGGTAATTAATGTTAATGTCTCTGATTCTCCTTGCATGCTCTGACGACTCATTCCCCAGCCAATTGACTAAGAGATTGCATTTGCATTTAGCTCAAGGTCTCTAGTTGCATTTCTGAAGGACGAACGCCATGCTCTATAACTTTCAGGGCGATCGTTAAACTTTGCAAGTCCCTTTGCTAACAGTTCACGCCGTGCTAAGAACTTGAAGAAATCTGACATACCTTGATTGTTTGAGTAGCCAGGGGGCGCTCTGTTGTGCCAGGAACTTGTTGGGTATTTGCGGTCATCAGAGATACAGTCGCTGTGTCTTTTAACCCGTCGTTCTTCATTTTCAATTTGGTCAACTGTGACATAGTGTTTTGATAGCCTGGCTGCAGAATGTGCTGAAAACTGAGTGCGGGTTTACTTTCTTGCTTGACGTAAGGCCTGTGAATGGCAGGGGTTGATTCCGCTCTCGGTGCTGTAAGTGGGCAGTTGTCTGGTTCGGCGTGTCGCCGCACATATTCTGAGGTACGCTCTGTACCGTCGTCAGGAACGGATTTTCTTTCAAGTACGTTGCTGAGCCGCTCACTGGTGGGCTTTGCAAGTTCTTCTAAGATGTCTGCCTCGGCCGCAGCAGCCGCTGACTCCTTCTCTGCAGCTAGTTCCTCCAATGCAGTTTCCATACGTAACTTTTCTAATTTAAGTTGCATCTCGGCCGCAGCTTTTATTTCTTTTTCGGCGAATGCAGCTTTTATTTTGGCCTCCTTTGCCGCAAAGTCAGCTTTTACTTTTGCAGATTCCGCCTTTGCGCGGGCAATGGCAATTGTTTCGCTTTTCACTGACCTCCTTGTGCTCATGGAGTAAACTTCTGGCCTTGTTGTGAAGTGCTCTGACTTTGTCTGTGACATGTTGTCCGGCTATATGGAAGATGATAGCACTGCTGTATTACTGGCGTTCTGTATGATAGCTGTGCTTAGAAGGCTTTGCTTTGCTGCTGTTCTGTATGCCAGCCGTGCTTAGAAGCCTTCGTTTTACTGCTGTTCTGTATGCCAGCCGTGCTTGGAAGCCTTCGTTTTACTGTTATGCCCCTCACTACACGTGACTGAGGTGTATTCGGGCACACTGTTAACTCCTCTCATACCAATGCATTCCAGTAGGCGCAGAATCCTTTTGAACTTTTATTGATACAAGATAGAGTAAAACTGTAACAGATACAGACAAAATGCAATTAATAAAGATCATACAATTAGTGCCTACCTATCTATCTAGCTGAAGATACAATTAGTAAACATACCGAAGATGGATCCAGATGGCTAACGTAGAGCTTAGCAGCAGATGTGTATGCTTCCATGGTAGGAAAAGATGAAAATGGTGGAGGAAGCTGATGCAAGGCCTGATGGGATTGAAAGTACGGAGGCTTTCATGTACCAAATCTAACCTGCTATACTAAATGACTACATGAAATAGATATAGCGCAGTTATGCAAAATGGTCACTAGATGGCAGCATAGAGCAATCTAATTAAATCAAAAAGTCAATAGGAAAATCACAAGCCTTATTACAGAAGGCATGACAATATCTCCGCTCTGAAATCCCCTAGACCATGGGTGTCCAAACTTTTTTCAAAGAGGGCCAGATTTGATGAAGTGAACATGGGTGAGGGCCGACCATTAAAATTCGGTCTAAGTGTGTTTGTCTAAGCACTAATACACTGCCCAACAAGAATTCTCTTGCCTTTGTGGCTGTGTGGTGAAGAGATGAGCTTGGGAGTGTTATTTTGATATACCGTATGTATCGGAGTATAACGCGCACCTTCACTTTAAGAGGGAAGTTTCAGGAAACAAATGTAAATTTTAAATAAAGAAATGTGAAGCAAAATAGGGGTCAGTGCCCATCTGCAGCCCCACCGCTGCCATGAATGCAGCCCCACCTTTGCCATGAATGCAGCACCCCCATTTCCATGAAAGCAGCACCACGATTGCAGCACCCCCATTGCCATTAATGTAGACTCGCCATTGCAGTACCCCCCATTGCCATTAATGCAGACTCACCATTGCCATCAGTGCATCCTTAGCCATGCCCATCTGCAGCCTTGGAGGGGAGAGGGAGGGGGCGAGAAGAGTGCCATACACTCAGGAGTATTTTCTGTTTACAAGGCAGCCTCTTTAATACAAAGTCCTGCCTCCTATGATGGACAGAACAGTCGTCCAGTGGCAGCGCAGGAGACGGGACCTATTACAGAGGAAAACAGGAAATACTCATTTGTGTACGGCACTCGTCCCCGCCCCCTCTCTGTGCCCTCCAAGGCAGCCAGCAAATATATCTTTTTTTGGCCCCCGGCTCGGGGATTTATTGGGGGCTTCAAAAGATATACATATCCAAATTATCAGGCAGGCAATTGGCCCGCGGGCCGGACTTTGGACATGCCTGCCCTAGACAAAAATGAGCAGTTAATCCATGCAGTGCGGGCACAGCCCCTGCACTATTTAAATTTCATTATTTTCCATATTGATACGTGCTACTTTATTATGTAATATTGTTTTAAGATTGTAAATAATACATTGTCCCCTGAGGTTCAATTTTATTAACATTAACATATTTACAGGTGCTTATTGAGACTTTGTGTGCCCTTGGAGCTCAATGTCGTTGGTCAGCTTGCAACATCTACTCCACCCAGAATGAAGTTGCAGCTGCCTTAGCTGAATCAGGTGAGAGATTTGGTCCTGTATATACAGTGCCTTGAAAAAGTATTTATACCCCTTGAAATGTTTTACATTTTGTCATGTTGCAACCAAAAACGTAAATGCATTTTATTGGGATTTTATGTGATAGGCCAACAAAAAGTGGCACATAATTGGGAAGTGGAAGGAAAATGATAAATGGTTTTCAAGATTTGTTACAAATATCTGAAAGGCACTGGCGTGCATTTGTAATCAGCCCCCAGAGTCAATACTTTGTAGAACCACCTTTCACTGCAATTACAGCTGCAAGTCTTTTTGGGTATGTCTCTACCAGGTTTGCACATCTAGAGTAAAATTTTTGCCCATTCTTCTTTACAAAATAGCTCAAGCTCTGTCAGATTGGATGGAGAGCATCTGTAATCAGCAATTTTCAAGTCTTGCCACAGATTCTCATTTGGGTTTAGGTCTGGACTTTGACTGGACCATTCTAACACATGAATGTGGTTTGATGTAAACCATTCCATTGTAGCTCTGGCTGTATGTTTAGGGTCGTTGTCCTGCTAGAAGGTCTACCTCCGCCCCAGTCTCAAGTCTTTTGCAGACTCTAACTGGTTTTCTTCTAAGATTGCCCTGTATTTGGCTTCATCCATCTTCCTAATAACTCTGACCACCTCACCTGTTCCTGCTGAAGAAAAGCATCCCCACATGATGCTGCCACCACCATATTTCACAGTGGGGATTGTGTGTTCAGGGTAATGTGTAGTGTTAGTTTTCCGCCACACATAGCGTTTTGCTTTTAGACCAAAAAGTTCAATTTTGGTCTCATCTGACCAGAGCACCTTCTTTCACGTTTGCTGTGTCCTCCACATGACTTGAAAACTGTGAGAAAAAGACATCTTATGGCTTTCTTTCAACAATGGCTTTCTTCTTGCCACTCTTCCATAAAAGCCAGATTTGTGGAGTGCACGACCAATAGTTGTCCTGTGGACAGATTCTCCCACCTGAGCTGTGGATCTCTGCAGCTCCTCCAGAGTAACCATGAGCCTCTTGGCAGCTTCTCTGATTAATACTCTCCATGCCCGATCTGTCAGTTTAGGTGGACGGCCATGTCTTGGTAGCTTTGCAGTTGTGCCATACTCTTTCCATTTTCAGATGATGGATTGGACAGTGCTCCGTGAGATGTTCAAAGCTTGGGGTATTTTTTTTATAGACTAACCTGGTTTAAACTTCTCCACAACTTTATCCCTAACCTGTCTGGTGTGTTCCTTGGCCTTCATGATGCTGTTTGTTCACTAAGGCTCCCTAACAAATCTCTCAGGGCTTCACAGAACAGCTGTATTTATACTGAGACTAAATGACACACAGGTGGACTCTTTTTACTTATAAGGTTACTTCTGAAGGCAATTGGTTCCACTAGATTTTAGTTAAGGGTATCAGAGTAAAGGGGCTGAATACAAATGCAAGCCATACTTTTCAGATATTTATTTGTAAAACCATTTATCATTTTGCTTCCACTTCACAATTCTGTTCCATTTTGTGTTGGTCTATTACATAAACTCCCAATAAAATACATTTACGTTTTTGGTTCTAACATGACAAAATGTGGAAAATTTCAAGGGGGGTATGAATATTTTTTTCAAGGCTCTGTAAGTCTATTTAAAACTGAAGAATTAGCTTGACAGTTTTAAGTTGTTTGCAAAACATGTACTAGCCTTGCATTTTGTCCCTGATTTGTTTCTTGGTTTATTCTGGTTTTATTTTTTGCTGTGGTAATGCACACCTTAAATTATTGATGTGATAATGCAGTGTTTGGCATGTTAATCCTTTCACATATAAAAGTGCTACATAGTCTGGTTGAAAAAAAGTCCATCCAGTTAAACCCCCAAGGCAAAAGAAAAACAAAACACACACAAATTGAAAAAAACCTCCATATACAGCCATGGCCAATCTTTTTGTCAAATGTTACTATGGTATACTGAATTATAATTACAAGCATTTCATCAGCGTCAAACATTTTTATTGACAGTTACATTAAGTTTGTTTATGAGTCAATATTTGCAGTGTTGATCCTTCTTTTTCAAGACCTCTGCAATTTGCCCTGGCATGCTGTCAATCAACTTCTGGGCTACATCCTGACTGATGGCAACCCATTATTTTTTTCACTGCCTCTTGTGAACTTGTGGTCAATCCTCAATGGGGTTAGGTCTGGGGAGTTACCTGGCCATGAACCCAAAATTTCGATGTTATGTTCCCCAGGCCACTTGCTTTATGGCAAGGTGCTCCATGCTGGAGAAGGCCTTGTTCGTCATGGATGGGTTGGGAGAAGTTGCTCTCTGAGGATGTTTTTGTACCATTCTTTATTCATGGCTGTGTTCTTGGGCAAAATTGTGAATGAGCCCACTCCCTTGGCTGAGATGCAACCCCCACACATGGATGCTTTACTGTTGACATGACATAGGACTTATGGTAACACTTGCCTTTTCTTCTCTGGACATGTTTTTTTCAGATGCAGAAAGGGGATTCAGCATTTCAGTCCCTGTACCTTTTGCAGAATATCAGTTTTTCCCTGATGTTTTTCCTGGAGAAAAGTGTTTTTTTTGCTGCCTTTTTTGACAGCAGGCCATCCTCCAAAAGTCTTTACCTCACTGTGCGTGCAGATGCACACCTGCCTACTGCCATTCCTGAGCAAGCTCTGCACTGGTGGTGCCCCGATCCCGCAGCTGAAACACCTGTAGAAGATGGTCCTGGCGCTTGCTGGACTTTTTTGGGTGCTCTGAAGCCTTTCTTGCAAAAATTGAACCTCTCTCCTTGAAGTTCTTGATGATCCGATAAATGGTTGATTTAGGTGCAATATTAGTAGCAGCAATATCCTTGCCTGTGAATCCTTTTTTGTGGAAAGCAATGATGACTGGACGTGTTTCCTTGTAGGTAACCATGTTCAACAAAGGAAGAACAATGATTTTCAAGCACCACCCTCCTTTTAAGGCTTCCAGTCTGTTATTCTAACTCAATCAGCATTGTAGAGTGATTTCCAGCCTTGTCCTAGTCAACACTGACACCTGCGTTAACGAATGAATCACTGCCATGTCAGCTGGTCCTTTTGTGGGAGGGCTGAAATGCAGTGGAAATGTTTTTTTTATTTATTTTTTGGGGGGATTAAGTTCATTTTCATGGCAAAGGGGGGACTTTTCAATTAATTTCAATTCATCTGATCACTCTTCATAACATTCTGGAGTATAGGCAAATTGCCATCAAAACTGAGGCAGCAGACTTTGTGAAAGTTAATATTTGTGTCATTCTCAAAATGAGCGGGCGGTGGTATTTCTTCCTGATCCCTCAAGAGTCTATTCCACATTTTCACAGCTCTTACTGTGAAGAAGCCTTTCCCTATTTGGAGGTTAAATATTTTTTCCTCCAGACGTTAAGAGTACCCCCTTGTTCTCTGTGATGACCTTAAAGGGAATAACTGAACACCAAGTTCACTATATGGTTCACTTCTGTTTTTATACATATTGTTCATATCCACCCTTAATCTTCTCGAGAATAAATTTAGTTCAGCTAATCTTTCCTCAAAACTGAGCTCCTCTATGCCTCTTATCAATGTGGTTGCCCTGCTCTGCACCTACTCCAGTTCTCTGATATCCTTTTTGTGAACTGGTGCCCAAAACTGAACTGCATATTCTAAATGAGGTCTTACTAATGATTTGTACAGGGGCACAATTATGTCTCTCTCTCTCTCTGCAGTCCATACCTCTTTTAATACAAGAAAGGATTTTGCTCGCTTTGCATTGCATGGCATTATTAAAAGGGTTGCACTGATACCGAGCACTTGCATGAGTACTTCTCCGATACCTCAACCAATGAAATTAATGGGCTCAAATCACACTGCAAAGAATTGCATGCGATTTGAACAGGAATATGATGCGATACCTGTCTGAATTGAATGCGATTTCCCCACTGCTTTTGTGAACTCAGGCTTGTCATAGTGATTGCAGCCTGGATTCACACAGGAGCAGTCCCGCTTGTGATTTCGAACAGGATTTGCACCACATTCCCTTTAAAATGCATGTGATTCTTTGTAGTGTGATTTGAGCGCATCCATTTTGTATAGGCTCAAATCACACTGCAAAGGTATTGCTACTCCGGTATCTGTGAGTACTTGAGCACAAGTATTGCTACTCATACTCATTGGATGATAAATAAACGGTATTGATGCAACCCTATTTATTAAGCTTATGATCCACCAGAGCACCCAGATCCTTTCCCCAGTATATATGATGCATGCATATATTTAGCCTACAAGTACATAACTTTTCATTTGTCAACATTAAGGCTGGGTTCACATATATGCGGTGCCGGACACCACCTGTGATTCCGATTGCACCGCTTTCCTATTCAAATCACATGTGATTCGATGCAGTGCGATTTTTAAACCCTCTTATTTTGTATGGGCTCAATTTGCATCGCACCCATGCAAACTAATTCTTGCAATGGCACTGCATTTTGTGATCTGTTTTGGGGTGTCATTAAATTAACATTGACACTAGTGGCAGATTGCATGAATGGAGTGCGATTTCAGTGCAGTGGGGGAAACGCTCGGGATGCGCTGCTTTTCCTGCACTGCATATATTTGAACCAAGCCTTAGCCACATTTGCCACATAGTCACCCAATTTAATGGTGTATTGAGGTCAGCTTGTAAGTTGGAGACATCCTGTAAGGATGTATTCCTCTACATGCCTTAGTGTCATCTGCAAAGACTGAAATGGTACTTTCTTTCTCGAACATCACGGGACACAGAGCCACAGTAATTACTGATGGGTTATATAGGGTATCACTGGTTATTGGACACTGGCACACCCTATCAGAAAGTTCAACCCCCTATATAATCCCTCCCCTTGCAGGGATACCTCAGTTTTTACGCCACTGTGTTAGGTGATGGACGCGTAAAAGATGTCCTGCGCTGAGCTCCAAAAGGGAATATCCTATATCCTATACTAGAGCAAGCCAGGCAGACCGGATCCATTCAAAGTGTCCTTTCGTAGCCGAATTGGATGGTACCCGGGCCTCGTGTCCGAAGAAGCGAGGTTTTACCTGTAACGCTTCTCTTTTTAGAGAGCTGGACCCTGCATATTAGAAAATGGTTTTCTAGCCTAAGTTCTAGCCGGGTGCTTTACAGGCCCAGAACTGCAGGATCCTCCTATTCGTAGGGGGCCCCAGTCTCTGACGGTTTTTTCAAACGGAGCCCACTGTGAGAGGTGAAGATTGGGTCTGTATTAACGGAATCCTGCGGCTGGATAAGGTAAGAGGAGATTCCACAGAATTTTTTAATTCTAGTAGGTTTTCTCCTTTAAGGTAAATGCATACTATGCCTATTGTGAGCACCGGGGGCTGCCAAGAGCACAAACCTTGTCATGCTGATGTCAGTCTCGGTGTTCATCGCTGCACAGCGTCTCCGGCCGGCTCAAGGTAGGATGGATGGGGGGATTTCTCCTGTTTGAATGTTCCCCCCAGGCTAGGGGGAGGCCACAGGGGTCTATACAGCGGTTATACCGCTCGGGCACCTCCGCCATTGCCGTTTTTCAGGCAGGCCCATCACTACCGGCCTCTCTCCTGCCTCCCCCTCCCCCAGCCTTCCTCTGTTATTTCGAGAGGGTCAGCCAGCGCGGGAAGCGCTTGTTTTTTGAACCTCGAGGGGGGGGGCGTTAGAGGGGGGGGGGCGGGACGTCAACACAGGAGCACAGGTGCTTAGACTCCCACTCAGGCCAGCTGCAAGCTATTAAAGCACTCTGTACAGGTGCACACAGCCTTTGGAGGGACACAGAGCTGACGGTCGCATGTAAGGTGGGACACAGGCATTCTCCTAGGCAGCATTTACTAGGGTAACACCAGACTGAGCATTGGGTAGCAGGGCTTTTAGCCGGACTACATCACTCAGCAGTCAGTGTTCATTTTGTGATACCTCCACCTTGTTGCTTTGCACTATGGGTAGAAGAGGTTCAAACACCCCAAGAACCAGAGACACTAGGGGATCTCGGTCAGGTTCTGAGGGCCCCCTGTCAACAGCATCCTCCCCCCCTGAGGGGCCAGGGATGGCTAGCCAGGGAGAGCCATTGGGGTCAGGGGCTATACCTGATTCCGGCACTTCAGCCCCTGTATACATTACACAGGAGGTTTTTTCCTCAGCCATTAATGGCTTAGAGCAGTGGTTCTCAACTCCAGTCCTCAGGACCCACCAACAGGCCAGGTTTGCAAGATAGCTGAAATACATCACAGGTGATATAATTTGCTGCTCAGGGATTGCAGTATTCTAGTCTGCAACGCCCCCAAGGTAATACTTAAAATCTGACCTGTTGGTGGGTCCCGAGGACTGGAGTTGAGAACCACTGGCTTAGAGGAAAGATTAATGGCCGTGATTACATCTTCACTCAGTGGAAGAAAAAACACTAGGCTTTCCTCTGTTTCCCAAGACCCTCAGGAAGAGGAGCTCTGGCATAAAGGAGCCGAATCCCTTTCAGAGGATCAGGATGGGACGGACGATTCCTCTTCGGAGGAATCGGGTGGAGAGGGACCCTCTGCGACTTCCCAAGAGGAGAGAGTCTTAGTGCAGAGCCTTACTGGATTGGTCCGCTCCACATTTAAGTTGCCCGTATCTGAATCAGTTAAAGAACCCTCTTCTTTGGGGTCACTGAAGCCTCCTCATACAGCACATGCTTTTCCTGTTCATAATTTACTTGAAAAGCTCATTTATTCTGAGTGGGATCACCCAGGCAAACATTTTTTTCCGCCGAGAAAGTTTTCAACACTTTATCCGATGGAAGAAAAGTTTGTTAAGATGTGGGGAATACCGGCCATCGATGCCGCCATTTCCTCCGTAAATAATTGTCTGACTTGTCCTGTAGACAATGCTCAGATGCTCAGGGATCCTGTAGATAAAAAGATGGAATCCCTATTGAAGGATGTTTTCTCCTTAGTAGGTTCAGTGGCTCAACCTGCAGTAGCAGCGATTGGAGTCTGTCAATACCTAAGAGACCATGTTAAATAGGTCATCAAGGTTTTACCTGAACAGCAGGCCCAGGGGTTGGCTAACCTTCCTGCGGCCTTATGTTATGTTGTGGACGCCATCAGAGATTCTATCGTGCAAACCTCTCATCTTTCACTGGGGTTGGTGCATATACGTAGAATCCTATGGTTGAAAAATTGGTCAGCCGAAGCACCATGTAAGAAGCTGCTGGCTGGGTTTCCATTTCGTGGTGCAAGATTGTTTGGAGATGACTTGGATGACTATATCAAGAAAATCTCTGGTGGAAAAGTACTCTTACCTGTCAAGAAGAAGAGTAAGCGTCCCTCTTTCAAACTGACTTTCCCCAGCGCCAGGGGCTTCAGCCTCCAGGCAGTCTCGACGGCCTCCTCCGTCTGGGTTCAGAAGCAAGAGTCAACCCGAGGAAAAAAAGAAGTCCTGGGGGAAGAAGCCTACTAGGCAAAGCACTAAGACCACTTCATGAAGGGGCGCCCCCGCTCGCTCGAGTGGGGGGGAAGACTGCGACAGTTCTCAGAACTCTGGCAGGAGGACTTCCAGGACAGATGGGTAATCTCCACAGTAACCTTAGGGTACAAGCTGGAGTTTCAGGAATTTTCCTCTCCTCGGTTCCTCAGATCAAGTGTCCCCAGAGACCCAGAGAAGAAGCAGTTGCTACTTCTAGCGTTAGAACGACTTTTGTCGCAGGAGGTCATTATGATGGTTCCCGCAAAGGACCAGGGATTGGGTTTCTATTCCAACCTGTTAACAGTCCAAAAGCCAAATGGGGATGTCAGACCCATTCTGGATTTAAGGGATCTGAACCGATTCCTAAGGATTCAGTCCTTCCGCATGGAATCAATTCGGACAGTAGTCTCCATCCTGCAGGGAGGAGAATTTCTGACATCGATAAACATCAGAGATGCATATCTGCATGTGCCCATTTTTTCCTGCTCATCAGAAGTTTCTGCGCTTCAATATAGGAGGGCGTCATTTCCAGTTTATGGCTCTACCTTTTGGGATAGCCACTGCACCTCGGGTGTTCACAAAGGTCTTGGCCCCTCCTCTGGACAGATTAAGGGCCCAGGGTATAGCTGTCATAGCATACCTAGACGACCTGCTACTAATAGACCAGTCGGTAGTTTCCTTGAACGGAAATTTGAGGACCACAGTCAGGTATCTGGAACACCTGGGTTGGATCCTCAACCTAGAAAAATCTTTCCTAAAACCAGTAAGAAGACTGGAGTATTTAGGTCTGATCGTAGATACAAGCCAGGAGAAAATATTTCTACCACAGGCAAAGATCACTGCTTTAGGAGAGCTGATTCTGGCAGTCAGGACCAAGAAAGATCCTTCTGTCTGCCTTTGTATGAGGCTGCTGGGAAAGATGGTGTCTTCATTCGAAGCAGTTCCCTATGCTCAGTTCCATTCAAGAATGCTGCAACTCAGTATTCCGTCGGCCTGGAACAAGAAGGTTCAGGCATTAGACTTTCCGATGCACCTGTCACATGCGGTGCGTCAGAGCCTCAATTGGTGGCTCATACCCGAAAACCTGCAGAGGGGGAAATCCTTTCTACCGGTTACCTGGACGGTGGTAACAACACACGCCAGTCTGTCAGGTTGGGGAGCAGTTCTGGAACAGTCTGCGATTCAGGGGCTATGGTCCAAGACCGAAAGGACCTTACCCATCAACATTCTGGAGATCCGGGCGGTATACCTGGCCCTAAAAGCCTGGACTATCAGGCTACAGGGTTGCCCGGTCAGGATCCAGTCCAACAATGCCACAGCAGTGGCTTATGTCAATCATCAGGGAGGCACCCGGAGCCGAGCTGCTCAAAAGGAGGTGAACCAGATCTTAGTCTGGGCAGAGACGCATGTGCCATGCATATCGGCAGTTTTCTTTCCAGGGATAGAGAACTGGCAGGCGGATTATCTAAGTCGCCAGCAGCTACTTCCAGGGGAATGGTCTCTACATCCCGACGTCTTTTGGAATATATGCCAAAGATGGGGGGTCCCAGATGTAGATCTCTTTGCATCCCGATTCAACAAAAAGATAGACAGATTTGTGGCAAGGACGAGGGATCCTCTTGCATGTGGGATGGATGCGTTGGTGATTCCGTGGCATCGTTTCTCACTGATTTATGCATTTCCGCCTATTCTGCTACTGCCACGACTCCTTCGCAGGATCAGGCAGGGAAGGAAGTCGGTACTTCTAGTGGCCCCCGCTTGGCCTAGAAGAACTTGGTATGCAGAAATAGTAAGGATGACGGTGGGTTCCCCGTGGACCCTACCGGTACGCCCAGACCTGTTATCTCAGGGTCCAGTGTTCCATCCTGCCTTACAAACGCTAAATTTGATGGTTTGGCTATTGAGACCCACGTTCTGAAGAGTCGTGGGCTTTCAGGTCCTGTCATATCTACCTTGATCAATGCAAGGAAGCCAGCTTCCAGAATGATATATCATAGAGTCTGGAAAGCTTATGTTTCCTGGTGTGAATCCAGGGGTTGGCATCCCAGAAAATATGTCATAGGTAGAATTCTTGATTTTCTACAATTAGGATTAGAGATGAAGCTGGCCTTGAGTACCATCAAGGGCCAGGTCTCGGCTTTATCAGTATTATTTCAGCGGCCACTTGCTTCGCATTCTTTGGTCTGAAACTTTATGCAGGGGGTGATGCGTCTTAATCCTCCGGTTAAAGCGCCCCTAAACCCCTGGGGCTTGAACTTGGTCCTGGCTGTGTTACAGAAACAGCCTTTTGAACCAATAAGTCAGATTCCTTTGGTCTTGTTGACAAGGAAGTTAATTTTTCTGGTGGCCATCTCTTCTGCTAGAAGAGTTTCAGAATTAGCAGCCCTTTCCTGTAAGGAGCCTTATTTGATTATACACAAGGATAGAGTGGTACTGCGCCCTCATCCTAGTTTTTTACTGAAGGTGGTTTCTGATTTTCATTTAAACCAAGACATTGTTCTGCCTTCCTTTTTTCCAGATCCCTGTTCTCCAGAAAAGAGAGATCCCTACATTCGTTGGATGTAGTAAGAGCAGTCAAGGCCTATCTCGAGGCAACTGCTCAGATTCGCAAAACGGATGTTTTGTTTGTGCTGCCAGACGGTCCCAATAGAGGACAGGCAGCATCAAAGGCTACCATTTCTAAATGGATTCGTCAGTTGATTATTCAGGCTTACGGTTTGAAACAGAAGATTCCTCCGTTTCAGGTCAGGGCACATTCCACAAGGGCTATTGGTGCTTCTTGGGCAGTGCATCACCAGGCCTCTGGCTCAAATCTGTAAGGCCGCAACCTGGTCTTCAGTCCATACATTCACCAGATTCTATTAGGTGGATGTGAGAAGGCATGAGGATATCGCCTTTGGGAGTAGTGTGCTGCAGGCAGCGGTACAGGGTCCTCAGGTCTGATTGCACCCTACTTGGTTGTGGTTCCCCCCCCTCAGATAGCATTGCTCTGGGACATCCCATCAGTAATTACTGTGACTCTGTGTCCCGTGATGTTCGAGAAAGAAAATAGGATTTTTTTAGACAGCTTACCTGTAAAATCCTTTTCTTTCGATGGACATCACGGGACACAGAGGTCCCGCCCCTCTTCTAATACACTATATTGCTTGGCTACAAAACTGAGGTATCCCTGCAAGGGTAGGGATTATATAGGGGGTTGAACTTTCTGATAGGGTGTGCCAGTGTCCAATCACCAGTGATACCCTATATAACCCATCAGTAATTACTGTGACTCTGTGTTCCGTGATGTCCATCGAAAGAAAAGGATTTTACAGGTAAGCTGTCTTAAAAATCCTATTTTTAATCCCAGACCCTATATCATTTATAAGTGTATTAAAACGTTTGTGTCCCAAAACTGAACCTCATGGTACTCCACTAACAACCCTAGACCATTCAGAGTGTGAATCATTAACCTCTGAATACAGTCTTTTAGCCAGTTTTCTATCCATTTACAAACTGATTTTTTTTTCCAAGCCTGTAGACCTTACCTTGCACATTAGCTGTGTGTGTGGAGAACAAAGTCAAGCATTCTTTCAAAAGCCAAGTGTACTATATCCACGCTCACTCCTTTGTCTAAGGTTTTGCTTACCTCCTCATAAAATAAAATCAGATTTGTTTTGACAACTTCTGTCTTTTATGAATCTATGTTGTCTATTGCTTAAATATATATATTTTTTTTTCTTCTACCAAACCCTTATCTATGTGGTCTTTTATTAAACTCTCCAATATTTTCCCAACTATAGGAGTTAAACTAACAGATCTGTAGTTACTTGTTAAAGGCTTTGATCGCTTTTTAAATATAGGCACCGCACACATATTATCCTGTAATAGGTTTATAAATTGTTGCCCTTTTAACTGGTCCCGCAGTGCCATTACTCCAGTCAATTGCAGGGTAGTTAAATCCCCCATTATTATCACCGTCCCAGCCCTTGCAGCCCTTTCTATCTGTGCAAGGAGCTGAGTCTCTGCCTCCTCATTAACACTGGGTAATATAAGAAGCCCTTTTCCGCAACTACTTGACTGAACTGATTGTGGCCACATCCCTGATACATAGAGTAAAAGATAGGTTCCTCAGGTTGGGACTTTAAACGGGCCACAAACAGTTTTGTAGAAAAAGTATACACATTTATTACAAATTGATGCCAATCACAACATAGAAATGGGTATAAAATGTTGCTTTTATTCCCAATCTATGTTGTGATTGGCATCAATTTATTTACTTTTTCTACAAAACTGTTTGTGGCCCATTTAAAGTCCCAACCTGAGAAACCTATCTTTTACATTAACACTGGGTAGCCTGTAACAAACTCCCAATGATTCATTTTGTAGTACTTACACCCATATACAGTTCCACCCATAATGCTTCAGCCTCATCACACTCTCTCTATCAACTAGGTTCTCTTTCACACTTGGTTTGAGATCACTTCCCACATAAAGACCGACACCACCACCTTTTACATTTTACCCTGTCTCTCCAAAAAAAACATAGCCAGAAATATTAATAGTCCAATCGTGAAGAATGAAGCAAAGATTCAGCAATACAAATTAAATCGTAGTTCTCAACATGCACCAAAGCTTCTAACTCAGTAATTTTATATTCATATAGTCCTGTACTGTACCACATAACACATTTAAGTATGTCAAAATCCTTTTTTTAATTTTTTTTATGTAATTAGAGGGTTTTTGTAATTTAAACGGTTTGGTGCCGAAAGTTTCCTTCAAAATATACAGCAGCTAATTGAGATGTTAAAACAAAAAATGCACTACATTACTTATGCTTTTGAAAATAAAAGGGCATTTCAGGACATTTTTTAATAACATGAACAATGTACATACAGCAATATTCCAGGTTGTTTTTCCAGTGCAGGTTAAGAAAGAATAAATTTGTGGCTTTAAGCAATGCATTTTCTTTCCCATAGTTTCATGCCTCTCTTCACTAAAACACTGCCACAGAATAAGTATATCAACATAAACACCTTGGAAGCATTATGGCCTTGATCATTTGAGAACCGCATTAAAGTGATTGAAGTGATTGTAAACCATCAATCACCTTGTAAAACAACCTATTCAGTTTAAAATAGAAATGAAAAGCAAAATAGTTGTGTATATGTATAAAATTATATATATATATATATATATATATATATATATATATATATATATATATATATATATATATATATATATATATATATATATATATATATATATATATATATATATATATATATATTTCTCCCCGTTTTTATAAGTGATCACATTCCCTCTGTCTCAGCTCAGAGCTAAAGGAGGAGAAGCAACAGTGCACTGATCTTCTTCCCAGTGAATGGCTGTGCAGGGGAGGTGTGTCAGGACAAGTCTGATCAATGAAGGAGAGTTACCAGCATAGCAAGATAACTGACCATAGTGTGTTCTCCTGTTTAGTGTGGTCAGTTTTTAATATGAAAGCTGAGGAACTGGGAGGAACACCAGGGATTTTACACAAAGAAAGCAATACAAAGAGAACAGGATACCGTTTCATAGAAGTACATGGTACAGCAGGGACATATCAGGAATATGCAATGTTGGGTTTACATACTCTTTAACAGATCATTATCTCTAACTGTACAATAATATATTGAATATTATATTTAGCAAATAAAAAGTAGCTTAAAATAGGTTTCCTTGTTCTACAGGCATTCTTTTAATTCTTGGCCACATCCTAGGCCATATTCAAGACTCTTGGCACAAGCATTTGAGAAGTGCTTTGCATAATTTTTAAAAAAGTAGGTGAATGTTACTGCACAAGCATTTTCAGACGTGTGTGCCTGTACATTGATTCAGGTACTGCATGCTATATTTGGAAGGTGCTAAAGATAATGGACACTTTTTTTTTGTAACACCTGTAATAGAAGACAATGGAAATGCTTCTCAGATCTTCTCTGGGAACTGAGCCTTTTGCAGTGTCGCCATAACTGCGAAATAACTGCACTACCACAAAGATCAAAATGAGCCATATACCTTTCTCTTCAGTAGTATCTTGGGAGGTAGTTGAGTAGTGAGCTTGGTTCAAGCAGGGAAGGAGAAACAAAAATACAAGTACTACTGAGCATTAACTTATGTAAGCAGTATTTCCCACCGGGCAGATGCTGCTTCCCGGGGCCCTATAATCCTTTCTCAGTTTTAAGGGTCTGTAAAAATAAACTTACACTGATTAGCTGACAATGTGTTCAACTGATTCAGAGCAGGAAGAACTTTGGCCAAACCAAAGTCCAATGTCGTCTAGTTTTTTGTTCATTATATCAAAGATTTATCAAACCTTTGTGAACTGTATTGTAAAGGAGCCGATGTTTAAAGGGGTTGTAATTCAACCATTGGCTCCCACTGCTGTCAAACAAATACAATGACGAGGGGGGCAGGGCTGAGTCATACATTCGGTGGCTATGGACGCCGAACGATTGACTCGGGAGCGCGCCCGCAAGGTAACCCCCCGGGAGAGCGCTTCTTCTAGGGGATTATCTGATGTGGGGAGGAGCCGCCAGGGGACCCCAGAAGGCGAGGTTCAGGGCCACTCTGGGCAAAACGAGCTGCACAGTGGAGGTAAGTATGATATGTTTGTTATGTAAAAAAAACAAAAAACGAACCCTTACAATCACTTTAACAGTTGATATGAATGCTACTTGTTTGAGCAAACAATTTTTACAGTGATAATTTGTATCCCTTTCTCTTCATCTTGGTAGGTGTTGCGGTCTTTGCATGGAAAGGGGAATCGGAAGACGATTTCTGGTGGTGCATTGATCGATCTGTGAATGGAAATAGTGATTGGCAGCCAAACATGGTATGTCCAAGTTAGTGTTTACATTCCAAATGTTCGATTATGCTCTAAGCTTGTTTATTTTGTCTCTTAACCACAACAAGGATTCTGTGCTGGGACCAATCATATTTAATTTATTCATAAACGACCTGGAGGATGGGGTAAATGGTTCAATCTCTGTATTTGCAGACAATGCTAAGCAGGGCAATAACTTCTCTGCAGGATGTGGAAACCTTGCAGGAAGATTTGAACAATTTAATGAGGTGGGCAACTACATGGCAAATGAAGTTTAATGTAGAAAAATGTAAAATAGTGCATTTGGGTAGCGAAAATATGAATGCAATCTATACACTAGGGGGAGAACCTCTGGGGGAATCTAGGGTGGAAAAGAACCTGGGGGTCCTAGTAGATGATAGGCTCAGCAACGGCATGCAATGCCAAGCTGCTGCTAACAAAGCAAACAGAATATTGGAATGCATTAAAAAAGGGATTAACTCCAGAGATAAAACGATAATTCTCACACTCTACAAGTCTCTGGTCCGGTCACACCTAGAATATGCTGTCCAGTTCTGAGCACAAGTCCTCTAGAAGGATGTACTGGAAATGGAGCGAGTACAAAGAAGGGCAACAAAGCTAATAAAGGATCTGGAGGATATTAGTTATGAAGAAAGGTTGCGAGCACTGAACTTATTCTCTCTGGTGAATAGACACTTAAGAGGGGATATGATTTTTAATTTACAAATACCGTACTGGTGACCTCACAATGGGGATAAAACTTTTTTGCAGAAGGGAGTTTAACCACTTAAGGACTAGCCTCGTTTTGGATTTTAGGTGTTTACATGTTTAAAAGAGGTTTTTCTGCTAGAAAATTACTTAGAACCGCCAAACATTATATATGGTTTTTCTTCTAACACCCTAGAGAATAAAATGGAGGTCATTGCAATACTTTTTTTTGCACCATATTTGTGCAGCGGTCTTAAAAGCGCACTTTTTTTGGAAAAAATTAACTTTTTTGAATAAAAAAAATAAGACAACAGTAAAGTTAGCCCAATTTTTTTTATATATTGTGAAATATAATGTTACGCCAAGTAAATTGATACCCAACATGTCACGCTTGAAAATTGTGCCCGCTCGTGGAATGGCGTCAAACTTTTACCCTCAAAAATCTCCATAGGCGACGTTTAAAAAATTCTACAGGTTGCATATTTTGCGGTACAGAGGAGGTCTAGGGCTAGAATTATTGCTCTCGCTCTACCGGTCGCTGCGATACCTCACGTGTGGTTTGACCACCGTTTTCATATGCGGGCGCTACTCGCGTATGCGTTCGCGAGCTCGTCGGGACAGGGGGGTTGGTTTAAAAAAAAAATTTTTTTATTATTTATTTTACAATATTTTATTTATTTTTACACTGTTTAAAAAAAAAAAAAAATGGTGTCACTTTTATTCCTATGGTGTAAACATCCCTTGTAATAGAAAAAAGCATGGCAGGACCTCTTAAATATGAGATCTGGGGTCAAAAAGACCTCAGATCTCATATTTACACTAAAATGCAATAAAAAAAAAAAAAAGTCATTTAGAAAAATTACATTTGAAAAAATGTGCCTTTAAGAGGCGTGGACGGAAGTGACGTTTTGACGTCGCTTCCGCCCAGCAGTGTCATGGAGACGAGTGAGCGCCATCTTAGCCTCACTCGTCTCCAGACACACCACAGAGAAGTGCGCGATCGCCTCCGCCGCTACCGACGGCTCTGGTAAGCGGCGGAGGGCACCGGATCGCGGCGGGAGGGGGGGCCCCTCTCCCGCCACCGATCAAAGTGATCTCGCGGCGAATCCGCCGCAGGGACCACTTTTATCTGAAAGCCGGCCGCCGCACGAAAACGGGGATACCGGGGTTATGGCAGCTAGCTGCTGCCATAACGATATCCCCGTTCAAAGTTTGGACGTATATAGTCGTGCGGCAGTCTTAAAGTTGTTAACAAGACACATGGCCACTCATTAAAAATTAGAAGAAAAGAGGTTTAACCATAAACTACGTAGAGGGTTCTTTACTGTAATGCCCTGTACACACGGTCGGACATTGATCGGACATTCCGACAACAAAATCCATGGATTTTTTCCGACAGATGTTGGCTCGAACTTGTCTTGCATATACACGGTCACACAAAGTTGTCTGAAAATCCGATCATTCTGAACGTGGTGAAGTAAAACACGTACGTCGGGACTATAAACGGGGCAGTAGCCAATAGCTTTTGTTTCTTAATTTATTCTGAGCATGCATTGCACTTTATGCGCCGGATTTGTGTACACACGATCGGAATTTCCGACAACAGATTTTGTTGTCGGAAAATTTTATAGCAAGCTCTCAAACTGTGTGTCGGAAATTCCTATGGAAAATGTGTGATGGAGCCTACACACAGTCGGAATTTCCGACAACAAGGTCCTATCACACATTTTCCATTGGAAAATCCTATTGTGTTTACAGGGCATAAGAGCGGCCGGGATGTGGAATTCCCTTCCACAGGCGGTGGTCTCAGCGGGGGGCATCGATAGTTTAAAAAACTATTAGATAAGCACCTGAACAACCACAACATACAGGGATATACAAGGTAATACTGACTTGTAATCGCACACATAGGTAGGACTTGATGGACTTGTGTCCTTTTTTTCAGCCTCACCTACTATGTAACAAAATAATAAACCTTTTTATATAAATAAGTAGTAAATACATTTACTATTCTGTCTGTACAGTGCTGTTGTCTTCTATATTCAGATTTCTTTGTATCATTATGAAATTGGCCTTTTTTTTTTTCTAGGCGGGTTTATTCATAAGCTTTTGTAAAAGTGTGAGCGTAGTTTGGAACTGATTTACAGAAAAGGATCACCAACAACTGGAACAAACCTAGTTGTTGCCCATAGCAAATCATTTAGAATATGTGACAATATTTGTGGCAGTGATGAAACCTCAACGTGTTGGACATTTGCTGCAGTTTTATTAAATCAGCCATACTGTGCCCTTTAGATTCTTTTAATGACATAAAAGTGAATTTTAGGTTACTGCCACTTCATGATAAAATGAGAGAAATGTCATCGAAAATCCAGCCTTGTCCTAGGTATGAATAAAATCAACAATGTAAAAAATAATCAACCAGCGCTAATCACATAAAGTAAAACTAAAGCAGCTATGGTACTGAGGATAAAACTTATCAAATCCCAAATATACAATTCATAAAAAGCAGTACAGTGCATAAAAAAATTTATCACTTGAAGCAATAGCATTAAAAATTGTCCATCGAAGAATTTCCAATTTGTGATCCAATAGTGCGAGCGATATCCACGCAAGATAGTGACTGTAGTGAAATACACCTCCACCAACGATAACACTAGCCGCTCACCTCAGCTGGTGGACCCCTGAATGAATCAGTCAGGTCAGAAACCGCATTTCCCTCACTGGGAAGTAAACAGGAGCAGGTACACTTGTGTCCGGTCAGATATCAAACTTTGTAGAGCTTGCAGTGATCACATGCAATAAAATAAAGAACATCTAGTGCTCTCTGTATGTAGCTTAAAACGTTTTAATGTAATAATCATAGGAAAACTTACAAACGAAGCACTGTACCCCAGTGCGGAGGATAGAACGCCTAATAGGATTATCCACGGAGATCAGCGAGCGAGACGCGGGTGACATCACGATCCAAGTCACGTGATGTGTTCCGTACACGTTACTTCCTTGTAGTGGGTGGGACTTCTTCAGCGGTGACGGCATGACGTGATCTACCCGCTATAAATATAACTCAGATGTTCGGAACAGCCAATGGGCCTTAGTGTGTATTAAACACCATGGTAACCCAATTGCGGAATCAAAGGTAATAGTTCTTATAAAAGAACAGCAAGGGGGTCAGCATTAGCGATAATGTAAACAGACACATCTAAACCCTACTCTATAAGTATAATGTCACTATAAATGGCCAATATATATATATATAAAAATATAAAAACACCATCCATATAGGATGTATAATTTTGTGAAACGACCCGCGTACTAGCTCGATTCCCTGGAGCATCCTAGTGCATTACATAATAATACTGGATTCAAATTCAAAACATAATTATATTCAAACATAAAACTCAAATGGATTATCGGTCAGAGATAAAGCAGTTGGCGTCAAACTCGACGTTCAAGCCTCTAGGTAGAAGAACCTTGGTCTCGTGAATCCAATGGGATTCCCTGCGACTAAGTTGAAGAAGAAAATGTCCTCCCCTCCAGTGTTTGACTTTTTCGATGCCCCAGAATTTTAATCCTCTGGGGTTTTGACCATGTACTATTTTGAAATGTTTGTAAACATTATGAGTTTTTAATCCTTTTTTAATGTTATTGACGTATTCACCTAGACGAACATGGAGGGGCCTGGAGGTCCTTCCGATGTATTGGAGGCCACATCCACACTCCAACATGTAGACAACTCCAACTGTCGTACAGGCTATCAATTGATCAATTTTATATTCCTTGCCAGTGGAAGTGGCAGTAAACTGTTTCCGTTTTTTATTGTTACATTTGGAATGTCTGCAGGCTGTGCAACGCCCACAAGCATAGAAACCTGAAAGGAAAGAGAACAGTCTATTATCTGTTTTTGTATGGGGGGATCTACCACTCCAGGTGCTAGACGATCCCTTAAGGATGGAGCTTTTTTATTTATAGCGGGTGGATCACGTCATGCCGTCGCCGCTGAAGTCCCGCCCACTACAAGGGACGTAATGCGTACGGAACACATCACTGACTTGGATCGTGACGTCACCCGCGTCTCGCTCGCTGATCTCCGTGGATAATCCTATTAGGCGTTCTATCCTCCGCACTGGGGTACAGTGCTTTGTTTGTAAGTTTTCCTATGATTATTACATTAAAACTTTTTAAGCTACATACAGAGAGCACTAGATGTTCTTTATTTTATTACATGTGATCACTGCAAGCTCTACAAAGTTTGATATCTGACCGGCCACAAGTGTACCTACTCCTGTTTACTTCCCAGTGAGGGTAAATGCGGTTTCTGACCTGACTGATTCATTCAGGGGTCCACCAGCTGAGGTGAGCGGCTAGTGTTATCATTGGTGGAGGTGTATTTCACTACAGTCACTATCTTGTGTGGATATCGCTCGCACTATTGGATCACAAATTGGAAATTCTTCAATGGACATTTTTTAATGCTATTGCTTCAAGTGATGAATAAAATCAAAACATTTTGCAGACTTCTACTGGACCCACTGAGACCTTATGTGCATGGCTTAGATACGTGGTTTATATGCATGGCTCATATAGTTGGAGCATCATCATCCAGTCTCCAGGTGGATTTTAATTGACTTTGGTAATTCACAGATGCTCCACCCAGCTTCTATAGAGACCACTAAGACCTTATATGCTATGTGTTCAGATCCACACCCCCTGCTTTGTGCTGCTGAGTGATCCTGACAGATTTTGTGTGAATTCTGTGGAAGGCTGTACAGGACAGATGGCTTTCGATTAAACAGGTACTGTACTATATAGATGGATTTGTTTCATCTGTCTTTCACATGAGACTAGTTACTTCAATGGTTTATATGCAAAAGTTTTCAATCACTGTAGGTGCTTGCTTTGACTACATATTGGTCATGGCCAGGGGACCAGGAACACATGTGAAAAATGTGGAATTCAGCGGCACCTTTCATTCTCTAGGCCCAGGTCTACTAGCGCTGCAACGCTGACTCCCTGTGGTGCTACTGCACCTGCACAGATTCTGAGTCATTTTTACCGCTGTTGGAGCAGGTACTTATTGTGTCTGTGCAGTCTCATTCTCAGAGTACTTATACTGTGCATGCTGCCTCCTCTTCTTTTGGGGGAATTCCTCCAACTTAGCCACACTTCCCAGTCCAAGGTGATCAGCAGTCTATAGTTACTGGCACAAGAGGTCTTCTTTCCCCCCTCAACAGCAGCAGAAGTCATGGGTACCCCTCTGGGGATAATTGGCACCACTTGTGGCATATCACAAATGCAAGAGAAAGAAGTTAGGAGGCCTTGCTAGCCTAGACTCAGCCCAGGGCGTTAGTTTATCTCCATAGGGCCCTAGTAACCTCTCTTTCGAAGTGTGACTCTCTGCCTTTATCTGGGAACTCTGCTAGCCATTTCGCTGCACAACCTTCCACCTTTTTTATCTAAAGAGAAAGTTTCATGGCAGAATTTCAGTCCTTGTAGCGACTGATGATACCAAGGTCTGCAAGTGTGTCCATTTTGTTTCCATTTAGGAATCTGTTTTTAACGTAGCCCTTAAGGCAGATACACTAACAAAGGAGGTGGTAGAAGATGAATCCCCCCCTCCTCTTCTGAGGAATCAGATCAGGATAGAATGCTTTGACTGAAATTTGATCCAAGATTAGGGATACCATTGCTACATGTATTGATGCTATAAGCTCCTGCTTGGCATTAGAGCAGCCTGAGTCTGCTCACTCCAAGGTCTCTGGTCTGGGGTCTCTGAAATGACCTAACCCTGTTAAGACTGTCCTAGTCCACTTGCTTATGGATTTTTACTCCTCCATAACTCTTTGCACAGAAATATCCTTTTGAGGAACATTTCCTGCAAACGTGTACAGTTTCTCTAGTAGACCCTGCCATCTCTTGCCTTTAAAAAACGTCATTGCCCCGTAGAGGATAATTCTGTGTTCAGGGACCCGGTGGATAATTGGTAAGAGGCCATCCATAATCATCTTTCTCCTTAGCAGGCCCCCCTTTGACCTGAGATCCTAGCTCAATCCTAACAGTTGCTTCAGTCCACAATCGTCTAGATATTTTTAACAGTGGCCTTACAGCTTGGTGGATACACTTCACCAGATCTCCAGGATGAGTTTTCTCTTCATCCACATGTGCAGAATCCTTTGGCTTAAATGCTGGTCAATGGGACTCCCATTTAAGAAGCACCTTGTGCGACTACCCTTTGAAGGTGAATGCCTGTTCAGCCCCTCTTTGGATAAGTACATTAACGAGATCTCCGTGTCAAAGAGATCTCAGGGTCAAAAATACACCTAAGGTTAATAGTTCCTGAGGTTCACCCCTCCCAGATATCCAGTTCCATCTCTAAGCCAGACATATTCGTTCATAGAAAGACAAGGCCCTACAAACCAGCTAAGTTTGGTTTCAAGACCTCTTCCCAGTTTTGGGGTGAGGAGTAGGGGGGACATCTGTCCACCTTCTGGTCCCAGAAATTTTCAGACGGTCGGGTCTAGAGTGTCTTTTTCTGGAGCTGAAAACTGGAGTTTTGAACTCTGCCTCCACCATGCTTCATGCTTTAAAACGCATCGCTCCCCAACAATAGGAAGCAGATCTTACTGCTGTCGTTCAGTAGCTTTTGTCTCAGACGGGCATTATGCCTGTACCATTCAGGGCTTCTACTGAAACATCTTCATGGTTCCCAAACCAAGTGGAGGGTTCTAGCCTATTCTATATTTAAAAACTCTCAACCTGTTCCTGCAGGTTAAAACGTTTTGAATGGAAACTGCCAGTTTGGTCATTGCCTCCCTGCTTCCAGGGGGAACTTTCTGACTTCAGTAGACATTTGGGATTCTTACTTACACATTTTTACTCCCTGTCAATGCCATGTGAGTTTTGCTGTGAGTGATCTGTCTGCAGTTTTTTAACCCTGCCTTTTGCTTGCCCCTGGATTTTCTCCAAGGTGCTTGCCTTGGTCTTGGCTCTGCTCCAGGCTCACTGCAGGTGAATGCAGATCTTGCAGAACTTAATTTGGATCTTTGACCTGCAGAAGTAATTTGTGGAATCATCATACAGATTAGAATACCTGAGCCTGATGTTGCACAGCACTGTTCAGGATTTCCCTGGATCTGATCTAAGCCTTTCCTCTCCTCTGGAGCCTGCCTCATCTGTATGACAAAAGTAGGATGTTCTGTTATATCTCATCACACAATCAATTGGCCCTGGAGAACGTGCTCGGACACCTGGCAGACTGTCCCTGGGCCTGCCTGGACCATCGGGATCTTCTGTCTTGAGGACCAGTACACCATTCTTAGCCGTTGGCTTTCATTGCATGGCCATTTAAAGCACATGTCCTAAGAAGGAGAGCCCTGTCGTCTATGTACATCTATTACTTATGCATGGCAATGCGATTTCATCCTAGGAAGTTAACTGTCCTTTCCTTTCTGCAGTCTAGTCTGCATCAGCAATTCACTTAAAGTACTCTCAAAAGGCAAATCTTTAGGCCATTTTAGTGACAGCTGGCCTCTTTTTCCTTTTGTGCAGAGTATTGCATGCATCTCTCACCTGTATGCTCCCCTATGTGTCCATGGGACCATAACCTGGCTGTTTTGGCTCTCCAGCAGCAGCCCCCCTGTGAAGAATCTCTATCTTTTAAAGATCCAATGGAGCAGTAGAAATCAAATCGTTTGTTCGATCTATGTATACAGTTGCTGAAACTTTGATGAGACGTCTTATAGTGTCTGCTCTGGTCTTTCATACCATAACTGAGTGGTCAAGAACTTTGAATCAGGACCTGCTTTGTTGGCCTTAATAAACCAAATGGTTCAGGCACTGCAATTTTTCTGTGAGGCTTTGTTAAACTGCAGCATCTTGGTGTCTCGCTTGCGTCTGCTGTGGTATTGTGCAGCATATTAGGGCTCAGATGTTGGTCTTCAAATTAGACTAAAAAAAAAAGGCTTGACTGATTATCCTTTTGTGGACAACTACCTTTGATGGATGATATCATTAAAATACTTAGAGGGCAGTAGGAGTACATTATACACAGTGTAAACCGGGGCCCTCTTTCACGGCTCACAGACTTTCCTTTTATTCCCATGGGGACACTGAGAAAGGTTCCAGGCATGTTAAAGCCTCCACTTCTGCAAGCTCCAAATTACCTTGGCAGAACAAGTTCTCTGTGGTCACTGACAAGCTTGTCATGAAGGTTTGCCTTCACCGGTAATGGCCCAAGGAGGATGCTTGCCTTCCTTTTTAATATTCTGGAACTCTGAGCCATTAGGTTGTCTCTTGTGCATGCCACAGATCTTCTGCAAGGACATTCCTTGAGGATACGGTTAGACAAGCCATGGCCCTGGTAAATCACTAAGTATACACAAAGAGTTCAACAGCAGTGCAGGAGGTTCACCACTTTCTACTTTGGGCGGATCCAAACTCAGCCATCAGAGTTTGGATCCGGGAGAATAGTCCCTTTTATCCAGAGGTGTTTTAGCAGATATGCTCCAGGTGGGAAACTCCAAATGTGGATTCACTAGCCTCTCCTCCTAATGCCAAACTGGAGAAGGTGATTGCAAAGCTGAGAGATCCCCAGTCTGAAGAGACAGATGCTCCAAGTTAGCGGTCCCCAACTTTCTTTTTTGGCACCGAGGACTGGTGTTGTGGAAACAAATTTTCCTGGTGATTGGGGGTGGGTGTGGTGGCGTGCGTGGCCTTGACCATGGCTCATTTCTATTTCTTGGAGCAATGGCTGGCGTTAGTGCTTCAATCATCACCACACTATGGTTCATATAATGTCAGGATGATTGAAGCTCATTATTTCTATTATAACATTGTAATATAACATGAAATAGCTCAATTCACCTTAATGCAGAATCAGTGGGAGCTCTGAGTGTCACTTGCCACCGTCACCTGCCACCAGATGCAGCTTGCCACCGTCACCTGCCACCAGATGCAGCTTGTCACTTGCCACCGTCGCCTGCCACCAGATGCAGCTTGTCACTTGGCACCGTTGCCTGCCACCAGATGCAGCATGTCACTTGCCATATCACCTACCACCAGATGCACCTTGTTACTTGCCACCGTCGCATGTCACCAGATGCAGTTTCCTACTATCCTGTCACCAGATGTAGAATGTCACTGTAGCCTGCCACCAAAAAATACCAGATGCAGCTCTTCACTTTAAGAATTGAATGCCAGTTTTAGGCCTCATGCACACTGGACATTTTTACAGCTGCTGTTTTGGGCTCCAGAAGTTTTTGTGTCCATGCACACATAGGCTGTTATTAGCAGGTTTTGGCAGGGGTGTTTTCTGGCTGAAAAAATCCTCGAACTAATGGGTTTTGAGAGGAGTTTTTCAGCTGTAAAACTGGTCTAACGCTGAAAAACGCAAGTATTGAGTTTATCAGCGTTGTTGAGCCATAAGCTTTTGTGGGAGTATAATTTTGTTAAACACTACAGCTAAAAAACGCTACTGCAAAAACGCTGAAAAACTCTACATTGACAGCTGCTGGCTTTTTTATAACATCCGGTGTGCAAAAAAACTTTATTATGCAGTGAAATAACTTGTCTTACTCACACCCTCTTCTTGCAGCCTCTCCCCAGCGATACGGCGTCCGACAGAGCAGGGAAACCAACACATGCGCAGTTGCTACTGTGTTCCGTCCTATTCTAGAGTGAGAGGGGTGGGTAGTGACAGATGTCATCACTCTGCTTGCCCGCCGCACCTCGAATCAGTGCAGCCTTCACAGCCTGGCTGCAAGTAGAGCACAGACCGGTCCGTGGCCCAGGGGTTGGGGAACCCCGCTCTAAGTGTAAGTCATTGGGTGTTCCTCAGTATTTTTCAGTGATTAGTATCCTTTTTCTTTTTTTTTCTTTTTTTACGAGTTGTGGATCGATGTATGGTTTTCAGTACCATTAAAGGTTCAGTTTTGGCCTTGGCTGTTTTGTTTTGATACACTTCGGTAAATTATGATTTCATTTGTACTTTTATTCATGTTGCTTCTGTCAGACCTCTGCTTCCTTCATGGGATCTAATTAATTTATTTCAGTCTTACAAAGACCTCCTTTTGAGAACATTTAAGCGATCTCTTTGCAGACATTATCTCAAAAGGTGTCCTTTTTGGTGGCCATAACCCGTGTCTGAGTTGGGTGCCTTGTCCTGTGAATCATCCTTTTTGATTTTAAAACTAGAACACTGTGGTTTTGAAACTTTGCCCTTCCTTTTTTACCTAAGGTGATTTAAACTTTTCACCCATAATGTACGATATTGTGTTTTCCCTTTAGGCTACTTCATTCTTCCTTCTGATGGACAGATTCCTTGCTTGTTGTGGTTTATGGTCCTTGTAAAAGACTTTCTAAATCTCCTGCTACCATCTCCCAGTGGATTTGTTACATTTTAACTCAGGCATATGCCATTAGACATCAGTGGCGGCTGGTTAAGTTCTAGGATAGGGGGGGGGTCAGACCCTGTCCTTCCTTTTTGACCCCTCTCACTTCTCATAAGCCCCACCCCTTATAGAATCTACTTACACCGTCCCCTGTATTCCACTTGCTTCCACCCATAGCATCAGGAGTATACAGCTGCAGCATCACAGATCAGGGTATATAGTGCAGCCATAGTGAGATATATTACACCCTCCTGTACATATTACCCCCCCCCTCGTACATATTACCCCCCCTGTATATATTACCCCCTCCCCTGTACATATTACCCCCTCCCCTGTACATATTACCCCCTCCCCTGTACATATTACCCCCCTCCCCTGTACATATTAACCCCCCCCTCCCCTGTACATATTAACCCCCCCCTCCCCTGTACATTTTAACCCCCCTGTACACAATACCCCCTCTTGCCCACATTTACCCCCTTCCTTTTACACACCCCCCCCCCCCCAATGTATTGCATTATCCATGTACACATTGGCCCCCATCCCCCTACACATTGCCTTCTTGCACTTGTCCACATATGGCTGAGATGTTGCTCAGCCTGGCAGGGGTTAAAGCTGGTGCTGTCGCTGACTCGCATTCTTGAGATTTCTAATTTTCCGACCTGTCAGTTCCCCGGAGTACAGAGACAGCAAGGACGGCAGAGCGGAGAAAAGTCACTGTAGCCAGAGTACTGCAGGCTTCCCAGAGAGAGGTCTGATTCTTACCTGGGGGCAGTCACAGCGCGAGAGACGTCCACCTGGAGCATGCCTGTAGGAGCTGGAAGACAGGGAGGAGGAAGAGCTGCTCCGTACCGCCATAGCGAGTGACCCACTGCTCTCCACACAACAGTGAGACGGGAAACCGGAAGTGACGCGGCAGTGGCTGCAAAAAGCACCGCACAGTCTTCCTCCATTCCTGCCATTGAAAAATCGGAAAGGAGGCCACATACCAATCAGTGAGGAGTGGGAGTGTTTGCGGGCGCAGTGCTTACGCCCCGGACCCTCCCTTCCCAGCTCTCAGCTTCCCAGCTTGCAGTCAGCTGATTGCAAGCTGGGAAGCTTCCCAGAAACTGCTGTGTCCGGCGCCCGGACACTCTTAAAGGGCTTGAAAAAAAGTGAAAAAAATGTTTTTAAACAAAGCATTTGTTTTTAAACAGAGTCCAATGCAGTCAATCCCAAGAAACTTTGAAGAAATTTTATAAACACAAGTCCACTCGTGTCTTCTTTCCACTTTAACCACTTCAGCTCTGGAAGATTTATCCCCCTTCATGACCAGGCCATTTTTTGCGATATGGCACTGCATTCCTTTAACTGACAATTACGCAGTCATGCGACACTGTACCCAAATAAAATCTATGTCCTTTTTTCCCCCACAAATACAGCTTTCTTTTGGTGGTATTTGATCACCTCTGCAGTTTTTATTTTTTGCTCTGTAAACAAAAAAAAAAAGACCATTTTGAAAAAAACTAAACAAAAACTATTTTTTACTTTTTGCTATAAAACCTATCCAATGAAAAAAAAAAAAAATCAAATTTCCTTATTAGTTTAGGCCAGTATGTATTATGCTACATAGTTTTGGTAAAAAGAAATCCCAATAAGCGTATATTGATTGGTTTACACAAAAGTTTTAGCGCCTACAAACTATGAGATATTTAATGGAATTTTTTTTTATTTTATTTTTTATACTAGTAATGGGGGCGATCAGCGACTTATAGTGGCTGGCAAATCGGACACGGACACTTTCTTTTGGAACCAGTGACACTAATACAGTGATCAGTGCTATCAACATGCTGTCATATACGAATGACACTGTCTGGGAAGCAAATTAACTTCTAGGGTGATCCAAGGGTTAAGTGTGTGCCTAGCCAGTGTTTTTGTGTACTTTGTGTGGTGCTTTTAGTAAGGCATGTGATGGATTTTCTTTCCCTGTTTTGCAGTGAAAGAAAATCCATTACATCCCGCTGTCTGAACGGAGCTCTGCCTTGTTTACATAGTCAGAGCTCCGTCCAGCCTATTACAGCCGAAGCGGTACATGGGTGTGCCTAGGCGGAAGTGCAGAATCATGTATATAAATATACAGTTGTGCTCATAGGTTTACATACCCTGGCAGAATTTGATTTCTTGGCCATTTTTCAGAGAATATGAATGATAACACAAAAACTTTTCTTTCACTCATGGTTAGTGTTTGGCTGAAGCCATTTTATTATCAATCAACTGTGTTTACTCTTTTTAAACAGAAACTACCCAAATAACCCTGATCAAAAGTTTACATTCCCCAGTTCTTAATACCATGTATTGCCCTCTTTAACATCAATGACAGCTTGAAGTCTTTTGTGGCATTTGTGAATGAGGCTCTTTATCTTCTCAGATGGTAAAGCTGCCCATTCCGCTTGGCAAAAAGCCTCCAGTTCCTGAAGGTTCTTGGGCTGTCTTGCATGAACTGCATGTTTTGAGATTTCCCCAGAGTGGCTCAATGATATTGAGGTCAGGAGACTGAGATCGCCGCTCCAGAACCTTCATTTTTTTTTTTCCTGCTGTAGCCAATGACTGGTCGACTTGGCCTTGTGTTTTGGATCATTGTCATGTTGGAATGTCCAAGTATGTCCCATGTGCAGCTTCCTGGCTGATGAATGCAAATGTTCCTCCAGTATTTTATGATAACATACTGCATTCATCTTGCCATCAATTTTGACCAAATTTCCTGTGCCTTTGTTGCTCACACATCCCCAAAACATTAGCGATCCACCTCCAAAGGAATGGTGTACCTTTCATCATAGGCCTTGTCACCTCTCCAAATATAGCGTTTATGGTTGTGGCCAAAAAGCTCAATTTTGGTCTCATTACTCCAAATGACTTTTGGATTTGGTTTGAGGCTTGTTTCTGTGCTGTTTGGTGTATTGTTAGTGGGATACTTTGTGGCATTTGCGTAGTAATGGCTTTCTTCTGGCGACTCGACCATGCAGCCCATCTTTCTTCAAGTGCTTCCTTATTGTGCATCTTGAAACAGCCACACCACATGTTTTCAGAGAGTCCTGTATTTCACCTGAAGTTATTTGTGGGTTTTTCTTTGCATCCCGAACAATTTTCCTGGCAGTTGTGGCTGAAATTTTAGTTGGTCTACCTGACCGTGGTTTGGTTTCAACAGAACCCCTAATTTTCCACTTCTTGATTACAGTTCTGAAATCATTTCAGAACTTTTCCCACCTAGAACTTTTACCAAGAATTGATGAAAAGACGAGAAGAAAACTGGTCAGGGAGGCTGCCAAAAGGCCTACAGCAACATTAACCACTTAAGCACCCAGCCTCTTTCTGAGGTGGTCGTTGCAATACTTTGTCACACCGTATTTGCGCAGCAGTCTTACAAGTGCACTTTTTTTTGGAAAAAATACTTTTTTGAATAAAAAAAATAAGACAACAGTAAAGTTAGCCCAATTTTTTATATTGTGAAAGATAATGTTTCGCCGAGTAAATTGATACCCATCATGTCAAGCTTCAAAATTGTGCCCACTTGTGGAATGGCGACAAACTTTTACCCTTAAAAATCTCCATAGGCGACGTTTAAATTTTTTTACAGGTTGCATGTTTTGACGTAGAGGAGGTCTAGGGCTAGAATTATTGCTCCCGCTCTACCAATCGCGGCGATACCTCACGTGTGGCTTGAACACAGTTTTCATATGCGGGCGCTACTCACCTATGCGTTCGCTTCTGCACGCGAGCTCGTCGGGACGGGGCACGTTTAAATTTTTTTTTTTTATGATTTATTTTACCTTTTTTATTTGTACACTTATTAAAAAAAAAAAAAAAAAGTCACTTTTATTCCTATTACAAGGAATGTAAACATACCTTGTAATAGAAAAAAACATGACAGGACCTCTTAAATATGAGATCTGGGGTCAAAAAGACCTCAGATCTCATATTTACACTAAAATGCAATAATAAAAAATAAAAATAAAAAATTTCATCTAAAAAAATTATTTAAAAAAAATGGCCCTTTAAGAGCTATGGGCGGAAGTGACGTTTTAACGTTGTTTCCACCCTGCAGTATCATGGAGACGGGTGGGGCCATCTTCCCCTCACTCATCTCCATGCATAACACGACAGAAGGCGCCGCTGCCAATAGCTCTGGTAAGGGGCACAGGGCACCGGAGCACCGATAAAAGTGATCTTGCGGCGAATTCGCCGCAGAGACCACTTTTATCTTGTAGCGGATAGCCCGATGAAGAAGAGGATACCGGGGTTATGGCAGCTAGCTGCTGCCATAACGTCATCCTCCAAAGTACCGACGTAAAACTGTGGCAGGCGTAAGTGGTTAAAGGAGCTGCAGGAATATCTGGCAAGTACTGGCTGTGTGGTACATGTGACAAAAATCTCCCGTATTTCTTAATATGTCTGGGCTATGGGGTAGAGTGGCAAGATGGAAGCCTTTTCTTAAGAAGGAAAACATCCAAGTCCGGCTAAATTTTGCAAAAACACATCTATAGTCTCCCAAAAGCATGTGGGAAAATGTGTTGTGGTCTGAGGAAACCAAGGTTGAACTTTTTGGCCATAGACCAAAAAGATATGTTTGGCGCAAAAACAACACTGCACATCACCAAAAGAACACCGTACCCACAGTGAAGCATGGTGGTGGCAGCATCATCTTTTGGGGCTGTTTTTCTTCAGAATTATGAACAGTTCGAAATACCAGTCAAGATTGGCACAAAAGCCAGGCTTCTGCTAGAAAGCTGAACTTCATCTTTCAGCATGACAACGACCCAAAGCATACATCCAAATCAACAAAGGAATTGCTTCAGCTAAGGAAGATTAAAGTTTTGGAATGGCCCAGACCTGAATCCAATTGAAACTCTGTGGGGTGATCTGAAGAAGGCTGTGCACAGGAGATGCCCTCGCAATCTGACAGATTTGGAGAGTTTTTGCAAAGAAGAATGGGCAAATCTTGCCAAGTCAAGCCATGCTGATAGACTCATACTTAAAAAGACTGAGCGCTGTAATAAAATCAAAAGGTGCTTCAGCAAAGTATTAGTTTAAGGGTGTGCACACTTAGGCCCCTTTCACACTGGGGCGGTAGGGGGCGTCGGCAGTAAAACAGCGCTATTTTTTCAGGCCGCTAGCGGTTTGGTTTTAACCCCCCGCTGGCGGCTGAAAAAGGGTTAAAACCACTCGTACAGCGCGGCTATAGCCGCGGTATAGCCACGCTGTCCCATTGACTTCAATGGGCAGGAGCGGTGAAGGAGCGGTGAATACACCGCTCCTTCACCGCTCCAAAGATGCGTCTCGCAGGACTTTTTTTTACCGTCCTGCCAGCGCACCGCTTCAGTGTGAAAGCCCTCGGGCTTTCACACTGAACAAACAGCGGAGGCTGTTTAGGGGCGGTTTGCAGGCGGTATTTTTAGCGCAATAACGCCTGCAAACCGCCCCAGTGTGAAAGGGGCCTTATGCAACCATATTATTTTATTTTTACTTCCCTCCACCTAAAATATTTCAGTTTGTTGTTTAACTGAGTTATACAGTTTATAGGTCACATAAAAGCTGTAAAAAGTTCTGAAATTATTTATCTTTGTCTCATCATATCACATTACATCACAGAAACATGACATTTTAACGGGTGTGTACACTTTCTATATCCACTGTGTGTGTTTGTGTGTGTGTGTGTGTGTGTATATATATGTATATATATATATATATATATATGTGTGTGTGTGTGTGTATATATATATATATATATATATATATATATATATATATATATATATATATATATATATATATATATATATATATATATATATATATATTTACATTTTACAGTGAGGGGGAAAAAGTATTTGACCCCCTGCTGATTTTGTATGTTTGCCCAAAGAAATGGTCAGTCTATAATTTTAATGGTAGGTTTATTTTAACAGTAAGAGACAAAATAACAAAAATATCCAGTAAAATGCTTTTCAAAAAAGTTATAAATTGATTTTCATTTCAATTAGTAAAACAAATATTTGATCCCCTATCAATCAGCAAGATTTCTAGCTCCCAGGTGTCTTCTAAACAAGTAACAAGCTGATGTTAGGAGCACTCTCTTACAGGGAGTGATCCTAATCTCAGCTTGTTACCTGTATAAATAACACCTGTCCATCAATCAGTATCCAATCTCTCCACCATGGCCAAGACCAAAGAGCTGTCCAAGGATGTCGGGGACAAGAGTGTAGACCTACACAAGGCTGGATTGGGCTATAAGAGAGGGTGACAATAGTTGATGCGATTATTCGTGAATAGAAGAAACCCAAAATAATTGTAAATTTCCCTCGGTCTCGGACCCCATGCAAGATCTCACCTCGTAGAGTTTCATTGTTCATGAGAACGGTGAGGAATCAGCCCAGAAATATATGGGAGAATGTTGTTGTCAATGATCTCAAGGCAGCTGGGACCATAGTCGCCAAAAAACAATTGGTAACACGCTACGCTGTGAAGGACTGAAAGCCTGCAGCATCCGTAAGTTCCCCCTGCTCAAGAAGGCATATGTACAGGCCCATCTGAAGTTTGCTAATGAACATCTGAATGATTCAGAGGAGAAGTGGGTGAAAGTGTTGTGGTCAGATGAGACCAAAATCGAGCTCTTTGGCATCAACTCAACTCGCCATGTTTGGAGTAGGAGGAATGCTGCCTATGACCCCTAGAACTCCATCCCCACCGTCAAACATGGAGATGGAAACATTATGCCTTGGGGGTATTTTTCTGCTAAGGGGACAGAAGAACTTAACTGCATCAAACGGATGATGGACGGGGCCATGTACCGTTAAATCTTTGAGCACTTCCTTGCCAGGGCATTGAAAATGGGTCTTGGATGGGTATTCCAGCATGACAATGACCCAAAACACACAGCCAAGGCAATAAAGGATTGGCTCAAGAAGAATTGGATCCCTTGCTGGCTGAACCAACAAATTACCACTCTCTATCTGTCCAAAACACTGAAACATAACCCTTGGCAACAAGGAAGTGCAAACATAGAAACAGGTTCTTCCCTGGGTCAGGCCCACTTATTATATGACATATAAATTGAGACAGTGGTCCGGCACGGGAGTGCTTCCCCAAAAGTCCCCTGTAGAGAAACCAAGAGAAGGGAGAAGGATGCTATTCACCACCATCCAGATGTAGAGCTATCTGAACTTTGAGTTCGCTCTAAAGACACCAGCACTGGTCTGTGCATCTGAAGGATTGGCATCTACATGAGAATGCCTCTGAAGGACTGTAATTGCTGGATTACATTTTAGCAGCCTGACGCGGCCCTATGACGGATATCCATCCACCTGAGGCGATCTATGATCCCCACTGCCATCCAACATCTTGTACTACTAAGGCCTTTATCTAGGTCCTTCGAGGTAAGGGCACTGGGAGCACATGTCTACACAGACACTATCTACTTTTTCCCACACTATTTACTTTACCTATCCAGCTTACCCATGAACTTTATTCACCTTTGGAGCGAACCCATTGATGCATTTACTCCATCTTCTGCATGAACTTTCATTGTCATTTCCACTTTTGCGGTTTATTTTACACGTCACTATCATTATTATTATTATTTATTGTTGCCATGGTCTCATTTTTATGACCATTTTGGGTTCACTGGGAGTCCTCACGGATAGTTGCACATTTGTTATTATATGTTCACGCATGTATTTTTGATTACTTACTGTGACGGGACATTATCTTAATGCCCCGTACACACGGTCGGACTTTGTTCGGACATTCCGACAACAAAATCCTAGGATTTTTTCCGACGGATGTTGGCTCAAACTTGTCTTGCATACACACGGTCACACAAAGTTGTCGGAAAATCCGATCGTTCTGAACGTGTTGACGTAAAACACGTACGTCGGGACTATAAATGGGGAAGTGGCCAGTAGCTTTCAACTCTTTATTTATTCTGAGCATGCGTGGCACTTTGTCGGTCGGATTTGTGTACACACGATTGGAATTTCCGACAACGGATTTTGTTGTCGGAAAATTTTATATCCTGCTCTCAAACTTTGTGTGTCGGAAATTCCGATGGAAAATGTGTGATAGAGCCCACACACGGTCGCAATTTCCGACAACAAGGTCCTATCACACATTTTCCGTTGGAAAATCCGACCGTGTGTACGGGGCATAAGAGTGCTGTGCGAAATAATTTTGTTATTATTTTGTGGCTTATTGTGTACACCATTAGAGTTTGCAGCATTACACTATATACACATTATAGTAGCGCAGAGGTTTTCACACATTTTTTTTTAATCAATAGGAGGCCTTTGAAGCCACCCTGAGGGGAATGTTCACTAAAGAGACTAGGGATTTCTCCAAGGCCTTAAAATCTGACATGAAACATGTAGAACTTGACGCTGCTGCTGAACAGAAATATATAAAAGACCCATCCCTCAATACCTATCAATCTTGGCAGGACCTGACGAGACAATTTAGGATACTTCTAACTGAACAAAATACAAAGAAACAACTACTGCACACCAGATCCCTTTTTGAATTTTACCGGGTAAATCGCCTGGATTGGACGGTTTCCCGGCAAAATGGTACCAACTACATAGAGAGAGCCTAGTGCTACATCTACCAAAAGTTTTTATAGCAGCAGAAAAAGAAGGAATATTACCAGAATCCATGCGTGAAGCTCTGATTGTAGTGATTCCAAAGCCTGGGAAAGATCCACAGGAATGTGAATCATATAGACCGATCTCCTTGATCAATTCCGATGTAAAAATATTGGGCAAAATTTTGGCCAATAGGTTGCAATCGGTAATCCTTAAATTGATCAATTCGGATCAGACGGGATTTATACCGATCCATTGTACCCAAATGAACCTTGGAAGGCTCTATGTAAACTTTCAAATCCCACATATGAATACAGGCAAAAGAGTGAAAGCATCACTAGATACTAAAAAAGTGTTTGATTTGGTCGAATGGGACTATCTCTTCTCCCTACTTGTTAAACTGGGCTTTGGACCAAGATTTGTAACCTGAGTTAAGCTACTTTACAAAGATCCCCGAGCAAGTATTAGAGTGAATGGGCTCATATCGAATACTTTTAAGATCGGTCGAGGGACGAGACAGGGATGTCCACTGCCTCCTCTCCTATTTGCTCTAGCCATAGAACCCCTTGCAGCTAAAATTAGGACTCAGGATACCATCAAAGGGCTGTTGGTTATGGGTCTGGAGAAACGAGTGTCCTTATATGCGGACGATGTGCTACTATATTTTGGAGATCCGGAACGGTCGCTGACTGCTGCATTCACCTTAATCCAAGAATTTGGAGATTTCTCCGGCTTTAGAATGAATTGGTCTAAATCAACGCTATTTCCTCTAGACCCGCAGCCAAACTTAGTGCCTCCCGTTCAATGTCCTCTAGCTGTGACGACCCAATTTAAATATTTAGGAATAAATATTCAATTGCCAGTGGATTCATTTACAGAGGTGAACCTATGACTGTAATTAGAACCTTCGGAGACTGAGTACAGAAATGGAAAGACCTCCCGCTCACATTGTTAGGCAGAGCTAATCTGTTCATTCCCCCCGAAATTTTTATATGTACTCTCTAATGCCCCAGTATACATTCCAAAGAAGACGTTCAGATACATTGATTCTCTGTTGACCTCCTTTTTATGGGGAGACAAGGCAGCTAGAGTATCGCTGGCCATCTTGCAGTTACTGGAGGGGAGGGGAGGTCTGGCAATACCTGACCTTCGCCTCTATTACCTAGCATCGCAGCTGGCGCAGATTCATTGGCGTATGTTTCCACAGCTGAACAACGCTGCAATTGCAGTGGAGGCAGCTGTGGCAACCTCCTATGAGGCGCAATTGAACTTTTTCTTTTGAGGGGAAGTCCCTACGGCAGGAGGTATGACTATGCTCAGATCAGCTAAGCGGGTACTAGGGATTTGTATAAAACATATATAAATGGCGAACCTCTACACCTGTCACCCAATGCCCCATTATGGTTTAACCCATGTTTGAGGGAATTTCTTCATCTAGAGGACGAACATAGATGGGCCAAATTTGGCCTTGCATACCTGCACCAATTGTATGACAATGGCAAACTTAAGACATTTGCGTAGCTGAAGAGTGAGCTGGGTGTCCCCGATTCCTGGTCAATTCAATTCACCAGGATGAGACTTGCAGCTTATGCTCAATTTGGGACGGGGCCAATACTTTTAGAAAACACTAAACTAGAAACACTCCTTGCTGCACCTGACCATACCAAACAAATATCTACTTATTATACTGTACTCATGGAAAAAAACACCCGAGGGAAGAGAAAATAAGAGACCGATAATTCCAGAACTAATTGAATCAATGGGAGGAAGTTCTGACCTCCTATATGCCCACAGTTATTTCTTCCAGGGACAAACTGATATAACTGAGGTACCTGCATCAAATATATTATACCCCACACAGATTATATGGGATAGGTAGAAGAGACAACCCCACATGTCATAAGTGTTTAGCAGCAGATGGCACTTTTAATGCACATGGTGTGGGACTGCAATAGGATACGGCCCTTATGGTCGCAGGTAACCCAATTTCTTGCAGATACATTTGATCTCCTGAACATATGTTGGGTCTCTTAGGTATTATAGAAGATGAAGTCATGAGTAACAATATGAGAACTTTCCTGAGACTATTAATTTTTTAATTTTTTTATGTTAGGAAGCTAATTGTCCTTAACTGGATAAAAAGGAATCATCTTACATTATCTGCTTGGAAAGGACTAGTTAATGGCAATATCACCCTGTATAAAATGACTTATGAAACCAGGGGAATTAAAAAAAATTCAATAAAGTGTGGGGAAGATGGATAAACTCCAAAGAAACTATACCATGGATATCTAAGATAGAATTACTGTATACAACAGTAGAGTTATATATAATGTAAGAAGAAAGTGGGAGAGCATAGTTTTGGGGTTCACAACGCAATTGGTTAAGGCGGTATCAACCTCCAAGGTTTTGTTCTTTGTTTTCCTTTTAACACGTAAGTTGATGATGATTTACATTACAATTATTGACAACTGGTATAAAAAAGAAAAAATAAGCTATTTGTACTAAGACCCCTTTTCACATTGGGCGGTTTTCAGGCGGTATTGCGCTAAAAATGCCGCCTGAAAACCGCCCCTAAACAGCCTCCGCTGTTTGTTCAGTGTGAAAGCCCGAGGGCTTTCACAATGAAGCGGTGCGCTCGCAGGACGTAAAGAAAGTCCTGCGAGCCGCTTCTTTGGAGCGGGGAAGGAGCGGTGTATTCACCGCTCCTAAACCGCTCCTGACCAAGGGTCCGGGGGTCGGGGTCACTCTGTGGTCCGAGCCGCTGTCGTGTGGTAAATGGCTGGCCTGGACAAAATATTTGTGGATGATAATGCCGCTGGAGAATGGAGCAGCAGTGGGGCCCCTGTGGATGTCCGGGAGGCTTGAAAACCGGTCACGCTGAAGTTCTCTATGGAAAACGGCAGCCGGAGCCTGGAACCGGAAGTGCATGTCACAGCATGGAAAGCAGGCTACGAGGACCGGAAGTTACATTTTTGGGCAACCAATCAGATGACGCGTTTCACAGTATCCACTGCTTCTTCAGATCTAGCTAACTAACCAGAAAGTGTGTTGTGTGTGTATATAAAGAGCAAGGGGGAGGGAACAGGGCAACGTCCATGACGAACGTGACACTGTATTAATACGTAGGCATCAGACTATACTTGTTACTTAGGCCAGAGATCGCCATACATAATAACAAGACAGATAAGGTAGAGTAACAAAAGATGAAAACTATAAAGATATAAATACATTCTTGGTAGAGTCAGTGTATCACATTGTTTTCAAAAAAAGTATAAACAGAACCAACATTCTTATTAATGTACCATAAAAAGTGACAATGTAATAGGAAAAATTAATAAATAATCCTAATAGGAAATATAAGAGTAATATAGAAAATATTATAAAATATATATTTTCTATATCTAAAATGGACATTAAATTAGTTAATCATGAAAAATTCCTTTTAATATATCATAAAAAAATTGCTTAAAAAAATACCTACAAAAATCCTAAAAAGATGTGTGTCCCATCAAAAAATCAGTCCAACGTCAAATAAATCGAGCTGCTAAATCTGGGCAAAAAAAAGTTAAATAACACACCCAGTGTATTAACTTGGATAAGAGGCCAACATACAACCCCTGGCAAAAATTATGGAATCACCAGTCACTGAGGATGTTCCTTCAGTTGTTTATTGTTGTAGAAAAAAAGCAGATCACAGACATGGCCAAAAACTAAAGGCATTTCAAATGGCAACTTTCTGGCTTTAAGAAACACTAAAAGAAATCAAGAAAAATAATTGTGGTGGCCAGTAACAGTTAGATTTATAGAACAAGCACAGGGAATAAATTATGGAATCACTCAATTCTGAGGAAAAATTTATGGAATCATGAAAAACAAACAAACAAAATAACACTCCAACACATCACTAGTACTTTGTTGCACCACCTCTGGCTTTTATAACTGCTTGCAGTCTCTGAGGCATTGACTTAATGAGTGATAAACAGTACTCTTCATCAATCTGGCTCCAGCCTTCTCTGCCAATTCATCTTTGCAGGTTGGAGCCTTGTCATGGACCATTTTCTTTAACTTCCACCACAGATTTTCGATTGGATTGAGATCCGGACTGTTTGCAGGCCATGACATTGACCTTATGTGTCTTTCTTCAAGGAATTTTTTCACAGTTTTTGCTCCATGGCAAGATGCATTATCATCTTGATAAATGTTTTCATCATCCCCAAACATCCTTTCAATAGATGGGATAAGAAAAGTGTCCAAAATTTCAATGTAAACCTGTGCATTTATTGAAGATTTAATGACAGCCCTCGCCCCAGTGCCTTTACCTGACATGCAGCCACATATCATAATTGACTGTGGAAATTTGCATGTTTTCTTCAGACAGTCGTCTGCATAAATCTCATTGGAACGGCACCAAACAAAAGTTCCAGCATCATCACCTTGCCCAATGCAGATTCGACATTCATCACTGAATATGACTTTCATCCAATCATCCACAGTCCATGATTGCCTTTCCTTAGCCCATTGTAACCTTGTTTTTCTTGTGTTTAGGTGTTAGAGATGCTTTCTTTTAGCTTTTCTGTATGTAAATCCCATTTCCTTTAGGCGGTTTCTTACAGTTCGGTCACAGATGTTGACTCCAGTTTCCTCCCATTTGTTCCTCATTTGTTCTGTTCAACATTTTCTGTTTTCAAGGCATATTGCTTTAAGTTTTCTGTCTTGACGCTTTGATGTCTTCCTTGGTCTACCAGTATGCTTGCCTTTAACCACCTTCCCATGTTGTTTGTATTTGGTCCATGTTTTAGACACAGCCGACTGTGAACAACCAACATCTTGTACAACACTGCGTGATGATTTACCCTCTTTACCTACATACTAGCAAGCAGATTTAATCTGATGCAGGTGTTAGTGTTTGTAATGAAAATTTACAGGGTGATTCCATAATTTTTTCCTCAGAATTGAGTGATTCCATAATTTATTCCCTGTGCTTGTTCTATAAATCTAACTGTTACTGGTCACCACAATTATTTTTCTTGATTTCTTTTAGTGTTTCTTAAAGCCAGAAAGTTGCCATTTGAAATGCCTTTAGTTTTTGGCCATGTCTGTGATCTGCTTTTTTTCTACAACAATAAACAACTGAAGGAACATCCTCAGGGACTGGTGATTCCATAATTTTTGCCAGGGGTTGTATATGCATTCAAAGTCTGGGCCATGTATGTTATAAAATGGGATATGATATGTACATGCATATAAATATAATGATCAATACATGCATATGTCATATAGTGGACATTAACATATGTATATTCGGCCTAATATTGCACTTATTGGAAATATATATGGAAACAAAGTACAGCCATATTTATATTGGTATATAATGAAAATGTTGATCGGTATACCACATAACTGTAAATTATAAAAAAAAACATTTAAAAAAAAATTAGTAGGGCGGGAGGAAACGAGAATGGAAAAGATCCAGTTGTGTGTGTGTATACACACACACACATACATATACATATATATATATATATATATATATATATATATATATATATATATATATATATATATATATATATATATATATATATGTGTGTGTATGTATATATGTTTGTATATATGTATATATATATAATAATTATGTGTGTAGAACATCATAGGATACAAAGTAGATGGGGAAAATTGTAAAAAAAAAACTAAAATGATGCAAGTGAAGAATGGCGAATTAAAAGTATAGAAAGTGTAAACAATACTCAATCTATTTATATTGTGTTGTGTTCATTTCGATTTCCTCCTTCAGGCCATTAGGCGACATGCTATTTAAAGAATAAATCCAATAAGTCTCTTGTTTACATAAACATGAAAATCTCTCGGCTGGGGCATATTTGTCAGATATAAATTCAATGACCCATACTTGGAGATCAGCAATCTCTTTTTGATGATGAGCAGCAAAATGGCGCGCAACACTGGTATGTGGGGTTACCAGCCTGGATAGCTTGACAGTGCTCTCCAAATCTGGCACGTAGGGCCCTTATAGTCCTACCAATATGAGTCCACAAGGACAAGATATACAGTAAATTACATGTGTAGTGGAACAGTTATAGAAAGAACTTAAAGTAAAAGTCTTCCCATTGATCATGAAAGATTTTTTGCCATGTGTAACGTGAACTCGTGAGGCATAAAGCTTTTTTGCAGCGAAACATCCCTATGAGTGGGATTAGTGTTGGTTGTCTGAATCTATTGTGGTTATTACCCTGGGATTTGGTTTTGCTAGGAGCAATTTTACTCTTGATGTTAGGTGCCCTTCGGTTAGCAAATTTGGGTTTATCGGGTAAGGACATAGGTAGATGTGGATCCTGAGTCAGAATTGACCAGTGTTTCCTAAAGATGCTCTCCATTTTTTTGTGACTAGCATGATACAGTGTAATGTATCGAGTCACTGGTTCAGAAGTATGTTTTTTGGAGATGGGCAGGCTTTCGGTTTGATACGAGGAACAAGCCTCTTCAATGAGGTTGTTAGGATAGCCTTTGTCAAGGAACTTTTTCTTAAGTGCAATACTCTGGGAAGTGTAATCATCCAACCTCGTACAGTTACGTCTTAAGCAATGGAATTGGCTTTTGTGCACATTACTTACCCACCTAGGGTAATGGCAGCTGGAATAATGTAAAAATGAGTTTCCAGCTGTCGGTTTAGTATAATTCTTGGCTGTAATAGTACTATCAGAATGGAAGAGGTATAGGAAACATATTGAGTCAGGGTCCATAACTGAGGTAAATGTTAGGCCAAAAGTATTGGTGTTACAGTATGCGACAGTCATTGACAGAGCTCGCTGGACCATCCCAGATTATAATATCATCAATATATCGGCCGTAGAAGACCAGGTGTGCAGAGAAGGGCTTGTCAGTCCCAACATACCTGGACTCCCACAGCCCCATAGTTAAGTTGGCGTAGCTTGGGGCAAAATTGGCCCCCATAGCTGTACCCTGTTTTTGTAGGTAGAAGTCACCATCAAAAGAAAAATGATTATGCTCCAAACAGAACTGGGCGGCTATGAGGATAAAATCGATTTGCTGTGTATTAAGAGTAGAGTCGTAATTAAGAAAGTGTGCTACAGCCTGCAGGCCAACTTTCTGTGGTATCGAGGTGTATAAGGAACACACGTCCAAAGATGCCCACAAATAAGTTGGTTCCCAGGTGTACGGGCATAACTGTTCTATCAAGTGGGTGCCATCTCGGATATATGAAGGGAGTGCCTGTGCTAGCGACTCGAGAAAGTAGTCTATATACAAAGAATAGCTAGTTGTTTTGCTATCCATTGAAGCAGCTATTGGACGACCTGGCAGATTATTGGTATCTTTATGAATTTTGGGTAAATGGTACAGATATGGTACTATATGGTACATGTGCCGGTTCTATAAGGCGGTTCATATCCTGGGGTAGAGAACTGGAAGACAGATTATCTCAGCCACCAGCAGATCTGCCCGGGGGAATTTGCCAGCGTTGGGGGTGGCCAGATGTTGATCTATTGGCATGCAGGTTCAACAACAAGCTACATCAGTTTGTGTCCCGAATAAGAGATTCCCTGGCAATCGAAGCAGATGCACTGTTAGTTCCATAGATCCAGTACTCCCTGGTTTATGCTTTCCCCCGATCCCTCTCTTTCCACAGTATGCGGAAGATGGTTGGACTATATCAAGGACATCTCAGACAATTTTTCCAATCCCTAGTTAAAGTATATCATGAAAAAAGAAGAGAAGGGGGGGAGGGAATATAGGGATCCCCCCTCCCTCCTCAGTTGGAATGGGACTTTGAAGGAAAATACTGAGTTTAGTAGGTGAACATCAAACAAGTTTGATAAAAAGTTAACAATATTTATTGAAGTATGATTAAAATAGCATTTGTCAAATACATGTACAGACATATGACCATCCAGTAGTAAATTTCAGAATTCATACGTGACTAAAGCCAACATGTTTCGCAAAAGTATTTTCGCTTCATCAGGGCTAGACACAATGTCATTGATTCATTTAAACTGCATAAACAATGAACAATCACAAGTTACGTAATGGTCATACATGAAATCAAATCATAACAATAGAAAAACATCAATTACATAGAATTATTGCTCACCTACTATTAAAATGTCAAAGGAATAAGGCTATTCCCACCATTCACCGGATATCGACCGCTTAACCCACCGGATTGTCCCTGGGTGCCAGATCTCAGAAGGACAATACCAGTAGGAGGACTGGACCACACACTAAGGGCAATATAGGCTGGTGTCCCGTACTGAATCAAAGACGGGAAACCCATAAGCTCCTCTGATTCAGAATAAATCATACATAATACTAACAATGACCATTACGGTCAAATAGGTCTAATGCATTGTATGTTAATAAAGTTTTAATATGACGCCCAAATCAGTACATTACATAGAAAGTATGTCAAGCAAGTCCCTCTCTCTCTTTTTTTTCTCTCCTCCTCCCCCCTCTCCCCCTTTCCTTTTTCCTTCCCCCCCCCCCCTTTTCTCCCCCTCTTTTCCTTCTTCCCCCTCTTCTTTCTCCCCCCCTTCCCTTATTCTTTCTCTCTTTTCCCCTCTTCTTCCTTCCCTCCCTTTCCTTCCCATCTGTCCCCTCCCTCTTCTCCCCCACTTTGGCATAGATGTCTTTTAAACACTATACTATATATACTACAAACATACTTTCTATGTAGTGTACTGGATGGTCATATGTCTGTACATGTATTTGACAAATGCTATTTTAATCATACTTCAATAAATATTGTTAACTTTTTATCAAACTTGTTTGATGTTCACCTAGTAAACTCAGTATTTTCCTTCAAAGTCCCATTCCAACTGAGGAGGGAGGGGGGATCCCTATATTCCCTCCCCCCCCCCCCTTCTCTTCTTTTTTCATGATACCCTCTCTTTCCACATTTTTTGCACAGGATTCGGGGAGAGGGGGTTTTATCCTGCGATGTCCACCTGTCCCTCGGCCATCCGGAACTCTCCCTCCTGATTGGCTGAGACACAGCAGCAGCACTATTGGCTCCTGCTGCTGTCAATCAAAGTCAGTTAGCCAATCAGAAGAAAGAGGGAGCGGGGCTGAACCACAGCTCTGTGTCTGAACGGACAAAGGGAGCTGTCACTCGGCTTAAGTGCCTCCATAGCAAGCTGCTTGCTGTGGGGGCACTCAACAGGAGGGAGGGGCCAGGAGCAACAAAGAGGGACCCGAGAAGAGGAGGCTTCAGGCTGCCCTGTGCAAATCCACTGCACAGAGCAGGTAAGTATAACATATTTGTTGTTTTTTTTTTTTTTTAATTTTTTTTTTAAACAAGACTTTACAATCACTTTAAGTTATACATATATATTATTATAAGCATATATTTTCTTATAATTTGCACGTAATGTATACCTCATCTTGTTATGTGGTATAATTATATGTAAATATGATGTGATGTATTGTGTATCCATCAATGAACATTTCTAGCAAGCAGAGGGCTGATGAATGTCTTCCTCCTACCCACTCGTTTTTTTAATTAAGATTGGTTAACCACTTCAGCCCCGGAAGGATTTACCCCCTTCTTGACCAGAGCACTTTTTACAATTTGGCACTGCGGCGCTTTAACTGCTAATTGCGCGGTCATGCATTGCTGTACCCAAACAAAATTTGCATCCTTGTGCCCACAAATAGAGCTTTCTTTTGATGGTATTTCATCACCTCTGCAGTTTTTATTTTTTGCGCTATAAATGGAAAAAGACCGAAAATTTTGAAAAAAAAATGATATTTTCTACTTTTTGTTATAAAAAACAATCCAATAAACTCAATTTTAGTCATACATTTAGGCCAAAATGTATTTGGCCACATGTCTTTGGTAAAAAAAATGTCAATAAGCGTATATTTATTGGTTTGCGCAAAAGTTATAGCGTCTACAAACTAGGGTACATTTTCTGGAATTTACACAGCTTTTAGTTTATGACTGCCTATGTCATTTCTTGAGGTACTAAAATGTCAGGGCAGTACAAACCCCCCCCCCCCCAATGACCCCATTTTGGAAAGTAGACACCCCAAGGAAATTGCTGAGAGGCATGTTGAGCCCATTGAATATTCATTTTTTTTGTCCCAAGTCATTGAATAATGACAAAAAAAAAAATTTACAAAAAGTTGTCACTAAATGATATATTGCTCACACAGGCCATGAACATATGTGGAATTGCACCCCAAAATACATTCTGCTGCTTCTCCTGAGTATGGGGATACCACATGTGTGGGACTTTTTGGGAGCCTAGCCGCGTACTGGGCCCCGAAACCAAGCACTGCCTTTAGGATTTCTAAGGGCGTAAATTTTGGATTTCACTCCTCACTACCTATCACAGTTTTGAAGGCCAAAAAATGCCAAGATGGCACAACCACCCCCCCAAATGACCCCATTTTGGAAAGTAGACACCCCAAGCTATTTGCTAAGAGGCATGTTGAGCCAATGAAATATTTTATATTTTGCCGCAAGTTGCAGGAAAATGACAAACTTTTTTTTTTTTTTGCACAAAGTTGTCACTAAATGATATATTGCTCACACAGGCCATGGGCATATGTGGTATTGCACCCCAAAATACATTCTGTTGAATCTCCTGAGTACGGGGATACCACATGTGTGGGACTTTTTGGGAGCCTAGCCGCGTACGGGGCCCCGAAAACCAAGCACCGCCTTTAGGATTTCTAAGGGCATAAAGTTTTGATTTCATTCTTCACTACCTATCACAGTTTTGAAGGCCATAAAATGCCCAGATGGCACAAAACCCCCCAAATGACCCCATTTGGAAAGTAGACACCCCAAGCTATTTGCTGAGAGGCATGGTGAGTATTATGCAGCTCTCATTTGTTTTTGAAAATGAAGAAAGACAAGAAAAAAAAATTTTTTTTTTCTTTTTACAATTTTCAACTTTGTGAAAACTTTGTGAAAAAAAGTGAGGTCTGCAAAATAGTCACTATGCCTCTCAGCAAATAGCTTGGGGTGTCTACTTTCTAAAATAGGTCATTTGGGGGGGTTTTGTGCCACCTGGGCATTCCATGGCCTCTGAAACTGTGAAGAGTGAAATCAAAAATTTACGCACTTAGATAGCCTGAAGGCGGTGCTTGGTTTTCGGGGTCCCGTACGCGGCTAGGCTCCCAAAAAGTCTCACACATGTGGTATCCCCATACTCAGGAGAAGCAACAGAATGTATTTTGGGGTGTAATTTCACATATTCCCATGGCATGTTTGACCAATATATCATTTAGTGACAACAGTGCAAAAAAAAAGTGTCTTTTTCCCGCAACTTGTGTCACAATATAAAATATTACATGGACTCGACATGCCTCTTAGCAAATAGCTTGGGGTGTCTGCTTTCCAAAATGGGGTCATTTGGGGGGGGGGGTTGAACTGTCCTGGCATTTTATGCACAACATTTAGAAGCTTATGTCACACATCACCCACTCTTCTAACCACATGAAGACAAAGCCCTTTCTGACACTTTTTGTTTACATGAAAAAAATATTATTTTTTTGCAAGAAAATTACTTTGAACCCCCAAACATTATATATTTTTTAAAGCAAATGCCCTACAGATTAAAATGGTGGGTGTTTCATTTTTTTTTTCCACACAGTATTTGTGCAGCGATTTTTCAAACGCATTTTTTGGGGAAAAAACACACTTTTTTAAATTTTAATTTACTAAAACACACTATATTGCCCAAATGTTTGATGAAATAAAAAAGATGATCTTAGGCCGAGTACATGGATACCAAACATGACATGCTTTAAAATTGCGCACAAACGTACAGTGGCGACAAACTAAACTACATTTTTAAAAGCCTTTACAGGTTACCACTTTTTAGATTTACAGAGGTCTACTGCTAAAATTACTGCCCTCGATCTTACCTTCGCGGTGATACCTCACATGCACGGTGCAATTGCTGTTTACATTTGACGCCAGACCAACGCTTGCGTTCGCCTTTGCGTGAAAGCAGGGGGGGACAGGGGTGCTTTTTTTTTTTTTTTTTTTTTTTTTTTCTTATTTTTTTTTGCTTTTTTATCTTATTTTTAAACTGTTTCTTTCATTTTTTTTATTTTTTTAATCATTTTTATTGTTATCTCATGGAATGTAAATATCCCCTATGATAGCAATAGGTAGTGACAGGTACTCTTTTTTTGAAAAAATTGGGGTCTATTAGAACCTAGATCTCTCCTCTGCCCTCAAAGCATCTGACCACACCAAGATCGGTGTGATAAAATGCTTTCCCAATGGCGCTGTTTACATCCCGCGAAATCTAAGTCATGAAATGCTCGTAGCTTCCGGTTTCTTAGGCCATAGAGATGATTGGAGCCATTCTGGTCTCTGATCAGCTCTATGGTCAGCTGGCTGAATCACCGGCTGCATTCTCAGGTTCCCTGTTGGGAAAAGAGCCAGAGAAAAACATGGAAGACGGTGGGGGGTATTCCCTCCCACTGCTTGTAAAAGCAGTCTAGAGGCTAATTAGCCGCTAGGATTGCTTTTACATGAAAGCCGACCGCTGGCTGAAAAGAACGATACCAAGATGATACCTAAACCTGCAGGCATCATTCTGGTATAACCACTCAAAGTCCAGCAACATACCAGTACGTTGCTGGTCCTTGTTGGGCATATATTGTAAACTTTTTTTTCATGCAGCCTGTGGGCTGAACGAAAAAAAAATATTGATCGGTGGGTATGCCCACCATTTAGAATACCTCCCTTCATCCACCCACTTCTAATGATGGGCATACATGCACCGTTTATGCCGGATCATGGGGGCATCCTCCTGCAAAAGGTAGGAGCAAATCGCTCCTCCACCCACTGCTGCCCCCATGCTTCGGCATATATGCTGAAGTATGTAACTGGTGGTGAAATCACCTCCGACAGCGCTGGAGTCACGGCTTTATGTATCGTGGGAGCAAACGCTGTTGCTGTCAAGATAAAAAAATCCGCGCTGCAACTGAATGGCATACCTGCTAAGCAAATGATGGTTAACAATAAAACAAAGTAACATTACAGTAGAACAGTAATGCCCCGTACACACGGTCGGATTTTCCGACGGAAAATGTGTGATAGGACCTTGTTGTCGGAAATTCCGACCGTGTGTAGGCTCCATCACACATTTTCCATCGGATTTTCCGGCACACAAAGTTTGAAAGCAGGCTATAAAATTTTCCGACAACAAAATCCGTTGTCGGAATTTCCGATCGTGTGTACACAAATCCGATGCACAAAGTGCCACGCATGTTTAGAATAAATAAAGAGATGAAAGCTATTGGCTACTGCCCTGTTTATAGTCCCGACGTACGTGTTTTACGTCACCGCTTTCAGAATGATCGGATTTTCCGACAACTTTGTGTGACCGTGTGTATGCAAGACAAGTTTGAGCCAGCATCCGTCGGAAAAAATCCTAGGATTTTGTTGTCGGAATGTCCGATCAATGTCCGACCATGTGTACGGGGCAGAAGACTTACCATGCCTGCAAAGCAAATACAAAAAAAAATAGTAAAAAATAAAACATTTAAACGCAACCTGTGCCTAAAATATATATATGCCGAAGCATGGGGGCATCCTCCCACAAAAGGCAGGAGCAAATCGCTCCTCCACCCACTGCTGCCCCCACGCTTCGGCATATATGCTGAAGTATGTAACTGTGGTGGTGAAATTACCTCCGACAGCGCTGGAGTCACGGCTTTATGTATCGTGGGAGCAAGCGCTGTTGCTGTCAAGATAAATAAATCCGCTCTGCAGATGAATGGCGTACCTGAAAACAAAAAAAATGGTTACCAATAAAACACAGTAAACAGTAAAGTATAAAAAAATTGCATACCTATAAAGCAAACATGATAAAAATGTAACAATAAAACATTGCAGAATAGAATACAGTAAAAAAGAGCAGAACAATAGAGAGAGAACAATAAAACGACAACTATTTTTGTTTTATATATATATATTTTTTTTTTTTACACTTTTTTTTGTAACTTTAACTTTTGTAACTGGTACCAGGTTTGGGTCTCTCAAAATGCGATGACATCTTGGAAGACCCTGTGAAAGTGTGTCCTAGTCTGTGCAGTGCTGTACCCTACGCTAATACTCAACTAGTGTATGGTAGCGTTCAAAACATTCACCAATGCAAAGACCAGGATTGTCAGGACAGGAGGGACAATAATAGCGGGTGTCGCACCTAAATCCGCGCTTGCTGCAGACACAACATCTTTTTTGGGGAGCTCGTTGGGTAGGGGTACTCGGGAGGGCATAAAGAAAATGCCTCTCATGCAGCTGGCTTACTGCATTTGGTTGGGAAAGGTGAGGTGGAGCACCGTCTGGAAACAGAAGGGCTCTGACGATCTCTTCCTGGAATTTAAGGAAGGATCCAGTCCGACCTGAAGCTCTGTATAGCACATAAGCATTCAGCAAAGCCAATTGAAATAAATAGACACTTTTTTGTACCAGCGTCTGGCCTTATGGGCAACTAGGTACGGCGCCAGCAACTGGTCGTTGAGGTCCACCCCTCCCATATTTTGGTTATAATCGTGGACACAAAGGGGTTTCTCTACAACACCAGTCCCCGTAGTAATTTGAACCGTCGTGTCTGCATGAAGGGAGGTGAGAACGAAAACATTCTTATTATCCCTCCACTTCATAGCGAGCAAATTATTACACTGCAAGCAGGCTCTCTCCCCCAGCCTAAGACGGGAATCTACAAGCTGCTAAAGAAAGCCCAGGCGATTAGGTCGCACGGTGCCACATGCTCCAATCTGATGATCAAAAAGGTGACTAAAAAGTGGCGCGCTCGTGTAATAATTGTCCACGTACAAGTGGTACCCCTTTCCGAATAAGGGTGACATGAAGTCCCACACAATTTTGCCAGCGCTGCCTATGTAATCAGGGCAGTTTGTCGGCTCTACGTGACTATCTTTGCCCTCATAAACCATAAAACTACATGTATAGCCTGTGGCCCTGTCACAGAGCTTATACATCTTGACCCCGTATCTGGCACGCTTGCTGGGAAGGTACTGTTTGAATGACAAGTGGCCAGAAAACTTAATTAGGGACTCATCAATGCAGACAACTTGATGGGGAGTAAACAAGTCTGCAAAACGTTGGTTGAAGTGGTTTACGAGGGGCCGAATTTTGTAGAGCCGATCGTTTTCGTTTTCAGGATCTCCACGAGGACGACAGAGTTCATTGTTGTTGAAGTGCATGAACCGCAAAATCTGCTCGTATCGTGCCCTGGCCATGGAGTCAGAGAACACGGGCATATGGTAAATTGGGTCAGTGGACAAATATGACCGCAACTCACTCTTTTTAGTTATGCCCATGTTGAGGGAAAGGCCCAAAAAGATCTTAAATTCGGAAACTGCAGTTGGTTTCCGATTTCTGGCAAGGGAGGACTGGGAATTAGTGGCGATGTGTTGACCAGCGTACAAATTGCTTTGGTCCACAATAGATCTCTAGAGATCTTTGGTAAAAAACAGCGAATAAAAATCCAGTGACGTAAAATCAACTGTTTCCACCTGAATGCCGGGTTGGCCAGTGAATGGGGGAAGTACGGGTGCTGCAGAAGTGGTGGGTTCCCAATTTGGATTGGCGAATGCAACAGGAAGGGCACTATGGGCACGACGGGCCTGTGTTCGTCTTCTTGGTGGCAGCGGGACACTACTTGTGCTTGCCACCTCGCCAGCTTGAACTGCACATATGGGACTCGCCACGTCACCAAGTGTTTCTGCAGTGCTGGATGTACGACCAGGGTGTACTAGGCCGTTGGTACTTGCCAGTTCACCAGAAGGAATTGTGGTGCTAGTACTTCTCTGCTCCATACGAGGGACCTGCGGTTTTTCCATTTCAAGGACAGAAGAAGAAGTTCGGGGTCTGGTACTCCTGACCTTGGCAGGGACCACAACTCAGTTGTCAGAGCTATCTGTCATGGAGCCGCTGTCGTCTACAGGATCGTATTCTGAGTCTGAATCTGACAGATGAGTGACTTCCTCTTCACTATCTGTCATGCTCAGAAACGTGTAGGCCTCTTCACTAGTGTACCTTCGATTTGCCATTTTGGGCTCTAAATTTAGGGGTACACTAGTGAGACTCACAGGCAAAAAAGCTCCTGACTGTTAGCGATTGTATCAAAACGCTACCAACAAAAACTGTTAGTGATCGCAGGGATCAGGCCTGACTCTGCGAACGCTGCAGTTATGTGTGTTTAGTGTTTTGTAAGTGACAGTGATCGATCGATACTACACTTGGGTGGGCTGGGCTGGGCCGAGGGGCAAAACGCAGGTGCTAGCAGATATCTGGGCTGATCCCGCCAACACTGCGTTTTTGGAACCCTAAACTGCTGGGGATGCTAGTATAGATCTGATTGGATCAGATATTGATCCGTTCAGATACTATACCACTAAGGGAGGTGTATGCTGTGTGCGTGGGTGTTAGCGGTACTGGCACTAACCTAACGCTACCTGGGGCGACGCAGACCTTATCTGACCCTAAAAACTTAACTTATATCACCGCCGGGCGGTTAGGGGGTTAAACCTTTATAAGGTAATAAACGGCGGGTGCCCTGAAGCTATAATAAACAAACTAACTAACCAGCGTCACCCGTAACAGTTATACGGTGATCACTGGTGAAAGGGTTAACTATGGGGCAATCAGGGGGTTAAAACCTTTATTAGGTAGTATATGGGGGTCCCTGTTGCTATAAAACGCTGACGGCGAACCTATATACTTACCTCCCTAACTAGCGTCACCTGTGTCACTAATACAGCGATCAGAAAAACGATTGCTTTGTGACACTGGCGACGGGGGGGTGATCAAGGGGTTAAAACTTTATTAGGGGGGGTTAGGGGGGTACCCTAGACCTAAAGGGGCTAACCCTAACTGCGCTACCACTTATAACTGTCACAAACTGACACCAATGCAAAAAAAAAAAAACTGCTATTGGTGTCACTGTGACAGGGGGTACAGGTGGGTGATGGGGGGTGAAAAGTGTGCCTAGTGTGCATTACTGAAAGTGTAGTGTTGGTGCAACTCACATTGATGTCTTCTCTCCTCTGCGCCGGAATGAAAAGACCGGCTCGAGGAGAGATGACATCACTTCCTCTGCTGCTGTTTACATTACAGCAGCAGAGGAAGATTTTCATTCGTGGGGAGCGATTGTGAGGGGGTGGCCACGAATGAGTGGCCTCCCCCTCAGCCTGTATCGCTTCCCCAACGAAGCCGACCGCCAGGTACGTGATTTTGCCTGCCCGTGCCTTTCTGCCGCAGTATATCTGTGTTAGGCGGTCGGCAACTGGTTAATGGTTGAACAAAGATACTATATTTGAATTTCAAGACACAGGAAACACGCTTAGTTTTCTCTCATTCTCCTTTAGCTGCAGACACGCTTTTAGACAAAAGCATACATTTACGCACACACACACACATATTTTTCATACATTATCACAATTAAACATCTTCTGTTATTTATTTTTATTTTACTGTATTTTTTATGCATTTTTGTATTGATTTTTGTATCTTTGCTGTACTGTTGATACCTTCTGTGTGATCAAATAAAGTCACACTTATTTTTGATATTGCTGGCTGTTTCATCAAAATGATTATACACAATCACCTAAGATACTTAGAAATAGTATGTGTCCAAAATACCTTACAGATTAGAGGAGAAAATCTAAAAGAAGCAAGAAGCTTTTAACATGCGGGAGTATTAAAAAAACATTTAAAAGTTCTTAGATTGTTTGAGTAAGGTGCCAAAAAAAATATATACTCCATAGTGTGTCCTCAAGGACACGATAACTAAGACAGCAAAAATTACGGCGTTGCATACATTTTGTATTGCAAAAGCCATTCCGGCATTAGTTAACCATGTGATAAAATACTCCCCCTGCACAGAGAAAAAAATTATGGTAGATTGGTTGCATGCTATTATTCGCATATAAAATCATGGAGCAAATTGATGAATTCTCTGGAAGAGTTTTTCAGTCTGGCTGGCTGTGGCTGTTAAATTATTGCAATTTTCATTATGCTTGAATTTTTGTGCCTCAAAGATTAGTTTGCAGAAGATGTAACTGCAACTAGCTTCTTTACATACTGTCCGATTTGAAAATGGAAAGTTTTACACTGTTGGCAGCTGGAGAATTATAACTAATGATGCAAATGGTCATGGGGGCTGTGTTGGTAATGTACTGACAGAGGTTTCAGATGTTAATGCATCAAGATGTGATCTTTATTATTATTTTTTTTGTTTTTGCTTTTTGCATGAGTGTACTTTCAATGCTGCTATGAAAATAAAGTCCTAGTCGATAGTATTTTTCTTAATACCTTTTTTATATCCTAGATCCTTGATGATGGAGGCGATTTGACTCACTGGGTTTACAAGAAATATCTAAATGTTTATAAAAAGATTCGGGGCATTGTGGAGGAAAGTGTGACTGGAGTGCACAGGTGAGCTAGATTTGGAGTCTGCACCCTGAAGTCACACTAATATGAACCAGGTCTTTTTCATTATTTTCACCTTCTTATTCTGCCAGTAATGTTTTGGCTACTTAAGAGCCAGACTGTACATACCCTTTCATTACCCGGTCATTCTTTAGTTGTCAGTGCTGTGATAGCTTGACTGACAATCACTTGGTCGTGCATCACTGCACCCAAATGAATTTTATATAATTGAGACCAATAGAGCTTTCAGCTGGGGGTATTTAAAAAACATTTCTATTTATTATATTTATTTAAAATGTTTGCTATATAATACTAAAAGGAAGAAAGACTGAAATATTAGAAAACAATGTTTCCCTTATTTTCTTTCAAAATACCAGAGCAGTCCAAATAAAAAAAAAAAAAAAAAAAAAAGTCCTGCTGTCTGTGTCAATGGATGCAGCAGTGGGTCTCGGGAGTGCGCTTTCCAAGGGGGCACCCGATGAAGAGGAGGGGCCTCGAGTGGCGGCGGGGCACCCCAGAAGAGGAGGAACGGGGCTGCTTTGTTCAAAACCCTTGCACAGAGCAGGTAAGTATAACATGTTTATTATTTTTATTAAAAAAAAGCGAACCTTAACAATCACTTTACTTATTATTGAACCTATTGGCAGTTCTGTTTTCTATGTTGTTGCCAACCCCTCAGTTTGTTTGGAGACATCCTATGGTCTATGATTACAAGTCCTGTTTCCTGCACTGTACAATTAGGGTAAAGGGAAATTTGACTCGCCTTTAAATTTCTTATCTTGAAGTACAATATAGGAGACAGGACCCTTTCCTCTGTCTCCTGTGGTCTCTCCTTATTGCTTGCCAGAGTGGGTATGTTTCCTAATAAAGGGCCAGTGTTTAAATCAGAGCTCCACCCAAAAGGGGAAGGTCCGCTTGTTTGCACCCTCCACTGCCACCTTTGGCATTTTTTTTGGTGGGTTGCAGGTACCTGGTTCTGACACTTTTGGTTAAGATCGCCACGACGATCTTCGAGTATGTCCGGCCCCTCTTTCCCCCCCACTGCTTTCTGGGACACGCACAGGACCCAGAAGATGGCAGGACGATTCAGAAAGCGCAGTGCGACACGTGCATGCGCAGTAGGAAACCGCCTGTGAAGCCTGAAGGTAATCACATGGTACATACATTAGCAAAACCAAAAATAATTTCTATGGAAGCGCTTGGGACATCTACTATGGAGCCATAAAGGTATTATACCAGCAGTGAAGCCTGAAGGTTTTACTGCTGGTTTCCCTTAGTTAAGATGACGGCGCCTGCACCCCAAGCTGATCAGCTTGGGTGCCGACATAGCTGGATGCCTGGACATATAAGTATCCTTATGTTAAAGATGAGCAGCTACAGTATTTGTAGCTGCTGACTTGTATTTTTTTAGAGGGAGACTGGAGCTCCTCTTGCAGCATATCCAGTGCCATTGTATAACCATACCGGTAATGGGCCCATGTCTAATCACCTGAAGGTAGCCAGCATATAACCCCTAGACTATGAATACAAGCCCCGTGTCCTGTACTCCCAAGATAAGGAATTTACAGAGACGTTCAAATGAATTTCAACATCCAAGATTAAATCCTCTTGATATCTGCAATTTGGTGTAGTTTTCTGTTTTTTAAAAGGGCTTCTCACTCATGGTTCATCTTTACTTAAAATCTGTTGTTGAGTTGTTCGAAGTTGAATTTTCTTTCAGCTATAACTACATACATAATCAGAAAGTATTTGTTTTCTGCCACTTTTACAGGCTGTATCAATTATCCAAGGCTGGTAAACTTTGTGTTCCTGCCATGAATGTAAACGACTCTGTAACGAAGCAGAAGTTCGACAACTTATACTGCTGTCGAGAGTCCATCCTGGATGGGTAAGGAGAATGTTACTGCAAAGATTGAATGTTTAAATAATCCTTTGTATGGTTAATACAAATAATTTGTACTATGTCATGGCAAAAGGTTAAATTGTATGGCAGGTTAAGAAATGTGTTTATATATTTATATTATAAAGCAAAAAAGCACATGGTACATACATAAGCAAAAACAAAAACCATTTCTATGGAAGCGCTTAGGACATGTTATATGACACAGAACTGGCTCTTGAAGTATACTCTACTGTGGAGCCATAAGGGTATTATATTAGTCCGCTGGAGACTTGGTATTGGTGGTAAACAAAAACAAAATGTATTCAATGCCACAGAGAGGATAAGAAAACACAAAAGATAAAAATACAAATTTTGACCTATATAAACGTCTGGTTTATAAAAAACATACACTGACCAGTGGTATAATTCGAGTCAGTCATTCATTACAAAAGGCAAGCCTGATAAAAATACAATGTCACAGTGTTGGTGCTTACATTAAGTGTTCAAAGCCACAGGAGGATTTGCGGCAGGAACCTGCTAGTATCCGCTAACTGGAGCCTTGGCGCCCAAAACTCAAAAGTCAGGGATGATGTAATGCAAGATGCGCCGGGTGCTAGATGGAGCCAAGGAGAGCCACTGACCATGGGAAGAAAGTGAAACGCACCAAAGTGTTATCCTGTCATGTGATAATAGTAGGGACACAGTAATATAAAGGGCGTAAAACGGAACGGAAGGGAGGAGGCTAATTGAAAGAAAAATTGTAAAGCCTCAGGCTCAAGTGCACCACTTCCAAAGCTTTAAAAAAAAAAAAAAAAAAAAAACATTACCACAGTCATTACAATTAAATTACTACTACTAATAATAAACATATGTAACTCTATTTTCACAAGAATATCCATATATTTTGCCAGTTGGTTCGTACTCTTACAAGGTTTTACTAGGTGGGTGTTAGAGCCACTGATAAGGAAATTGTCTGATGGCTTAAAGGTTATGAAGTCAGAGTTCAGACCTCACAAGGAGTCAAGTTTTCAGAACTGAAACTTTTATTGACAGATTGCTTTTTTTATACAGTAAATATTACAAGTTAAGAGGAACTGCAGTCTGCTCACATAATTTGTAATAAAAAACATCTTTGCTATTCTGAAGCTTCCCTCCAACCACTTTGCATATTATTTTCTATATACTGTGATTCTGTGTATATATATATATATATATATATATATATATATATATATATATATATATATATATATATATATATATATATATATTGCAGAAATCTCCCTCCACTGAGTCTGGCTGCAACCATTTTAACTGTGGGCAGCTGAAGCCGCTGCCTGTTTACTTCCTGGATTTACACAGACACACCTCCTGTTCTGCAGCTTTCATTGGTCCTCTTATAACTAAACCCCCCCCCTGGCAAACTCTCAGGAGAGATAGAGAGCTGTTCATGATGTCATAAGCCTAGGCTTTTTACCAGACAAGAAACAGGAAGTGGCTGTATAAGGCATTTACTGGCAGAAAAAAAATATTTTACTATCCAAAGTTAAAACAACAAGGGCAGAAGATTTATTAGATGGAAAGTTGAAAAAAATGACTGAAGGTCCACTTCAATGAATTAACGTATTGGTGGGCGTATTTTGGTTTAACGACTTGACCTCCCTTCCTGACCAGAACATTTTTTGCAATTTGGCACTGCACTACTTTAACTGGTAATTACGCGGTCATGCAACACTGTACACAAACAAAATTTATGTCCTTTATGTGGTTCGCAAAAAAGTTATAGCATCTACAAACTATGGTATATATACTGGAATTTACACAGCTTTTACTTTCTGACTGCCTATCTCCTTTCTTGAGGTGCTAAAATGGCAGGGCAGTTCAACCCTCCCCCCCCACCCAAATTACCCCTTTTTGGAAAGGAGACACCCAAAGGAATTTGCTTGAGAAGCATGTTGAACCCATTGAATATTTAATTTTTTTGTCACGAGTGTTCAAAAATTGACAAAAAAAAAAATATATATATATTTTACACAAAGTCATTTAAATGATATATTGCTCACACATGCCATGGGTATATGTGGAAATACACCCCAAAATACTTTCTGCTGCTTCTCCTGAGTATGAGGATACCACATGTGTAAGACATTTTGGGAGCCTACCCGCTACGGGTGCCGAAAACCAATCACCGCCTTCAGGATTTCAAAGAGAGTAAATTGCTCATTTCACTTGTTACGTATCACAGTTTCAAAGGCCCAAAAAAGGCAAGATAGCACAACCCCCCCACCCCCCCTCCAAATGACCCCTTTTTGGAAAGTAGACACCCCAAACTAAAAAAAATATTTTTTGCCACAAGTTTCTGGAAAATTAACAGACTTTTTTTTTTTTTTTTTAAACAAAGTTATCGCTTAAATCATATATTGCTCACACAGGCCATGGGTATATGTGGAATTACACACCAGAATACATTCTGCTGCTTCTTCTGAGTATGAGGATACCACATGTGTAAAACTTTTTGGCAGTCTAGCCCCGTGAAGGGGAATCAACGTTCCAAAAAGGGGCCATTTGGGGGGGGGGCGGGTTGTGCTATTTTGGCATTTCAGGGGGGTGAATGGTTTTCAGGGTCCTGTATAAGGCTAGACTGCCAAAAAGTCTCACGTGTGGTGTCCCCATACTCAGGAGAAGCAGAAAAATGTATTTTGGGGTGTATTTTACATATACCCATGGCATGTGTGAGCAATATATAATTTAAGTGACACTTTTTTTTTTTTGTCATTTTTCAGAAACGTGACAAAAAATAAATTTGATGGACTCAACATACCTCTCAGCAAATACCTTGGGGTGTCTACTTTCCAAAAAGGGGTAAATTGGCGGGTATTTGAACTGTCCTGGCATTTTATGCCCAACATTAGAACCTTATGTCACACATCATCCACTCTTCTAATCACTTAAAGACCAAGCCTTTTCTGACACTTTTTTTGTTTGCATGAAAACAAATGTTTTATTTTGGTAGAAAATTACTTTGAACCCCTAAGCATTATATATTTAAAGCAGGGGCCCTACAGAATAAAACGATATGCTTTAAAATTGCGCATGTCCATGCAGTGGCGACAAACTACATACATTTTTAAAAGCCTTTACAGTTTACCACTTTAGATTTACAGAGCAGGTCTAGTGCTAGAATTAGATAAATTGTGTATAAGGGTGCTCTGAGTAATGGGACTGAGCAGATATTTGTCTTTATTGGAGGTGAAGGGGTTCAGATAATGAGGAATGCACTTAGGGCAGCACTCGAGAGATCACAAACTCTGGAAACAAGATAAACAGAAAAAAGGCGCCTCTAAGTGCAATAATAAAAAATATTTAATATCCCAAAAGGAATTAAAAACACTTACAAGATGGATGATGAGAGGAATGCATCATATGTATAATAGGGAAGGTGATCTGGCATCATATGATCCCAGTGTGTGTCAGGAGTTCCCAGAGATGTCACTGTGCAACAGAAAAACATCCCAGCAGGGCCAGCAGGGGGAAGCCACAGCTCTGGAAGCACTAATGGAGCAGCCGCACTGTCAGGATCAGCGTTGGATGCAAATCCCAGAAGTGACGTCAACGGAAGGGGACCAACAACCAGCGTGGAGCGCAAACCGGAAGTGAGATAAACAAAAAGGGATGCGTTTCTGAACTGATTGGTTCCTTCTTCAAGCCAATAGGAACTATTACACGTCACTTTTTGATGACCTCACGTCCGGTTTGCGGTCCACGCTGGTTGTTGGTCCCCTCTCGCTGACGTCACTTCTGGGATTCACATCCAACGCTGATCCTGACAGCGTGGCTGCTCCATTGGGGCCTCCAGAGCTGTGGCTTCCCCCTGCTGGCCCTGCTGGGATGTTTTTCCGCTGCACAGTGACATCTCTGGGAACTCCTGACACACACTGGGACCACATGATGCCAGGTCACCTTCCCTATCCCTATTCTTGTAAGTGTTTTTATTCCCTTTTGGGATATTAAAAGTTTTTTATTATTGCACTTAGAGGCGTCTTTTTTTGTTTTTTTTGTTTATCTAGTGCTAGAATTACTGCCCTTGATCTGATGTTCATGGTGATACTTCACATGCATGGTGCAATTGCTGTTTACATACGACACAAGACCGATGCTTGCGTTCGCCTTTGTGCACAAGCACAGGGGTGCAATATATATATATTTTTTCCTTCTGTTTTATTTTTTTTTATTACTTTTTTTTTATCACAGAGAATGCAAATGTCCCCTATAATAGCAATAGGTAGTGATACATACTCTTTTTTTGAAAAATGTGGGGTCTATTAGACTCTAGATCTCTCCTCTGCCTTTAAAGCATCTGACCACACCAAGATTGGTGAAATAAAATGCCTTTTCAATTTTCCAATGGCTCTGTTTATATTCGGCGAAACCAAAGTGATGAAATGCTCATAGCTTCCGGTTTCTTAGGCCGTAGAGATGATTGGAGCCGTTCTGGTGTCCGATCTGCTCTATGGTCAGCTGGCGGAACCACCGGCTGCATTCTTAGGCTTCCCGGTGGGACAGGAGAGCCAGAGAAAACCGTGGAAGGCAGCAGGAGGGGGGACATCCCCTCCCACTGCTCGTAAAAGCAATCTAGCGATTAATTAGCCACTAGGATTGCTTTAACATGAAAGCCGACCGCTGGCTGAAAAAAACTATACCAAGATGATGCCTACACCTGCAGGCATCATCCTGGTATAACCACTCAGTACGTTGCTGGTTCGTGTTTGTCATATATTGTGACGTTGTTATTTTTCATGCAGCCTGTGGGTTGAACAAAAAAAAAAAAGCTTGTCTGTATGCACAAAAAACGATGCATGCTCTGAAGCAAGTACGAGACGGAAGCGCTCGGTCTGGTAAAACTAGCGTTCGTAATGGAGATAGCACATTCCTCACGCTACAAATTCTGTGATATTTTAATGCAGCGCATTCTTTTGTGCTTTATAATGCTAGAATAATGAATTTGTTTCTTTATCATACATCCTAGGACACAGAGCCTCAAGTAATTACTTGGTGGTTATGGGCCTACCTTCAGGTGTTGACACTGGTATAACCAGGAAGTTAACTCCCCTATATAACCCCTCCTCCTTCCAGGAGTCCTCAGTTTTTTCGCCCCTTTCACACTTATACGACTTGTCCCACGATTTTGTACTGCAAAATCGTATGACAAGTCATTCTCCATGATTTTCAATAACTACCATTCATATTGGCACGACTTTAAGTTGTGCCGACTTGAAAGTAGTCCCTGCACTACTTTGGCCCAACTTCTATGCGAGTTGTACTCCATAGACCTCAATGTTAAACCCTCAAGTAGTATGCAAATCATACCTGAATAATATAGACAAGATTTCAGTACGACTTTGTAAGCACAGCTGTCTGGTATGAATCATGAGGGGGAACTCCGCGCCAAGTTTTAAATGAAAAAAACGGCGTGGGTTCCCCCCCAGGGGCATACCAGGCGCTTAGGTCTGGTATGGATCTTAAGGGGAACCCCCTATGCTGAAAAATCGGCGTGGGGGTCCCCCCCAAAATCCATACCAGACCCTTATCCGACCCCGGAGCTGCCTAATAAATTACTTTAAAAACCTGTGAACTGTGTTTTTTATTGACACTTTTTTCCCTATGTGAATGGGTAGGGGTACGATGTACCCCATACTCATTCACATAGGGTGGGGGGCCGGAATCTGGGGGCCTCCTTATTAAAGGGGGCTCCCGGATTTCGATTAACCCCGCCGCCCGCAGACCCCGACAACCAACGGCCAGGGTTGTCGGGGAGAGGCCCTTGTCCTCATCAACATGGGGACAAGGTGCTTTGGGGTGGGGGGGCCCGCACGGCGCCCCCCATGCCCCAAAGCACCCACCCCCCAATGTTGAGGGCATGCGGCCTGGTACGGTCCAGGAGGGGGGCGCTTGCTAGTCCCCACCTCCTTTCCTGACCGGCTGGGCTGCGTGCTCGGATAAGGGTCTGGTATGGATTTTGGGGGGACCCCCACGCCGATTTTTAGGCGTAGGGGGTTCCCCTTACAATCCATACCAGACCTAAGGGCCTGGTATGCCCCTGGGGGGGAACCCATGCCAGTTTTTTATTTAAAACTTGGCGTGGAGTTACCCCTCATGATTCATACCAAATACTGTATGTTTTCATTTGTTAATGCCAAAGTTGTGGCAAAGTAGTACTGCTCCCAAATCGCGGTAAAATCGCGGCCACGAAATTGCGGTAAAATTGTGCGACTTTGAAGTCGTATAAGTGTGAAAGGGGCCCAAGGTGTTGGATAGAGTGAAGATGTGCTCTGAGGAGCTCCAGGGAGGGATCCATGTTGGATTTAAAAAACCTCCACAACTGGATCCATCCTCGCCACTGAGGCCATAGGATGGTACCCGGGCCTCGCATTGAAGAACAAGGTTTTGCCTGTAAGCTTCTCTTTGAGAGCTGGACCCTAGGAACCAGGATGCTTTTTGGTTTTTCATATTACCTAAAGTTGTTCCTGAGGGGTGCTATACATGGTCCAAAAGAGCGGAACCCCTTTAAAAAGGGCCCCAGTCTTTGAAGGTTTAACTACGCTGCCCGCCGTGATGGGTGAAGTTTGGATCTGTCTGTTAAATCAGCAGTATCCTGCGAGGATAAGGTAAGGGGAGAAGCTTAGGAACTGTAAAACGTAAATGTATAACTGTCCTCGAGGGAGTATATTACACTTGCCTAGTAAGATGCCTTTTTCAGCAGCTCTGAGTCTGGCTATAGCAGCGGGTGTGGTCCCTGCAGCCAGAGGGGAGTTCTTAATTGAACAGATGGTGTTCCTCTTCTGAGGGATCTAAAGGGGTTACAGCAGTAGTTTATGAACATACAAAACCAGCCATTTGCATTTTTTTTGTATAAAGTGAAGTCTTCCTTTAAAACTAGGAGCTTAACAAACACTGCTGATAAAAATTCCCCTCCCCTCCCCTCCCTTCCCCTCCCCTCCCTTCCCCTCCCCTCCCCTCCCTTCCCCTCCCCTCCCCTCCCCTCCCTTCCCCTCCCCTCCCCTCCCTTCCCCTCCCCTCCCCTCCCCTCCCTTCCCCTCCCCTCCCCTCCCTTCCCCTCCCCTCCCTTCCCCTCCCCTCCCCTCCCCTCCCCTCTCCTCCCCTCCCCTCCCCTCTCCTCTCCTCTCCTCCCCTCTCCTCTCCTCCCCTCTCATCCCCTCCCCTCTCATCCCCTCCCCTCCTCCTGGAGAGGTGCGGTAACAGCTGACACTTATGTGTAATCAGGTTCTCACCTGAGGCTTAACACAGATGCTCTCAGTTCATATGCTGAAGACAGAGGTCTGTCACACTAAGGGTCACAGGAGCGCTGGGCATGTAGAGGTGTGTAAACAGGCATTTCCAGCACAGGAAATATTATGGTACTCAGTATCAAAGGTTTTTCCTTATGATGACATTGTTTTCTTTTGCTAAAACTGTTGTTCGGCAAATACCATTATTTGTTAAAGTGCCTCTGCTGTTGTGCTTAGCACATTTGATTTCCAGTGTACCACAAAAGTGCCAAGGATTCCACCCCCAGGCGCTGGGAACTCCAGTTATGCCTCCACACTGTCGTCCTCTCCGGAGATACCTGACATGGCACGCCAGGGTGAGTCATTGGAAGGAATTGTTGGTGCAACTGCTTCTCACACTTCAGATGTGACTGAAGATGCATTCTCCTCTGCCCTGTTGGGCTTAGAAGGAAGATTAGCGGCTTTAATCGCATTCTCCATCAAAGAAGATGGGAAGCATGCTAGATCCCCCTCCTCCACCTCAAACCCCCTTTTTCCAAGGGAACAGTGGGCACAGGATGAGGTGTTATCCTCAGGTGATCACGGGGGAAAACAAGCCAAAATTTTCCTCTGTGGAGGAGACAACAGTTGATGAACCTTATGCAACCTCACAATCTGACAGATTGATGGTACAAACTCTTACAGAGATGGTTCATTCCACTTTTTATACTACTCCTAACAGAGTAAGCTGAAGGTCCAGGTCCCTCCTTTGGTTTTTAAAAAAAAAAAAAAAAAAAACTTTTTTACAGCGCTTATTTATGCTGAATAGGATCATCTGGATGAGCATTTTTTCCCTCCAAAGAGTTTCTCAGTTCTCTATCATGGAGGAAAAATTCACAAGGGTTGGAAAGTACCAGCAGTAGACTCTGCGATTTCCAGCATCAAGATGCATAATTGCTTAAGCATCCAACAGATAAGGAGTTGGAATTTTTTTGTTAAAATCCTCCTACCAATGGCGCTATGTTTCCCCATAGATGCCATAAAAGACCCTATGGTTTGTGCCTCTTTCAAGCTAACTCTAGTAGAGTCAGCTGATAGTTCTGTTTTTTCTTAGGTTCCTTGGAACCTTCACTGCCTTTTTCATGTGTTTCCTGTACATGTACAGAGCCACGCAGAAATTCAACAGATCCATTCTAGATCTAAAAGAATCGAAATCAGTTCCTGAAGATCCGCTCCTTTCTATGGAGTCGATCAAGTCAGTAGTTTCTATCCTGCAAGGAGGAAAACTTCTGTCGCCTATCGGCATCAGGGATGCATATCTTCATGTGCATATATTTCCCGCTCACCAAAGGTTTCTGCGGTTCGAAGTAGAACAGCAGCATTTCAGTTTATAGCCTTGCTCTTCGGGCTAGCTACAGCACCTCGAGTGTTCACAAAGGTGCTAGCCCCACCTGTAGCCAGGTCAAGGGCACAGGGCTTAAACAGTCTTGGCATACCTAGAAGATCTATTGCTAATAGACCAATCGCTGTTCGGAGTAAGGTGTACGCATTACAACCAGTTACCTGGAAAGGTCTGGGTTGCATTCTCAACCTAGTAAAGTCTCCATTAAAATCGCTAAAAGAGGGTTGCAGTATTTTGGGTCTGATCATAGATGCAGCCCAGAAAAAGGGTCTTCTTGCCCAGAAAAAAAACAAAAAACACACACCACTCTATAAAAGAGTTGGCGCAGATGGTCAGGTCAAAAGGAGGTCCCTCCATTCACCTTTGCATGAGGTTGTTAGAAAGGATGGTGGCTTCATTCGAAGCAGTTCCCTTTGCCCAGTTGCATTCGAGACTGTTGCAAAACAGTATTCTATTTTCTTGGAACAAAACGATCCAAGCTTTGGACTTGCCAATGCGGCTGTCCCCAAGGGTGTCCCAAAGCCTCAATTGGTGGTTACTAAAGAATGTCCTAAAGGGTAAATACTTCAAACCATAAATAATAAAGTTATTCCCGCGCTCTCAAAATATGGAAGAAGGCTGGAGCACCGATTCGGGTACACACCTGACCCTCAGAGTAATAAATATAGATATGTGGTGCAGCGCTACTCCGCACTATACAAACATGTGTAAAAAATTGTGCATGGCAGAAATCTCAGTGTCACATCATGAATTTTCAACAAAAACAAAAGTAAAGGTAAGGTCTTGATTTAAAGCGTGATACGTGACACTACTCAGCAAAAATTAACTGATGCCATAAATAATAAATAAATACGGCCGTGAAAATAAATATGGGTATAGCCACCTGCAATGTGATGAACCTTGCAATAAACAGCGTTAATCATAAGGTGCAATACATATAAATAAAAATAAAACAATGCGTGCAAACAATGCTCAGACAAAGTGACAAAGTGCAATGGAGTATTCAAATCAAATGGGTCTGTGCCCAGTATTCTATAAAAAGTGACAAATGTGCAAAAGCATCCAACAGAGTAAACCATAAATGTCCCAAAGAGTAAAGTGCAAAACAGTGCTAACACGGACAGTCCTTGATAAAACTGGAATATGTGACAGCAGCGGTTTAGCATGCGGCCGTTGCAGTTAAAGTGCTCAGCATATATAACAACATAAGTGTCTTCGTGTGCATACACATCAGGGGATCCCCTGATGAAGTCACGTGAGGTGTGACGTCACGCGTAGGGACGAGACAGGCTGCAGATATTGATAGAGGCATACGAGCTCGCCGCTCGTCGGATGCAAATTGCTGTTATCAATTTTTAATGTGAGTACCTGTTACTTTCTAAATAAAACTTACCTGGTTAAACGATAATACACTATTGGGATCCTTCCTGCTTTTCATATACCAACTCTCCCCCCCCCCCCCCCGTACCATATCTGAGGGAACTACATCTCGGATCTAGGATGGTGAGGGACGCGCTGGAGCCCCTAGGTGGACACCCCAAAGGCTTAAATGATCACATGCGCTTGCCCTATTACCTTAAGGTAAGGGGCCATTGCTCACCTGTGTGTATGCACACGAAGACACTTATGTTGTTATCTATGCTGAGCACTTTAACTGCAACGGCCGCATGCTAAACCGCTGCTGTCACATATTCCAGTTTTATCAAGGACTGTCCGTGTTAGCACTGTTTTGCACTTTACTCTTTGGGACATTTATGGTTTACTCTGTTGGATGCTTTTGCACATTTGTCCCTTTTTTAGAATACTGGGCACAGACCCATTTGATTTGAATACTCCATTGCACTTTGTCACTTTGTCTGAGCATTGTTTGCACGCATTGTTTTATTTTTATTTATATGTATTGCACCTTATGATTAACGCTGTTTATTGCAAGGTTCATCAAATTGCAGGTGGCTATACCCATATTTATTTTCACGGCCGTATTTATTTATTATTTATGGCATCAGTTAATTTTTGCTGAGTAGTGTCACGTATCACGCTTTAAATCAAGACCTTACCTTTACTTTTGTTTTTGTTGAAAATTCATGATGTGACACTGAGATTTCTGCCATGCACAATTTTTTACACATGTTTGTATAGTGTGGAGTAGCGCTGCACCACATATCTATATTTAATACTTCAAACCACTTTTCTGGAAAGTGGTAATGACAGAGAAGACAACTGTCCAAGTGTTCAAGAACCGAAAGAGCCTTGCCCATCAACATCCTAGAGATTCGGGCAGTGCGTCTGGCTCTAAAAGCCTGGACTTCCAGGTTAAGGGATTGTCCCGACAGGTTCCAATCCGTCAATGCAACGGCTGTGGCCTATATCAATCACCAAAAGGGGCACCAAGAATCTCTCAGTGCAGAGAGAAGTGAACCATATTCTAACTTGGGCAGAAATAAATATTCCGTGCCCATCGGTAGTCTTCATTCCGGGAATGGAGAATTGGCAAGGGCACTACTTGTGCCGCCACTAGATTATTCCCAGGGGAATGGTCTATTCACCCCGACATGTTTCGGGCTGTTTGTCAAGGATGGGGGACTCCGTATGTAGATCTTCTAGCATCCAGTGCAACAAAGTTAGTCAACTTTGTGTCCACAACAAGGGATCCATTCGCATGCAGAACAGATGCATTGGTGATACTGTGGGATCAGCTTTTACTGATCTATGCATTTCCCCCTATTCAGTTGCTGCCTCGACTTCTTTGCAGGATCAAGCTGGAAAGAAAACCGGTAATTCTGGCAGCACCAGCTTGGCCCAGAAGGTCATGGTATGCAGAAGTCGTAAAGATGGTAGTGGGAGTGGGGGATCTGTGGTCCCTTCCACAAAGGCCAGACCTGCTCTCACAGTGGCCGATATTCCATCCTACTTTACGAATGCTAAATTTAACAGCCTGGCTATTGAGACCCACATTCTGAAGAAATGTGGGCTTTCCAGGGCAGTTATTTTTACTTTAATGCTAGGAAGCCAGCTTCTAGAACTATATATTATAGAGTCTGGAAAGCTTATGTTTCCTGGTGTGAATCCAAGGGTTGGCACCCTTGGAGATATATATTATAGGCAGAATTCTTGCCTTTCTACAAGTAGGCGTAGAGATGAAGTTGGCCCTGAGTACAATTAAGGGCCAAGCCTTATCAATTTTATTTCAAAGACCACTTGCTACGCATTCTTTAGCTTGGGGTTTCATGCGAGGAGTGATGTGGATTAATCCGCCAGTTAAATCGCCCTTGGGACTTGAATTTTGTTTTGTCAGTTACAAAAACCTCCATTCGAAACATTACAGCATGTTCCCTTAGTTCTTCTGACTAGGAAGCTGATATTTTTGGTTGCTATATCCTCAGTAAGGAGGGTTTCAGAATTGGCTGCTCTTTCCTGTAAAGAGCCATATCTGGTTATTCATGAGGACAGAGTGGTGTTGGGCCCTCGTCCAGGTTTTTTACCAAAATTGGTCTCAGGTTTCCACCTGAACAAGATATTGTTCTGTCGTTTTTTCCAAAACCATGTTGGTTATTCATGAGGACAGAGTGGTGTTACGCCCTCGTCCAGGCTTTTTGCCAAAAGTGGTTTCAGGCTTTCATTTGAATGAAGATATTGTCCTGACATTGTTTTTTCCAAAACCATGTTCCAAAGAAGAAAAGTCACTACATTGTCTTGATGTGGTGAGAGCAGTGAAGATCTATTTAAAGAAAACTGCTCAGATTCTTAAGACTGATGTCTTATTTATTCTGCCAGAGGGTCCTAAAAAAGGACAGGCAGCGTCAAAATCCACTGTGGCTAAGTGGATTCGGCAGGTTATAATTCAAACTTATGATTTAAAAGGAAAGATTCCCCCTTTTCAAGTTAAGGCGCACTCTGCCAGAGCGGTTGGTGCTTCTTGGGCAGTGCGTCACCAGGCTTCCATGTCTCAGATCTGCAAGGCCGTGACTTGGTCTTCAGTGCATACATTTACAAAATTTTATCAAGTAGATGTAAGATGGAATGAGGATATCGCCTTTGGGCGCAGTGTGCTGCAGGCAGCAGTATAATTCCTTTAAGGTCTGGGGGTACCCTACGGGTTGTGTCTCCCTCCCCTCAAGTAGCATTGCTATGGGACATTCCACCAAGTAATTACTTGAGGCTCTGTGTCCTATGATGTACAATAAAGAAAATAGGATTTTTAAAACAGCTTACCTGTAAAATCCTTTTCTTGGAGTACATCATAGGACACAGAGCTCCCGCTCCTCTGTTTTATGGGGTGAGAGTATATTGCTTATATTGCTTGGCTACAAAAACTGAGGACTCCTGAAAGGAGGAGGGGTTATATAGGGGAGTCAACTTCCTGTCTTGGTTATACCAGTGTCAACACCTGAAGGTAGGCCCATAACCACCAAGTAATTACTTGAGGCTCTGTGTCCTATGATGTACTCCAAGAAAAGGATTTTTACAGGTAAGCTGTTTTAAAAATCCTATTTTTGCTGCTGATATTCACACAGAGTTCTCACAAACGTATTTCTTTATTACTTCTCGTGATCTCATGAATAATATTTTATTTTTTTTAAAGCCAGATCTCCATACTAATGTTTAGAATGTATTTTTTTCTAGCCATCTTTTTTTATTATTTTTTATTTCATCAACATCTCCTTTTTTTTTGGATTATTGAAAAATTAATTATTTTCTAGTGATCTCCATAATTTGTTTGTGTGTCAAGTTACCACAATAACATATTATCTTGTATTTTTTAACCTCAAGGAGGCTGGTTGGTGTCCCTTGTTAATTTGACATTGTATTTTTGAAATGTACCTGCCTACTCACAAACAAACTGTCCTATTTTTAGAAAAACACATAGGCAAGTATTTTCAGAAAATAAAATCTCTGTTTTTTCTGGGTAACAAAATAAAGAGGAAGGCAACGCTGAAAAAACTTTTGGAATTTGCGAAGCCTTTTGGCCCCCAAGGGCAGACATCAAGTCTGTGGGAAAAAAAAATTATCTTGAGGAGTCCATATAATTTGGAGCCCAATCTGGTCCAGGACTTCCAGAGATCAGGACCAGCAGCAGATGACATATATGTCCTCAGGCTGTGGTACTACACCAGCCTGCGTCTTCTGTCAGACCAGGCTGAACCCAGGCCATCACTTTCTTCTCTTCACTGCAGCCTTCTCTCCACGCTCCCCTGCAGCCTTCCTTGGAGGCTGTGGCTCTGGTGGTGGATTTGTGGCAGGAGGAGGAGGATGGGCGAGCTCATATACATGGCTGTTCATAGTCAGCTGGCCCCTCAACCCCTTCTGAAGGGCCTCAGCAAAAATTCCCTCACAGAGGAAGCCTTGGCCCCCCTCCAATTTCATCAATCTAGTGGCTAGATAGCAGCCATAGGCCTCTTCAGCATCGGGGGGCTTCTGAGGATATCAGTTGCTTCCCTAATGAGGCCCAGTGCTGCCTCCTCCATGATCATCCCCTTCCTGGGCATTTTTGTTGTAAGGCGGAGGGGAGGCACCTGGGATTGGGTGAGGCACCTCCTGGCTGACACTAGGCACGGCCTCCTCCTGCCTGCCACTTTCCAGACCCTCCTCCTGGCTGAGCTCATCCCGTGTATAAAAAAGGGACATAGTTTTTTAGTTTTTGCTTCATCACCTTAATTACATTAATGTGGCGAGGAAAAAGGAGCGCTTTCAATAAAGCCTCCACATGCTATCTGTGTATGCATTCACATCCTGTCCTTCAAAGAGCTGACATGCTCTAGTAAGAGCAATTAGTTCTGCTTGTTGCGCTGAAGTTACTTGCAGTGGTTTACTTTCTAAGATAATGTCTGGGAGCATGACAACTGAGTAACCAGTCTTGTATGTGTGATCGTCGGGACGTGTACAGCTGCCATCTACAAACACATGTAAGTAATCATTGTTTGGCGTGTCTTTTAAATCAGAACATGGTGAAGTAGATTCTAAAAGCTGTTGATTACAGTCATGTTGAGGAATAGGATCAGTTTCTAAGAGAGAGTGTAGAAACCTGACTTGTGGTGTTGTCTCTGAGCATGATTTGATTTCAAGGTTCTGTGTGTTAGAGTATAACTTCATAGCCACTTGTATGTTTTGCTGTCATATGCTGAGTACTCATGTTCTGCATAAGGTGAACTACCGAATGTGTTGTGTATAATGTTGTATGTCCTCCCAATGTGATTTTGGATGCCTCCTTTACAGCCATTGCACAAGCCGCAAGAGCTTGGAGACAAGAGGGCCTCCCCTGAACCTGCACGGGTAATTTTTTTGACAGATATGCAACTGGTCTCAAAACCCCACCATGTCGTTGTGCTAGAATTCCTGCAAACGCTGGACCTGAGACTACACAATATAAACAGAATAGTTTTATTATGGTCAGGTAGACCCAATGCAGGTGCCCTTGAGAGGGGCGCAGTGAGGGTGGCAAATGCTTGTAGCATTTCCTCAGTTCAATTAATCATTTTTGGAGAGCCCAACAACGTAGCTGCTCTAAGGATCGAATCCCAGTGTGAGCAATCAGGTATCCATTGTCTGCAGTAGACAATCGAGCCAAGGAAGGAGAGAAACACGGCTTTCTCCTTCGGGGGACTGAGGCATGTAAGTGCTTTGACCCGCGCTGGTGATACCCTTTGTTTGATTATACACCCCAAATACTCAACCTGCGACCTGCACCACTGGATCTTTTTGCAAGACGCCAAGTGACCTTCTGAGGCGAGGTGATGTAAAAGGTGCTCAGAGTCACAGCGTCCCTGGCTCTCACTACACAGCAGTAGGTCATCTACATATTGAAGCAGTATGGAACCCTGAGGAGGTGTCCAGTCGCCAAGGGATCGTTTCAATACCATAGAGAAGGCTGCTGGGCTGTCAACAAATCTTTTGTGGGAGCCGTGTTCAGGTCAATTGACCCGGCCCCAAACAAAACCAAAGATCCTTTGTGCGTCCTCCCCAACCGGTACACAAAAAAAATGTGTTCCATGGACTATTTCCTTGAGTATGCCTTCCTTTCTGTATTCTTCAATCAATGGTGAAATGCCCTGCAGTTTTTCTTCTGTAAGGGGATATTGTTTTTGGAAGTGTGGTATTGTGTTGGGTTTGAAAGTAGGAGAGTAAGGTGTACAATTAAGATGTCCTACAGAGATTTTGTCCTTAGCCCAAATTGGGTGATTTTCTAGCGGTCCAGGTAGAAGCATGTAATGTCCCCTGAAGTCTTGATAGTTAGGATTAGTCAAGTCACATAGTGGAGACTTTGCTGTCAATCCACCTTCTTGGTCAAATCTTATATTGATTCTTAAAGCAGACATTAAGTCTTTTCCCATTAGGGAAAGGTTAGTCAGTCAAAACAGCAAAACACATAGTTGTATGAGGTTCGTCCTGTAATGTACTAACTTGTAATGGAGGAGTCACTTTATGTTGGACGTCAGTTCCATTAATACCCATTGAGCAACCCTCTGTACATGCTGAAGTAATAAACCTATGATCAGTGAGTGATATGTTTTATGTAGACGAACCAAAAATGAGTAAAAATCTTCCCTGGGATTTTGTTTGCAAGACAACATAGTGTGTACACTTTTGTGTCCCCTTTGTATGCTTTCTGCCAAGCTAGTCCTAGTTGTACCCAAAAAATATCCCACCCTTCAGGTTTGTCATAGGGATCTGCCGCGATAAAGCTGCCGCTGCATCAAATTCAACCGTGGTTTCAGGGTATACTGCTTGAATAATGATTTGGAGATCTGCACTCATCCTAGCTCCTGTACAATACCTTTTTAGAAAAGCTGCAGCAGCTCTGGGATCCTTTCTAGGTTTAGGGCAGGTGTCCCTTATAACTTTAATTAGCCGATGGGGAGGGGGATCTGAACCTGAGTATTACCTATCATGATCAAAGAAAGGGTCTTAGAGGGTTCCTTCTCTTTGTTTTGAAGAACAAAGGATTATCTGACCCACAGACTCTACTTCTTGTAATGTTATAGCTAGTTCTGATTTTTTTTTTTTTTCTTTCTAGCCTCTTTGCTTCCCTCACTTCTTTCTCCCTGTCTTTCCTTTCCTACATTTTACAACATTTCATCATATATTTACAATCCCAGTCACCTGGGGGGTAATTGTGTCGATTATGCGTCCCACGAATTTCCAATACCTCCTCCCAATCTTCCACGGAACATGGTCCCGATGATCCCAAGCCTGAAAGATGCAACTGATGTGCACGAGTTTGTTCATTTTCCCAAAAAGGTTTGACACAATTTGCCCCACAAGTGCCTTTAACAAAATCATAGGGGGAAGGTTGGTCCCGCTCACCTTCGGGACCTTCCTTCCCTAACTTACTTCCCATAATTATTTCACAATATCCTTAATGTCACAATATATCAAAAACCTGGGACAGACCTGATAGGAGTCTCCCCTTTTAGTAATAATACTTATTACTCCTTTTACTGTTAAACCTTCTTCAAATACAAAATTATGTATATTGAATCTCAAAGTTTGAACCCTCGGGGTACCTTCTCTAAATAAAGGTCCCTTTCCCAGTTTAAGATGGTAATACACTCAGAACACCTTTGTGACATTTGTTTAACATACAACAAACACAATAACACTGATATAACTCTATGTATATCACTTATCAAGATCAAACCAAATAGTAAATCAACTCCCTTATGTCGAAGTATATATTCACATATGCATATGATCACAACAAAATACAGAGCAATATATTCATGAAGAAACAATGTTAAATTGTGTGCACACAATTTCCCCCTTTTTTTTTTTTTTTTTTTTTAGAGCTCCATACACCCGTCCTGTATTTTAAGAAAGCATCAAATACTCTCTGGGGAAATGGCCTCATCAGGTCCTCGCCCAGAAAGAATGCCTCATCAGCAATAAAGACGAACTGTAGTCCTTCAACGTTGTCCGCAGCAGGTGGCAATGCCAGGCCACCAGTATGGAGACGTTGGTAGAACTTGGTCTGGGCGAAGACTCCTCCATCCGACATCCGGCCATTCCCCCCCATGTCCACATAGAGGAACTCATATTGTGCCAACACCACCACCATCAACACTATACTATTAAACCCCTTATAGTTATAATAGCAAGACCCCGAATGGGGTGGTGGCACGATGTGGACGTGCTTCCCATCTATAGCCCCTCCACAGTTGGGAAAGTCCCAACAGTCTGCCATTCCTGTGGTGTTGAAGGAAACTGGAGTCAAAACCAAAAAAAAATAGTACTTTTGCACATAACATTGCAAGCAGATTAGACACAAACATTCTTGCCCAACATCAGTATAACATTTATTTTAAGGAGTATTTTAAAGACAAAAATTTAAGATCCACTTATCAGATTACTCACCCCCTCTGATAGCCCATTGTAAAAATTTTAGGGGGGGGGGGGTTCGAGCTGAGTTTGGGGCCCAAAAAAAAAGCCTATGGCACTCTACCTGAATTTAAGGACAACAATAACATTTGTACACATTTTAGGGGGTGTTTTGGGTAAAGCACTACAATAGAGCTGACCAAATACATTGTTAAGTGACTAGACTAGGTGTATATGGGCCCAGGATAGCATGCTGGGGAGGTTAGTAAAGGCAAATATGCATGTAGGCCAAAAAAGGAGCATTAAAAGATCACAACATGCATGAGGACAAAGGGGGCATTCACAGCATATTACAATCATGGTAATTATGGAATGACGAAAGAAGTACAATACATTAGCAAACATTAAATACATAGAATGTGATGTTAAAGGAGAAAACTTACCCTAATATAGTCCTTCTGGAGGACCTGAATAATAGCGGAACAAATCTCTGGGATAATGATCCCCAGAGCCTGGGGGGAGATGCCTGTCGAGAACTTGAGGTCCTGTAGACTTCTCCCAGTCGCTAAAAACCGCAACGTTGCGACTAACCTCTGCTTTGGAGTGATGGCTTTCCTCATGCAGGTATCCTGCCTGCTAATATAAAGGGTCAGGAAAGCCAACAGACGGTGAAAAACGGGGTCCATCATCCGGAGAAAGTTCCTGAAATCATCAGGATTATTCTCCTGGATCTCACGAAGCAAAGGCATATGAGAGAATTGGTCACGCTGGAGCAACCAATTCTTGGTCCATGAACTTCTCTCCACCCTGTTCATGGACTGGGCTTGGGTAAAGCAAAAACCCCAACACCAAGCCCCCACACAGCACGAACTCTACGACGAGTACGTCCATGCAACATGGCTACAAAACGATCGGCTGGTCAGAACGAACTAACAAAATGCACTGGAGAACAGCCAGGCCTGTGAAGAGCGAGCTGAAAATCAGAAACGAGCGGACAAAAACACACTGAAAAACAGATGTGAACTGACTACACACACTGAAAAGCAGATACAAACCCACAAGCAAACTGAAGAGCAGTAACGGACTAAAAAGCACGAAAGCTGAAAAGCGCGAATCGTCTCTCACCAAACTTCTACTAACATGAGATAAACGAGATTAGCAGAAGGAGCCCAAAGGGTGGTGCACTGCCTATTGCACTTCCTTTTTCTAGTCCCATCGTACGTGTTGTACGTCACCGCGTTCTTGACGGTCGGACTTTGGTGTGACCGTGTGTATGCAAGACAGCTTGAGTGGAATTCCGTTGGAATTCTGTCGGAGAAACCTTCAGAGTTTATTCCGACGGCAAAACCGCTCGTGTGTACGCAGCATTAGTGTTACTGGCAATCAAAGGGTTAAAAATGATAATGTATATATGGCGGACAATCTGACGCTGTCTTAGTAAACAATGTTCATGGGATGAGGCTACCCTGAGGGAAGTTGTTAAGTTTCATCATTGTGTCCAGAAAATGGTACACAGGATATTCTGGTGAATGATTCAGTGTTAAGCCATAAGGCCAGGGTTGTCCTCTTTCAGCTGTGCCACAGCTCCTTCTCTTTTTTTCTACCATGGTAAAGGCACCATCAGATCTATCTTCCTCTTTCTCAGAAACTTTCCTAATGAGCTCATATACAGTCAGGTCCATAAATATTGTGACATCGACACAATTCTAATCTTTTTGGCTCTATACACCACCACAGTGGATTTAAAATGAAACAAACAAGATGTGCTTTAACTGCAGACTTTCAGCTTTAATTTGAGGGTATTTACATCCAAATCAGGTGAACGGTGTAGGAATTACAACAGTTTGTATATGTGCCTCCCACTTTTTAAGGGACCAAAAGTAATGGGACAAATGACTGCTCAGCTGTTCCATGGCCAGGTGTGTTATTCCCTCATTATCCCATTTACAAGGAGCAGATAAAAGGTCCAGAGTTCATTTCAAGTGTGCTATTTGCATTTGGAATCTGTTGCTGTCAACTCTCAATATGAGATCCAAAGAGCTATCAGTGAAGCAAGCCATCATTAGGCTGAAAAACAAAACAAAGCAAACCCATCAAAGAGATAGCAAAAACATTAGATGTGGCCAAATCAACTGTTTGGAACATCCTTAAAAGGAAAGAACACACCGGTGAGCTCAGCAACACCAAAAAGACCCGGAAGACCACGGAAAACAACTGTGGTGGGTGACCGAAGAATTCTTTCCCTGGTGAAGAAAACACCCTTCACAACAGTTGGCCAGATCAAGAACACTCTCCAGGAGGTAGGTGTATGTGTGTCAAAGTCAACAATCAAGAGAAGACTTCACCAGAGTAAATACAGGGGGTTCACCACAAGATGTAAACCATTGGTGAGCCTAAAAAACAGGAAGGCCAGATTAGAGTTTGCCAAACAACATCTAAAAAAGCCTTCGCAGTTCTAAAACAACATCCTATGGACAGATGAGACCAAGATCAACTTGTACCAGAGTGATGGGAAGAGGAGAGTATGGAGTAAGAAAGGAACTGCTCATGATCAAAGCATACCACCTCATCAGTGAAGCATGGTGGTGGTAGTGTCATGGCGTGGGCATGTATGGCTGCCAATGGAACTGGTTCTCTTGTATTTATTGAAGATGTGACTGCTGACAAAAGCAGCAGGATGAATTCTGAAGTGTTTCGGGCAATATCTGCTCATATTCAGCAAAATGCTTCAGAACTCATTGGACGGTGCTTCACAGTGCAGATGGACAATGACCCGAAGCATACTGCGAAAGCAACCAAAGAGGTTTTTAAGGGAAAGAAGTGGAATGTTTTGCAATGGCCAAGTCAATCACCTGACCTGAATCCGATTGAGCATGCATTTCACTTGCTGAAGACAAAACTGAAGGCAAAATGCCCCAAGAACAAGCAGGAACTGAAGAAAGTTGCAGTAGAGGCCTGGCAGAGCAATACCAGGGATGAAACCCAGCGTCTGGTGATGTCTATGCATTCCAGACTTCAGGCTGTAATTGACTGCAAAGGATTTGCAACCAAGTATTAAAAAGTGGAAGTTTGATGGATGATTATTAATCTGTCCCATTACTTTTGGTCCCTTAAAAAGTGGGAGGCACATATACAAACTGTTGTAATTCCTACACCATTCACCTGATTTGGATGTAAATACCCTCAAATCTAAATCAAAGCTGAAAGTCTGCAGTTAAAGCACATCTTGTTTGTTTCATTTCAAATCCATTGTGGTGGTGTATAGCCAAAACGATTAGAATTGTGTCGATGTCCCAATATTTATGGACCTGACTGTATGTCTTGTTCTCTTGTATGTGTCTCAAGTGGTGTTACACATAACTGGTCCTCTCAGAGTTCTTTTGTTTTTTTGTGAATAAATCTTACACCAAAAGCTGGGCATGATCATCTGTTTCATCAATGGCTAAAGAAATCCATAATGCACTCTAAATACCTGCATCAAGTTGTGCAAATATACATCCTCTGTTAATATTTCATTCTTTTTTGTTGCTGTTGATGCGGACAGTGGGATTTGGTTGCTTTTTTCATACAGCTCATTCTTTTTTTTTTTTTCCAACCTAAATTTTATTGAAAATACATTTTTTGTTTACAAATACTGCAAGAGCAAAAGTCATTTTATAGACATGCTATAAAGAATCAGTATAGGAGATATTGCATGAATAACGAAACATGAATCATTAATACTGCTGCCAAATAGACATGGTAATTGTAGCTGTCTGTGGTTTATTGTATGCAAGTATTTATCGGCCGGGTGTAACCCAGTGGCATAGCAGGAACAATATTTGAAGGGTCCAGTAGAAAAGAAAAAAAAAGGGGGGGAGGGGGGAAGGAGTAGAGAAAGGGTTAAAGGAAAAGAGCGCAGCTGTCTGGAAGGGTGGAGGGTGTAGTAAGAGAACAGAGCATGTGTTAAAAAACACATTTTAAGACTATCGCCAATGAAGCACTCTTAGTAAGGGGGAATGTAAGGCGGCATAGTGGGTATATCCAGGGAAAGAAAAAAAAAAAAAAAGGAATGTGGGGAGACGGGGTGGGTTAGGTGGGGGAAAGCTATAGCACGAGGCCACTCCCGCAGGCTCCCCTCATCTTCAGAAGAATATAAGCCCTTTGTCATTCAGAAGTCATATTAAAAAGTTCTCATAGCAAGTACTGATGAATGCGAGAAGAAAGCTTACCTAATGATGGTTCAAGGGGTAAGGCCTATCAGTTCTTTGTTTACCCTCAGGTGAAGTTTCAGCATCAGTATTCAAGCACTCCTTTACAAATGTACCATCGGTAAATGGTCTTATGTGTTGCCCCAAAATTCATGCTACTTTAAGTGAACATTAATTTGCATGCTGCTGCGCTGGAAATGAATGTGAGAGGACTTTGGTGGATCTGTCATACTGGGCTCTCAGTTCAGTTATTTTACGTGCCCTCACCTTGGAATTCTGTGGATACAGGTGCATCTTAAAAAATTAGAATATCATCAAAAAGTTAATTTATTTCAGTAGCTCAATTCAAAAAGTGGAACTCCTATATTATAAAGATTCACTGCACACAGAGTGATACATTTCAAGCATTTCTTTCTTTTAATTTTGATGATTATGGATTACAGCTAGTGATAACCCAAAATTCAGTATCTCATAAAATGAGAATATTGTGGAAAAGTTCAATATTGTAGACTCGTGGTGTCACACTCTAATCAGCTAATTAACTCAAAACACCTGTAAAGGTTTCCTTGAGACTATAAATTGTCTCTCAGTCTGGTTCAGTAGGTTACACAATCATGAGGAAGACTGCTGACTTAACAGTTATTCAGAAGACAGTCATTGACACCCTCCCAAAAGTGGGTAAGTCACAAAAGGTCATTGCTAAAGAAGCTGGCTGTTCAGAGTGCTGTATCCAAGCATATTAATGGAAAAAGTGTGGTAGAAAAAGGTGCACAAGCAACAAGGAAAAAAAGGCCATTGGTAAAGGTAATTCAAGAGTTTAAGGGTGATTCACAAGGAATGGACTATAGCTCGTGTCAGTGCTTAAAGAGCCACCACACACTGATGTATCCAGGACATGGGCTACAACTGTTGCATTCCTTGTCTCAAGCCACTCCTGAACCAGAGATAACGTCAGAAGCGTCTTACCTGGGCTAAGGAGAAAAAGGACTGGACTGTTTCTCAGTGGTCCAAAGTCCTCTTTTCGGATGAAAGTAAATTTTGCCTTTTTAATTTGGAAATCAAGGTCCCAGAAGCTGGTGGAAGAGTGTGGAGGCACAGAATCCATGTTGCATGAGGTCCAGTGTGAAGTTTCCCCTGTCAGTGATGATTTGGGGAGCCATGTCATCTACTGGTGTTGGACCACTGTATTTTATCAAGCCTAAAGTTAGCTCAGTCCTCTACCAGGAAATTCTAGAGCACTTCATGCTTCCCTCTGCTGAACAGCTTTATGGAGATGCTGATTTCATTTTCCAGCAGTATTGGCACCCGCCCACACTCCCAAAAGTACCAATACCTGGTTTAATGATCATGGTATCACTGTGCTTGATTGGGCAGCAAACTCACCTGACTTAAACCCCATAGAGAATCTCTGGGGTATTGTCAAGAGGAAGATGACAGAAACCAGACCCAACAATGCAGACAAGCTGAAGGCCACTATCAAAGCAACCTGGGCTTCCATAACACCTCAGCAGTGCCACAGGCTGATTGCCTCCATGCCACGCTGCATTGATGCAGTAATTCATGCAAAAGGAGCCCCGACCAAGTATTGAGTGCATACTATGTTGTACATAGACATACTTTTCAGTAAGCCAACATTTCTGTATTAAAAATTTTATTTAAATTTTTTATTGGTCTTATCTAATCTAATTTTCTGAGATACAGAATTATGGGTTTTCACTAGCTGTAAGCCATAATCCTCAAAATTAAAAGAAAGAAACGCTTGAAATATATCACTCTGTGTGTAATGAAGATTCATTACACACAGAGCAAAAAAATGCATTCAAAAAGTGAAACTCGTATATTATATAGATAGTATACAAGTTTCACTTTTTGAATTGTATTATTGAAATAACATAACTTTTTGATGATATTCAATTTTTTGGAGATGCACCCGTATGTTTGCTTAAACAAACCATGTTTTGTTTCGTAGTGGCGCTTCACATTGCTACTTTTTGTTATCGCCAAGGTTTCGCAACAAATGAGACAAACTGGTTTTAAACTTCCCGGAGTGTCCGGGCTCATATGCATCTACTGCAGCCTGTTTTAGTGCCTTTTTTGGCCTCTTCTTGTTCTCTGCATTGCCATGTAAAACTCTGCATGGTAGCCCTGCCACCTCCCGTTACCTCCGTGTTGTTGTCAGGGCTGTGGAGCCCCTTGCCGGCTTGTCCTCTATTGTGCTGCCTTTTTTGCCTTCCATCTCTCCCTTTCATCCCCCTGGCTGCATCTGGATCGTGGATTGTAATAGGCTCTGCATGTTGGCAGTGTCTGGCTAGGGATTGGCCAGTGTCGGCGGTGCTCGTGGATATCTAAAGGAGCCTCGGGAAATATCGACGAGGCTTGGAGCGGTGCGCTGGAACTCCCTCTGCAGGTTGGCAGAGTCGGTGCTGGGCTCCACGGTGCTCGAGGTTCGGCTGAGTTCAGAGCGGGGACACCTGGCTGCTTGGCTTCCCTGGGAGCCTAGCAGAGCAGGGCCGTGTAGTCTATTGTTCAATGGTGATACAAGGTGAAGCTCTCTAAACCGAAGTTAAACTTTGCTAAAATCATAAAGAAAAATTGAGTCTCAAGACTGCACGGAATACTGGATGCCCTCTAAAGTCCATGTAAGGTATATAGAAATATATAAGATAACTAACCATCAGTGAAAACCACTCGCCGCAATCTACCTTAGCTCTACCTTAACAATTTTTTACTTTCTGCTATAAAACACAGTGCTACAAAAATGCACTGTCACTGTACTAATGACACTAGCAGGGAAGGGGTTAACATCAGGGGCGATCAAAGGATTAAATGTGTTCCCTGGGAATGCTTGCAATCTGTGTGGGGGTTGCTTTAACTGTGGGAAGACAGAGATCCATGTCCCTTCCTGCTTTACAAAAACACAAGATCTCCATCTTTCCCTCTGACAGAACAGCGATCTGCCTTGTTTACATCGGCAGACCGCTATTCAAAAGAGAAGGCTAAAAAGGCCACAGCTGTTAAGCTTGCTAAGTTTGCTTTGACACCTAAAGACAATGAAAATTAAAGTGATTGTAAGGGTTTTTTTTTTTAAATAACAAACATATACTTACCTCCACTGTGCAGCTCGTTTTGCACAGAGTGGCCCTGAACCTCGTCTTCTGGGGTCCCCCGGCGGCTCCTCCCCACATCAGATAACCCCCTAGGACAGTGATGGCGAACCTTGCCACCCCAATGTTTTGGAATTACATTTCCCAGGATGCTCAACTACACTGCAGAGTGCATGAGCATCATGGGAAATCTAGTTCCAAAACCTCTGGGGTGTCAAGGTTCACCATCACTGCCCTAGGAGAAGCGCTCTCCCGGGGGGTTACCTTGCGGGCGCGCCCCCGAGTCCAGCATTTGCATCCATAGTTACGAATGCAGAACTCGGACCAACCCCCGGCCCTCGCGTCATTTTATTTGATTGACAGCAGCAGGAGCCAATGGCTGCTCTGCTATCATTCTTTTTTTTTTTCTTAAATTCTTTAATCATATATATAAAAAGAATACAAAAACATTCGAAAATTACCAACATCAATTTTACATACCTTCTTGACATTCCCCTCCCACCAAGACCCCCCCCACCCCTTAAATGCACCACCCAGCGGTTCACATATATTAACTCATGTTTATTTCGGCAAATCTCTTGAATTTTTTTTAAAGGCTTCCCATTTGGCCCACTTAGCTCCAATGTCCACCCCCTCCCCAGGCGAAGGGTCCGCATCCTCAATTTTTTCTAAAATATAGGTTTCATTAACCCTTGCAATCCACTCTCGAATACTAGGTCCCACTGCCTCCTGCCATTTTTTTGGAATTAAGCTTTTCGCTGAATTCAAGAGGACAGGGGTTATGGAGAGTTTGTACCTTCTATTTAATCCCTCTGACCCATGGAACAGACAAGCCCATGGTTCTACCGGGATAACAATGCCCATAATCTCCTCGATGAGTTGAATCACTTCCTGCCAGTATTTTTTAATGATTGGGCAGTCCCACCAGAGATGAGCCATCGTTCCCACGACACTACATCCTTCCCAACAGTTTGGGGATTTGTCAAGTTGAAATTTGCTTAATTTATCAGGAGTCGCATACCACCTAGCCAGACACTTCTAATTTGTTTCAATCATTTTCATATCAACAGCTGAACTATGTGTTGCCCCTAGTATATTCCCCAACGAGCTTTTGCTACAGACTGTACCCAATTCCTTTTCCCATTTTTTAATGAATGGCGGTATTTCTCGCTCCTCTCCACTCGCCAAAATTTTATATAATGCCGAAATATTCTTCTCTGGTATTTCCCTCAAAAAGAGCTTCTCTATCAGCCTGTAGTCCCTTTCGTCTCTTATAGGCCCAGGAAGACTTCTGACGAAATGACAGAGCTGGCCATACCGCCATTTACTAACTTTTACAAACCCTGTGTGTGTAGATAATTCCTGAAATGTGAGGATTTTACCTTTTTTAGTGATATCTTTTAATTGTGTTTCCCTATTTTTAATCCAGTTTCCACCCACTGCCTCCATCCCAGGGGGAAAAAAACTTGTTGTCTTTTAAATAAATTAAAGATGAATTATACTCCCATTTATTTTTTTAAATGAATCTGATCCCAAATTTTCAGTGTGTAGAATGTTAAATCTTGTGTGTCTGGTCCTAAATTCCTATAGTGAGGAGGATTCCAAATCAAATGATATAAACGTGCATTACTAATACCTATTTCCAAATTGACCCATCTTTTATTTAACCCCCCCCCCCCTTTTGCCCATTCCATCACCCGTGATAAGACTATGACCTTATGGTATTTTTTAAAGTCTGGAAGCGCCAAGCCCCCATGTGCTTTCCCCCTAGACAAAACTGTGTATGATATCCGTGGTTTCTTGTTATTCCATACAAATCTAGTTATTAAACCAGTTACTATTCTAAAAAATGATTGAGCCAATGAAATTGGAAGCATCTACATTTTATACAGGATTTTTGGGGCTAAAACCATTTTGACTGTATTCACACGCCCAATCCAAGAGATCGGGCGGTAAGACATTTTTTTTATTTCCTGTTTAATTTCATCGAGTAAAGGAATATAGTTTAACAAATAGATCTTCCTAAGTGAATTGGCTAGTTTTACTCCTAGGTATTTAATGCTTTCCCTCCAAGGGAAGTGGAACACCTTAAGTCTAGTTACTTCCTGTCTATGTTGATGTTTAGGGCTTCCGATTTACCTAAATTAATTTTATAGTTTGAAAGTTCTCCATAATTCTTCAGTATAGATAGTAGAATAGGGATCGATATCCTCGGCTTTGTGATGAAGAATAACACGTCGTCGGCGAACGCTGCCAATTTGTGCTCTTCACCCACCTTACAGCCGCTAATATCCTGGCTTTTACGGATCGAGACCAGTAAAGGCTCTAATGTTAAGACAAACAGAAGCGGAGACAGCGGGCAACCCTGCCTAGTCCCGTTCTCCTTTCTGAACTCCGCAGAGGCTGTGTTATTTACTTTAACAAATACAGAGGGGTGATTATACAAAATTTTAATCCACTTCAACATTTTTGGCCTGACTCCCATGACTTCTAACGTTTTAATCATGAATCCCCAGTCTACTCTGTCGAATGCTTTCTCAGCATCTATAGACAAAAAATAGACCTGGGGACCTGGGACCCACTGGTTTTAATAGCTTCTGAAATAAGCAGAGACCGTACCCCGTTATCTCTCCCCTCTCTTCCTGCAATAAAGCCCACTTGGACCGTATGGATCCAGAAGGGCATTTTTTCCTTCAGCCGTAATGCCAGTTCCTTGGCATACAGTTTAATGCCTGCGTTTTAAAAGCGCGATCGGCCTATAACTGGAACACAGCGAACAGTCTTTACCATCTTTTAAGATTAAAGTCACTGAGGCTGTTAATGCTCCCTCGCAAAATTCCCCATGCGTCCCCAGCCCATTCCACACTTGGCAGAGCCTCGGTACCAAAGAGTTTTTTAATTTTTTATAAAACAAGGATGTAAACCCGTCTGGTCCGGGACTTTTACCCGGAGGAGACGAGTCCAAAGCCAAATTTCCTCTTCCGTAATGGGCCTGTCCAGTTCCAAAGTGTCTACTTCGGATAAAGAAGGAAGCCCAGCACCTTTCAAAAAGTCTCTCACCCTCTCATCTCTGTCCACACCACTACTTCCACTCTGTCTAACAAAATAGAGGGCTGCAAAGTACTGCCGAAATACTTCCCCTATCTCTTTAGATGTATACCTAAATTCTCCTTTTTTTATTTTGGATTTTATCAATTAAATTTATATCCCTTTTTTTCTTCAGGATTGTTGCCAAATGTTTCCCCACCGGTAACTGTCTTTTACATGTTTATTTAAGATCCTATTTGATTCAGACTCCAATACATCTTTAAGTTCTGCTCTTTTAATTATTAAATGATGTAAGAGAGTCCTATATTTCCCCTTATAGGCTTTGTGAGCTTGTTCAAGTTTATGTATTTCTACAATTAGATTCTCCTTCTTTTTCAGACTTTCTTTTTTCCTTCCAGCCCCTATGGCTATCAAAACCCCCCTAATATACGCCTTAAAGGCCTCCCACAAGACTGTTCCCGAGGTCTCACCCGTATCATTGATCAAAAAGAACGAGTCGTTTCCCTACTGAACTTTTTCAGCCACCTTCTCATCCCTGATAAGATTTTCATTAAGGCGCCAGGTATACAGATACTTATGGAGCCCTTCTATACTCACTTTCATCAAAACAGGGGCGTGATCTGATAGTGTTATTATCTCTATCTTTGTGTCCTTCACCGACTCCAGCAAGCTGTGATCCACCAATAAATAATCCAGCCTTGAATAGGTCTCGTGCACGGGAGAGAAAAAGGTGTAATCTCTAGATTTCGCATGTTGTATCCTCCAAACATCTATGATTTGGCAATCATGTAGTTTACGTCCTACATTGTTTAGGAGCTTTTTATCTACTTCCCGCGCACTTGACGTACTATCCAAGGCTGTATTTAGACAAATTGAGATCTTCCGCTAGTATCACCTCCCCCACCTTAAAATCCATCAGTTTATCCAGGGTCTGAGAGAGAAATTTTATCAGATTTTTATTAGGGCAGAAAGAGGTAACGGCCCTTAGGATCCACTTTCCTTTCTATCAAAACATATTTGGTCCTTTTAGAGAATCCTATTGCTACTCCCTTCGCCTGTATAATGGGGGAATCGCAATAGATCCAATTTGGGAAATTTCTAGAGTTCAGCTTAATTCCTACATCCATCACCAGATGGGTCTCTTGCAGGAAAAGTACATCTGCACCATAATGCTGTAACTCTCTAAGCACTGTATGCCTCTTGCCAGGAGAATTAAGTCCTTTTACATTGTATGTCAGACAATTAATTTCCATCAAACCAAATAGTTAAAGGGCTTAGTCCTGTAAAAAGCTGCGCTCAGAAAAAAAGCAGTCTATGCAAATGACATCAAGGAGATTTTTAAATCCTTTCAAAGTAAAAACACCACCACCGTGTACTTCTAAGCAGTAGTGACAATCCTGGTACGCACTGACGTCACCGCGCTTTCGGAGTGAGAGAACGGGCTCCGTTTGTTTGTATGCCGGCCGGCTTTTCGTATATGCAATTCTGCTAACCTAACTGTAAGTGACTACATTTTTAATAAATATCTGAAGGATTTTATACTATGGTGAGTTCTTCTTCCTTCTGGGTTATCCGTGGTTTTCGTGTTGAATGGTGATACGTGACAACGCAAGCGAACCTGGAGATTTACCCCCCACACGAACACCGGGAGTTCCAGCAAGCTAAAAGGCCTTGGCTGGGCTATAGCCACCTGCCCTTTTATGCTTGCCATCTGGTAAGCAGGCTTAACTACTACGGTGGATTGTCACTACTGCTTAGAAGTACACGGTGGTGGTGTTTTTACTTTGAAAGGATTTCAAAATCTCCTTGATGTCATTTGCATAGACTGCTTTTTTTCTGAGCGCAGCTTTTTACAGGACTATTATTTTGGTGTGATCGCACTATATGCTGCTGCCGTTTCGTATTTTCTGGTCAAGCGCGGTTCTCTCCATTTATATACAGTTAAAGGGCTTGCCTTTTTTCCAAACACTGGAACCATATTAATTAAGCTCCGCTTGTAGTGCCTGTAGTGTAGTGTGTATAGTGTAGTGTAGTATCTCCCCTCCCCATCCTCTAGTCTCTGCAGCTTTTTGAGAGCGACCTCTCATGTTCCACTCCACCCAGCTCACTTTCTCTTCCTTACTTCTGGATCTCTCTTATTAGCTCTTTAAGCCTCCCAAGCCTCATATGCTGCGTCCTCCACACTAGAGTTTATTCTGCTTCTGCAATTTCTTTCTAGTTTCTTTCTAGTTTCACTCTTTTGGCGACCTTTTAAGCAATAATAGCTTCTATTAGCACGTAGGCAATTTTACACTTTTATGCGTTTTTAATAGCCTGCTAATCAAGAGGCAAGGCAAAGTCCAGGAATAGACTAGCAGTATCAGGATAATCAGAAAATTCAATCTTTCTGTGCCCTTTTCGTCCCTAGGCACCAGCAAGGCTTAATGCCACACACCTGCTCACATAGTTCACCTTAGGCACTGTGCCTTGGTCCAGGCGTTTTCAGAAACAGCCAACCGGGTCTTTCCAGCACAACTCAGCAAGTTTTAACAGGTAGCCATTCAGGGCAACAACCCAGTAACTCTATTTACACAGTCCTTTTGCAAAAACTATATAACATAAAGCAGGGTCTCAGCCATCACTGATCCTACCTTGACCTCGCCGCTGTATGCCTGGAGCTGATTCAGACCCTTCTTCGACTTCCGGGGAGAGCGTAGCACCCGGTCTTCAGGGTGACTTGTTTCATTACCGCAGGTCCGACCGATACTCAGGGGTCTCTGTGGTCCTGTCCGATGCAATAGTGCAGTAGTGAGGCTGAAGTGAGGAGATCTGGAGTCGAGAGTAGAGCCCGGAAGCTGGATGCAGGGAAGGCGCAGCAGCGGGCTGGACGCTTCTCAGAGCGATCCCAATGCTTCCCCTCCGCACCGATCAGGTGGTGTTGCAGCACCACACATGAGCTCAGGCTGCCTTCTCCGAATCGTCTCCTCCTGCCGCTCGGAAGTGAGGGTTCACTGGGTCATCCACGGGCTCTCACCCCGCGCCGAACCCATCCCTTTCCTAACTTCCTCCTCCGCTCTCCTCCACAGCGCCGCCGTCAGGCCCCTCCCTCAGCTCTAACACGTCACATCCTCCCCCAGAGCAGCCTCTCTAGTTGTAGCTGCTATCATTCTATCCAATCAAGAGCTGGGACCCGTGGAGAGAGGGAGAGCGTGTCTCCGCCGACAGAAATACGGGGCTCAGGTAAGTAAAATGGGGGGGTGGTCGCTGCCAGGTTTTTTTTCACCTTAATGCATAGGATTACAACCTCTTTAAGTCTCTCAGCATGCTGCCAGTGAAGAACTGGAAAGTTCTTGTGCCAGAATTGATATTCACATCGTAAACAAGCATTTGGACCAAGGGGTCTGCAACGTGGAGGAAACGCTAAGCAAAAGTACAGGACAGCCTGTCGATAAACAGCCCAATGTCCCACATACATCAACATCACCAGTGCCCACAAAACCCAACATTATTAGATGTGCTTAGAGCAGTACAACAATGTCGAAATTCTCTCTGTAATTTAACTGGTCAAGTGCAAGGACTCTAAGAAGAAATTACCTTTCTTCGTCAAGATGTACAGAAAATATGGGAACGCACGTCTGCCCTGGAAGGCCATGTCGGAGAGATAGAGGACGCTCTTCAGCCAATATGCACAGATGTTAAAGATGCAATGATTGATAGGAATATTCGCAAGGTAGAAGATCTGGAAAATGGTCTCCGACGTAACAATTTTAGGCCGTTCCTTCAGAGCGCTTGTGCCAATGACGGCGGCGTATATAGTAAATAACTCCTAAACTGTGCAAGTTTAGGAGATATTTACAGTACCTACAGTACCTTATTATAGGAAAAAGGAAGACTTTACTTCCTCTTTAAGCACGATGAGGGTGGTGGGAGGTGTTTTTTTCCTGTTTTTTTTTTTTTTTTTTCTTCCTCTTTTCATGCAGGCTGCATACCTACCTGTATAATTGGGATTTATCTGTCTTTTTTTTTTTAATACGGAGCCGCCATAGGAGCAAATCCAGCTAGTTATAGAATGAACTCTCTTCATCTTCTCCCCACAGGGAATGTCTATTTTTGCATTTTCTTTTTTTTCTTTTTTTTTGTAAAGTTGTTAGGGCATTGGCATGTTCATATCTGCTGGCTTGATTATTGCCACACGCTGGTTTACCGGTATGGGTATTTATTTTATTTTTTTTTTTAGGTCTAATTGTTTCCCAAATGATCAACAACTCTGTACTAAAAGTATTTGCATACAAAATTCGTTTTTTTATATGATGTGGATTCAGATGCTGTGGAGCAGATGTGGTGGGTCTTCCCTTCTCTTTTCATCTTGTATACACTATATTACCAAAAGTATTGAGATGCCTGCCTTTACATGCACATGAACTTTAATGACATCCCAGTCTTAGTCAGTAGAGTTCAATATTGAGTTGGCCCACCCTTTGCAGCTATAACAGCTTCAACTATTCTGGGAAGGCTGTCCACAACGTTTAGGAGTGTGTTTATGGGAGTGTTTGACCATTCTTCCGGAAGCGCTTTTGTAAGGTCAGACACCGATGTGGACGAGAAGGTCTGGCTCGCAGTCTCCGCTCTAATTCGTCCCAAATGTGTTTTGTCGGGTTGAGGTCAGGACTCTGTGCAGGCCAGTCAAGTTCCTCCACCCCAAACTTACTCATCCATGTCTTGATAAACCTTGTTTGTGCACTGGTGCGCAGTCTTGTTGGAACAGGAAGGGGCCATCTCCAAACTGTTCCCACAAAGTTGGGAGCATGAAATTGTCCAAAATGTCTTGGTATTCTGACTCCTTAAGAGTTCCCTTCACTGGAACTAAGGGGCCAGCCCAACCCCTGAAAAACAACCCAACACCATAATCCCCTCTCCACCAAATGATTTGGACCAGTGCACAAAGCAAGGTCCATAAAGGCATGGGTGAGCGAGTTCTGGAACAATGGTCAAACATTCTGATAGATATACTCCTAAACCTTGTGAACAGCCTTTCCAGAAGAGTTGAAGCTGTAGCTGCAATGGGTGGGACAACGCAATATTGAACCCTACGGACTAAGGCTGGGATGCCATTAAAATTCATGTGCATGTACAGTAAGGGAAAAAAGTATGTGATCCCCTGCTGATTTTGTACGTTTGCACACTGACAAAGAAATGGTCAGTCTATAACTTTAATGGTAGGTTTATTTTAACAGTGAGAGACAAAATAACAAAACTATCCAGAAAAACACATTTAAAAAAAGTTATAAATTGATTTGCATTTTAATGAGTGAAATAAGTATTTGATTCCCTATCAATCCGCAAGATTTCTGGCTCCCAGGTGTCTTCTATACAGGTAACGAGGTGAGATTAAAGGGAGTGCTCCTAATCTCAGCTTGTTGCCTGTATAAAAGACACCTGTCCACAGAAGCAAGCAGATTCCAATCTCTCCATCATGGCCAAGACTAGAGGTCGACCGATATATCGGCCGGCCGATATTTGGCGTTTTTTACTTAATCGGCATCGGCCGATTGTGCTGATAAAAAAGGCCGATTATAACTTCAGCCGTGACTTGCAAATGACTTCTGTAATAGAAGTTAATGCAAGTTTCCCGAGGTTATCTGTAGAGAGGATTCTCTCCTCCTCTGGGCAGCCTGCCAAGTCTGAAAAGAAGATACATTTGTATCTTTCAGGTTCTTTTTATCAATAGACTGAACTCGTGGAGAAGTTTTCAGTTTAACCATTTAAAGACTAAATCTTTTCTGACACTTGTTGCTTACAAGTAAAAATCCTGTATTTTCTGCTAGAAAATCACTTAGAACCCCCCAAACATTATATATATTTTTTTAGCAGAGACCCTAGGGAATAAAATGGTGATTGTTGCAATATTTTATGTCACACGGTATTTGCGCAGCGGTCTTTCAAACGCAATTTAAAAGAAAAAAAATACAGTAATGAATTAAAAAAAAAAAATAAGCAGTAAAGTTAGCCCATTTTTTTTCGTCCAAAAGTTTTGATTACCTGTTTTTGTGTATTTATTTTTTTAAGATAGTTTTTTTTTTTTTTTTGTTTTTTTTTCTAAATCATACATACAAGTGAACTGATTGGAGGTTTGTTTTGTTTAATGTTTAAATGAAAAAAAAATTCTGTATTACTTAAGGCTGCTTTTACACTGGAGCGGGCATGCGTTGATGGTAAAACGCTGCTAGTTTTAGCGGCGCTTTACCGTCATTTTAGAGGCGCTATTCGGCTGCTAGCGGGGCGCTTATAACCCAGCTAGCGGCCGAGGAAGGGGTTAAATGCGCCCCTGAAGCGCCGCTGCCAAAACGCTTTGCAGGCGCTTCGGCAGCGGTGCGCATTCATTTCAATGGGCAGGAGTGGTGGAGCAGCGGTATACACCGCTCCAAAGATGCCGTTTGCAGGACTTTTTTTTTACATCCTGCCAGCGCATCGCCTCAGTGTGAAAGCACTCGGGATATTACACTGAGACTGCAGGGGAGCCATTTTACAGGCACTTTATAGGCGCTATTTTTAGCCCAAAAGTGCCTGAAAAACGCCCCAGTGTGAAAGGGGTCTAACTGTTAGATTTTATGAGATGAAGGGAAAAAAGAAAGGAAAAAAAAAATCGGCCAAATATATCGGCCCAAAAAAAACGGCATCACATATCGGCCATCGGCCACCGCGATTTCTAAGCATCGGCATCCGCCAGAGAAAAACCCATATCGGTCGACCTCTAGCCAAGACCAAAGAGCTGTCCAAGGATGTCAGGGACAAGATTGTAGACCTACACAAGACTGGAATGGGCTACAAGACCATTGCCAAGCAGCTTGGTGAGAGGATGACAGCAGTTGGTGCGATTATTTGCAAATGGAAGAAACTCAAAATAACTGTCAATCTCCCTTAGTCTGGGGTTCCATGCAAGATCTCACCTCATGAAGCCCCAGACTGCTAACAGTTTTTCTGCTAACAGCTTCACTGCATCAAAGGGATGATGGACAGGTCCATGTACTGTCAAATCTTGGATGAGAACCTCCTTCCCTCAGCCATGGCATTGAAAATGGGTTGTGGATGGGTAATCCAGCATGACAGTGACCCAAAACACACAGCCAAGGCAACAAGGGAGTGGCTCAAGAAGAAGCGCATTAATGTCCTGGATTGGCCTAGCCAGTCTCCAGACCTTAATCACATATGTGGAGGGAGCTGAAAGTTTGAGTTTCCAAACATCAGCCATGTAACCTTAAAAGAGAAGTATGGGAATCTGGTTTTTCCCATAATCATACTTACCTAGGTGGGTGCAGCATCGGGCCAATGCTGCATCTGTCCCCCAGCATCTCTGCACTGAGCCGAGAGAACCAAGCCATCAGTGATGTTCGAAGGCTCGGTTCTCTCGGCTCCACGTGCAAAGAGCTGCTGCTCTGCTCCTCCACGCTCACTGGAGCGCTGGGCTGTGGAGGGGCGGGGAGCGCCCGTATTAGCGGCTTGCTGGGAGGCTGAGGCGGCTATCAGTCCAAGCACCTGGCAGATCCAGACTTTATTGTCGTGATGACGTGGTGCCTGGACTGATTGATTCCATTGATGTCAGCAGTGAACAGACTTCAGACCTCTGTTGAAAATAGGTCACAGGAGGGCAAAAGAATTGCACTTCTGTGACCCATAGGAGAAGCCCAGCCAAATGAGCTCAGGCTGGACTTCTCCTTTTAATAACTTGGAGAGGAGTGGGACAAAATCCCTCCTGAGATGTGTGCAAACCTGGTGGCCAACTACAAGAAACGTCTTGCCTCTGTGATTGCCAACCAGAGTTTTGCCACAAAGTACTAAGTCATGTTTTGCGAAGGGGTCAAATACTTATTTCACTCATTAAAATGAAAATCAAATTACCGTATATACTCGAGTATAAGTCGAATTTTTCAGCACATTTTTTTTGTGCTGAAAGTGCCCCCCTCGACTTATACTCGAGTCAAGCACTTTTCTGCAGCAAAAAATTTCATTTTCCGAACCGAATTTGGGGCCCCGTATCTCAGGGCCACTTGGTGCTAGGAACCCCTGAAGTTCCTAGCACTTAGTGGCCCCGAGATACAGGGCCCCAAAATCGGTTCAGAAAATGTCATTCTCTGCTGCAGAAAAGTGCTTGACATTTTCTGAACCGACTTTGGGGCCCCATATCTCAGGGCCACTTGGTGCTAGGAACCCCAAATTTGGTGTGCAAACCCAGTGGAACTGGTACCATAACATATTCAAAGCTGGGGTTCCTAGCACCAAGTGGTCCTGAGATACGGGGCCCCAAAACCGGTTCGGAAAATGTCATTCTCTGCTGCAGAAAAGTGCTTGACATTTTCTGAACTGATTTTTGGGACCCTGTATCTCGGGGCCACTTGGTGCTAGAAACCCCAGCTTTGGAAATGTTATTGTGCTAGTTTCACTGGGTTTGCACACCAAATTTGGGGTTCTTAGCACTAAGTGGCCCAGAGATACGGGGCCCCAAATTCGGTCAACTGTGTCCATCTGCAGCAATGTCATTTCGGGACCCTTTGGGTTCAGAGACCCCAAATTTTGGCTGCAGCTAGGGGGCATCTAGAAACCCTTTGAAGTTCAGGGGACCTATGGCTGCAAATGGGCACAGTGAGGCTGCAAATGGGCACAGTGAGGCATGCAAATGGGCACAGTGAGGCATGCAAATGGGCATTGTTGACCCTCTTTTCCACTTACAGTAGCTGTGCATTTTTCACCCTCGCCTTATACATGGGTCAATAAGTTTTTCCCATTTTTTTGTGGTAAATTAGGGCCTCGACTTATACTCGGAACGACTTATACTCGAGTATATACGGTATATCTTTTTTAAATGCAATTTTCTGGATTTTTTTTTTTTTTTCTATCTCTCACTGTTTAAAATAAAACTATCATTAAAATTATAGACTGATCATTTCTTTGTCCTTGGGCAAACGTACAAAATTAGCAGGGGATCAAATACTTTTTTCCCCTCATTGTGAAGGCAAGCATCCCAATACTTTTGTTGTTATAGTGTATGTTTACATGGTTTGTGTACATGGTATATACATGGATGTGTGTGTCCGTATATTCATATGAACACATACCCTTGTTACTTAGGTAAGGTTGCGAGCACTGAACTTATTCTCTTTGGAGAAGAGACAATTGAGAGGGGATATGATTTCAATTTCCAAATACTATACTGGTGACCCCACAATAGGGATAAAACTTTTTTGCAGAAGGGAGTTTAACAAGACACGTGGCCACTCATTAAAATTAGAAGAACAGAGGTTTAACCTTAAACTACGTAGAGGGTTCATTACTGTAAGAGCGGCAAGGATGGCCACAGCCGGTAGTTTCAGCGGGGAGCATTAATAGTTTAAAAAAACTATTGGATAAGCACCTGAACAACCACAACATACAGGGATATACAATCTAATACTGACATATAATCACACACATAGGTTGGACTTGTGTCTTTTTTCAACCTCACCTACTATGTAACTATGTACTTGTTGTACCCATGTTAATTTATGACTATTGAATGAGGATTGTTTCTTGGAACGTGAGGGAATTAATAGTTCCTTAAAGTGTCAGCCTATTTTTGACACCCTGACGAATTTAAAGCCTGATCTTTATTATTAATATTATAATACAGGATTTATATAGCGCCGCCAACAGTTTGCGCAGCACTTTACAACATGAGGGCAGACAGTACAGTTACAATACAATTCAATACAGTAGGAATCAGAAGGCCCTGCTAGTTTGAGCTTAAAATCTAGTCTTGTTGGTTTGCAGGAGACGCATGCCATTGTAGAAACAGTTTGATTCTTGGAACACCGGGGTCCAAACAAGGCGTATGATTCTACCTTTTTTTCGTATGCAAGAGGTGTATCTATTCTGGTATACAATGTTGGCCACTTCTCCTGCTAACGGGCAGAAATAGACAAATATGGGAGATATGTGTTCTTGCTTTTCTAACTGCATGATAGGTGTTTTGTGTTTGTCAATGTGTATATCCTCTTCAGCTCTGGAAGGTTTACCCCCTTCATGACCAGGCCATTTTTTGCGATTCGGCACCATTATTTTAACTGACAATTACACAGTCGTGCGACACTGTACTCAAATAAAATTGATGTCTTTTTTTTTTCTCCACAAATAGAGCCTTCTTTTGGTGGTGTTTGATTATCTCTGCGATTTATTTATTTATTTATTTATTTATTTTTTTGCACTATAAACAAAAAAAAAGACTGACAATTAAAAAAAAAGAAAATATTTTTTACTTTTTGCTATAAAATACATTGAATTAAAACATTTTAAAAATCTAATTTCTTCATAAATTTTGGGCAATACGTATTCTGCTACATATATCTTTCGTAAAAAAAAAATCCCAATAAGCGTATTTTGATTGGTTTGCGCAAAAGTTATAGCATCTACAATCTATGGGATATTTTTATGGAATTTTTAATTTTAGATGTAATGTACACGGGACGTTTTAAAACCTCACCTGAATGATTTAACTTGACAGATACCAACCAACCAAGGTCCGTTTTGCTGTGTTTACATTTCACGCATAGCCGCATTTGCATTTAGAAGCGTTTTTTTTTTTTGCTTGCAAATAGTCAAAAATGAAAAACTCCTGTAAAGGAAATGTGGCTAAATGTGAGTTACCACGTTTATATGCGTTTTACAAGCTGTTACAGGCATTTGGGGTTTCAAATGCCTTTGAACATCCGTTCTGAATGCATTTTTCCTTTCTAAAAAATGCTTCTGAACTCAACTGCCTATAAACGACCCAGTGTACATGTACTGATAAGATAACATAGAGGACACCTCTCTTCAGTCTAAATACATTTTGCCCCTCTGAGTTCTCTCGTTACACACAAATTTTTAACATTTTGACAGTTTTTTTGTGAAATGGTAGGGGTACTTTTGTACCCCCTTACCATTTCACACAGGGGGGCTGGGATCTGGGGGTCCCCTTGTTAAAGGGGGCTTCCAGATTCCTATAAACCCCCTGCCCGCAGACCCCCACAACAACTGGCCAAGAGTTGTGGGGATGAGGCCCTTGTCCTCATCAACATGGGGACAAGGTGTTTTGGGGGCTACCCCAAAGCACCCTTCCAAAGTTGAGGGCATGTGGCCTGGTACGGTTCAGGAGGGGGGTGGACCCGCTCTCTCGTCCCCCCTCTTTTCCTGCGGCCTTCCAGGTTGCGTGCTCGGATAAGGGTCTGGTATGGATTTTTAGGGGAACCCCACGCCATTTTTTTTTTTTTGCCGCGGGGTTCCCCTTAAAATCCATGCCAGACCTGAAGGGCCTGGTATTGATTTTGAGGGGGACCCCCACGCCATTTTTTTTTTATTTTGGCGTGGGGTTCCCCTTAATATCCATACCAGACCTGAAGGGCCTGGTATGGAATTTCGGGGGAACCCCACACATTTTTTTTCTTAATTTTGTTTTTTTTTCTTAATGCTGTTTTTATCAATGAACCTTTATGTGTATTGCCGGACCGGCATTTCATTATAGCCGCGAGTAGTTTTAAATAACTTTTATTCCTTAAGGGCCAGTTCACACCACATGCAGTCCAGTGTGTTTTTTTCTGCATCAAAAACGCACAGAAAGTAGGTTATATGGTTTTCAATGGCATAGTTCACACCAGTGCTTGCAGTTCCAGTGCGTTTCCAGTTCCCAAAAAAAAGTAGAACATTCTGCATTGTTTATGCACTGGACTGTACTGGAACGCTGTAAAATGCATCAAAACGCACTGGAACACACCTAAATGCACCAAAAACGCACTGCAACACACTTGTCCTTATTTAAGGTTAAGAAAAAAGAGGGGGGGGGAAGCACTGGACTGCATCAAAAATGCACCAAAAACGCACTGGAACGCATAAACGTACATGCAGAAAAGCACCTGGAACGCATCCGGACAGCGTTTCTATGGTGTGATCTGGCCCTTAGACTTAGAGCCAGTTACTTTGCATTTGGGAGAGTACATTTGGGTGTCCCTATTGATTTTCTAACACATGTATTTTCTATTTGTATTTTGTGTGTTATATTGTTGCAAAACAGATGTGTTTTTATGCAATTTATTTGTTACTTTGGTTTGCTGTTTTTTTTTTGGGTGGTGGTTATTTTACCATGAAATCTTTTTTATGTTGGCAATTTTTGTTGTTTTTACATTGTTCACTTTGACTTAACTGTCTGTGCTGCCTTATTTTTAAAATTCTTTCTCAAGAAAGAATCTTGTTTTAACCCTAATAGATGTCCATTTGTGGGTGCACTCCTTTTAACTCCTGTTAATTTACACTGCAAAGGGGTCAAACCTCAAACGTATTCTGTTAGTGTCTCAAATTAACATACATGTGTGTATTTTGCTTTCCTTGCTTCTTTTCCAAGTCCAGTTTTTTTTTTTTTTTTTTTTATGACCAATAAAATTGTTTAAAATTCTTTTGTTTTATGTGTGTTCTTTTCATGCAATGGATTTCCCAGCTGCAGCTTAACCACTTGAGCCCCGGACCATTATGCTGCCTAAGGACCAGAGGTCTTTTTCCAATTTGGCACTGCGTCGCTTTAACTGCTAATTGCGCGGTCATGCAATGCTGTACCCAAACGAAATTTGCGTCCTTTTCTTCCCACAAATAGAGCTTTCTTTTGATGGTATTTGATCACCTCTGCGGTTTTTATTTTTTGCGCTATAAACGGAAAAAGACCGAAAATTTTGAAAAAAAATGATATTTTCTACTTTTTGTTATAAAAAAAATCCAATAAACTAAATTTTAGTCATACATTTAGGCCAAAATGTATTCGGCCACATGTCTTTGGTAAAAAAAATGTCAATAAGCGTATATTTATTGGTTTGCGCAAAAGTTATAGCGTCTACAAACTAGGGTACATTTTCTGGAATTTACACAGCTTTTAGTTTATGACTGCCTATGTCATTTCTTGAGGTGCTAAAATGGCAGGGCAGTACAAAACCCCCCCAAATGACCCCATTTTGGAAAGTAGACACCCCAAGGAAATTGCTGAGAGGCATGTTGAACCCATTGAATATTTTTTTTTTTTGTCCCAAGTGATTGAAAAATGACAAAAAAAAAAAAAAAAAAATATTTACAAAAAGTTGTCACTAAATGATATATTGCTCACACAGGCCATGGGCCTATGTGGAATTGCACCCCAAAATACATTTAGCTGCTTCTCCTGAGTATGGGGATACCACATGTGTGGGACTTTTTGGGAGCCTAGCCACGTACAGGGCCCCGAAAACCAATCACCGCCTTCAGGATTTCTAAGGGTGTAAATTTTTGCTTTCACTCTTCACTGCCTATCACAGTTTCGGAGGCCATGGAATGCCCAGGTGGCACAAAACCCCCCAAAATGACCCCATTTTGGAAAGTAGACACCCCAAGCTATTTGCTGAGAGGCATATTGAGTCCATGGAATATTTTATATTTTGACACAAGTTGCAGGAAAGTGACCCTTTTTTTATTATTTTTTTTTTTTTTTTCATAAAGTTGTCACTAAATGATATATTGCTCACACAGGCCATGGGTATATGTGGAATTGCACCCCAAAATACATTTAGCTGCTTCTCCTGAGTATGGGGATACCACATGTGTGGGACTTTTTGGGAGCCTAGCTGCGTACGGGACCCCGAAAACCAATCACTGCCTTCAGGATTTCTAAGGGTGAAAATTTTTGATTTCACTCTTTACTGCCTATCACAGTTTCGGAGGCCATGGAATGCCCAGGTGGCACAAAACCCCCCCAAATGACCCCATTTTGGAAAGTAGACACCCCAAGCTATTTGCTGAAAGGCATGGTGAGTATTTTGCAGCTCTCATTTGTTTTTGAAAATGAAGAAAGACAAGAAAAAACATTTTTTTTTTCTTTTTTCAATTTTTAAAACTTTGTGACAAAAAGTGAGGTCTGCAAAATACTCACTATACCTCTCAGCAAATAGCTTGGGGTGTCTACTTTCCAAAATGGGGTCATTTGGGGGGGTTTTGTGCCACCTGGGCATTCCATTGCCTCCGAAACTGTGATAGGCAGTGAAGAGTGAAATCAAAAATTCACGCCCTTAGAAAGCCTGAAGGCGGTGCTTGGTTTTCGGGGTCCCGTACGCGGCTAGGCTCCCAAAAAGTCTCACACATGTGGTATCCCCGTGCTCAGGAGAAGCAGCAGAATGTATTTTGGGGTGTAATTTCACATATTCCCATGGCATGTTTGAGCAATATATCAGTGACAACTTTGTGCAAAAAAAAAAATAAAAAAAAATTTGTCTCTTTCCCGCAACTTGTGTCGCAATATAAAATATTCCATGGACTCGACATGCCTCTCAGCAAATAGCTTGGGGTGTCTACTTTCCAAAATGGGGTCATTTGGGGGGGTTTTGAACTGTCCTGGCATTTTATGCACAACATTTAGAAGCTTATGTCACACATCACCCACTCTTCTAACCACTTGAAGACAAAGCCCTTTCTGACACTTATTGTTTACATGAAAAAGTTTTTTTTTTTTTGCAAAAAAATTACTTTGAACCCCCAAACATTATATATTTTTTTAAAGCAAATGCCCTACAGATTAAAATGGTGGGTGTTTCATTTTTTTTTTTTCACACAGTAATTGCGCAGTGATTTTTCAAACGCATTTTTTGGGGAAAAAACACACTTTTTTAAATTTTAATGCACTAAAACACGCTATATTGCCCAAATGTTTGATGAAATAAAAAAGATGATCTTAGGCCGAGTACATGGATACCAAACATGACATGCGGTGGCAACAAAATAAATACATGTTTAAAAGCCTTCAAAAGCCTTTACAGGTTACCACTTTAGATTTACAGAGGAGGTCTACTGGAAAAATTACTGCACTCGATCTGGCCTTCGCGGCGATACCTCACATGCATGGTGCAATTGCTGTTTACGTTTGACGACAGACCGCCGCTTGCGTTCGCCTTAGCGCGAGAGCAGGGGGCGACAGGGGTGTTTTTTTTTTGTTTTTTTTTTTTTCTTTATTATTTTTTTGCTTTTTTAATCTTACTTTTAAACTGTTCCTTTCATATATTTTTTTTTTATCATTTTTATTGTTATCTCGGGGAATGTAAATATCCCCTATGATAGCAATAGGTAGTGACAGGTACTCTTTTTTGAAAAAATTGTGGTCTATTAGACCCTAGATCTCTCCTCTGCCCTCAAAGCATCTGACCACACCAAGATCGGTGTGATAAAATGCTTCCCCAATTTCCCAATGGCGCTATTTACATCCGGCGAAATCTAAGTCATGAAATACTCGTAGCTTCCGGTTTCTTAGGCCATAGAGATGTTGGGAGCCACTCTGGTCTCTGATCAGCTCTATGGTCAGCTGGCTGAATCACCGGCTGCATTCTCAGGTTCCCTGTTGAGACAGGAGAGCCAGAGAAAAACACGGAAGACGGTGGGGGGGGGGGCATTCCCTCCCACGGCTTGTAAAAGCAGTCTAGAGGCTAATTAGCCGCTAGGATTGCTTTTACATGAAAGCCGACCGCTGGCTGAAAAGAATGATACCAAGATGATACCTAAACCTGCAGGCATCATTCTGGTATAACCACTCAAAGTCGTGAATGGCGTACCTGAAGACAAAAAAATGGTTAACAATGGTTAACAATAAAGCACAGTAAACAGTAAAGTGTAAATAATTACACACCTGAAAAACAAACATGATAAAACATAATAACAATAACAATAACAATAAAACATTGCAGAATAGAATACAGTAAAAAAGAGCAGAACAATAGAGAGAGAGAATAGAGAGAGAGAGAACAATAAAACAACAACTATTTTTTTTTATTTCATGTTTTTTTTTTTTTTTACACTTTTTTTGTAACTAACTTTTATAACGGTAACCGGTTCCAGGTTCGGGTCTCTCAAAATGCGATGGCATCTTGGGAGACCCTGTGAAAGTGTGCCTAGTCTGTGCAATGCTGTACCCTACGCTAATAGTCAACTAGTGCATGGTAGCGTTCAAAACATTCACCAATGCAAAGACCAGGATTGTCAGGACAGGAGGGACAATAATGGCGGGTGTCACGCCTATATCCGCGCTTGCTGCAGACACGACATCTTTTTTGGGGGGGTTCGTTGGGTAGGGGTACTTGGGAGGACATAAAAATGCCTCTCATGCAGCCGACTGCATTTGGTTGGGGATGTGAATGGGGGAAGTACGGGCGCTGCAGAAGCGGTGGGTTCCCAATTAGGATTGGCGAATGCAGCAGGAAGGGCATTATGGGCACGACGGGCCTGTGTTTGTCTTTTTGGTGGCAGCGGGACACTACTTGTGCTTGCCACCTCACCAGCTTGAACTGCACTTATGGGACTCGCCACGTCACCACGTGTTACTGCAGTGCTGGTTTGACTACGACCGGGGTGTACTAGGCCGCTGGCGCTTGCCAGTTCACCAAAACGCTACCAAAAAACTGTTAGCGATCGCAGGGATCAGGCCTGACTCTGCGAACGCTGCAGTTATGCGTTTTAGTCTTTTGTAAGTGACAGTGATCGATCGATACTGCACTTGGGTGGGCTGGGCCGGGCGGAGGGGCAAAACGCAGGTGCTAGCAGGTATCTGGGCTGATCCCGCTAACACTGCGTTTTTGGGAACCCTAAACTGCTGGTGACGCTAGTATAGATCTGATCGGATCAGATATTGATCCGTTCAGATACTATACCACTAAGGGAGGTGTACGGTGCGTGCGTGGGTGTTAGCGGTACTGGCGCTAACCTGACGCCTGGGGCTGGTGCTTGCCAGTTCACCAAAATGCTACCAAAAAAACTGTTAGCAATCGCAGGGATCAGGCCTGACTCTGCGAACGCTGCAGTTATGCGTTTAGAGTTTTGTAAGTGACAGTGATCGATCGATACTGCACTTGGGTGGGCTGGGCTGGGCCGGGCGGAGGGGCAAAACGCAGGTGCTAGCGGGTATCTGGGCTGATCACGCTAACACTGCGTTTTTGGGAACCCTAAACTGCTGGGGACGCTAGTATAGATCTGATCGGATCAGATATTGATCCGATCAGATACTATACCACTAAGGGAGGCGCATGCTGCGTGCGTGGGTGTTAGCGGTACTGGCGCTAATCTGACGCTGCCTGGGGCGACGCATATCACCGCCGGGCGATCGGGGGGCTAAACCTTTATTCGGTATTAAACGGCGGGTGCCCTGACACTATAAAAAATAAACGAACTAACCAGCGTCAACCGTAACGGTTATACGGTGATCAGTGGTGAAAGGGTTAACTAGGGGGCAATCAAGGGGTTAAAACATTTATTAGGTAGTATATGGGGGTCCCTGACGCTATAAAACGCTGACGGCGAACCTAAATATTTACCTCACTAACTAGCGTCACCAGCGACACTAATACAGCGATCAGAAAAATGATCGCTTAGCGACACTGGTGACGGGGGGTGATCAAGGGGTTAAAACTTTATTAGGGGGGGTTAGGGGGGTACCCTAGACCTACAGGGGGGTAACAGTAACTGTGCGAACACAGTAACTGTCACAAACTGACACAGCAGTAATCAGAAAAAAAAAAAAAAAACTGCTGGTGTCAGTTTGTGACAGGGGGGGGGGGGGTGATTGGGGGGGGGATCGGGGGGGGGATCGGGGTATTTTGTATGCCTGGCATGTTCTACTGTGTGTGTGTGTGTGTTGGTGCACTCACTCACATGTCGTCTCTCCTCGGGCCGGAACGGAAACTACCGACCCGAGGGGAGATGACATCACTTCCTTTGCTGCTGTTTAGCATACAGCAGCAAAGGAGTGTTCCCATTGGCCGGCGGCGATCGCGAGGGGGGGGCCACGAACAGATGGACCCCCCACCCGCGGGAGGCAAATCACGTACATGTACGTGATTTTGCCTGCCCGTGCCGCCTTGCCGACGTACATCGGCGTGAGGCGGTCCTTAAGTGGTTAACTAGGCTGATTGGCATGTCTTTAAAAAATCCCTTTTTTTCATTTTTTTTTTTTTTTTTTTTAAGTTACTTTCCTGGTGCCTTTTATGGTTGCACATGCATGGATTGTGCGTATGCTGCCTTGGATAGTGACCAGGAAAGTAACATTTCAGAGTGGTAAGTATTCAATTTTCTTTTTGAGAGTGGTTTTCAGCCTCAGTCCTCAAGTACCCCCCCAACCCCCCCCCCCCCCCCCCCGACAGGACATGTTTAGGAAATTTTATCTTATCTAAAATAGCTGTCCAAAATACAAAGCCATTGACTTTGATTTAAAGCACCTGCAAACATGGCCTGTTGGGGGGTACTTGAGGACAGGGTTGAGAAGCGCTGATTTAGAGCACTGAACTAAAATTAAGCTGAAGACAATCCTATTCTAATTGTGGACATTTGAGGGAAATCAAGATTTTTATTTATTTTTTTTCATTTTTTTATTTTTTTTAAAGGTTGGGCTTTGTGTCCCTTTTCTTAAAATTGGCTTCACTTCCTGTCACATAGCCAAACAGGAAGTGAGAGTAAAACCCTAATATTTTTCCTTGGGGACACACAGGTCAATCTAACTAGTGCCCCCATTATGCAAATTGCACTCTAGCACTTTGTTGTGTACACCCCAAATTATTAGGTATTTTGGGGTTTATTAAAGGCAAATCCTTTCTGCAATACAAATGTACTTGATGAAAATCTGAGGGGTAGTACTGGTGATTTTATCATCCAATCATGTAGAGGCAAAGATGCTGTTTTTTTCTTTTCCTTGCATGTCCCCCTCTGATCTCCAGCAACTGCACTTCTAAGTGCACTTGTAGTGCAAAGTGGATTTACCTTGTAGTAAATAATCCCCAAGATACATAATAATTTGGGATGTTCATTGCAAAATGCTAGAGTGCAATTTCCCGAATGGGGAAACTATTTAGATTGACCTGTGTGTCCCCAAGGACATACATTGGTAGGGTTTTACCCTCACTTCCTGTTTGGCTATGTGACAGGAAGTGAAAAATTTTGAATGCAAAATTGGCAAAATTTGGGAGGTGTCTTCACCCTATCAGGGGTGTAGATATCCCCCAAAACGTATAATCCCTCTGCAGTCTATCCCCAAGCAAAAATTAGAAAGGATTTTAATGAGTTTAACTTTGCAAAGACACATTCCTAAGTTCAATTGTGATGCATGTTAATGGCCCATCTAGACCTTTAATAGAAAGTCATCAGTTGCCTTTGACTCTAAACATTATTTTTGGCCAGTCCTAGAAATCTGCATCTGTTTTTCTATTAACCACTTGGTGTCTGTGCTATAGCCAAATGATGGCCACAGCGTGAACCTGAATTTCTGGGAGGCTGTCATAGGACGGGCTCCCCGTATGCTCCCTACTGCGCGCGCACTGAGTCACTGAGACTCGGGTGATCACAGATCGAAGTAAGAGCCGATCTGTTTATTTTTTCTACTCACTCTGACAGCATGAGGATAAAGATAAAAGCTGATCACCGGCTTAGGTGCAAGGGACATTGGTCCCGAAGAGGCAATTCTGCCTCATCTGTGCCCACCAGTGCCACCTATCAATGCCCACCAGTGATCCCAAGCAGTGCTGCCTATCAGTGTAACCAATCAGTGCTGCCTCATCAGCGTACATCAATGAAGGAGAAAAATTACCTGTTTGCAAAATTTAATATCAAAATATACAAAATTATTTTTTAAAATCTGTCTTTTCTTTTGTTTGAACAAAAGAAAAAAAAACACAAGCTGATCACCGGCTTAGGTGCAAGGGACATTGGTCCCGAAGAGGCAATTCTGCCTCATCTGTGCCCACCAGTGCCACCTATCAATGCCCACCAGTGATCCCAAGCAGTGCTGCCTATCAGTGTAACCAATCAGTGCTGCCTCATCAGCGTACATCAATGAAGGAGAAAAATTACCTGTTTGCAAAATTTAATATCAAAATATACAAAATTATTTTTTAAAATCTGTCTTTTCTTTTGTTTGAACAAAAGAAAAAAAAACACAAAGGTGATCAAATACCACCAAAAGAATGCTCTATTTGTGGGAACTTAAAAAAAAAACATTTGGCTAAGTATGACCGCACAATTGTCAATCAAAATGGATCAGTGCTGAAAATTGGTTAGGACAGCAGGGGGGTTTAAGTGCCCAGTAAGCAAGTGGTTAATTTCCATGCCAAATATGGATTTCTGTAATAAAGATGTGTGCCCGCTGTGTATACGGCATGTGCGTAAGCAAGTCGCACACATATGAACGGTACTCATTGTAAATCATGGGGTACAACTTGTGATGCAACTTTTCAGTCCCAAGTGGCCTTAGGCTCTCTTTCCACTACTGCAAGTTGTTGTGCGACTTGACACATGTGAAGTCGCAGGACAAGTCAAAACACATGTATTTCAATGTTCCCCCGTTCTAATTGGTGCAACTCCAAAAAAAGTTCTTGCACTACTTTGTTCCAACTTCAGTGCGACTTTTTCCCAGATGTTTTGAATTAGTCGCATTACACGGCATTAAGGCTCGGTTTCGACTATTGCAAGCCCAAAGTTTCGTGTTTTTTGCCGCGAGTTTCCCGCAACTTTTTGCCAAAACTTGAAGCAATGTCTGTGTATTTTTGAGGTCTATGGACCTGAAGTCGCATCAAAGTGGGACCAAAGTAGTACAGGGACTACTTTGAAGTTGGTGCGACTTGAAGTCGCACACATATGAACGGTACTCATTGGAAATCATGGGGTAAAACTTGTGATGCAACTTTTCAGTCCCTAATGGCATGACAAGTTGCAATAGTGGAAAACAAGCCGAAAAAGCACATTGTAAATCACGCAACTTTGGGGTTAAAATAGTGGAAAGAGAGCATTAGGCTAAAGCGGTAATAGGAAGATGCACTGTAAGAATTACTTCTAATTGTAGAAAATCAAACAGGCTCTTGCACTGAATCTAATTTATGGAAGATCTAACTGATTGGCCAGTGTATGGTGACCTTTAAAGATATGAAAACTTAAATTTCTGGTGTTAAAGCCTCATACACACGATGGGACTTTGTACCCCGTGTACGGAGCCCGCTCTGCTCAGCGGGGGATCGCTCCGTTGATCCCCGCTGGGCAGGCAGATGACCGATCTGTCTCTGCACACTATGCAGGGACAGACCTATCAGTCCCGCTCTCCTCTATGGGGGATTGGATGATGACAGACCGTAGAGTCCGTCGTCACCCGGTCCGCAGATGGATGGAAAAATAGGTTTTTCCTCCGTTACACTTCTTAGGATTGGTGTGGGTCGGATGTCAGCGGACATGTCACCACTGACATCCGACCCTCCATAGAGGTCTATGGAATGTCCGTTCAGGTCCGAGGCGGACCTGAAAGGTCCGTCCGTGTGAGGGGAGCCTTAGGCCCCTTTCACACTGGGGCGGTGTGGGCGGCAGCGTTAAAACTGCGCTATTTTTTGCGATGCTTTACTGGTGGTATTCGGCCGCTAGCGGTTTTAACCCCTGCTAGCAGCCGAAAAGGGGTTTAAGTCCGCCCGCAAAACGCCACTGCAGCAGCGTTTTGCCGGCGGTATAGCCGCGCTGTACCATTGATTTCAATGGGCAGGAGCGGTTTATACACCGCTCCAAAGATGCTGTTGCAGGACTTTTTTTAGGCCCCTTTCACACTGGGGCATTTTTAGGCGCTACGGCACTAAAAATAGTGCCTGAAAAACGCCCTAAAGAAGCGGCTCCATTCACTCCAGTGAGGGCTTTCACACTGGAGCGGAGCGCTGGCAGGGCATCACAAAAAGTCCTGCCAGCAGCTTCTTTGGAGCGGTGAACTCACTGCTCCTCCCCATTAAAATCAATGGGGCAGTGCTGTGATACCGCCGGCAAAATGTCGATCCAGCTGCGTTTTGCGGGCAGATTTAACCCCTTTTCGGCCGCTAGCAGAGGGGTTAAAACCGCCCCATGGAGGGTTAAAACCGCCCCGCTAGCAGCCGAATAACACTGCTAAAACGTCAGTAAAGCGGCGCTAAAAATAGCAACGTATTACCGCAGATGCCCCCCCCCCCGCCCAGTGTGAAAAGGGCCTTAGGTTCTATTCACACTAATGCATTTTTTGATGCATTTTGCCGAAATGCATGGGAATTTTTTATCATGGGTTCCTATGGAACATGTTCACATGAATGCATTTTTGTGCCTCTGTTTTTGGAAAGGGTCGGAACTTTTTTTCCCGCAAAATTCAGCGTTTTGCTTGTAATAGATTTGAATGGACCTGCATCCAAAACGCAAGTACCGCGTTTTTACCGCGATTTGCATTTTTTTTTATTTCTTTTTTTACACTGTATATAGCTGGTTGCTAAGAAGGGGGCCGGGAAATCGGCCGCCGCATCCTTAACAACCTATGAGTCATCAGCTGTCAGCTGACTTCCCGCTCAATGTAAAAAAAAAAAAAATGCCGGTTAAAAAAAAATCGTGAAAAAAAACAGCGTGAGGTCCCCCCCCCCCCAGGTCCATACCAGGCCCTTGGCTCTAGTATGGATTCGGAGGGGACCCCCATGCCAAAATTTGAAAGAAAAATTGGCGTGGGGGTCCCCCCAAAATTCATACCAGACCCTTATCCGAGCACGCAGCCCAGCAGGTCAGGAAAGGGAGGGGACGAGCAAGCGCCCCCCCCTCCTGAACCATACCAGGCCGCATGCCGCATGCTCTGCGCCCCCACCCCAAAGCACCTTTCCCCCATGTTGATGGGGACAAGGGCCTCTTTCCGACAACCCTTGCCCGGTGGTTGTCGGGGTCTGCGGGCGGGGGGCTTATCGGAATCTGGAAGCCCCCTTTAACAAGGGGACCCCCAGATCCCGGCCCCCCCATGTGAATGAGTATGGGGTACATTGTACCCCTACCCATTCACCTGTAAAATAAAGTAGTGTAGTGTTAAAAAATACAGTAGACAGTTTTTGACGAGTCTTATTACAAATCTTCTCTGCTTCTTCCTCCATCTTCTCCCGCATCTTCTTCTTCTGTCTTCTTTGTCCGGTCTTCTTCTTTCTCCGCTCCCTCCGACGACCTTTCTCCGATGCTGCGTCCCGCTGATCTGTCGGCGCAGATGTCCTGCATTTCTTAAATAACGATGGGAGCGTGGCAACCGGATTACATCATCAGAATGCCACGCCCCCTTGTGATGTCACAGACCCATCATGCCCCGGGCTGTAATGTCATAAGGGGGCGGGGTCACCGGATGACATCACCCAGTGACCCCGCCCCGTGCCTATATAAGTCATTGGGCAAGGCGCACACGGCATTACAGCGGGAGACAGCGACGAGTCAACATCGGAAGCAGAGAAGAGGGGAGAAGACGATGAAGACCGGGCAAGAGCTAGCAAAAGAGCAGAAGAACCCGGCAGAAGGCACAGGACAACGAGAGAAGAACCGGAGAGCGCGGAGAAGAGAGTGGAGAAGTCGGACGACACCCCCGTAGCTGCATAATAAAAGACTTGTCAAAAACTGTCTACTGTATTTTTTAACACTACCCTACTTTTTCCCCCCAGGTGAATGGGTAGGGGTACCATGTACCCCATACTCATTCACATAGGGTGGGGGGCCGGGTTCTGGGGGCCCCCTTGTTAAAGGGGGCTTCCAGATTCCGATAAGCCCCCTACCCGCAGACAACCACCGGGCAAGGGTTGTTGCGCAGAGCCCCCCTGCCCCAAAGCTCCCATCCCCCCATGTTGAGGGCATGCGGCCTGGTATGGTCCAGGAGGGGGGGCACTCGCTCGTCCCCTCCCTTTCCTGACCTGCCGCGCTGCGAGCTCGGATAAGGGTCTGGTATGGATTTTGGTGGGACCCCCACGCCATTTTAAAAAAAATAATTTTGGCATGGGAGTCCCCTCCGAATCCATACTAGACCCAAGGGCCTAGTATGAACCTGGGGGGAGACCCCACGCTGTTTTTTTTTCTCGATTGAGCGGGAAGTCAGCTGATGACTCATCGGTTGTTAAGGATGCGGTGGCCGGCTTCCTTGCCCCCTCCTTGGCAACTGGCTATATACAGTGTAAAAAAAAGATGCAAATCGCAGAAAAATCGCGATAAAAACGCCAGTCCAAAAACGCGACAAGCACCGCAAAAAGCACTGCAGAAACACTCAAAAGCAACATGCATAGATGTGAATTGAGCCTTACTGTCCTGCTAGCGCACCGCTCCAGTGTGAAAGCCCGATTCACACTGGAGTGAATAGAGCCACTTCTTTAGGGCGTTTTTCAGGCGCTATTTTTAGCGCTATAGCGCCTGAAAAACGCCCCAGTGTGAAAGGGGCCTTAGGTGCCTTTCACACGGATGGCTATACTGCCGCAGTTCAAAGCATGTTTTTTTTTTTGTGAAATTTAACTCCAGGCACTGCGATCAGCTGCATTGGTACAGTGCGTTTAGCTGCGGTTTGCCATTTCCATAGCAACCCGACAGGGTACCGACTGTATTGAACGGGGATCCGACTTGGATCCCTGCAAATGTCCGGCACTGTTTGGTATGAATCTTGAGGGGGAACTCCACGCCAAATTTTAAATAAAAAACCGGCATGGGTTCCCCCCAGGGGCATACCAAGCCCTTCGGTCTGGTATGGATTTTAAGGGGAACCCCCTACGCCGAAAAAACGGCGTGGGGTCCCCCCTCAAAATCCATACGAGACCCTTATCCGAGCACGCAGCCCAGTCGGTCAGGAAAGGGGGTGGGGATGAGCAAGCGCTCCCCCCTCCTGAACCGTACCACCCCAAAGCACCTTGTCCCCATGTTGATGAGGACAAGGGCCTCTTCCCGACAAGCCTGGCCATTGGTCGTCGGGGTCTGCAGGCGGGAGGCTTATTGGAATCCGGGAGCCCCCTTTAATAAGGGGGCCCCCAGATCCCAGCCCCCCATCCTATGTGAATGAGTATAAGGTACATCGTACCCCTACCCATTCACCTAGGAAAAAAGTGTCAATTAAAAAAAAACACACTAGACCGGTTTTTAAAGTAATTTATTAGGCAGCTCCGGGGGGTCTTCTGCCGACTTCGGGGGTCTCTTCCGCGCTCTCCGTATCTTCACCCGGTTTCCGGTTCTTCTCCGCGCTCTCTGGCTCTTCTGCCAGGCTCCTCCGCTATCTTCTGCTCTTTTGCCGCTCTTTTGCTAGTTGAGGAGCCCGGTCTTCTCCCGCTGTCTGGTTCTTCTGTCGCTGTTCGGTTCTTTTCCGCTCCGGTTCTTCTGCCAAACTCCCCGCTATCTTCTTCCAGCTCTTTTGCTAGCGGTGGCCCGGTCGGCTTGTTCTTCATCGTCGCCGCTGGGACAGGCACATCACACTGATTGACGCGCACGAGCCCGCTGCTCGTTGGTGTTAGTCGAGATTTGCTGTGTTTTATGTGAGTATCCTTGTTAAAATAAACTTCGGCTTTTGCTATTTAAAAATACTACACTATGTGGCATCCCCTTTCTTTTCATTTACAACTACTGCACCCGCTGTTACCTCAGTATTATGAGGTAAGGGGCCACTACCTATTAGTGCAGGATCTCTGTCACGAAGAGGAGTCACTGTGTTGTTTTCCTGGTTCACACACCTCACGGTGTTTATCTACCCTACTATACGCTCTGTGGAGAATCATCTTGCTTGGTGTGAAGTCACTGGATGTTTTATTAGCACAATATGGACTAAAACCTCTGTCACCTGTTTTATTTCACTAGGCACCTTTATTTATCTATGTATATATGATTTACTTGGCGTTTTTTCATTGGAAGATTTGTCACTGCCTGTATTTTCACATTGGACATGCTGGTATTACAGTGTGCCCTTATGTGTGCATGACACACATTATTGCATTACTCTGCACTGAATTGCGCTGCACTTTTTTCACCAGTTGAATTTACTGTGCACCATTATTTATCTATTTGTTAACGTATTACTATTTATTAATGTACTAATGTTTTAAACCTATTAGTATATAAGTTTACATTGCGTCCCTAGATGGGCATTACACTCCTAGTATTGCATTAGTTTGCACTGAATTGCTAGGCACTGTGTCACTTTTTTGATTATAACAGGCACCATTATCTGTTATGTATTAGTATGTTAATTTATTGGTATTTTAACTTTATTATTTATACACTGCTTTTGCACTTGGCACCTTATTTATGCTCACCAGTTTGATATTGTGATACACAATCAGTTCATGCAGTTTCCCATTAGGGATCTCTATGCATACTGCTACCTTTAGCAGCAGTGTCAGTTTATTATTGGATTAGCGCAGCACCATATCTTTCCTATCTAGGATGGAAATGGCTCAAACTATCTGAGAGAGTCCACCACACCTTATGCCCCATAAACACGATCAGAAATTCTGCCAGCAAAAGTCAGATGTGAGCTTTTGGTCAGAAATTCCGACCGTGTGTCTGAATTCCAGCCAGCAAAAGATTGAGAGCAGGTTCTCTATTTTTCGATCGGAAAAAGTTCCTATCTGAAAATGCGTTTGTATGCAATTCGGACGCGCAAAAAAATCACGCATGCTCGGAAACAATTTGACGCATGCTCGGAAGTATTGAACTTTATTTTCTCGGCTCGTCATAGTGTTGTACATCACCGCGTTCTTGACAGTCGAAAGTTCAGAGAACTTTTGTGTGACCGTGCTTATGCAAGACAAGCTTGAGTGGAATTCCATCGGAAAAACCATGCAGTTTTTTTCTGACGAAATTTCTGATCGTGTGTTTGCGGCATTACATGATAGTTTACACATTTTCAATAAGAAATTGAATAATTGGAACTTAACATAATAATCTATATATACAAACCAGCCATTGGTGGTTAAGTTTTATATAGCAATACTGGTACATCCAACTCTCATTTTATATTCAGCTCTAACTTTTTAGCTAACTTCTAAAATGTTCTTTTGTTATGTATATTGCATATTTTTTTTTTTTTTTACCAATATTCTCCCAAGATCGTTGTTACCATTTACTGTATAACCTATATACCACATTATACCGTTTGACCACTTGCCGATCGCCGCACGACGATATACGTCCACAGAATGGCACAGGCAGGCATTTGGGCGTACCTGTATGTCTCTGTCTCCCAGCCGGTGGTCGGCTTCGTTCCAGGAGCTATCCGTGCTGAGGGGGAGGCCACCGATTCATGGCCACCCCCTTCCGATCGCTCCTGACGAATGAGAAGCTTCCTCTGCTTCTGAAACTGTAAACAGAAGCAGAGGTAGTGATGTCATCTCTCCTCGTGCAGCCTTTTCGTTCCGGAGCCCGAGGAGAGAAGACATCAGAGTGAGTTGCACCAACAGCACGCTAACACCAGTACACATAGGCACATAAATCACCCCCCTTGCAGCCCCTGTCACCTTCTGTCACAGTGACACCAATAGCAGTTCATTTTTTTTTACTGATCACTGCATTGGTGTAATTTTGTGACTGTTATAAGTGTCAGGGCAATTAGTGGTAGGCCCCTTTAGGTCTAGGGTACCCCCCCCAATAAAGGTTTAACCCCTTGATCGCCCCCCAGTTAACCCTTTCACCCCCTGTCGCCAGCGTCACTAATCGATCATTTTTCTGATCGCCGTATAAGTGTCACGGTGACGCTAGTTGGCCTGTTATTTATTTATGTTCACCGTCAGCTTTTTATAGTATCAGGTACCCCCATATACTACCTAACAAAGTTTTTAACCCCCTGATTGCCCCTAGTGAACCCTTTCACCAGTGATCACCGCATAAGTTTTACGGGTGATGCTGGTTAGTTAGTTTGTTTTTTATACATGCCGTTTATTACCCAATAAAGGTTTAACCCCCTGATCGCCCAGTGGGTGATATCAGGTTTAGCTTATCAGGATTAGGTTTTAGGGTCAGTTAGGGTCTGCGTCGCCCCAGGCAGCGTCGGATTAGTGCCAGTAGTGCTAACACCCTTGCATGCAGCATACACCTCCCTTAGTAGTATAGTGTCTGAACGGATCAATATCTGTGTGATAAGAAATATATTAGGGTTCCCAAAAACGCAGTGTTAGCGAGATCAGCCAAGATGCCTGCATTTTGCCCCTCCGCCCAGCCCAGCCCACTCAAGTGCGGTATCGATCGATCACTGTCACTTACAAAACACAACACACATAACTGCAGCGTTTGCAAAGTCAGGCTTGATCCCTGCGATCGCTAACCGTTTTTTGGTAGCATTTGATACAGTTGCTGACAGCCTAGGAGCTTTTTTTCCTGTGAGTCTCAATACTGTACCAGTAAATTGAGGCCTACACGTTTCTGAGCATGACAGATAGTGAAGAGGAAGAGGAAGTCACTCATCTGTCAGATTCAGGCTCAGAATACGATCCTGACGTCAGCTGCTCCATGACAGATAGCTCTGACGACGGAGTTGTGGTCCCTGCCAAGGTCAGACGTACCAGACCCCGATCTTCTTCTTCTGCTGTTGTTGAGGTGCAAGAACCGCAGGGTTCTCATATGGAGCAGAGAAGTACTAGTGCCGCTCATCCTTCTGGTGAACTGGCAAGCACCAGCGGCCTAGTACACCCTGGTCGTACATCCAGCACTGCAGTATCACGTGATAAGTGCAGTTCAAGCTGGCGAGGTGGCAAGCACAAGTAGTGTCCCGCTGCCACCAAGAAGACAAAGACAGGCCCGTCGTGCCCATAGTGTCCTTCCTGCAGAATTCGTTATTTCAAAACATTATTTTAATATCCAAGCCTCTAAAAATAAAAAAAAATCTTTAACACTAGTAATAATCCCAACGAAATGGATCATAACACTACCCTCCCAAAATCCAGTATAGTCATGACTGACCAACTGGAATTGAACGCACTGGCAGACTTAGAAGACTTATATACTGAAGATTTGGATAACTACTTCAAATCACTGACGCAACATTTACCCACCTCCCCACCAATTCAGCATACCACCTTTAAACCTAAATCCATTTGGTAAAGGTCCCTACATCCATAGTTTTTATCTAGTCGTATTAGCAGACATATTCTGCGTTTATGTCAACAGTCTACAACTAATACTTTTTCAAATCTGACTGCACCATCATTCGGTCAGCTGACAAAGCAGGTGGCATTGTCGTCCAAAACCGCACCGACTATCTGAATCTGACAGACTTCTATCGGACACATCCACATACAAAAAATTGTCCACTGACCCTCTACCCAATTTTTTACTTGAAGCTCATGAATTGATTTGAAGAGCAATAGATGAAGGCATCATTACCAAATCGGAGGCTGCGTTTCTCAAACATGATTTCTATAAAAGGCCTTATTTCTACCACCTCCCAAAGGTTCATAAAGATCCCAAAAATCCCCCGGGCAGGCAAATAGTTGCATCAATGGAAAGCGTTACCAGCTATTTTTCAATTTACTTAGACCATTTCCTGCATCCCATAGTTCGCAACCTCCCCTAATATATAAAGGATAGTATACATCTTTTGGATATGCTACAGCATTACACTTGGAAACCAACGTGCCGTTGGCTCTCATTGGATGTAGTATCTTTGTATACTTCAATTCCACACAAGGTGGGTTTACAAGCCATAAAATATTACCTAAGTGAAGACCCCTTGCTTAATCCACGTCAGACAGAATTCTTGTTGGACTTTCTTGAATATTGTCTAACGCATAATTATTTCGAGTCCAATGGCCAGTACTACATTCAAACCCAGGGTACAGCTTTGGGGGCAAACTTTGCCCCCAGTTACGCCAACCTGACAATGAGCCAATGGGAAAACACGTACATTCTGAACAATAACCCTTATGCATCCCAATTGGTTTATTATGGGCAATTTATTGATGACGTGGTCATCATTTGGGATGGTCCTGATACGCTCATTCCTGCCTTCTTACAACACTGCAATAACAACAACATGAGACTTTCTTTTACCTCTGTAACCGATAGCATCAAATTGTCATTTTTGGATCTAGAATTATTTCACCAAAACAAAACCATTTGTACGCAGAATTAAACAAAGCCTGCTTCAGGAAATTCTTGTCTACATTACAAGAGCTGCCATCATCCTCGGTGGATAAACATCCTCAGAAGTCAATTCTGTAGGCTCAAAGACAACTGTACTCTGGAACAAGACTACATATCCCATAGTAAGTTACTCAAAATAAAGTTTAAAGAAAAAGGATACCTTGACGGAATTATAGAAGAAGCATTCTAACAGTATCTTCATAAGGGTGTCATCATTTATAAAGAAGCCATATCTCAACCTATCTGATTTGTCACACAATTTCACAATAAGTTCAAGAAGATGGAAAAGATTTTCTAAAGACATTGACCAATCTTAAGAGAAGATCCCTACCTCAAAGCCACAGTCAGTGACCGTCCCCTGATCACCTATAGACGTGCCAAAAACATCAAGGCTAAAATAGCACCAAGCAAGATAAAATCATCCCGCCCCACGACTAGTACATCCTTAACCTATTTTTACCATCAAAGGCATGTACCAGTGCAAAAAACCTTTGTCAAACACATGCTCATGTAACATAGACAAAAGGACTTTTTGGAAAAGGCAAACAGTATGTATTACCTGATTTTTTTTTTTTTACATGTTCTTTTGAATATGTAATCTACTGTTTGACCTGCCCATGTGGCTTGCTGTACATCGGTCGTACGGTTAGAACTCTGAGTAAGCGTTTTGGAGAACATCGCAATCTGGTCGAACAAGGAAAAGATAAACATACTGTCCCGAGACGCATCTTATGCCTCGTACACACAGTCGGACTTTGTTCGGACATTCCGACAACAAAATCCTAGGATTTTTTCCGACGGATGTTGGCTCAAACTTGTCTTGCATACACACGGTCACACAAAGTTGTCGGAAAATCTGATCATTCTGAACGCGGTGACGTAAAACACGTACGTCGGGACTATAAACGGGGAAGTGGCCAATAGCTTTCATCTCTTTATTTATTATGAGCATGTGTGGCACTTTGTCCGTCGGATTTGTGTACACACGATCGGAATTTCCGACAACGGATTTTGTTGTCGGAAAATTTTATATCCTGCTCTCAAACTTTGTGTGTCGGAAAATCCGATGGAAAATGTGTGATGGAGCCTACACACGGTTGGAATTTCTGACAACAAGGTCCTATCACACATTTTCCGTCGGAAAATCCGACCGTGTGTAGGGGCATTAGAATTTCATGACTAATCATCCTTGGGACTACGGGTTTGGATACTGGAGTCTATTCCGAAAACCTTGCCCCCTGCTGAACAATACAAAAGATTATGCAAAAAAGAGAACTATTGGATCTATTCCCTGGACAGTTTATCGCCTGGAGGCCTAAATGAAACTATAGAAATCAATACCCTGTCATGATGACCAGTATACATATTGTCTCTATTAATTATTATTTTCTATTAATTAATTTTGTCAATATTCATCATTGATGACCACATTGGGCAGATGCATTTGCATAATGCACATTCCATAGAATCATAATATATCATGCGAATTGGAACCATCACAATATCGACACGTGTGTGAGCACGTGTGCGTGCTTTACCTTATATTTACATATTTACAGTATAACAATTCTATTCATTAATTTCGATTTTTACATCTCATTATATTATAATACCCTATATCTCCCATACATGACACTAGTGCATATACCAATCGTCACTAACAGTCTTATTTATTTATTATTTATTTATTTCCACCTTAAATATTCAACCGCCATTATCTGATCTGTTTACCTATCAATTCGGCATCCTATTTCTCATCATTTTTTGCGATGGACATACCTCAGCTGCTAGAATAGTGATATTAACATTAATACCAATTTTTATTTAATTATCCATTGGTTTTAATTAATAATCATTTTTATATTTTTGCACTTTTATACATTTGTAGTCCTATAGAGTGATTAACAACATTATATTATTCAAGATCTAAGACATTTAAAGTATATATACATATGCCTTTCCATATAACATTTTAATAATCGACTGTCCACTCCATTACACTATTTGCTGTATTTCTTCAATGTAACTTGTGTCCTTATAAAACAGCCCAGCCCAAGAGACACTCGCCATGCTATAACAATAACATTAGCAGTAATCTAACATCTTCACTACATTCACAACACCTCGCTCTTTACTTTAGTTTTCTCCTGTATGTATAATGTTGCCATGGTTATGAATCATGTGATTAGGAACTCACCGCCAGATGGCCGCCACTGAAGCCTCAGGAAGGGACACGCATTTCCCGAACGTGAAGCACTGCCTGCTGACCCGACCTGGAAATGACGTCCGTCCCTGTGAGCCGTGTACACCACTGATCGCAGTCCCGACCACCCTGAAGGCATTGTGAACCAGCAGTGTGACTGGATGTAGGATAGCACCACGGAGATACAGCCACCATCACATCCATATCGGACTCCCTCCTCTCTCACCCGGCCGTCGGAACGGATGATACTATATGCCCATTTATATCATACTTTTGTGAGTGGATTTTAACGTTACTACTTTTATTAACATAATTTGCTTACTGCACTTAGAGGGCGCTGTTCTTCTGTCCTTTATATATTCCAGAGTTTTGTGCCTTCTGAATTTTGAACTGGCAGCCCTCCATGGACAGTTTTTATTATTTTCTGTTATCATACTCTGCCTCTTTACATGGACTACCAAAGAAAACTGATTTACTCTCCCCCTCAACCCCCCCCCCCCCCCCCCCCTTTATGAGATTGTTGTATCCTGAGTGCGCCGTATTATTCTATTCTTCCTGCAGAATTCGCCAATCCTGATTGGGAGCCCACCACTTCTGCAGCATCTGTACTTCCCCCATTTACTGGCCAACCCAGAATTCAGGTGGAAACAGTTGATTTTACGTCACTTTTTATTATTATACAGGATTTATACAGCGCCAACAGTTTACGCAGCACTTTACAATATAAAAGGGAGACAATACAGTTATAATACAATAAAATACAAGAGGATTAAGAGGGCCCTGCTCAGAAGAGCTTACAATCGAATAGGGTGGGGCAGGTGGTACAAAAGGTTGTAACTATGGGGAATGAGCTGATGGAAGTGGTAAAATTTTCAGGGATCGCCTAGGTGAATTCTACAAACTTTTGACAACGATTTGGATTTGAGGCTAAAATGACAAGTCAGAGTCTAGGATTATACCTAGTACCCTGGCGTGAGGGGAGGGACCGATGGTTGCATTGTTGGTTTTGATGGAAAAGTCATGGAGGGGGGCACGGGCGGGGGGAATATTAATAGCTCAGTTTTAGAGAGATTTAGTTTAGGGAAGTCGTGCGACATCCATGCTGATATGTCAGTTAGTAAGTTAGTAATGTGAGAGGAGACTGAAGGAGTGAGGTGAGGAGTAGACAGATCGATTTGGGTGTCATCAGCGTATAAGTGGTATTGGAAGCCGTGGGCAGTTATCAAGTGACCAAGGGAGGAGGTGTAGGTAGAGAAGAGAAGTGGTCCAAGAACAGAGCCTTGGGGGACCCCCACAGAAAGGGGCAATGCAGAGGAGGAGACAGAGTTGTAGGTGTCAATGAAGGAGCACTGTGATAAATAGGTAGAGAACCAGGATAGAGCAGAATCTCGGAGGCCAAGGTAATGAAGTTTATTGAGAAGGAGCGGGTGGTCAACAGTATCAAAGGCCGCAGAGAGGTCAAGTAATAGGAGTATGGAGTACTGGCTGTTGGTTTTAGTTAGTAAATCGTTAGTGAGTTTTAGTAAGGCAGTTTCCGTGGAGTGCTCCGAGCGAAAGCCAGACTGTAAGGGGTCAAGAAGGTTATTTTCACTGAGGTAGGCGCTAAGACGGTTGTAGACTAAGCGTTCTAGAAGTTTAGAGGTGAATGGGAGCAATGATATGGGTCTTAAGTTGTTCAGGTTGGTAGGGTCCAGTGAAGTGCTTGATTTTTATTTGCTGTTTTTCACCGTAGATCTCTAGAGATCTATTGTGGACCAAAGTAATTTGTATGCTGGTCAATTCATCGCCGCTAATCCACCTTTCTGGGCCTATCCCTCGACATGGGCATAGTTAAAATGAGTACATTGTGGTCATATTGGTCCACTGACCCAATTTACCATATGCCCCTGTTCTCTGCCTCAATGGCCAGGGCACCATACGAGCAGATCTTGCGGTTCATGCACTTCAACAACAATGAACTCTGTCGTCCTCGTGGAGACCCCTGATACGATCGGCTCTATAAAATTCGGCCTCTCGTAAACCACTTCAATGAACGTTTTGCAGCCTTGTTTACTCCCCATCAAGTTTTCTGCATTGATGAGTCCCTGATTAAATTTTCTGACCGTTTGTCTTTCAAACAGTATCTTCCCAGCAAGCGTGCCAGATATGGGGTCAAGATGTATAAGCTCTGTGACAGGGCCACAGGCTATACATATAGTTTTATGGTTTACGAGGGAAGAGATAGTCACGTAGAGCCGGAGAACTGCCCAGATTACATAGGGAGTGCTGTCAAGATTGTGTGGGACTTGGTGTCACCCCTATTCGGAAAGGGGTACCGTTTGCATGTGGACAATTATTACACGAGCGTGCCACTTTTTAGTCACTTGTTTGATCATCAGATTGGCGCATGTGGCACCGTGCGGCCTAATCACTGGGGCTTACCCCAGCGGCTTGTAGATTCCCATCTTAGGCTGGGGGAGAGAGCTTGCTTCAAGTGTAATAATTTGCTCGCTGTGAAGTGGAGGAATAATAAGAATGTTTTTGTTCTGTCCTCCCTTCACGCAGACAGGACGGTCCAAATTCCTAAGGCGACTGGTGTTGTGGAGAAACCCCTCTGTGTCCACGAGAATAACCAAAATATGGGAGGGGTGGACCTCTACGACCAGTTGTTAGCGCCGTTAGCGCCAGACGCTGGTACAAAACAGTGTCTGTATACTTATTTCAATTGGCTTTGCTGAATGCTCATGTGCTATACAGAGCTTCAGGATGGACTGGATCCTTCCTTAAATTCCAGGAAGAGATCGTCAGAGCCCTTCTGTTTCCAGATGGTGCTCCACCTCACCTTCCCAATCCAAATGCAGTAAGCCGGCTGCATGAGAGGCATTTTCCGTATGTCCTCCCTAGTACCCCTACCCAACGAGCCCTCCAAAGAAAATGCCGTGTCTGTAGAAAGTGCGGATATAGGCGTGACACCCGCTATTTTTGTCCCTCCTGTCCTGACAATCCTGGTCTTTGCATTGGTTTATGTTTTGAACGCTACCATTCATTAATGGAGTTTTAGCGTAGGGTACAGCACTGCACAGACTAGGACACGCTTTCACAGGGTCTCCCAAGATGCCTTTGCATTTTGAGAGGCCCGAACCTGGAACCGAACCGTAACAGTTACAAATAAAAGTGTAAAAAAAATTTTAAAAAAATACAAAAGAAACATAAAATTAAAAAAAACAAAAATAGTTGTCGTTTTATTGTTCTCTCTCTCTATTCTCTCTCTATTGTTCTGCTCTTTTTTACTGTATTCTATTCTGCATTGTTCTCGTGCAAAGGCAAACGCAAGCATCGATCTTGCGTCATATGTAAACAGCAATTGCACCGTGCATGTGAGGTATCACCGCGAAGGTCAGATCGAGGGCAGTAATTTTAGCAGTAGACCTCCTCTGTAAATCTAAAGTGGTAACCTGTAAAGGCTTTTAAAGATGTATGTAGTTTGTCGCCGCTGCACGTTTGTGAGCAATTTTAAAGCATGTCGTGTTTGGTATCCATGTACTCGGCCTAAGATCATCTTTTTTATTTCATCAAACATTTGGGCAATATGGTGTGTTTTAGTGCATTAAACTTAAAAAAAGTGTGTTTTTTCCAAAAAAAATGTGTTTGAAAAATCGCTGCGCAAATACTGTGTGAAAAAAAAAAATGAAACACCCACCATTTTAATTTGTAGGGCCTTTGCTTTAAAAAAATATATGTTTGGGGGTTCAAAGTAATTTTCTTGCAAAAAAAAAATATTTTTTCATGTAAACAAAAAGTGTCAGGGCTTTGCCTTCAAGTGGTTAGAAGAGTGGGTGATGTGTGACATAAGCTTCTAAACGTTGTGCATAAAATGCTAGGACAGTTCAAACCCCCCCCCCCAAATGACCCTATTTTGGAAAGTAGACACCCAAGCTATTTGCTGAGAGGCATGTCGAGTCCATGGAGAATTTTATATATTGACACAAGTTGCGGGAAAAAGACAATTTTTTTTTTTTTGCACAAAGTTGTCACTAAATGATATATTGCTCAAACATGCCATGGGCATATGTGAAATTACACCCCAAAATACATTCTGTTGCTTCTCCTGAGTACGGGGATACCACATGTGTGAGACTTTCTCTTTCGTTCATTGACGGACACAGCACTTTAATCTTGACCTTAGGGTTATATCGCCACCTTTAGGAGAGGACTAGGCAGAACACACAAAAAAAACCACACAAAAAAAACAAGCACAGTACCGCCCAGGGGGGCGGTCCTACTGGCTATAACCCCTCACTCTGCTCCCAGCAGCTCAGTTTTTTTCTGCCTAGTCTAGAAGGACCTGGCTCCCTGTGGGGACCAGTGGTCTTTGAAATTGTATTTTTTTTAGCCGTTTTTGTTTTTTCTTCCTGTGATCTACAATCCATAGCCGAGCTGGGTGACAGGCTGGATAATATAGATCCTGGTAGTCTCCCTGGTAGTCTCCCCAGCCTGGCCATCAAGCACGTGCAGACTTTAGCTCCGCGCTGGGTCGGCCGCGACAGGCCCCATTCTGGTCCGGGGCGGCCGGTGAGCTATATGCTCCGGGGCACAGGTATAACCGGGCTACTGCTGTCCGAGTCACAGTGTTGCCATGGCCGACAGCCACTCCGTACTATGCGGGAGATGGGTCTGTCCGTGGAGTGCGTCCAGCAATCCCTACAGGACGGGTAAGTATGGTTCCACCTTTTTAGGCAGGATGGAGCAGCTGGGCACTCCCTGGGGGGTCGATTAGGGGGTCTCTCTCCCTTAACTCCCTGCTTCTTTCTCTCCTCCCCATCCAAAGGGGGTGCTGCGTGGCTGGGTGTAGGGGGTGCGGTACACTTACCCAACCCGGGGGTCCTCCGGGGGCGGTCTATGGGTCCTGGCAAGGGGTTGTGCTGTCGTTTGTTCTCATCATTTGTTCCCCTAGTTTGTTCTCATTTTTTTACCTTCGTTTGCCGCCATGCAAGGGGAATGGTCGCTGCGGGAACCGCAGCCTTTTTCCTGTAGCTGCGGCCATTTTCTTGGAGCGCGGTGGCCATTTTCTCAGCGTTTTCGAGTGCTTTTGTCTGAGGCGGCTGGCGGCCATTTTCTTGTAGCCACGGGGGATGGCGGCTGTTTAAGCCAGGAACAGTGCGAAACTGACACAGAACACCTCGTGGTTTGGACGCCGGCAGAGGGAAGAACGGACAGCAGCACAGGACAATGCCTTGGTCAGGGTGTTGAGTCCAGCGGGGGGGGCCCCTTAGCCTGTGGCAACTAGAAGGGTAGGCATTTTTTGTCTCTTGCCTTAGGTCCCGGGTGACAGACGAGAGTGGGTCAGACATTGCGTCGGATGCTGGCGCTTCTTCCCCAGATACCCCTGTGATAGCAACCAGTTCCCCTGCCCCTGCGGTGCCCTTGGACGCTCTGTCGGCGGTTCTGGAATCATTTGTTTCCAGGGTGGAAGTGGCGTGCGGGTGCAAGATGGGTAAAAAAAAGCCCCCTCCCCCCGCCTTCTGGGGAAAGCTCTGATTTAGACTCGGGCTCCACTGTGGCAGGTGGCCCCTGTTCTGACGCTTCAGAGGTTGCGGACCATGACCCTTCGGACAGTGAGGAGGAAGCCTCCGTGTCCATTTCAGCGCAGGAAAAAGCGCTAGTGCGAGCACTTATCACGGCGGTGCGGGATACTTTAAAGATAGAGGATACGGCTGGGGCATCTGCAGATTTGTCGGTCCCTTTTGGGTCCCACAAGCCGGTCCGCACCACTAAGGTGTTTCCCTACCTAATTTTGATAAGCATATTTACAAGGAATGGAAACGCCCGCAGAGTGCCTTTTCAGTCCCGAAGCGAATGGCGGTGTGTTACCCCTTTGAGGAGATTTTTCTGAAAAAATCGACATCTCCCCTGGACGTTGACCCCCCGGTATCTAGGTTAAATAAGGTGACCACGATTCCGGTGGAAGGGTCCCCCTCTTTCAAGGACCCTGCCAACAGAAGGGCCGAGGCGGTTGCCTGGCTGTTTACGATTGTGGGGTCGGCGCTTCGGCTGGTGTTAGCTCTGGTGTCACAAACACATACTGAATGGGCTAAGTTGTTGCACCGCGAGTTGGGGAAGAAGCAGGCTTCCCCAGTCTGTGTAGAACTGGCAGACCAGTTGGTGCACGGCCTTAAGAATATTTGTGATGCGGCCCTGGATACGGTCGCTTTGCTTTCTAGAGCCTCGGTATTAGCAGTAGTGCTGCGTCGGCCGATTTGGCTCAAGTGTTGGTCTGCGGACCAGACATCTACTCTGGCGGAGTAGCCCTTCCAAGGTGAAAGGCTGTTTGGCGCCCCGCTGGATGACATTATTAAAAAATGTTACTGGGGAAGAAGTACTTTGCTCCCACAGTCCAGAAAGGGTAAGGAGCCACGCCGTAGGCAGGGGCCCTCTTTTTCCGCTCAAAAGCGGCTTTTTCGTCCACCCGTGTCGGCGGGTAAGTGTTCCCAGTCCGACAAGGTGCCCCCTGAAGGACAAAAGCGTCCCTGGTATAGCAAGCCGAACAAGCCTGTGAATAAATCGGCTTCTGCATAAGGGTTGACCCCCGCCAGACTCTCGGGTGGAGGGTCGCCTTCGGGAGTTTGTAGACCGCTGGACTTCTCTTCTTTCCGACCAGAGGGTCTGCGAGCTGGTTTTGTCTGGCTACAAGATAGTTTCTTTCTTGTCCGCCAGACAGGTTTTTTTCCCTCCAACCTTCATCTCCTTCCGGCTCGTTGGGAGGCCCTGTTTGGAGCAGTACAGGACTTACTACTGCGTAGGGTGATAGTGCCTGTACCGATGTCGGAAAGGTTTCAGGGATTCTACTCCAATCTGTTTGTAATCCCGAAGAAGGAAGGGGTCCGTCCGGTCCTGGATCTCAAGGCCCTCAATTGTTTGGTAAAGGTTTGGAGGTTCAGGATGGAATCAGTTCGTTCTGTGGTCCCTGCACTTCATCAGGGGATTTTCCTGGCGTTTTTGGACATCAAGGACGCATACTTGCATGTCCCCATATTCGTCAGATACCAGAGGTTCCTGCGATTTGCGGTCGGGGAGGAGCATTACCAATTTGTAGCTCTTGCCTTTGGCTTAGCGTCAGCACCAAGGGTCTTCACCAAGGTGCTGGCTCTGATTCTGGCGTTACTGAGACAATGAGGGATCACGATCGTAGGTTACCTAGACGACCTCCTCCTGAGAGCAGCTTCTGCCTCAGAACTAAGGGAGGATGTGGCGATCACCATGCAGACTCTTCAGGAGTTTGGCTGGGTGTTGAATCTCCAGAAGTCGGTGTTGCTTCCGACCCAGCGCATGGAGTACTTGGGGTTGATTCTGGACTCCTCAAAGGCGAGAGTCTTCCTTCAAGCAAGCTGCAGACTCTCCAATCTGCGGTGCGGTTACTGATGTCCCGCAGATGGTCGTTGCTGCGTTTTTGCATGCGAGTCCTGGGCCTCATGGTAGTCACTTTCGAGGCGGTACCGTATGCTCAATTCCACACTCGAGTCTTGCAGAAAGAGATCCTGTCCAAATTGGACAAGTCTACGACATCCCTGGATTGTCAAATCCGGGTGAGCCAGCTAGCCAGTGCTTTGCTTCTCTGGTGGCTGAGGCCCCCGGCCCTTTGATCCGGGAAATCGTTCCTTCCTCTTCATTGGATTGTGATCACGACGGACGACAGCCTGACCGGCTGGGGGGGGAATTTGGGACATCCAGTCGGCCCAGGGTCGTTGGACGCAGGAAGAATCCCACCTGCCGATCAATGTGCTGGAGCTGCAGGCGATCAGGCGGTGCCTCTCCACATGGTCACAGAGGCTGCAGGGTCATCCGGTCAGGATCCAGTCAGACAAAGCCACGGCGGTGGCGTATGTCAATCATCAGGGAGGGACAAGGAGCTCAGCGGCGACGCTGAAGGTCTCCCACATCCTACAGTGGGCAGAGCGGCGCGTGCCGGCTCTGTCAGCCGTGTACATTCCGGGCGTAGAAAACTGGCAGGCAAACTACCTCAGTCGTCAGTTGCTAGACCAGGGGGAATGGTCACTGCATCCGGAAGTGTTTTGTCTCATTTGCCTACAGTGGGGCATGCCGGATGTGGATCTCCTGGCCTCTCGGCTCAATCGGAAGGTGCAGAGGTTTGTGGCCAGGTCAAAGGATCCCTGGGCGGACGCGTCAGACGCGTTGGTGGCCCCATGGGGGCATTATCGGCTAATTTATGCCTTTCCCCCTCTCAGGCTTCTCCCTCGTCTGCTGCGCAGAGTGGAGGCCAAGGGGATTCCGGTGATTCTGATTGCCCCAGACTGGCCTCGACGTCCTTGGTACGCTCACATAGTACGAATGGTGGCAGATGTTCCTTGGTGGCTGCCGGTGCAGGAGGACGTTCTTTTTCAAGGTCTGATTCTCCACCCTACTTTACCGTCTCTGGCTTTAACGGCATGGCTGTTGAAAGCCAGGTGCTAAGGGACCGAGGGCTGTCGACTTTGATAATTTCCACTATGCTAAGGGCACAAAAGTCTTCTTCCTGGAAGATTTATCATCGCACCTGGAAGGCCTACATCTCCCTGTGTGAGGAGGTGGGGTGGCATCCGCGTTCATATTCGGTTTCCAGGATCCTGGTGTTTTGGCAGCGAGGAGTGGATCAGAAGCTTGCATTAAGCACCATTAAGGGGCAGATATCAGCTTTGGCTGTCTTTTTTTCAGCGGCCCTTAGTGACTCACTCATTGGTGCATACGTTTGTTCAGGGGGTTCGGCATGTGGCTCCTCCGGTACGCCCGCCGCTGCCCCCGTGGGATCTGAATCTGGTGCTCTTGGTGCTTCAGATACCGCCATTTGAAGACATTAGGGAGATCCCTTTATTGACGCTCTCAGAAAGTAGTCTTTCTAGTGGCTATTACATCTGCAAGGCGGGTTTCGGAGTTGGCGGCCTTGTTATGCAAGTCTCCCTATTTGATCCTCCACAAGGATAAGGCGGTGCTGCGTCCCTCTTTTCTTCGGAAGGTTGTTTCTTCCTTTCATCTAAATGAGGACATTGTGCTTCCGTCCTTTTGCCCTCGGCCGTCGCATCCCAAGGAGGTCGCTTTACATTCTTTGCATGTGGTCCGGGCTCTGCAGGTGTATCTGTCTGCTACGGCCCCTTTACCCCTCCTATTTATGTTTGTACTGCTTTTTGACAAACTGAGCTGCTAGGAGCAGAGTGAGGGATTATAGCCGGTAGGACCGCCCCCTGGGCGGTACTGTGCTTGTTTTTTTGTGTGTTCTGCCTAGTCCTCTCCTAAAGGTGGAGATATAACCCTAAGGTCAGGATTAAAGTGCTGTGTCCGTCAATGAACTTCACAGAAAGGGATTTTATGGTAAGTACAAAAATCCCATTTTTTGGGAGCCTAGCTGCATACGGATGTAAATTTTTGATTTCACTCCTCACTGCCTATCACAGTTTCGGAGGCCATGGAATGCCCATATGGCACAAATCCCCCCAAATGACCCCATTTTGTAAAGTACACACCCCAAGCTATTTGCTGAGAGGTATGGTGAATATTTTGCAGATCTCGCTTTTTGTCACAAAGTTTTGAAAATTGAAAAAAGAAAAAAAAAATACAGCAAATAGCTTGGGTTGTCTACTTTCCAAAATGGGTTCTTTTTGGGGGGGGGTTGCTATCTTGGCATTTTATGGCCTTCGAAACTGTGATCGGTAGTGAGGAGTGAAATAAAAAATTTATACCCTTAGAAATCCTGAAGGCGGTGATTGGTTTTCAGGGCCCCGTACACGGCTAGGCTCCCAAAAAGTAATGAAAAGAGCAGAGGCAATCAAATACCATCAAAAGAAAGCTCTATTTGTGGGGAAAAAAGGACGCAAATTTTGTTTGGGTACAATATTGCATGATCGCATTACCAGTTAAAGCAACGCAGTGCCAAATTTTAAAAAGTCCTCTGGTCTTTAGGCAGCCAAATGGTCAAGGGCTTAAGTGGTTAATGATACTTCTGTCATTGCACTGAAACTATTTTTTTTGAACTTCCAAATAAAACTTTGTAAACAAAGATAACATAGAGGAGAGTTCAGGAGCAGCTGAAAAAAATGCCCAACTGCTCCTAAACATCCGTTTACTATCAGCAGTGTACATGAAGCCTTACTACTAATGGCATAGATCAGTAACTTATAGCGGGACTGGGACATTGCGACGGACACATTGGACACCAAGTGACACTTTTGATACTGTTTTGGGGGACCAGTGACACCAATATAGCAATCAGTACTAAAAAATATGCGCTGTCATTGTACTACCGACATTGGCTGGGAAGGGGTTAACATCAGGGGCGATCAAAGGTTTAAATGTGTTCCCTGGGAGTGCTCACTAACTGTGTGTGGGGTGCTTTAACTGTGGGAAGACAGATTTGTACTCCTGCTTAGCAGAAAAGCAGGATCTCTGTCTTCCCTACTAACAGAACGGTGATCTGCCTTGTAAACGTAATGTCTGGAATGATTGGCGGGTCCCGGCGGACCTGATGATTGGCTCCTGCTGTGTCCAATCACAACAGGAGCGGGTCGCCGGCGACGGATATGCACACCGCAGACCCAGAAGGGCAGAATGACGTACCTTAACATGATTTTGCGCAGAGGAGCCTCTGCCCCGTAGTACATATACGTACCAGAATTCAGACGGTTGCTGCATCAAAACATAATTTTTCAAGTGGGCGTCCCTTCACGCAGGCGTGTGCTATTTCAGCTTGGCTGACACATGGTGAGTAGGTCTGGCTGCTGCCGTGCTGTCTCTCCCTTGTCATGCCAGTGTGACGCTGGATGGGACCCTGGCCGCTGGGCTCACCCTGCAGTTCCCCCTCAGTGACCTTTTCTCGGCAGTCCCACACTGCACTCCATTTTTGGTTCATATCCCATTAGGGCCTACATGGGTAAATACATTGCAAGCTCTTGATTTCTTCTTAAATTCCTCTATAACAAGCATTACTAATATTTCTTTACTCCAGTTTTCATTCATTTCTCCTGATTTCAGGAATTCCATCTCCTCTTCCCTATTCTTACTATATGGACACCCTATTTTTTCATTCTGTTCACTTTGTTCATATCCTCCACATACTGTGGTGATGGGTCTACTCTATATGACATTTCTTTTTATTTATACCAATATGGTAACAAAGTATTTACTTTATTGTATACAATATAGAATTCTCATCCACAGTTACATCAAGATTTTTCTATACACACTTTTTTGGGGGGACTGCGTGTGTGCTCCTGATCCATGCTTGGGTCCTTTCCTCAGCTCCCGTGCTGGACATAATTACTGTATTTATTGGCGTATAACACTCACTTTTTCACCATGAAAATCGGGTGCAAATATTGTGTGCGTGTTATACGCCAATACTTCAATTTTAGCTGCCTTGTAGGGGACAGGGAGGGGGGGGGCAAGATGAGCGCCATCAGATTATATACAGTGAGAATCTCCTGTTTACTTGGCGGCCTCTGTAATGGGAAGTCCCGTCTCCTGGGCTGCCATTGGACCACTGTTCTGTCTATCATAGGAGATTCTCACTGTGTGTAATCTGTCGGCGCTCCCCCCCCCCTCCCCTCTAGGCTGCAGATGGGCATCGATCAGGCTGCACTGATGGAAATGGGGAGGCTGCTGCATTGATGGCAATGGTGAGGCTGCTGCATAGATGGTAATGGTGAGGCTGCATTGATGTGGACTGATGAGGCTGCATTGATGGCACTTGTGAGGCTGCAGATGGGCACTGATCAGGCTGCATTGATGGGCGGGCAATGGTGAGGCTGCAGATGGGCACTGACCCTTATTTTGCTTCAAAGTTCCTTATTTAAAATTTAAGTTTTTTTCCTGAAACTTCCCTCTTAAAATGAATGTGCGTGTTATACGCCGATAAATACGGGTATCTGGCTGACCTCCGGCAGGTGGTATCGCTTGGCCTAGTATCAGCTCTTATGTGAGTACTTTCAGTTATGGCCGTTTATTTGTTCATCATCATCTTTAATCCCTCTACCCCTCCAGTCTGTGGTTATATTAAACTATAATGGTGATTTTTTTTTTTATCCCCTTTTAGTGCATGGATGCACTTGCTCCTGATGAGTAGATAGAAGTCCACGAAACGTCGTTGAGCTTATTTTGATACACCCATCTCATATTTATGATTCCAGATGGTTTTTATTGCTGTACCACCCTGACATAATTTTATGCCTACTCTATTTGAGGGACTGTGATGTATAATATTTACTTTCTGTGTCATGCTGGTGACTATCCTTAATATGTATGTTGATACTTTGTATTTTATATGCCAATGTGCTATTATGCATTTATATGGGTTGATCCATGCCCTATCTTTGGTCTAATAAAGAATACAATTTTTTACATATGTATATGGTTTTGTCTGGCTCTACTCCACGCACCTCAAAGTCCCACCCTCTTTTTTGCAAAAGCAACCAGGGATGGAGGCGCAATATTCCCCGTTGCATCTCATTTAAAGTCCCAAAAATATTCCCTTTTTTCTTTGATACTGATTAGGGATGGAGGTGTGTGTGGTTCAAAAGTCTTCACTTCCTTGTACAGTAGGTGACTGCGATATTGTGTCAATCTCGCCGCATTTCTCGTCGAGATTTGACACATGCAAGCCCCGTCGTGGGAGCCAGCGCCGAGATGGCTCTCATCGGGAAAGGAAAACTTTTTTTTCCTTTCGCGACGGGCAACAGGCAGTGCTGACAGCTGTCTGGTATGAAACCTGAGGGGGAACGCCGCGCCAAATTTTAAATAAAAAAAATGTCGTGGGTTCCCCCCCCGGGGCATACCAGGCCCTTAGGTCTGGTATGGATTGTAAGGGGAACCCCCTATGCCGAAAAATCGTCGTGGGGGTCCCCCCAAAATCCATACCAGACCCTTATCCGAGCATGCAGCCCCCAGATCCCAGCCCCCACCCTATGTGAATGAGTATGGGGTACATGGTACCCCTACCCATTCACCTAGGGAAAAAAGTGTCAATAAAAAAAAAACACAGTACACAGGTTTTAAAAGTAATTTATTAGGCAGCTCCGGGGCCTTCTTCCCACTTCGGGGGTCTCCTTAAGACTTCTATCGGTGTTCCGCCTCGTCTCCCGGTGTTCCGCCTCTTCTCCCGGGCCCCTCCGCTATCTTCTTCCAGCTCTTTTGCCAGCGGGGGCCCGGTCTGCTGCTGCTGTCTTGTTGCCGCCGCTGTCTTGTTGCCGCCGCTGTCTTGTTGCCGCCGCTGTCTTGTTGCCGCCGCTGTCTTGTTGCCGCCGCTGTCTTGTTGCCGCCGCTGTCTCGTTGCCGCCGCTGTCTCGTTGCCGCCGCTGTCTCGTTGCCGCCGCTGTCTCGTCACCGCCGCTGTCTCGTCGCTTCTTCTATGCTCTTTTTCTCTTCTTCCTATGTTGACACGACGCTCTCTCCGGCTGGAATGCTGTGTGCGAGCTGTGGAGCCAGTTATATAGGCGGTTTATATGAACACATCATGTAGCAGGGGGAATGGTAATTTTGTGTATTCAGAAGAATCATAAACCACTGCACAGTACAGATGTTGACCTTAACCAGTTGCCGATAAGGCAATAGCCGGGATATAACGACCTCCCAGATTTGCGCCCCCTGGGAATGTCTGTGACCGTCTGGACCTCAGGACCAGACACAGAACGGGGTAATGGGCTACTGACAGATGCCCTTTACCACGTGATCGCCCCATCCAATGACGGAGTGGTCAGTTGTCAACAGACCGGAGCATGTCCGGTTCAGCTCCTCCACTCTCCTTGCCCTGATTGGTACTGTGTGCGAGGAGAAAAAGAAGCCAGGTGCAGCAGGGCTGGATCTGAAGTGCTCACAGCGCTGATCTCTGCCCATCCATGCCAAAGCCATGCTCATACATGTTTCATCCATGCTCCATCCTGCTCATCCGTGCCCAGCCGCGCTCATCCGTGCGCAGCTGCGCTCATCCAATGCCAGCCGTGCTCATCCAATGCCAGCTATGCTAATCCAATGCCATCCATGCCCATCCATGGCTCATCCGTGCCCAACCATGGGTCAACCATGCTCATCTATGGCTCATTCATGCCACATCTGTGCCACATCAGTAAGTCATCTGCCACATTCATGGCACATCAGTACTCATCTATGCCACATTCATGCCACATCCGTACTCATCCATGCCACATCAGTTCTCATCCGTGCCACATCCATGCCACTACAGTGCCTCTACAGTGGCCATCAGTGCCTCTACAGTGCCCATCAGTGTCCCTACAGTGCCCATCAATGTCTCACAAAAGTGTAATAGGTAGTCAAGTTAGATTTGAAATGTATGCCCTTAGAACACCTGTTAGTGCTCCCTGCATGTTACATATAGTTACATAGTAGGTGAGGTTGAAAAAAGACACAAGTCTATCAAGTCCAACCTATGTGTGATTATATGTCAGTATTACATTGTATATCCCTGTATGTTGTGGTGATTCGGGTGCTTATCTAATAGTTTCTTGAAACTATCGATGTCCCCCGCTGAGACCACATCCTTGCCGCTCCTATGCCCTGTACACACGGTCAGATTTTCAGACGGAAAATGTGTGATAGGACCTTGTTATCGGAAATTCCGTCCATGTGTGGGCTCCATCACACATTTTCCATCGGAATTTCCGACACGCAAAGTTTGAGAGCTTGCTATAAAATTTTCCGACAACAAAATCCGTTGTCGGAAATTCCGATCGTGTGTACACAGATCCGACGCACAAAGTGTCACGCATGCTCAGAATTAATTAAGAGACTAAAGCTATTGGCTACTGCCCTGTTAATAGTCCCGACGTACGTGTTTTATGTCACCGCGTTCAGAACGATTGGATTTTCCGACAACTTTGTGTGACCGTGTGTATGCAAGACAAGTTTGAGCCAACATCCGTCGGAAAAAATCCATGGATTTTGTTGTCGGAATGTCTGATCAATGTCCAACCGTGTGTACAGGGCATTACAGTAAAGAACCCTCTACATAGTTTAAGGTTTAAACCTCTTTTCTTCTAATTTTAATGAGTGGACACGCGTCTTGTTAAAATCTCTCATGCGAAAAAGTTTTATTCCTATTGTGGGGTCACCAGTACGGTATTTGTATATTGAAATCATATCCCCTCTCAAGCGTCTCTTCTCCAGAGAGAATAAGTTCAGTGCTCGCAACCTTTCCTCATAACTAATATCCTCCAGACCCTTTATTAGCTTTGTTGCTTTTCTTTGTACTCGCTCCAATTCCAGTACTTCCTTCCTGAGGACTGGTGCCCAGAACTGGACAGCATACTCTAGGTGCGGCCGGACCAGAGTCTTGTAGAGCGGGAGAATTATTGTTTTATCTCTGGAGTTAATCCCTTTTTAATGCATGCCAATATTCAGTTTGCTTTGTTAGCAGCAGCTTGGCATTCCATGCCATTGCTGAGCCTATCATCTACTAGGACCCCCAGGTCCTTTTCCATCCTAGATTCCCCCAGAGGTTCTCCCCCCAGTGTATAGATTGCATTCATATTTTTGCCACCCAAATGCATTATTTTACATTTTTCTACATTGAACCTCATTTGCCATGTAGTTGCCCACCCCATTAATTTGTTCAGATCTATTTGCAAGGTTTCCACATCCTGCGGAGAAGTTATTGCCCTGCTTAGCTTAGTATCGTCTGCAAATACAGAGATTGAACTGTTTACCCGATCCTCCAGATCGTTTATAAACAAATTAAACAGGATTGGTCCCAGCACAGAGCCCTGGGGGACCCCACTACCCACCCCTGACCATTCCGAGTACTCCCCATTTATCACCACCCTCTGAACTCGCCCTTGTAGCCAGTTTTCAATCCATGTACTCACCTTATGGTCCATGCCAACGGACCTTATTTTGTACAGTAAACGTTTATGGGGAACTGTGTCAAATGCTTTTGCAAAATCCAGATATACCACGTCTATGGGCCTTCCTTTATCTAGCTGGCAACTCACCTCCTCATAGAAGGTTAGTAGATTGGTTTGGCAATGATACCGTTCTCATTACTAAAATCATGTATATAGTCCCTTATCATCCCCTCCAAGAGTTTACATACTATTGATGTTAGGCTAACTGGTCTGTAATTCCCAGAGATGTATTTTAGGCCCTTTTTAAATATTGGTGCTACATTGGCTTTTCTCCAATCAGCTGGTACCATTCCAGTCAGTAGACTGTAAAAATTAGGAACAACGGTCTGGCAATCACTTGACTGAGTTCCCTCAGTACCCTCGTACTTGAAGTACCCTTGGGTGCAAGCCATCTGGTCCCGGTGATTTATTAATGTTAAGTTTCTCAAGTCTAATTTTAATTCCGTCCTCTGTTAAGCATGGAGGTGCTTCTTGTGATGTGTCATGAGGATATAAACACTGCAGTTTTGGTTACTGAAGCCCCCCGATTCCCTCGTGAAGACTCAGGAGAAGAATAAATTCAATACCTTCGCCATCTCCCCATCCTTTGTAACCAGATGTCCTTCATCATTCTTTATGGGGCCAATATGGTCTGTCCTCCCTTTTTTACTGTTTACATACTTAAAGAATTTCTTGGGATTTTTTTTGCTCTCCTCTGGTATGTATCTTTCATGTTCTATCTTAGCCGTCCTTATTGCACCCTTACATTTGGGCCTGTTGGGCCTCTGTATGTGGTCAGGCTGTGTAAAAGTCTAGGGGTGTCGTTTTTGGTATGTACATGCTATGTGTTGGAAATATCTTATAAATGGACTTTGTGTTTAAAAAAAAAAAAAAAAGCGTTTTTATTTTCTTTCCACATTTTTCAACAACTTGTGGAAAAAAATGAACTGTTCAAAAGATTCATTATGCCTCATAGATTATATGTTGGGGTGTTTGCTTTACAAAATTGGGTCATTTTTTGGGCGTTTCCAAAGCGCTTGTTAACCCAAAAAATAAAGATCCTGTTCCCTTAAAGCATGTTATACAGCACAGTGCTTCTGCTGTGTCATTTGGACCCCTGTATCACCTTAAATACCTGGCTGATCTTGCCTGGCTATACCCTCCCCTCTGCAAACAGTGTAATTTATGTCCTAAGAACGCCTGATGGTGCTCCCTGCATGTTGGGCCTCTGTATGTGGCCAAGCTGTGTAAAAGTCTCACACATGTGGTATTGCCATACTCAAGAGGAGTAGCAGAATCAATTTTAGGGTGTAATTTGTGGTATGCATATGCTGTGTGTGAGAAATAACTTGTTAACTTTTTTTTTTACAAATTTTCTTTTTTCATTTATAGCGCAAAAAATAAATAGCCCAGTGGTGATCAAATACCACCAAAAGAAAGCTCTATTTGTGTGAAAAAAGGACAAAAATTTCATATGGGCTCAATGTTGCATGACTAAGTAATTGTCATTCAAAATGTGAGAGCACCAAAAGCTGAAAATTGGTCTGGTTAGGAAGGGGGTTGAAGTGCTCAGTGGGCAAGTGGTTAAGTTATGTGGAGAGATTTTCTCACCAAAAATAATTCAAGTGCTGGTAAAAGATGCATTATGGCTATGAATACAGAGTGTAAAAAAAAACACCTTTCACTTTTTTTTTTCTAGTCTTAAAAGAAGCACAGATGTTATGTTTGGAGGGAAGCAGGTCATTGTGTGTGGCTATGGGGAGGTAAGTAACTTTAAGCTTGTACTAGAACACAGCAAAACCATTAGTATTTAAAAAAAAAGTAGTTATAAGCTAGTAATGCACCAAAATGAAAATTCCGGTGCCGAATCTGAAAATGAAAATTTAAGATGCACTTGGCTGAAAACCGAAACGGACAGTTCTTTAAAAAAATATTTGAAATTTAATTATTGTGCTTGACGTTTTTGCTTTGATGTCAATGGGATGCGATTTTACATTGAAGTCAATAGGGGGCATTTTTGCATTGAAGGCAATGGGACACAATTTTGCATTGAAGTCAATGAGACACAGCATGCCTTTTATTTGCACTGTTTTTTTTCTTTATAACCCTATTTTCGGCCGATAATTTTCACTGTCCGATTATATAGGTACATCCATAGTAAAAGCAGTTATATTCAGATGCATTGGCTGAACACTGTAGCAGTAAACCTTTGTTTTTACAGGATCATTAATAGGTGGGTATTTCTTCAGCCATTGACGTTTTTGGTTTGGAGGGAAGGGTTAAAAAAAATTAAAAAATGATACCCCTCCTCCCCAAACCTCAAGATAAAAGCTCCACCCGTCAGCCATAGAGGATAATTTCCCTATAGTTGTGGCGGTAGAATAACACGCTTGCTATCACGGCACTTAGGGCACTTTCACACTGAGGCGTGGAGGCGTCAGTGGTAAAGTTATGTTTTGCCATCGTTTTAGTTGCGCTTTTCAAACGGAATGGAGATTAATCACAAATATCTGCTGTGAAGGCGAGCCACCATCCCAAACTGAAATATGTATGTTGTTTCCCCTTACAGGCAGGACTTTAAAGGCATGGACTAGTGAGACAAACAATATTATAAAAAATATAAATTTTATTAAGTACTATACAAAAAAACATGTAAAATTCATACATACATATAGAAAAACCTGTACAAAACAGCTCTCAGACGCAGAGTGTTCCAGACAAATCATGGAAGACTCTTCATATAAGGTATAAACATGTAAATGCATAAAATGTTTCCTACGCGTTACGGAGACACACCTCCTTCCTCAGGGATATTCAGATATGCATTTAATTTTAAATGTGGTAATCTGAAAATGTTTTTTCTATTTTAATAACAGATCACACCTCAACAGTGTCCCTCCATCCATCCACCCAATAGCAACAAATAGGTTGAGGCAAAGAGCCAAGACATGTATGTGTTGTTCCATACTCACATGCCCAGAAGTAGCAGCCAAGAACGATGGATCAGGAGAGAATGGCCAAGGAGAGAGAGCAGGTGAATAAAAACAAGAACAGTTTGGGAAAAAAAGGGAGCTTCCTGGTTGCCGGGGGGGAGTGCAGACGCAGCGATCCACTAAATGTAGCCCGGGACCGCGACAGCAGGAGGCTGGGGAATAGAGTGAATAGGGTAAAAAAGCTGACCATAGTAATCAACATATATATTAAAATCATTAAATCATTCTAACTGAATCCACTATGGGCCAATTTCTTCATATGTAGAGGTAGGCTGGGGGTTAAGAAAAAGCATATAAATAGCTGAGGGTGAAAACCATATCGTATATAGAGTATCATAGTATAATATGTATGTGTGTGTGTGTGTGTGTGTGTATATATATATATATATATATATATATATATATATATATATATACATATACATATACATATACATATACATACATAGAGACATATACCTCATTGGGGTGCTGTGGATGTATAGACAAAGGCAGGTTGAAATCCATGAACTCCCATTGGGAAACGTTCGGGTTGTGAACCCCAAATAGTAAATGATAGCAAGAGATGGGTGCCTCCAAGGTGGAAATACAAAGGCTGATTGGAAACATCAAAAACAGCCCATAGAGGCTTATCCTGAGGGGGAACACGATCTGCAAATGACAGATAGAGAGTGGAATGAACAGCCAATATCAAACGAGGTAGGTAGGAAAAGAGGGGATGTCAAATAGACAGATCCCATCGTCATCCACTTCCATAAATAGAGCGAAAGTTGTCAAAAGTTAAGTTTACCTGGAATGCTCAATAGCACTGGTGTATAGCTTGGTCCAAGGCCACAGCACTAATGATCCATTGCTCCAGCCTGTTAAGTAGCAGCCGAATGCCCAAAAAGTCCTGCCTCCAAGACAGGTGTGGGTGATAGAATCACCCACACCTGTCATACATGCTGCGAGTGCGGTCCCCTGAGTGCGCGGTGCCGGGCGCCACCCCCTACCCACATCCAAGATGGCGATGCTGGAGGAGTGACGTCATGTGTCACGCTCCCACCGGCACGCAGGCGCGGCCGCCCGAGAACCAACGGGTCTAGATCTGATGGAGGCGAATTACATCCCCTAACAGCACTGCAGCGCATGCGCAACGCTAGCAACTGCAGTGACGATGGACTGACCAACAGAGATGGAACAAAGGGGGTCAAGGGAGAGCACAACCATCACCTCAGATGGTGCATTAGGAGGGAAGATGGAGGCCCAACAAAGGAACCTAGGAGGCCACATAAAAAAGCCGAGTGGACAGAAACCAAGCGGTTGTGCAAAACGGCCCCCGCGTGCCGGGGCTACTTAATAAAATTTATATTTTTTATAATATTGTTTGTCTCACTAGTCCATCCCTTTAAAGTCCTGCCCGTAAGGGGAAACCACATACATTAGCGGCGCTTTTCGGCCGCTAGTGGGGTGCTTTGGGTGCCTTAGCTAAATGTTTCTTTTACCCATCTGATGCAAAGTAAACTATAAAAATGAAAATATTTATGCCATTAAAAAAATGCCTTTTTTTTTCAATAAACAAAGCTGCCCCCTTTGTTTTATTTGCCCTGTGCCACATTCTCCTTACCATGAGATAACTCTACCACATATGTCTATGTGAAGTAAGGCACCTAACTAAACCCGTCTTTGTCCCCACTGGGGAGATTTCCCCTCACTTGTTCCAGTGACGCATGTTACATTTAATGGGCCTCCCCATACCCAGGGTGAAGTGCCTGTTGGCTAGTATTGGAATAAGGGTGGTCCAGCATGCTAACCAGGCCCCTTAATATGGGACCTATACACCTGTCCAGACCATTTGTTGGGGGCTCTTCTTTTCAATCAATTGTACTAGTTTAAAAGGTAAAGTGATGCTAACCTATAGGGCTGATTCACACTAGCCCACAAGGTAAACACAGTGGGAAAACTCTTCACCTCTTGGTAAAACATTGAAGTAGCTGATAATATCACTTGAAATTATACCTAACATGTTTGGTAGGCGTTATTTCTCTTTAACTCCAAGTTCAGGGCTAATCAAAATATTCATAGCCAAACCAAATTTTGAAGTATGTAGTATTCAGTGTTTTACTCTGCAATCACATTTTAAAGAGGAAGTAAACCCCAAAAGACACACAGGGCTTCTGTGCAGTTCGCACCGGAGCCGCTGCGGAGATGTGTGAACCAGCTCCATACAGAGTCGGTTACAATCTCCTGCTATGCAAATTGGATGTGGAGAAAGCCGTATCCAATTTGCATAGGTGTGAACCCAGCCTAATAGGGCGTACACACGGTCGGACTTTGTTCGGACATTCCGACAACAAAATCCTAGGATTTTTTCCGACGGATGTTGGCTCAAACTTTTTTTTGTCTACACACGATCGCACAAAGTTGTCGGAATTTCCGATCGCCAACCACGCGGTCACGTACACCACGTACGACGAGACTAGAAAAGGCCGGTTCAGAACCAAAGCGCGGCACCCTTTGGGCTCCTTTTGCTAATCTCGTGTTAGTAAAAGTTTGGTGAGAGACGATTCGCGCTTTTTCAGACTCGTGGCTTTCAGATCATTTTCTGCCGTTCAGTTTGTGCTTGTGGGTTTGTATCTGCTCTTCAGTGCGTGCAAGCAAGTTCCGCGTGACTTAGTCATTGTATTCTTGTTCGTTCGTTACTGGTTTTCAGGTCGCTCTTCACCGGCCTTGCTGTTCTTCAGTGCGTTCTGTTACTTCGTTCTGAGCAGCTGACCGTTTTCTAGCCATGTTTCGTATGCGTATTCCTCGTAGAGTTCGTGCTGTGTGGGGGCTTGGTGTTGGGGTCCTGACCTTGACACAAGTCCAGTCCATGAAAAGGGGGGGGGAGTTCATGGACCAGCGTGACCAGTTCTCTCATATGCCTTTGCTCCGTGAGATCCGTGAGAATAATCCTGATGATTTCAGGAACTTTCTCAGGATGACGGACCCCGTGTTTCACCGTTTGTTGGCTTCGCTGACTCCCTATATCAGCAGGCAGGATACCTGCATGAGGCAAGCCATCACTCCGAAGCGGAGGTTGGTCGCTACCCTGCGGTATTTGGCGACAGGGAGAAGCCTGCAGGACTTAAAGTTCTCGACAGGCATCTCCCCCCAGGCTCTGGGGATCATTATCCCAGAGACCTGTTCTGCCATCATACAGGTCCTGCAGAAGGAGTATATGAAGGTAAGATTTTTATCCTTTTATATCACATTTTATTGTATTGAATGTTTGATAATATATTGTATTTCTTTCCTCATTCCCTAATTACCATGATTGGAATATGCTGTGAATGTCCCCTTTGTCCTCATGCATGTTGGATTTTTATGTAATTATTATTTTAGGTCCTTCATACATATTTGCCCTTCACTAACCTCCCCAGCATGGTGTCTCCTGGCCCTATATTCACCTCATGTAGTCACTTAATGTATTTTATCAGCTCCATAGTAGTGCTTTACCCCAAACACCCCCTAAAATGTTTGGAAATGTTATTTTTGATTTAAATTCAGGCAGAGTGGCAGAGGCTTTTTTTTGTGGTGTCCCCAAATAATTTTTAGTAACCCTCCCTCCCCCAACTGCTAAGTCAGCTGATCCCAATTCTCTATCTATCCTCAATCATCTATCTGCTGACTTTGCCAAACCCATACACACTATACCCACCTCTTTACTGGTCAGATTTATGGATGAATTCCCCAAAGCATGTAGTGCAAGGGCCTGCCTGTATACTTTCAAATGGTACTGTTTAAAGTTTTTGTATCCTATTATTATCTTGACAGGTAATAGCAGAATGTCCAAATGTCCTCAAATGTGTACAGTGTGTATTTATATCTTTGTATTATGACACTTCTTACCTGTCCAGTGGGCTGCCAATAGTGTAACTAAGGAGGGGCTGTTCCAAGTAATACCCATTATTTAGGCATTCATCTCTCAATGAAGTGAAGAGGGTTACCTGTCCAAGATTTCCACACACCCCCTATAATGTTAGAAATGGCCCATGAGGGGGGGGTGGGGGAATATGATAGGTGTACCTTATACTTTGGCCTTGTTAAATTCCCCTTACTAAATGCTATCTGGAGGTTGCCCCATAATGTTTGTGTCTAATCTGCTTGCCATGTTTCTGTGAAAAAATAGTAATGTTTACTGTTTTTTCCTCAACAGTTTCCTTCCACGCCACAGGAATGGCAGACTGTGGCCTCCCACTTTGCCCAGCGGTGGGACTTTCCTAACTGCGGAGGGGCAATTGATGGGAAACACGTCCACATCGTCCCACCACCCAACTCGGGGTCGTACTATTATAATTACAAGGGGTTCAATAGTATAGTGATGTTGGCGGTGGTGTCGGCTAATTACGACTTCTTGTATGTGGACGTGGGGAAGAATGGCCGGATGTCCGATGGTGGAGTCATCGCCCAGACGGAGTTCTACAGGCGTCTCCAGAATGGCAGCTTGGACTTGCCAGCTCCAGAGGACAATGTTGAAGGACTCCCATTTGTGTTCGTTGCTGATGAAGCGTTTGCGCTGGGGGACCACCTGATGCGGCCATTCCCAATGAGGACCCTCACCCCGGAACAGAGGGTTTTTAATTACCGGCTGGCCAGAGCCCGAAGAGTGGTGGAGAACACATTTGGAATCCTGGCCAGCCGGTTCCGCTTATTTATGACACCCATCCATATGGCGGAGTATAAACTGAACCATATTATACTTGCGTGCTGTGTTCTCCATAACTTTTTAAGGAAACATTCGGCCAACTATGCTGGCTCAGTTGGGCCTGAGGCCGGAATCATACATCAAACCACACTGACGGCGCTTGAAAGTGGCCGTCCTGGCTTGCCCTCCCTGAGTGCCCGTTATGTCCGGTTACGCTACCTGGAGTTCTTTGCGGGTAGGGGGGCTAGCAATATGCCAGACAATCTGTGAAGCCTTTTTATAATAAAAAAAAACAAAAAAATTCTTTGCGGACATTTACTGCTTGTGTTTGTTTTAGCTGACCCTGACAGAAATGTTTTGAGTGCAGAAAATGGCGTGATTGTGTAACCTTATACAAAGCACTGTTGGCTGTTATTTACTAAATGCAAAAACACATTTCACTACAAGTGCACTTGCAACTGCACTGAAACTGCACTTGTAGTGCAAAGTGGATTTGCCCTTAGGAAATACCCCCATTTTCTCATAAAACAACAATTGCATCACCTCAAAAGTGTTGTAGCGTTGAGACAATAATCCACACATTCTTGATTAACAATCTTTTTAATACCTGCACAATCACATGTGCATTTACCAGAGGTTCTTCAAACAAACCAACATGTTTGTTGTATAACAATTTTTGTGGTGGCATTATCCAAAATCAAAATGTCCATTTTATAGAAAACAGGCCTGTGTAAAACCAACAAGAAAAGACACAAATCTTGAACTTACAAACGTCACATTTGGTCGAATTTGAAGGCAATATCAGACATGAGTATTTGGGAACTGTGTTTGATATTGCGTTCAGATGGGGGGAAATCACCCCTGGAAAAGCCAAATTTGGAAGATGCACACAAATTTCCCAATGTCAACATGTGCTAGCTGCCATCACGGGGGATCAAGGGATGTGTTTTGGGGGAGAAACCCCTTCCTCACCGCTACTTTATTATTGAGGAAGGGGTTGCACCCCCAAAACGCGTCCATTGATCTCCCGTGATGGCAGATAGCACATGTTGACACACTATGTGCATCCTCCAAATTTGGCTTTGGGAAAAATCACAAAAACATTTAGCACATTGTAGCACACAAAAGAAGAAAGTGATTTGGAGGGGTTTTAAACTCGCCCCAAAACATCAATGATGTTTTTATATTTTGGAATAACATCATTGATGTTTTGCTTGATGATTTCCAATTGTAAATTACACCCCATGATCTCCCCGATCAGGATCTGGGCACTTTCGGATGTGAAAGGATCTGGATCCACAACATCACGATCACCTAAAAAGAGAGGAACCCCAAAATAAATTTGGTTTAAAAAAAATGCCGCCATCCATCTCTTATCTGAGCCTGTGGTTGCAGACACTCACCTGTTGTGGTGACTAGTTCCACCACGTCTTCATCCTCCTGCTCAGCTTGTGTTGGGGGGATTTCCCCTTCTTCCAGAGCGGGGGGCTCTGGTCTCCTCAGATGAGGGGTGTCCTCCGAGTCTTTTATCCCCTATGTAAAACAAAAATGGTATACTTAGCACACAGATATTTAATGTCAGAACTATAAATAGGAAACATTGCTTGGAAGTGAGGTACAATTGTCTATTTTAGCAGAGTTCCAAGATGTAGCTTTTTTAGTGTCCTTTGTCAAGCTGCAATACTGTACCTGTTTTGTACAAGCTTCACAGATGGAGACCCCCTTATAGTATACACTGGAGCACCTGTGTGGCCCCCCCTAATAAAAATGGTATTCTTTTGTCCCACACTATAGTGCTCCAGTGTCCAGATGTGAAAACAGCTGCTCAGTGTCCTCTCCTTACACAAAATCTAGTTTGCATTTCATTCTAGTAACAAAGCCATCTACACAACCCAATTCTTTGAAGACAAGTATAGGGCGTCAAAATGGTGGCCAAATGCATATGGGCCAAACAATGGTATTTTATAGTTGGAACGAAAAATGTTTGATCCGAACAAATAATGTGCCCATGAACATGAAAGTTGCCATTTTAAACTGTACAACAGTTCCTAAAAGCACATGGAGCAGCACGAACGTAATAAACACAAAAAGAATAGGAACACAGCACAACTACTTACTTTTTTGCAGCACTCTCCGGATCTTTATGTACTGCTCATGTTCTCGTAATTTCAGGTCCGACCACCGCTTCCTGAGCTGATCTTTCGATCGTCGTACCCCGAATTTCCGGTGAAGACTCCTGACCACTTTCGCCATGATCTTGGCCTTTCGGACATTGGGGTTGGGGTAAGGCCCATACTTTCCATCATAGTCGGCCTTCTTCAGGATGTCCACCATCTCCAACATATCCCCAAAGGACATATTTGAGTCCTTAAATCTCCTTCTGGATTGGGACGTTTCAGGCTCCGGCCTGTCCTCCTCCTCGTTGCTACAATTAGCACGCACCTGCTGTCTATCCGCCATGTGCTCTTCTCCCACTGCGCCGAACGAAAAGGGGCGGGGAATAGACTAGAAAGAACGTCAGGGGCGGGCGGAGTTATACGCATGCGCAGTGTGTATAAAGCGTAACACACGTGCGTATTACGTACGATCTGTGAGCGGAGGAAGGAGCATCGGAGACGCCGATCGTGATAACGAAGGTAAGATCTAAACTTGCGCCTATACTGCTTCGAAATGGAAGCCTATATTGTAACAAGATTAAGGGAGTTAATATAATCACAAACAGAAGAGGCAGGCAGCGCTGGAGAAACTGCTGGAGTTGGTGACGCCGGTGGTCCCCACAGCAACCATCCCTTATTTAAAAGCCAAAATTGGTGGCCTGAGGAGCACATATCTTAGGGAGCGCAAGAAGGTCACGGATTGCAAGAGATCCGGAGCTGCAGCAGATGACGTTTATGTCCCCAGGCTGTGGTACTATGAGAGACTGCGATTTCTGTCAGACCACACTGAAGTCAGGGAATCCCTCTCCACTCTTCCTTCCACTCTTCCTTCCACCCCAGCTGAGGCTTCCGTTGGGCCTTCCAGCCAGAAAGAAGTGGAGGAGCCCAGCTGGAGTCAGGTATAGCATTCTTCTACAGATTTCTGGTCAATAAATAAATGATGTTTACTAGATGTTATTATTGATCACTAATTGCTGATTAAAAAAAGTGTTTTACATATCAATAAACAGTAGTGGGCACCCAAAATTGGGACAAGAATGAAAAATGCTGGGCTCAGAAGGATAGTCTGTTATATTTGTTAACATTCAATTTGCAGCAGTCAGGAGGTGAAAATTGTGTGCGATTGAAGAAATACCAAAACTATGTCCCTTTTTCATACACAGGAAGACCTCAGCCAGGAGGAGGTTGTGGAATGTGGCAGTCAGGATGAGGCGGGGATTAATGGCAGCCAGGAGGAGGAGGGGCTAAGTGTCAGCCAAGAGAAGCCTGGGACCAGTCGCAGCCTGACTGAGTCTCAGGTCCCTCCCCTCCGCCTGCCATATCAACGAGCCAGGAAGGCCACTCCGAGTCCCGTGCAGGATTCAGCGTTCAGGCTGATCCAGGAGGCTTCGGCGTCCCTCAGAGCCTTACCAACTCCTGAAGAGGCCTTTGCCTGCATGGCTGCCACCAAATTGCAGGGCATGCAGGAGGCTCAACGCAGGCTCTGTGAGGACCTGCTTTATAAAGTCCTACGTAAGGGGGTGAGTGGGGAACTAACACCCAAGACCGACGTGGTTGAGTTGGACCATCTTCCTCCTCCTCCTGCTGCCACAAGTCCACCACCACAGCCACCGCGTGGAAGGAGGCGTGGAAAGAAGACTAGAGAGTGATGACCCTGGGTTCAGTCTGGTCTGACAGAAGATGCAGTCTCTCGTCTGACCACAGCCTGGGGACACAGATGTCATCTGCTGCTTTCCGGATCTCTGGGACTTCTGGACCAGACTGCCCTCCCTTAGATATGGACTCCTCAGGCCACCAATTTTGCTTAAAAAAAGTTGATGTCTGCCCTGGGGGTCCAAGGCTTCGCCCACTTCTGCAGTTTCTCCAGCGTTGCCTCCCTCTTTGTTTAGTTGTGAGCCCTTAATAAAAATTTTTAGGTAAATTATACTCTCCTGTGTGTGTTTTCATCCAAAAAGGACAGTTTGTTGGTGAGGATTCAGGTACATTTCTAACATAAAATGTGAAATTAACAAGGGACAACAACACCAAACAATCTCCTACAGATTAAATAGAACAACATATCAATGGTGTTGTGGGAACTTGTCACAAAAAACACACACAAACATTTTCGGGAGTACAAATCAAAATCGCAAAAAAAATAAAAATAAAATACAAACACAAAAAAAGAATCTACATTAAAGCCAAAAAATATACAAAAATATGTTGTCAGATGTGAGAAATCAAAATATATTGAGGGAATCACGATAAATAGTAAAGAAATAAGTTTGTGAGAAGTGTGTGTGAATATGAGCAGCAAAAATACTTAATTCTTGTCACATTATAAAGAAGAGAGTGTGCTGCATTAAACCATTTTGAACATTGCAGCGTGACGAAAGTGCTGTATCCATTGCGAACGCTAAGTTTACCAGAACGAGCTGTTCCGTCTTGGAATTTCTTCTGAGCAAGCATGGCACTTTGTGCTTCGGAACAGGCCACACACGGTCGTAATTGACGCGATCGGATTTTGTTGTTGGAAAATTTTATCTCCTGCTCTCCAACTTTGTGTGTCGGAAAATCCGATGGAAAATGTCCGATGGAGCCCACACACGGTCGGAATTTCCGACAACACACTCCGATCGGACATTTTCCATCGGAAAATCCGACCGTGTGTACGGGGCATTAGAGTCAGCGATGTCCACAGGTCAAAGTTTTTACTAGAGAAAAATATCAGGTCACAATTAACTGAATAAGAGTATTCTTTTTCCCCAAACAGAAGTTCTTTTTTTTTAAATTAACCGGTTCCCGACCGGCTCACGTCTTTTACTGCGGCACAATGGCACCGCTGCGCAAAATCCTGTACCTGTACGGGGCACTCTGGTCGCCCCCCCGCCTTTTGCGACCATCAGGTTCGTTCCAGAACCGATCAATCTTCAGGTTCAGGTCAATGATTTCTGGCCTGGACCTTCTGATCAGTTCTGGCGAATGAAATGCTTCATCTCCTCTCGTGGAACTCTTTTCCGTTCCAGAGAGAGGAGAGGGTACATCTAACTGTAAGTTGCACCAACACTACACTAACACTAGTACACATAGGCACACTTGTCACCCCCCGATCGCCCCCCCAGTTAACACCTTCACTCCCTGTCACAGTGTCACCAAGTGCAGTTGTCAGATTTTTCACTGATTACTGTACTGGTGTAATTTTTTACACTAATCAGAGTTAGGGCAGTTAGTGGTAGGCCCAGGTGGGTCTAGGGTACCCCCCTAAGCCCCCCTAATAAAGGTTTAACCCCTTGATTACCCCTCAGTTAACCCTTTCACCCCCTGTCACCAGTGTCACTAGTAGATCTATTTTCTGATCGCCATATTAGTGTTAGGGGTGACTCTGGTTAGTTATTTTTTATAGCGTCAGGGTACCCGCTGTATATTACCCAATAAAGGTTTAACCCCCTGATCACCCAGCGGGTGACATCAGTTAGGTTTTAGCGTGGGTTAGGGTCCACGTCACCCCAGGCAGTGTCAGATTAGTGCCAGTAGCGCTAACTCCCACGCATGCACTATATACCTCCCTTAGTAGTATAGTGTCTGAATGGATCAATATCTTTGACCTGATCAGATCTATACTAGCGTCCCCAATAGTTTAGGGTTCACAAAATGCGCCGTTAGCGGGATCAGCCCAGATACCTGTTAGCACCTGCATTTAGCCCCCCTGACCAGCCCAGCCTAACCCATTACTGTCACTTACAAAACACATAACTGCAGCGTTCGCAGAGTCAGGCCTGATCCATGCGAACGCTAACAGGTTTTTGGTAGCATTTGAAGCTGTTGCTGACAATCAAGTGCTCTTTTTGCCTGTGATTTTCACTAGTTGTACCAGTAATTAATTTACAGGCCACAATGTCCAATCGAAGGTACACTAGTGAAGAGGCCTACACATTACTGAGCATGACAGATGAGAGTGAAGAGGAAGTCAACCATCTGTCAGATTCAGGCTCAGAATACAATCCTGTAGACAGCAGCGGCACCCTGACATATAGCTCTAAAGAAGAAGTAGTGGTCCCTGCTAAGGTCAGGCGTACCTGACCCCGTTACATAGTTGCATAGTTACATAGTAGGTGAGGTTGAAAAGAGACACAAGTCAATCAACTCCAACCTATGTGTGGTGTTATATGTCAGTATTCTCCCTGTATGTTGCGGTCGTTCAGGTGCTTATCTAATAGTTTTTTGAAACTATCAATGCTCCCCGCTGAGACCACCTTCTGTGGAAGGGAATTCCACATCCTTGCCGCTCTTATGTCCCGTACACACAATCGGACTTTCTGAAAACAAAACCGTGGAATTTTGTTGGAGGGTTGTTGGCTCCAACTTGTCTTGCATACACACGGTCACCCAAATGTTGGCCAACAATTACGAATGTAATGGCGAACAAGACGTACGGCGAGCCGATAAAAATAAGTCATGTGATATCTCGATTACGAACGCTAGTTTTAAAAGACCGAGCGCTTCCGGCTCATCCTTGATTCCAATCATGCGTGTTTGTACGTTGGACTTTTGTTCGACGGACTTGTATACACACGTTCGGAAAGTCCGACAACACACATTTGTTGGCGGAAAATTTGAGAGCATGCTAGCCAACAAATGTCCAATGTAGCATACACACAGTCGGACTTTCCACCAACAAGCTCACATCCATCATTTCCTGTCGGAAAATCCGATCGTGTGTACAAGGCATTACAGTAAAGAACCCTCTATGTATTTTAAGGTTAAACCTTTTTTCTTCTAATTTTAATGAGTGGCCACGTGTCTTGTTAAACTCCCTTTTGCAAAAAAGTTTTATCCCTTTTGTTGGGTCACTAGTACGGTATTTGTATTTGAAATCATATCCCCTCTCAAGCGTCTCTTCTCCAGAGAGAATAAGTTCAGTGCTCGCAACCTTTCCTCATAACTAATATCCTCCAGACCCTTTATTAGCTTAGTTGCCCTTCTTTGTACTCGCTCCATTTCCAGTACATCCTTCCTGAGGACTGAACCAGAGTCTTGTAGAGCAGGAGAATTATCGTTTTAACTCTGGAGCTGATCCCCTTTTTAATGCATGCCAATATTCTGTCTGCTTTGTTAGCAGCAGCTTGGCATTGCATGCCATTGCTGAACCTATCATCTACTAGGACCTCCAGGTCCTTTTCCATCCTAGATTCCCCTAGAGGTTCTCCTCCCCCCCCAGTGTATAGATTGCATTCATATTTTTGCCACCCAAATGCATTGTTTTAAATTTTTCTACATTCTTCTGCTGTTGTTGAGGTGAAAGGACAGCGGGGTTCTAATATGGAGCAGAGAAGTACTAGTGCCGCTCATCCTTCTGGTGAACTGGCAAGCTCCAGCGGCCTATTACATCCTGGTCGTACATCCAGCACTGCAGTAACACTTGGTGATGTGGCGAGTCCCATAAGTGCAGTTCAAGCTGGTGCGGTGGCTAGCACAAGTAGTGTCCCGCAGCCACCAAGAAGACAAACGCAAGCCTGTCGAGCCCATAGTGCCCTTCCTGCTGCATTTGCCAATCTGATTTGGGAGCCCACCACTTCTGCAGCACCCGTACTTTCCCCATTCACTGGCCAACCTGGAATTCAGGTGGAAACAGTTGATTTTACGTCACTTGATTTTTATTCGCTGTTTTTCACGGAAGATCTCTATAGATCTATTGTGAACCAAAGCAATTTGTATGCTGGTCAATTAATTGCCGCTAATCCCCAGTTGACGCTTGCCAGAGTATGGAGAACTATTTACGTCTTTGAGTTTAAGACTTTCCTGGGCCTATCCTTTCTCATGGGCATACCTAAAAAAAAAAAGTGAGTTGCGGTCATATTGGTCCACTGACCCAATTCACCATATCCCCGTGTTCTCTGCCTCCATGACCAGGACACGATACAAGCAGATCTTGCGATTCATGCATTTTAATGACAGTAAACTCTGTCGCCCTCGGGGGGACCCTGAATGCGATTGGCTCTACAAAATTCAGCCACTCATAAACCACTTCAACCAACAGTTTGCAGCCTTGTTTACTCCCGATCAAGTTGTCTGTGTTGATGAGTCCCTGATTAAGTTTTCTGGCCACTTGTCATTTAAACAGCATCTTCCCAGCAAGCGTGCCAGATATGGGGTCAAGATGTATAGGCTCTGTGACAGGGCAACAGGCTATACATATAGTGTTATAGTTTACGAGGGAAGAGATAGTTATGTGGAGCCGGAAAACTGCCCAAACTACATAGGCAGCGCTGATAAGATTGTGTGGGACTTGGTGTCACCCTTATTTGGAAAGCGTTACCACTTGTATGTGGACAATTATTATACAAGTGTATTTACCGCCTTCCTGATCAGAGCACTTTTTCCGATTCGGCACTGCGTCGCTTTAACTGACAATTGCGCGGTCGTGCGACGTTGTACACAAACAAAATTGAGGTCCTTTTTCTCTCAAAATAGAGCTTTCTTTTGGTGGTATTTGATCGCCTCTGCAGTTTTTATTTTTTGCGCTATAAACAAAAAAAGCGTCAATTTTGAAAAAAAACGCATTATTTTTTTACTTTTTGCTATAATAAATATCCCCCAAAAATACTTAAAAAAACAATTTTTTTCCTACATATTTTTGGTAAAAAAAAAAAAAAAAGTGTATATTGATTGGCTTGCGCAAAAGTTATAGCGTCTACAAATAGGGGATAGATTTATAGCATTTTTATTATTTATTTTTTTACTAGTAATGGCGGCGATCTGCGATTTTTATCGTGACTGCGACATTATGGCGGACACATCGGACACATTTTTGGAACCATTGGCATTAATACAGCAAACAGTGCGATTAAAAATGCATTGATTACTGTAAAAATGTCACTGGCAGTGAAGGGGTTAACTATGTTCCCTGGGAGGTGATTCTAACTGATAGGGGAGGGACTAACTACAGGAAGTGACAGATCGTGGTTCCTAGCTAATAGGAACACACGATCTGTCACTCCTGTCAGAACAGAACAGAGGAGACACAGAACACTCGTCCCTGTTCTGTGTCTCCTGGTCATGATCGCTCGTGGCCGACGGTCATCATGACCGTCGGCCACGAGCATCGGCACCCCCGCTGTGCAGCGGGCGCGCGCCTGCTATCTGGACCCCGCGAGATCACATACTGTAACGTGGTTTCGCGCAGGGGAGCCAACCTGCCGCAGTGAAAATGCGGCGGCTGGTCCGAAAGCGGTTAATATGGGAGGGGTGGACCTCCACGACCAGTTAATGCCGCCGTAATTAATTGCCCGTAAGGCCAGACGCTGGTACAAAAAAGTGTCTCTATACTTATTCCAATTGGCTCTGCTGAGCGCTTATGTGCTATAGCGTCAGGACGAACTGGATCCTTCCTTAAATTCCAGGAAGTGATCATCACAGCCCTTCTGTTTCCACAGACGGTGTTGTGGCCCAATTTCCCAATCCAAATGCAGTGAGCCGGCTGCATGAGAGGCATTTTCCGTATGCCCTCCCTGGTAACCCTACCAATCGATCACCCCAAAGAAGATGTTGTGTCTGTAGCAAGCGCAGATATAGACGTGACACCCGCTATTGTCCCTCCTGTCCTGGCCAACCTGGTCTTTGCATTGGTGAATGTTTTGAACGCTACCACACACTAGTGGAGTATTCGCATAGGGTACAGCACTGCACAGTCTAGGGCACGCTTTCTCAGGGTCTCCAAATATGCCATTGCATTGTTAGAGACCCAAACCTGGAACCGTTACAAATAAAAGTGTTAAAAAATATATAAATAAAAAAAAATAGTTGTAGTTTTATTCTCTCTCTATTGTTCTGCTCTGTTTTACTGTATTTTAAACTGCAATGTTTTATTGTTACTATGTTTTATCATGTTTGCTTTTCAGGTATGTAATTATTTTATACTTTACTGTTTTATTGTTAACCATTATTTTCTTTTCAGGTACGCCATTCAGTTGCAGCACTGATTTATTTATCTTGACAGCAACAGCGTTTGTTATCACGATATGTAAATCAGTGACTCCAGCACTGTAGGAGCTGATTTCACCACCACAGTTAAAAAAAACAAACAAAAAAAAAAACGGTGCATGTATTCCCATCATTAGAAGTGGGTGGATGCAGGGCGGTATTCTAATGTTGGTCATACTCACCGATCAACCTCTTTTTTTTAGTTCAGCCCACAGGCTGCATGAAAAAAAGAACATTACAATATATGCCCAACAAGGACCAGCAATGTACTGGTATGTTGCTAGAGTTTGAGTGGTTATACCAGAATAATGCCTGCAGGTTTAGGTATCATCTTGGTATTGTTCTTTTCAGCCAGCGGTCAGCTTTCCTGTAAAAGCAATCCTAGCGGCTAAATAGCCGCTAGACTGCTTTTACAAGCAGTGGGAGGGAACGTCCCTCCCGCCGTCTTCCATGGTTTTCTCAGGCTCTTCTGTCCCACAGGAACCTGAGAATGCAGCCGGTGGTTCCGCCAGCTGACCATAGAGTTGATCGAAGACCAGAACTGCTCCAATCATCTCTATGGCCTAAGAAACCGGAAGCAACGAGCACTTCATGACTTCGGTTTCGCCGGATATAAACAGCGCCATTGGAAAAGCATCTTATCACACCGATTTTGGTGTGGTCAGATGCTTTGAGGGCAGAGGAGAGATCTAGAGGCTAATAGACCCCATTTTTAAAAAAAGAGTACCTGTCACTACCCATTGCTATCATAGGGGATATTTACATTCCCTGTAATAACAATAAAAATAATTAAAAAAAGTGAAAGGAACAGTGTAAAAATAACCCCCCCCCCCCCGTGCCTGCGTGCAATGGCGAACGCAAGCGTCAATCTCATGTCAAATGTAAACAACAATTGCACCATGCATGTGAGGTATAACCGCGAACGTTAGATCGAGGGCAGTAATTTTAGCAGTAGATCTCTGTAAATCTAAAGTGGTAACCTGTAAAGGCTTTTAAAAATGTATGTAGTTTGTCATGGCTGCACAGTTGTATTTTAAAGCATGTTGTGTTTGGTATCTATGTACTCGCCATAAGATCATCTTTTATATTTTACCAAACATTTGGGCAATATAGTGTGTTATAGTGTGTTTTAATGCATTAAAATTCAAAAAAGTATTTTTTTTACCAAAAGAATTGCGTTTGAAAAATCGCTGTGCAAATACTGTGTGAAAAAAAAATTGCAACACCCACCATTTTAATCTGTAGGGCCTTTGCTTTTAAAAAAAAAAATGGGGAAGTGTCAGAAAGGGCTTTGTTGTGGAAAGTTTATGAAGATGTATTTAATATGTATTGTCATAGTGTCTCCCAGTGTTAGTTCTCCCGCCATCCGCTCTTAGGAGCTGACTGGGACAGACTGACGCTGGTTGAGATCCATTTGGTAGTGAAAAGCTCCTTGGGGGGTGTTTGCAGAGTGGGGATATGTCCGCCAGCGAAGGGCCCCTGTGCAATGCACAGAACGATCATTTGAGTGCATGTGTTCGCTCTGCCAAAGACATTATCGGTTTAGCGGATGTACGCTAGTGTCACCCCTGTGTGCCTGATCAACACATTTGGGGGGGGCCATGGCGTGCCTCTGCAGATAATCTCCCACCCAAAGGTACAGTAGTATAATCCAGGTATGCTTTGTTCTCAACACAGAATAAGGATTTACGCCAACAGTAAAAACGGGAGTCTTTGAATTGTTCTGGTCGGGGACAGCGTTCATGATTTCAAGCCCAGAGACAGGGCAGGAAATCGTACACACTGCCCCCACCCAGACACGCCCATAAGACTCCCCTAGTCATTGTTCATTGGTTGGTGTATAACCCCTCCTGTTTGAAGGAATGCCTGTGCTTGATTGGTCGATTGTGAAACCATCAGGCTATATGAATAAAGATTGCTCCGAGGTTTAGGGCAGTTGGAGGAGCGATGGAAGTAAGATGGTGATCATTTCTGTTTACGGGGGAAATGCGGGAGACATGGGTTGTTTAAAGATGCATTATACCACAAGGCTGAAAGGGTGCTTAATAGCGCAAGAGTATAGTGTTTTTTCCACAACAGTTAAGATGGCGGGCCAGTTTAGGGGTGAACAGAACCTCCTACACAATCGGATCAGTAGGCTGTCTGATGTGTTAGGTAGGTTCTGCTTTGCAAAAGAACAAATTTTTCATCTTTTGGTATAATGGCGGGATTTTAATTGTATGTGTGTTATGTGTATGATTTGTTAGTAATTGTTTTAGATACTTGTCTCCTCTATAGAACCCATTTAATACAACCTAAAATGTTTGTGTAAGTAACTGTAAGTTGTGTAATAAGTCTGTGATTATATGAGAAATGTGTATTGTCTTGTTGTGTACCTGTGTATTGTCTTGTTGTGTACCTGTGTATTGTCTTGAGTATTAGTGCCAGGAAGCTAGCTGTTAGGTAATTTGGACAGGGTAAAATCCCCAAATCCTCACTATATTCAATAGGTACGATGCCCGGCGGGTGTGGAGAGGCGACTCTTTGTACATCTTGCCGCATGTATGTGTTCCTTGATCATCCGATCGAGGGCGAATACTGCTGTGCAAAATGTAAGCACATTGTTTCCCTGGAAGCCCAGGTTCTGAATCTGTTGAAGCAACTGTCAGCACTGAGAAGTCCCTCCATACTAAAGGTGAGCCAGGAACGTACACGGCAGGTGCCGGCAGGGGCCAGCACAGAGGCGGGTGGAGACAAAGAGGTGCAGGCACTAGCAAAGAGTAGATGGGTGACAGGAGGGGTAGAGGAGGAAGTGCCAGAGAGGCCGATCCAGGACTGAAGCATCCCAATAAGTACGCTCCATTGAGTGACATTGGTGAAACCAGTCAGGGACCAGCACTGCTGGAGATGAGGGACTCTCCTAGCTGCCAGGGGAAGAACTCCTCCAGTGAGAGTGGGGGGGCAGCAAAGGGAAAGGAAAGACAGATTCTGGTGGTAGGGGACTCAATTCTTAGAAGGACAGAGAGGGCAATCTGTAACCAAGACCTGAAGCGCCGAACAGTATGTTGTCTACCGGGCGCTCGGGTTCGGCACATCACGGATCTTGTGGACAGATTACTGGGAGGGGCTGGGGAAGACCCGGCTGTCATGGTGCACGTTGGCACCAATGACAAAGTCAGAGGCAGATGGAGTGTCCTAAAGAACGATTTTAGGGATTTAGGTGCTAAATTGAGGAAAAGGACCTCCAAGGTAGTGTTTTCAGGAATACTACCGGTATATCGAGCCACACCAGAAAGGCAGAGGGAGATTAGGGAAGTAAACAAGTGGCTGAAGAGCTGGTGTAGTAAGGAGGGGTTTGGGTTCCTGGAGGACTGGGCCGACTTCTCAGTCTGTAACCGGTACTATAGAAAGGACGGACTGCACCTAAATGAGGAGGGTGCAGATTTGCTGGGAATGAAGATGGCCAAAAAGTTAGAGGGGTTTTTAAGCTAGGCGATGGGGGGGGAGGGTCCAGAGACAGGGATAGCCAGCGCAGAAGATATTCCAGAGGGTAGTATTGGGGGCATTAGTGGTAGGTTAACCAAAGCACAAAAACACAAGGTGAGTATAGTAGCAAGTCCTAGTTGCAATCTTGAAACACCCAATACGAAGACAATATGCGACCGGTCTAAACTATGTGGCATGTTCACTAATGCCAGGAGCATGGCGGACAAGATGGGTGAACTAGAGATACTGTTGTACAAGGAGGATTTGGATTTTGTGGGAATTTCAGAGACCTGGTTCAACAGCTCTCATGATTGGCTGGCAAACATTCAAGGGTATACCCTATACCGCAAGGATAGAGAGGGTAAAAAAGGGGGAGGGGTATGCCTATATATCAAGAATATTGTACAAGTGCATGTGAGAGATGACATCACTGAGGGAGCTAGAGAGGAGGTGGAATCTTTATGGGTAGAGCTCCAAAGGGATGAAGCTAAGGGGAAAATAATACTGGGAGTATGCTATAGGCCCCCTAACCTGAAGGAGGAAGTGGCGACGGATCTCCTATCACAAATTGGATTAGCAGCAAGGATGGGAAGTGTTATCATAATGTGGGATTTTAATTATCCAGACATAGACTGGGCGGAGGGAACCGCGCATTCATTTAAGGCTCGCCAGTTCCTTAATGTCTTGCAGGACAATTTTATGGGTCAGATGGTAGACGCACCAACTAGAAATAAAACATTACTGGATCTACTGATTACCAACAATACAGACCTGATCACAGATGTGGAAATACGGGGCAATTTAGGTAACAGCGATCACAGGTCAATTAGTTTCAGTATAAATCACACAAATAGGAAACATGAAGGGAACACAAAGACACTGAATTTCAATAGAGCCAACTTCCCTAAACTACAAACCTTGCTAAAAGGCATAAATTGGGATAAAATATTAGGAACAAAGAATACGGAGGAGAGATGGGTTTGCTTTAAGAGCATATTAAATAAGGGCATTAGCCAATGTATCCCATTGGGTAATAAATTTAAAAGAGCGAACAAACATCCTGGATGGCTTAACTCCAATGTAAAAATGCATATAAAAGCAAAGGAGAAGGCCTTCAAAAAATACAAGGTTGAGGGATCATCCTCAGCATTCAGAATTTATAAAGAATGCAATAAGAAATGTAAGGGTGCAATTAGGATGGCTAAGATAGAACATGAAAGACACATAGCGGAGGAGAGCAAAAAAAATCCCAAGAAATTCTTTAAGTATGTAAACAGTAAAAAAGGGAGGACAGACCATATTGGCCCCATAAAGAATGAGGAAGGATATCTGGTTACAAAGGATGGGGAGATGGCAAAGGTATTGAATTTATTCTTCTCCTCAGTCTTCACGAGTGAATCGGGGGGCTTCAGTAACCGAAACTGCAGTGTTTATCCTCATGACACAACACAGGAAGCACCTACATGGTTAACAGAGGACGGAATTAAAATTAGACTTGAGAAACTTAACATTAATAAATCACCGGGACCAGATAGCTTGCATCCGAGGGTACTTAGGGAACTCAGTCAGGTGATTGCCAGACCGTTGTTCCTAATTTTTACAGACAGTCTATTGACTGGAATGGTACCAGCTGATTGGAGAAAAGCCAATGTAGCACCAATATTTAAAAAGGGCCCAAAAAACATCCCTGGGAATTACAGACCAGTTAGCGCAACATCAATAGTATATAAGGGACTATATACAAGATTTTAGTAATAAGAATGATATCATTAGCAGTAATCAGCATGGATTCATGAAGAATCGTTCTTGCCAAACCAATCTATTAACCTTCTATGAGGAGGTGAGTTGCCATCTAGATAAAGGAAGGCCCGTAGACGTGGTGTATCTGGATTTTGCAAAAGCATTTGACACAGTTCCCCATAAACGTTTACTGTACAAAATAAGGTGCGTTGGCATGGACCATAGGGTGAGTACATGTATTGAAAACTGGCTACAAGGGCGTGTTCAGAGGGTGGTGATAAATGGGGAGTACTCAGAATGGTCAGGGGTGGGTAGTGGGGTTCCCCAGGGTTCTGTGCTGGGACCAATCCTATTTAATTTGTTCATAAACGACCTGGAGGATGGGATAAACAGTTCAATCTCTGTATTTGCAGACGATACTAAGCTAAGCAGGGCAATAACTTCTCCGCAGGATGTGGAAATCTTGCAAAAAGACCTGAACAAATTTAATGGGGTGGGCGACTACATGGCAAATGAGGTTCAATGTAGAAAAATGCAAAATAATGCATTTGGGTGGCAAAAATATGAATGCAATCTATACACTGGGGGGAGAACCTCTGGGGGAATCTAGGATGGAAAAGGCCCTGGGGGTCCTAGTAGATGATAGGCTCAGCAATGGCATGCAATGCCAAGCTGCTGCCAATAAAGCAAACAGAATATTGGCATGCATTAAAAGGGGGATCAACTCCAGAGATAAAACGATAATTCTCCCGCTCTACAAGACTCTGGTCCGGCCGCACCTGGAGTATGCTGTCCAGTTCTGGGCACCAGTCCTCTGGAGGGATGTACTGGAAATGGAGCGAGTACAAAGAAGGGCAACAAAGCTAATAAAGGGTCTGGAGGATCTTAGTTATGAGGAAAGGTTGTGAGCACTGAACTTATTCTCTCTGGAGAAGAGACGCTTGAGAGGGGATATGATTTCAATTTACAAATACTGTACTGGTGACCCCACAATAGGGATAAAACTTTTTCGCAGAAGAGAGTTTAACAAGACTCATGGCCACTCATTACAATTAGAAGAAAAGAGTTTTAACCTTAAACTACGTAGAGGGTTCTTTACTGCAAGAGCGGCAAGGATGTGGAATTCCCTTCCACAGGCGGTGGTCTCAGCTGGGAGCATTGATAGCTTCAAGAAACTATTAGATAATCACCTGAATTACCTCAACATACAGGGATATGTAATGTAATACTGACACATAATCACACACATAGTTTGGACTTGATGGACTTACGTCTTTTTTCAACCTCACCTACTATGTAACTATGTAAGAAATAGAAATGTATTATTACCTATGTATGGGACAAGTAGATTGCATGAGTTGTGTAGATTGTTTAACTGACTCAAGACACAGATGGTTTGTATTGAAGTGGTTTTGAAAGGTTTGGTTTGAAAATGGCTGCTGCATATTCAAGTAGCCATGTGTCTGAGGGGGAAAGGGTGACCATGCATTGCTGGAAGCACTTACAACGGGAGCTGTTTCTTGAATATGCTACGCCCTGTGGGTGGTCTCAGGTTTCTGGGAAATAGCGTGTCCTATTGTTCGCTGTTTGTATTTCACAACGTATTGTTCCTGTGGAAGCTGACATGATCTTTATTTGGGAACAAGAGTGTAAATTTGAATCCGTGATATTTTGTGTTTTATGTAACGTTGGCAGATAGGGATGTGTGGTTTCATTGGATAGTATGTGCTCCTATGGGCCCTGGTTGATGTAGCCTAAAGTGTGTGTCTACGGTTAAGTGTACATTCTCAATTGTGTTGTCAGTTTTTGTGGAGAAAATTTTTGGTTTTTTAGTGAAGAAATCTCGGTTTTTTCTGGTTTTGGCGGGATCAGCAACTGCATTTCAAATTTTTGTTTCACCATGTGGTCCGATTGTCGTCGGCCATTTTTCTATCTACCATGTGGTCTGAATGTCGTTGGACATTTTGCTATCTATCATGTGGTCCGATTTTCGGCGGCCATTTTCTTGTAGTCACCATGCGGTCCGGTTGTCGTTGGCCAGTTTCTTGTAGTCACCATGTGGCCATTGCTTGGTTTACATTTGTTGCAACTGCCATTTCGTAACTGCTGTGTTTTGGTTCTGGTGGAATTCCTCTGCTTTTGGGCCAGGTTTCTAAGTTCAGTGTGAGTTAAGTAGTACGGTCTATTCTGTTTTAAAAAGGTGATTTTGGTTTATAGAAGCGCAGTTTTGATCTTGTTATACGGGAGAAACCACATTTGAAGGATTTTATACTGTTTAGCCTGTAAATCATCCCAGAGTGGAAATTGCTCCAATTTCAGGGGTGAGACATCGGGAACTGAGAAACTGTTTTGTTTAATGTTAAACTCACTGGTTTAAATTCTTTTTCCACTGTTGGATTTCGAAGACACTGTTTTGTTATTGCAAATGGTGTAGGCACCATTTCCTTTTAAGTGAATTCAATCTTTTCAGGTTTAGCTATTTTTGTACTTTTTACATACTCTTCAGTAAAACTATTGCCTTTTTTTGTATTGAAATTTGGTTTTAAGTGAAATCTCTACTTTGCACTGAATTTCAATAGATAGTAAGACTAACTTTAACTGAGTTTTTGTACTGTTAGCGGTGTTTGTTATTTTTTTGTTTGTTTTAATTGTTTGGGCGTTTTCTTTGTGTTTCTCAGAGGGCAATTCATGCCCCGCCCCCCATTGTTTTGGGTTTTATCGCTTTAGCTGAGTTTTGTATTGTATAGCCTGCAGTAGAAAAGAAAGGCTTTGGTTGACCTCCTTGAGTCATCTTTTTGCAGGAGTTTCATTTTTTGGCTTTAGTTGCGTTGTTGCTGTGTGGTATTTCGGTCTCAAAACTTGTGGTCTGACTGCCCAGGGGATATGTGAGTTGAGGGGGATTCCCTCCCATTTGCAATATGGGGGGTTTATTTCACCCTTTCCTGGACAAAAGGTTTTAAAAATTGTTGAAGTCTCCTATATGATGTTAGCCATTTTTTCCCAGGCTTTCCCTCCCCCCTCCCCCTGTCCATTGATATGTAAATAAACCAGTTAGATGGATTTTTAGAGCTGAACAGACAACAGGAAGTTGGTGGGAGGAGCTTGGGGTCTTTTGAAACAAGCATGTTGACCCAAAGGGACTTGTGTTTGGAAGGATGGTGGAAACCATTTTGATTTTTTAAATTGAATTCCAGTTGTTTTGTGAAGTTTTATACTGTAATAAGTTTTGGGTAGAGAGTAAACGAGAGGCATCCACGTTATTGTTGTAACATCTAGGTACAGATAGAAGCCATAATATTTTGAATAGTGGAGGATTTCATGGTGCTTTGTAGTTTGTCTGACAACACATTTATAGGGCTGCCGATAATCGGTTGGAGAGCATGTAAATGTAGATTTTAGCATACCAGGAGGCCGTGTATAATAATCAGAATACGCCAGGTGCCTGTACTATAAAAATATTCACTAGGCAGTACTGCTGCGAAAGTTAGTGCGATAGTGCCCTGGACGCAGGGACCGTCATAAGCGATTCAGATCGTTATGGGTAATGTTGGCCGTCCATGCATTGAGGAAAAAAATGAGGCTCCACACCAGTCAGACAGCTGCATAGTTCATGAGGTCTGGGGTTGGGGCTCCGGACATGAGACCCCTTAAAGATTGGCATATATGATCAGAGGGTGCAGTAAGGTGTATTCCTTTGGAAGGTACTTTTGATGTCTGGAAATACGGAGACCCCAGAATAAAAATACCTTGGAAGTAGTTCAGCTGTGGCTTCAGAAATCTGTAATGATGAGTGGATTGATGGATGTATAGTACACGTTTGTGTGGTTAAGATTCTCATGCCTGTTTTTGAACTTTGTGTGGCTGGCCCATGCAAGGTTTTGAGCTGTTATCGTGTTTTTTCCATTGTATTTTTTTCTATCGCGAAAAAAAAGTGAAGGCAGCATTCCGTCTGATGGTTTTTGTTTTTTCGTTTTTGTTTTGGGAACTATGAAATATCTCCCTCACATTTGTATCTAAATGTTTGTCTCACAAGTTTCAGGAAAATGACAATAAATTTTTTTATTTAATTTTTTTCACAAAGTTGTCACTAAATGATATATTGCTCAAACATGCCATGGGCATATGTGAAATTACACCCCAAAATACATTCTGCTGCTTCTCCTGAGTACGGGGATACCCACATGTGTGGGACTTTTTGGGACCCCGAAAACCAATCACCGCCTTCAGGATTTCTAAGGGTGTGAAATGGTGATTTCACTTCTTACTACCTATGACAGTTTCGGAGGCCCTGAAATGCCAAGATGGCACAAGCCCCCCCCCCCCAAATTACCCCGTTTTGGAAAGTAGACACCCCAAGGTATTTGCTAAGAGGCATGGTGAGTATTTTGCAGCTCATTTGTTTTTGAAAATGAAGAAAGAAAAGGAAAATGTATTTTTTTTCTTTTTTCAATTTTCAAAACTTGAAAATGAATGGGCAGGCCGGTAAAGCGACGCTGCAGTGGCGCTTTGCAGGTTGTTTTAACCCTTTTTCGGCTGCTAGCGAAAACCTCCACAAAAACGACGGGTAAGCACCACTAAAAAAGAGGCGCTTTACCGCCAATGCCGCCGACACCCCAGTGTGAAAGATACACTCTACGACCCCTCTAAAACACATACTTGCTGAATAATCCTGCTGATTAGGAAGAAATTATCTATCATTCCATGACCACCTTTACCCAACCATATTTACACAATGTGTATAATACTCTGGTGATATATTAACCACTTGCCGACCGCCTCACGCCTATATACGTGAGCAGAGCGGCACGGGCAGGCAAAATCACGTACCTGAAACGTGATTGCCTTCCCGCGGGTGGGGGGTCCGATCGGACCCCCCCCCGGTGCCAGCTGCGGTCGGCATTTGGTTGGGAGCGATGACAGACGAGGGGGAGGCCATCCGATCGTGGCCCCCCCCTCGCGATCGCTCCCAGCCAATGACAAACATCCCCTGCCTCTGTATAGTACACAGAGGCAGAGGATGTGATGTCATCTCTCCTCGGTCTGGCAGTTTCCGTTCCAGCGCCGAGGAGAGATGACATGTAAGTGCACCAACACTCACACACAACACAGTAGAACATGCCAGGCATATATTACACCCCCGATCCCCCCCCGATCGCCCCCCGATCCCCCCCCAATCACCCCCCCCCCCCCCTGTCACAAACTGACACCAAGCAGGTTTTTTTTTTTTTTTTTTTTTCCTGATTACTGCATAGTGTCAGTTTGTGACAGTTAGCAGTGGTGGGACAGTTAGTATTACCCCCTGTAGGTCTAGGGTACCCCCCTAACCCCCCCTAATAAAGTTTTAACCCCTTGATCACCCCCCCTCACCAGTGTCGCTAAGCGATCATTTTTCTGATCGCTGTATTAGTGTCGCTGGTGACGGTAGTTAGGGACGTAAATATTTAGGTTCGCCGTCAGTGTTTTATAGCGACAGGGACCCCCATATACTGCCTAATAAATGTTTTAACCCCTTGATTGCCCCCTAGTTAACCCTTTCACCACTGATCACCGTATAACTGTTACGGGTGACGCTGGTTAGTTCGTTTATTTTTTATAGTGTCAGGGCACCCGCCGTTTATTACCGAATAAAGGTTTAGCCCCCTGTAGGTCTAGGGTACCCCCCTTACCCCCCTAATAAAGTTTTAACCCCTTGATCACCCCCTGTCGCCAGTGTCGCTAAGCGATCATTTTTCTGATCGCTGTATCAGTGTCGCTGGTGACGCTAGTTAGGGACGTAAATATTTAGGTTCGCCGTCAGTGTTTTATAGCGACAGGGACCCCCATATACTATCTAATAAATGTTTTAACCCCTTGATGGCCCCCTAGTTAACCCTTTCACCACTGATCACCGTATAACCGTAACGGGTGACGCTGGTTAGTTCGTTTATTTTTTATAGTGTCAGGGCACCCGCCGTTTATTACCGAATAAAGGTTTAGCCCCCTGATCGCCCGGCGGTGATATGCGTCGCCCTAGGCTGCGTCAGATTAGCGCCAGTACCGCGAACACCCACGCACGCACCGTACACGCACCGTACACCTCCCTTAGTGGTATAGTATCTGAACGCATCAATATCTGATCCGATCAGATCTATACTAGCGTCCCCAGCAGTTTAGGGTTCCCAAAAACGCAGTGTTAGCGGGATCAGCCCAGATACCTGCTAGCACCTGCGTTTTGCCCCTCCGCCCGGCCCAGCCCAGTCCAGCCCACCCAAGTGCAGTATCGATCGATCACTGACACTTTTCTTTGTAGCGTTTTGGTGAACTGGCAAGCACCAGCGGCGTAGTACACCCCGGTCGTAGTCAAAACAGCACTGCAGTAACACTTGGTGAATGTTTTGAACGCTACCATGCACTAGTTGAGTATTAGCGTAGCGTACAGCATTGCACATACTAGGCACACTTTCACAGGGTCTCCCAAGATGCCACCGCATTTTGAGAGACTCGAACCTGGAACCGGTTACAGTTATAAAAGTTACAGTTACAAGTGTAAAAAAAAAAAACACAAACAAAAATAAAAAAAAATAGTTGTCGTTTTATTGTTCTCTCTCTCTCTCTATTCTCTCTCTATTGTTCTGCTCTTTTTTACTGTATTCTATTCTGCAATGTTTTATTGTTATTATGTTTTATCATGTTTGCTTTTCAGGTATGTAATTATTTATACTTTACCGTTTACTGTGCTTTATTGTTAACCATTTTTTTGTCTTCAGGTACGCCATTCACGACTTTGAGTGGTTATACCAGAATGATGCCTGCAGGTTTAGGTATCATCTTGGTATCATTCTTTTTAGCCAGCGGTCGGCTTTCATGTAAAAGCAATCCTAGCGGCTAATTAGCCTCTAGACTGCTTTTACAAGCAGTGGGAGGGAATGCCCCCCCCCCCCCCCACCGTCTTCCGTGTTTTTCTCTGGCTCTCCTGTCTCAACAGGGAACCTGAGAATGCAGCCGGTGATTCAGCCAGCTGACCATAGAGCTGATCAGAGACCAGAGTGGCTCCAAACATCTCTATGGCCTAAGAAACCGGAAGCTACGAGCATTTTATGACTTAGATTTCGCCGGATGTAAATAGCGCCATTGGGAAATTGGGGAAGCATTTTATCACACCGATCTTGGTGTGGTCAGATGCTTTGAGGGCAGAGGAGAGATCTAGGGTCTAATAGACCCCAATTTTTTCAAAAAAGAGTACCTGTCACTACCTATTGCTATCATAGGGGATATTTACATTCCCTGAGATAACAATAAAAATGATTTAAAAAAAAAAAATGAAAGGAACAGTTTAAAAATAAGATAAAAAAGCAAAAAAAAATAAATAAAAAAAATAAATAAAAAAAAAAGCACCCCTGTCGCCCCCTGCTCTCGCGCTAAGGCGAACGCAAGCGGTGGTCTGGCGTCAAACGTAAACAGCAATTGCACCATGCATGTGAGGTATCACCGCGAAGGTCAGATCGAGGGCAGTAATTTTAGCAGTAGACCTCCTCTGTAAATCTAAAGTGGTAACCTGTAAAGGCTTTTAAAGGCTTTTAAAAATGTAGTAATTTTGTTGCCACTGCACGTTTGTGCGCAATTTTAAAGCATGTCATGTTTGGTATCTATGTACTCGGCCTAAGATCATCTTTTTTATTTCATCAAACATTTGGGCAATATAGTGTGTTTTAGTGCATTAAAATTTAAAAAAGTGTGTTTTTTCCCCAAAAAATGCGTTTGAAAATCGCTGCGCAAATACTGTGTGAAAAAAAAAAAAATGAAACACCCACCATTTTAATCTGTAGGGCAATTGCTTTAAAATAATATATAATGTTTGGGGGTTCAAAGTAATTTTCTTGCAAAAAAAAATAACTTTTTCATGTAAACAATAAGTGTCAGAAAGGGCTTTGTCTTCAAGTGGTTAGAAGAGTGGGTGATGTGTGACATAAGCTTCTAAATGTTGTGCATAAAATGCCAGGACAGTTCAAACCCCCCCCAAATGACCCCATTTTGGAAAGTAGACACCCCAAGCTATTTGCTGAGAGGCATGTCGAGTCCATGGAATATTTTATATTGTGACACAAGTTGCGGGAAAGAGACAATTTTTTTTTTTTTTTTGCACAAAGTTGTCACTAAATGTTATATTGCTCAAACATGCCATGGGAATATGTGAAATTACACCCCAAAATACATTCTGTTGCTTCTCCTGAGTACGGGGATACCACATGTGTGGGACTTTTTGGGAGCCTAGCCGTGCACGGGACCCCGAAAACCAAGCACCGCCTTCAGGCTTTCTAAGGCCGTAAATTTTTGATTTCACTCCTCACTACCTATCACAGTTTCGGAGGCCATGGAATGCCCAGGTGGCACAACCCCCCCCCCCAAATTACCCCATTTTGGAAAGTAGACACCCCAAGCTATTTGCTGGGAGGTATAGTGAGTATTTTGCAGGCCTCACTTTTTGTCACAAAGTTTTGAAAATTGAAAAAAGAAAAAAAAAAATTTTTTTTCTGGTCTTTCTTCATTTTCAAAAACAAATGAGAGCTGCAAAATACTCACCATGCCTCTAAGCAAATAGCTTGGGGTGTCTACTTTCCAAAATGGGGTCATTTGGGGGGGGGTTTGTGCCATCTTGGCATTTTATGGCCTTCAAAACTGTGATAGGTAGTGAGGAGTAAAATCAAAAATGTATGCCCTTAGAAATCCTGAAGGTGGTGCTGGGTTTTCGGGGCCCCGTACGCGGCTAGGCTCCCAAAAAGTGCCACACATGTGGTATCCCTGTACTCAGGAGAAGCAGCTGAATGTATTTTGGGGTGCAATTCCACATATGCCCATGGCCTGTGTGAGCAATATATCATTTAGTGACAACTTTTTGTAATTTTTTTTTTTCTTTTTTTTGTCATTATTCAATCACTTGGGACAAAAAAAATAAATATTCAATGGGCTCAACATGCCTCTCAGCAATTTCCTTGGGGTGTCTACTTTCCAAAATGGGGTCATTTGGGGGGGTTTTGTACTGCCCTGCCATTTTAGCACCTCAAGAAATGACATAGGCAGTCAGAAACTAAAAGCTGTGTAAATTACAGAAAATGTACCCTAGTTTGTAGACGCTATAACTTTTGCGCAAACCAATAAATATACGCTTATTGACATTTTTTTACCAAAGACATGTGGCCGAATACATTTTGGCCTAAATGTATGACTAAAATTTAGTTTATTGGATTTTTTTTATAACAAAAAGTAGAAAATATCATTTTTTTTCAAAATTTTCAGTCTTTTTCCGTTTATAGCGCAAAAAATAAAAACGGCAGAGGTGATCAAATACCATCAAAAGAAAGCTCTATTTGTGGGAAGAAAAGGACGCAAATTTCGTTTGGGTAGAGCATTGCATGACCGCGCAATTAGCAGTTAAAGCGACGCAGTGCCGAATTGTAAAAAGTGCTCTGGTCAGGAAGGGGGTAAATCCTTCCGGGGCTGAAGTGGTTAAAAGGGTTGTAAAGTCAGAAGGTTTTTTTTATCTTAATGCATTAAGATAAAAAAAAAGCCTTCTGTGTGCAGCAGCCCTCCTAAGACCTCATGCACACTTGACGTTTTAAAAAAGCCAGTAAAGTTAGCTGTAGAAATCTTTACCTGTAGAGTGAGTTTTTCAGCGTTTTTTTTAGCAAAACTATACTCTCATAAAAGCTTATGGCTCAAAAACGCTGATGAACGCAGAATAGCTGCATTCTTCAGCGTTTTTTGGCATTTTAACCACTTGCCGACCAGCTGCCATCATTATACTGCGGCAGGTCTGCACGATCCAGTGAGCCGTTATAGCTGTACGTCTGCTCCTTTAAGCAGGATAGTAGGCGCATTCCCACTGCACTGTGGGGGTACCGCTGCTCGTGACCAGCGGTCGTGATGACCGCCGGCTACGAGCGATCACGGGCACGAGAGGCAGAACAGGGACATGTATGTAAACACACAAATCTCTGTTCTGTTCTGAGAGGAGATGCAGATCGTGAGTTAGCTAGGAACCACAATCTGTCATCCCCTCTAGTCGGTCCCCCTCCCCCTACAGTCAGGGAACACAGTTAACCCCTTGAGTGACCCCCTAGTGTTAACCCCTTCCCTGCCAGTGACATTTATACAGTAATCAGTGCATTTTTATAGCACGGATCGCTGTATAGTTGTCAATCGTCCCAAAAATGTGTCAAAAGTGTCCAATGTGTCCGCCATAATGTCGCAATCACGATAAAAATCACAGATCACCACCATTACTAGTAAAAAAAATAATAATAAAAATGCCATAAATCTATCCCCCATCTTGTAGACACTATAACTTTTGTGCAAACCAATTTATGCTTATTGCGATTTTTTTTTTTTTTAACCAAAAATATTTAGAAGAATACATATCGGCCTAAATTGAGGAAAAAAAAATGTTTTTTTGATAAAAAAATGTGGTATATTTATTATAGCAAAAAGTAAAAGATATTGTGTTTTTTTTCAAAATTGTTGCTCTTCTTTTGTTTTAAACGCAAATAATAAAAAAAGCAGAGGCGATCAAATACCACCAAAAGAAAGCTCTATTTGTAGGAAAAAAAGTTAGAGCTGTTTTGCAGCTGAAAAACTCCTCTCAAAACCCACTAGTTCTGGGGATTTTTTCCAGCCAGAATGCTAACCTGCCAAAAACTGCTGATAACAGCCTATGTGTGCATGGATACATAGGATAACATGCTGGGGGGGTTTATTGGCTGCAGAAAAAAACATCTGAAGCCAAAAACTGCAGCTGTAAAAATGTCCAGTCTGCATGAGGCCTAATACTTACCTGGGCCCCCTCTGTCCAGCGATGTTCACGAGTGTCTCGGCCATCCGAGACTCTCCCTCCTGATTGGCTGAGACACAGCAACGGCACCATTGGCTCCCGCTGCTGTCAGTCAGCCAATCAGGAGAGAGAGGGGTGGGGCCGGGCCGCGGCCCTGTGTCTGAATAGTGACTCAGCTTGGGTGCCCCCATAGTAAGCTGCTTGTTGTGGGGGTACTTGACAGGAGGGATGGGCCAGGAGCACAGAAAAGAGACCTGAGAAGAGGAGAATCCAGGCTGCTCTGTGCACAACCACTGTGCAGAGCATGTAAGTATACCAGGTTTGTTATTTTTGTAGAAAAAAAAAAGAGACTTTACAATCACTTTAACATACAGTATAACCTCAGTACTAAAGTACCCTCAGAGTTGTAAGGTGAGTTTGATCCTTTTTTATTTTTTTATTTAACTATGTGTTTTTTACATGTGTGGGTGGGGGACTACATTTAGCTAAAGTATTTTACAATGTTTCATCATCTTGTAATAGTACAACCCAAATTCCCAAACATTTGGGGCAAAATCTACTTAACACTGCAATGATTTTCAAATGCGTATGTATTCCTAGAAACAATTTTGTAAAAACAAAAACATTTCTCTAGTAAAATTTTAACCCTGTTATAAACCTCAGAATAACAAAAAAAAAAGAAGAGGGATGGAGACTACCCCAGGGTAAACCAATACCAGCAATTAATAGGCATCTTTTTTCTTCTTTTAGGAAATTAGGGAGTATTCTCAGGTGTTGAGATTGTACCTTATAAGAGGACATAGCTCTTATGGCTTCTTATACTGTTCAAAGGTATTGTTAGTTCTTGCTGTTAGGGACTTTGTTATAAGAACATTTCTAATTTAGAAATATATGTTAATTGCAATAGGGGAAAGTTCTTACTTCCATTTTGCAGCTGTGAGTCTAGTCTAAGCCTGAACAAGAATTTCTAATTCTCAGAGAGATTCCTAGGGGAATAATGACAAAAAAAAAAACATTTACAAAAAGTTGTCACTAAATGATATATTGCTCACACAGGCCATGGGCACTTTGCACCCCAAAATACATTTAGCTGCTTCTCCTGAGTATGGGGATGCCACATGTGTGGGACTTTTTGGGAGACTAGCCGCGTACGGGGCCCCGAAACCAAGCACCACCTTCAGGATTTCTAAGGGCGTAAATTTTTGATTTCACTCCTCACTACCTATCACAGTTTTGAAGGCCATAAAATGCCAGGACTGTTTACCCCCCCTCCCCAAATTACCCCATTTTGGAAAGTAGACACCCCAAGCTATTTTCTGAGAGGCATGTTGAATCCATGGAATATTTTATATTTTGCCACAAATTGCGGGAAAATTACAAACTTTTTTTTTTTTTTTTGCACAAAGTTGTCACTAAATGATATATTGCTCAAACATGCCATGGACATACATGTATGTGGAATTGCACCCCAAAATACATTCTGCTGCTTATCCTGAGTATGGGGATACCACATGTGTGGGACTTTTTGGGAGCCTAGCTGCGTACGGGGCCCCGAAAACCAATCGCCGCCTTCAGGACTTCTAAGGGCATACATTTTTGATTTCACTCCTCACTATCTATCACAGTTTCGAAGGCCATAAATTGCCAAGATGGCACAAAACCCCCCAAATGAGCCCATTTTGGAAAGTAGACACCCCAAGCTATTTGCTGAGAGGCATGGTGAGTATTTTGCAGCTCATTTGTTTTTGAAAATGAGGAAAGAAAAGAAAAATGTTTTTTTTTTTCTTTTTTTTAATTTTCAAAACTTTGTGACAAAAAGCGAGGTCTGCAAAATACTCACCATACCTCTCAGCAAATAGCAAATGTCTACTTTCCAAAATGGGGTCATTTGGTGAGGGGGTGGGGGGGTTGTGCCATCTGGGAATTCCATGGCCTCCGAAACTGTGATAGGCAGTGAGGAGTGAAATCAAAAATTTACACCCTTAGAAACCCTGAGGGCTTGGTTTTTGGGGTCCCGTATGTGGCTAGGCTCCCAAAAAGTCTCACACATGTGGTATCCCCGTACTCAGGAGAAGCAACAGAATGTATTTTGGGGTGTAAATTCACATATTCCCATGGCATGTTTGAGCAATATATCATTTAGTGACAACTTTGTGCAAAAAAAAAAAAGTTTGTCATTTTCCCGCAACTTGTGGCAAAATATAAAATATTCCATGGACTCAACATGCCTCTCAGCAAATAGCTTGGGGTGTGTACTTTCCAAAATGGGGTCATTTGGGGGGGGGGTGGGGGGGTTTGAACTGTCCTGGCATTTTATGCATAACATTTAGAAGCTTATGTCACACATCACCCACTCTTCTAACCACTTTAAGACAAAGCCCTTTCTGACACTATTTGTTTACATGAAAAAATCATTTTTTTTCAAGAAAATTACTTTGAACCCCCAAACATTATATATTTTTTTAACGCAAAGGCCCTACAAATTAAAATGGTGGGTGTTTAATTTTTTTTTTTTTACACTGTATTTGCGCAGCGATTTTAAAAACACACTTTTTTAAATTTTAATGCACTAAAACACACTATATTGTCCAAATGTTTGATGAAATAAAAAAGATGATCTTAGGCTGAGTACATGGATACCAAACATGACATGCTTTAAAATTGCGCACAAACGTGCAGTGGCGACAAACTACATACATTTTTAAAAGCCTTTAAAAGCCTTTACAGGGTACCACTTTAGATTTACAGAGGATGTCTACTGCTAAAATTACTGCCCTCGATCTGACCTTCGCTGTGATACCTCACATGCATGGTGCAATTGCTGTTTACATTTGACGCCAGACCAACGCTTGTGCTCGCCTTTGCGCTGTGCTTTTTTTTTTTATTATTTATTTATTTATTTATTTTGCTTTTTTATCTTATTTTTAAACTGTTCCTTTATTTTTATTTTTTTTTATTCATTTTTATTGTTATGTCAGGGAATGTAAATATCCCCTATGATAGCAATAGGTAGTGACAGGTACCCTTTTTTTGAAAAAAATTGAGTTTATTAGACCCTAGATCTCTCCTCTGCCCTCAAAGCATCTGACCACATCAAGATCAGTGTGATAAAATGCTTTCCCAATTTCCCAATGGCGCTGTTTACATCCGGCGAAATCTAACTCATGAAATGCTCGTAGTATATATATATGAACAAGGGGGGTGTCTGGCGCTACCTGGAAATCTATATCAAGGAAAGAATTAAGTAGAGGTATTGTATTGTGAAAGCTAAACGATAATAGAGGATCCCCTACCTTAATAAATAAAAAGGAGGAAGTATATCGTATAAGCCTAAATATCCATCCTATGGCTCTGTGTGGTATATAAGTATGCAGTGGGAATGGAAAAACTATGTACAGCAGGTATTCCAAAAGGAATAAGGAAAGAAAATATACATATAAAACACCTTCAGCCCACATATACCAGTATCACATCTACATAGAGATAAAATTGTCACATCACTGAGGAATCAGAGACCCACTAAATATGATCCTCCAGGACAAATACAATAATTAATGCAGTAATCCCTAGGTAATTAAGCTAATAGCAGAGAGAAAAAAACACAAAGTCTCTAGTATGCAGAGCAAAAAACCGAAGAAAGGAAAAATAAAAGTCCCATATGTATAGTAGTGTCTGTATCAAATCAGGACAACATCAAGGTGACTTTGGTGCTTAAATATTATTCCAGGTGACTTCTGTGCTCCCCCTTCAGAATTCCTACTCACCGGATCCAGATACCCCTACAGGGGTAGTAGCCCTGTAGTGCTTTTTATGGAGGTCACTGCTCCCTGGTGTCCGCGTTAATATTCCGGATGTGTCCTTATTGGGTGGTTGGTCCGTCAGATGGAACTGATATTGATTACCCATACAGAAGAGCCACCCAAACTGTAACACTGTAAACGAACAAATCTTGTGTTGAACCTGAAAGGTGACAGCCGTAGATCACTGGAGATAGGGCCCGCTCGGTATAAGTCTCGGCAGAAGTTTTTAGTCCTTACAATTGAAGTCTTTGATATCACGAAATGCTCGTAGCTTCCGGTTTCTTAGGCCATAGAGATGATTGGAGCCATTCTGGTCTCCGGTCAGCTGGCCGAATCCCCGGCTGCATTCTCAGGTTCCCTGTTGGGACAGGAGAGCCAGAGAAAAACATGGAAGACGGTGGGAGGGGGGGGCATTCCCTCCCACTGCTTGTAAAAGCAGTCTAGAGGCTAATTAGCTGCTAGGATTGCTTTTACATGAAAGCCGACCGCTGGCTGAAAAGAATGATACCAAGATGATACCTAAACCTGCAGGCTTCATTCTGGTATAACCACTCAAAGTCCAGCAACATACCAGTACGTTGCTGGTCCTTGTTGGGCATATATTGTAATCTTTTTTTTTTTTTTTTTTTCATGCAGCCTGTGGGCTGAACGAAAAAAGAAATTAATTGGTAGGTATGCCCACCATTAGAATACCTCCCTTCATCCACCCACTTCTAATGATGGGCATACATGCACCATTTATATATGCCGAAGCATGGGGGCATCCGCCCCAACACTTAGGAGCAAATCGCTCTTCCGCCCCTGCTGCCCCCGTGCTTCGGCATATATCACCTCCGACAGCGCTGGAGTCACGGCTTTATGTATCTTGGGAGCAAACGCTGTTGCTGTCAAGATAAATAAATCTGCGCTGCAGCTGAATGGCGTACCTGAAGACAAAAAAATGGTTAACAATAAAACACAGTAAACAGTAAAGTATAAAAAATTGCATACCTGAAAAGCAAACATGATAAAACACAATAACAATAAAACATTGAATGTTTGCTGGGGGCGTGGTCCGGACATGGCCGAGTGAAGACGTGTTTGCACGGAGCTCCCGGCCTCTCCTAACCCATCTTGGCTATTTTAGCTCCTTTTCTCGCAGAATGCTCTCAGCTAAGAAGCGCACTTACAGGAGGAACATGAAGAAGCCTGGCCCGGCACCTGGTACACCCGCACTAGCTGACTTACAAAGGCTTTTTGGCAGATCTCTTCCCGGCTCCCCAGACCTCAAGATGGCGGATCCCTGTGCCTCGTGCTCGCAAACCCCCGACCTCATGGCGACCCCAGCCCTCCTGGAGGGGCCCCGCAGTCCGATGCTTTACTCCAACTCCCCCGGCCTATCAGAAGCAAACTTTGATGAGACTCCCCGCCAGTCATTCATGGTTGGAGCGGATGCTGAACTGAAAGCTCTCCTACGAGCACTGCCGACCAGAGCGGACATTGAGGCCCTCGTAGGGAGGGTGGAGGCAGCACATAGGAAAGAGCTGAATATAGTGAAGCAAAAGGTACACACGCTCAACACGCGCCTGACATCAGGCGAGACCTCGCTCGCGGCCCTGGAGCGGAGAGTCTCCTCCCTAGAGATGAGCCAAGTGGACCACAATACCTCAGCGGTAGAACTACAGCTCAGAATGGAGGAAATGGAGGACAGGAGCCGCAGAAACAATTTGCGGCTCCGAGGCCTCCCAGAAGCTACGGGACAAGTTGATCTCCAGGCCACAGTGACGGACATTTTCCGGAGAATAGCCGGAGACCATTTACCGGAGCGGGTCGAAATCGACCGGGTACACAGAGCCCTGGGCCCCAGATCGTCGGATCCAGCTAGACCCAGGGATGTGATCTGCCGCCTTCATCACTACACCCATAAGGAGGCCATTGCACGAGGAGCCTGGGAGGCGGGAGAGTTGGAATTTGATGGCGCACATGTGAAGCTTCTTCCAGATATATCCAGATCGACCCTCATCCGCCGAGCCATACTGAAACCTCTGCTAGACCTTGCCCAGCGCTGCAACGCCACTTACCGATGGGGCTTCCCGTTGTCAGTGACTTTCATCAAGGAGCAGAGATCCTTCCTGCTTCGCTCTCCGGATTCTCTACCAGCCGTGTTCGATTTCCTAGGCACAGATCCAATTGATGTCCCCAACTGGCTAGCCTATCTACCCAGAGCTCCGGGGCGCCCTAACACAATGCGCCACCAGGCACCAAGACCGCAGAGGACACAGAGAGGCGGACGTCGCCCCCGATCTCTTTCCCAGGAGAGCCAGCGGGAAATGTGAGTGCACTTTCGTTCTCCCTCCTCTCCTCCACACTGCAGGCGATGCTGCTTGGTAGCTCCACGGACTGTTGCTGTGTAGCCCCCCTTGTCACCCCCTTTTGGAGATCCTCATAACCTCCGAGTGTTTACCCCCCCCGCAAGGGGCCCTGGCCTGAAGGAGCTCCTTTGGTCCCCTCATATTGCATGACTCTCGGGTTCAGGGACGACCCCATGGCCTGCTGTTGCTGACTACCTGGGCCGCTCTGACTCAGTCCACAACGCTTGAGACCATACTATCCCTACATCAGCCATGGGGAGACCCCTGGAGACTTTCATCTGACCCTCTACACGTCGGACAGGGGGTTCTCGGATGGCCAGGCTGTTTCATTGCCTGCACCCACATCGGACTTCCCGGAGGAACTTTTTCAATCTAAGGACACACCAGAGAATGATTCGACCTGCCTCGATCAGATCTACGTTTAACCCGGGTTACGGTTCGCCGGTTAGGCGTAAGGTAACCAGAGTCTTTTAATTGCTGGACTTCCCCTCTTAGGTTTGCATTCTAAATGTTATGTTATGTTTTATTTCTATCTGACAGGAGGGGATGTCTAGTTGAGGTTTATATGGCTATGCTGCCTTTTTCTTACGCAGTAAACTGCGGGCTCATATAGGAGACCATGCGGTTCAGTAAAGGAGATACTTGGCCAGGGGGGAGGAGGAGAGGCTGAGGCTGCACTATACTATTGATCTCTGAAAATGACGGGTCTCCTCTCCCACCTGGCGTCGATAGCAGCCGGAGAGACCGATGGGGCCTGCCAGCATAAGCTTTAGCTGGAGGCTAGCTAAGGGGAATATTCCAAACCCACATTAAGGAGGTGAGAATGCACCCTGTATATGCTTGGCCGTAGGCCCGTGCATTCCCCCTCCACGGATCTCCGACCAATCAAAGATAGTGGTCGTAAAGGAGGAGAGGAGACCCCTAATCCGTCTCTTTGGGTATATGAGTACCGGGATTAGCCGGAGTAACCAGTTTTCTTCTGTATTTGTTTTGTTTTTATTTTAGTTATATTATATGCCAGTTACAATATAGCTTCTTATGTGCACCAAGATGGGTAGGAGTCCCGGGACCTCACACACGGGCGATATCCATCCACACCCCACATAGGCCCTGCAGGTACCCGAGGTTTTAAGGGTATTATGCACTTTAAAGTAAGTTTTGCCTTACTAATTTAGACGTGTACTAGGTGAGACAGCTAGAGTGTGAGAAGTCGCTGTCCTACCTTTTTTCTGCTCCTTCTTTTTCTCTCCCCCCTTATTCCCTTCTCTTTTCCTTCCCCCTCCTCTCCCCCCTCCTCTACTGGGTTACTAGACAGTTTTTTTTTTTACCCTTTCGGAGGACATGGCGGTGGACACTTTTAAGGTGACATCTCTTAATGCCAAGGGTCTTAACACCCCTGAAAAGAGACGCATGCTGCTGCACGATCTCAAAAAATCACGCTCAGACATTGCGTTCATACAAGAGACCCATTTTAAAACAAACAAATCCCCTGCACTCCAGAATAGATCCTTTCCACATGTTTACCACTCCACAAACTGTAATGCCAAATCTAGGGGCACGTCGATCCTGATCTCCAATAGGTTGCCGTGGCGTTTCCAGGAAATGATGGCAGACCCCGAGGGACGCTATTTGTTCCTAAAGGGACGTCTGGGAGAAGCTCAGTTCACGCTAGCCACCCTTTATGCACCCAATGAACAGCAGGCAAACTTTATCAGGCGTACAATGAGGAAACTAATGGCATATAGGGAGGGCCAACTAATCATGGGGGGTGACTTTAATGTGCCCCTGGATCCCTCAGTGGACACATCCTCAGGCACATCCTCTTTATCGCAGTCACACCGAAAATGTATCAAACAATCCATACACAATGCTCATTTACTTGATATATGGAGACTTCAACATTCGGGAGAGAGGGACTATACCTTCTTCTCCTCCCCTCATAAAGTATACTCCAGAATAGACCTCTTCCTGGTGCCACATGACCAACTACATCTAGTGGAAGCTTCCACAATTGGTCAGATCACATGGTCGGACCATGCGCCAATTTACCTCACGTATACACTTACTGAGAGACCCTCACCTAGATCTCTCTTCTGGCGACTGAATGAGAGCTTGTTGCAGAACCCAGAGGTGCTGGGGGATGTGTCCAAAGCCATAGATACATATTTCCAGGAAAACGATACCCAAGACTGCGACCCCGGTATTTTGTGGGAAGCCCACAAATGTGTGTTAAGGGGGGTACTTATTAAACACGGGGCCACCATTAAAAGAGAGAGGAATAAACAGCTTGCCGGATTGCTCGCCGACCTATCTACCCTAGAACTCCAACACAAACAGTTGCCCTCTGGAGACCTAGAGGTGAAACTGGGAAACGTGCGAACACAGATCAATGACCTACTCCTATATAAAGCAAAGGCGGCTTTGCAGTTCTGCCGTAAATTGTCTTACGAGTCGGGGGAGAAATGTGGTAAGCTGTTGGCTAGGTCGGTGAAAGAACTTAAAGCAACCTCGTACATACCACAGATAACATTACCAGATGGCAAGAAGGCTACCATCCCGAGACAAATCGCAAAGGGTTTTGAAGCCTTCTACTCTGACCTATACAATCTCTCCCCCCCCCCCACTAGTCCAGCACATATTGACAAATATGTATCGGAAGCCCAAATTCCCTCTCTAACTGAAGAAACTAAAGACCTGTTAGATGAACCAATTACATTAGATGAACTACAAAACGCAGTTAAAACCATGAAAATAGGTAAAGCACCAGGACCGGACGGTTATACAATCCAGTACTATAGGACTTTTTTATCGGTTTTGGGCCCACGACTCCTGACATTTTTCAACACACTAGGAGTTGACTCTGCCTTCCCCAACGAAGCCCTCAAAGCTCATATATCTTTAATCCACAAAGAGGGAAAGGACCCAGGCTTCTGTGGGAGCTATCGTCCCATATCTCTTTTAAATGTCGACCTCAAAATATTCTCTAAAATTATAGCCACTAGATTAGCGACGCACCTCAATTCCCTGATTCATCTGGATCAAGTGGGGTTCATCCCATCCAGAGAAGCCAGGGATAACACCATTAAAGTCCTCAACCTTGTCCATCTAGCAAAGACTAAGAAAATCCCCAGTATCTTTGTTAGCACTGACGCGGAGAAGGCCTTCGATAGGGTGCACTGGAATTATATGTTTTCAGTGCTCCGTCATGTTGGCCTAGGTGACAGAATGCTGAAGTGGATTGGCAGTATATACTCGACCCCTTCGGCACAAGTGAAGGTCAATGGTATACTCTCAAGTCCTTTTCCCATCAGGAATGGCACACGTCAGGGGTGCCCTTTGTCCCCCCTGCTTTTTGCTCTATCTCTTGAGCCCTTTCTCTGTAGGATCAGATCACATCCAGACATCACAGGTCTTCAAGCGGGCAATACGCACTGCAAAATCTCAGCATATGCTGACGATCTCCTCTTCTCCCTCCCAAACCCTAAAATTTCCCTCCCCAATCTAATGCGAGAGTTCAAAATTTATGGTGAGATCTCGAATCTGAAAATAAACTTCACTAAATCTGAAGCAATGGGTGTCTCGACCCCCCCTAATATTTTAACTGATCTCCAATCAAACTTTAAATTTAAATGGACCTCATCAGCACTTAAATACCTAGGTACGTTTATCCCCCCAGATGTGACACAGACGTTTGACCTAAATTTCCCCCCGCTGTTGATAAGGACCCGGTCATTGTTAGACAGATGGCATACAGGCTTCCATTCCTGGTTCGGGAGATGTAATCTGCTTAAAATGAGTATCCTACCGAAATTCATCTACCTGATTCAAGCCTTACCGATTCATATCCCGCTCTCTTTCTTCAAACAGACCCAAGCACTTTTCACCAGATTCATCTGGGCACCCAAAAGGCCGCGATTGCGCCACGCACAGCTGACCCTACCCAAACATTGTGGCGGGCTGGCAATGCCCGATATACGCTTATACTATATGGCCTCTCATCTGGGGCGTGTACTTGATTGGAGGAGAAATGCTAATTCCAAACTGTGGATAAAACTGGAGCAATCGCAGTCGAGTGTGCCCTTGGGGGGTGCGTTATGGTGTGCCGGCGATCTCCCGGGCTCCCTGACGGCGCACCCTCTTATAGGCACCACTCTGAGGAATAGTCACCAGATCGCCTCCCACTCAACTTACACTTCAAAGACATCTCCCCTATACCCCATCTTGGGCAACCCTAAATTTGAACCAGGCATGGAGGCAGCGGAATTAATGTCTCTTAAAGAGACCGGAAGGGACTGTGCATCTAAATTTATCAGTGGGGGGAAATGGCCGACCTTAGAGGATCTCTGCAATCCAGAGGGTCTGTATCGACTAACCTTCTGGAGAGCATTGCAACTTCACCACTTTATCCACTCACTCCCAGAACCACACAATTTCACTCGAGAACTAACGCCATTTGAGACACTCTGCTCTGAGAACACCCCATTGGCTCACATCTTGTCACAAACGTATCTCTTACTGAACACGCCAACGTCGCAACCTCATTTGAATTGCCTAGCCAGGTGGGAAAAAGATCTGCAGCGCACCTTCTCTCCCTCACAGAAGGCTCGGATCATCTCCCTCTCCCTCAAATCCTCGCTCTGCGCTAAAATACAAGAATCTAATTTTAAACTACTCACGAGGTGGTACATGACACCTTCTAGACTAAGAAAATGTTACCCGGATTCCTCCGGGCTATGCTGGCGTTGTGAAGAGGGGGAGGGAACCCTGATCCATGTCTTTTGGACATGCCCTAAGATACAGACCTTCTGGGGCGAAGTTAGGCGAATCACACAGAAATTTACGAATTACGAGATCCCGGATGACCCCGCGTTTTTTCTTCTTCACCTTTCCACGGTACCCATTAAGACATATAAAAAATCACTGGTTCGACATCTGCTTAATGCAGCGAAGGGCTGCATTCCCCTTTTCTGGAAGCGGACCCTCCCTCCTCCTATAAAACTCTGGCTTCAAAGAGTGGAGGAAATTAAGCAGATGGAGGACTTGATACTGACGGCGCAACATAAGCAAGAGATGTTTAAGCAGACTTGGGATAACTGGAATATGTTTATATTTTCTGATGAGGGTCAACGACTTCTGGTCTAACTGACGGGCTGTGCCCCCTTGGCCGAGAATAGTGAGAACACCCGTCCACCGCCGTGTCTTCCTTCCTTCCCCCCCCTCTTTCTCCCCCCCCCTTTTCCCCCTGTACCTCCCTCCCCCCCCCTTCTTACCCCCCCCCTCATTTCTCCTTCCTGTTCTCCCCGTTTTTCCTTTCCTTTTTCTCTTTTATTTCTTAGCTACCTTATAGGTTCCTTGGTTCCTTTTCCCTCTTCCTTTTTTCTCTTTTTAAATTAAAGTGGAAAGTCGGGCGAGGATCACCATTAATAGGTATCCCTACTACGAGATGAGGATTGCTATAGAACATACCTTTATAATAGACAATGCACATGTCTGTGTACTTTATGTTATCAAACCTGTACTGCTTTGCACTGTATACCTCTTCTATATGCATTTCAACTGTAACATGACTTCATCTCAAATGTAACTGTCTGTGTTGGTGGGTTCCCCGCCCTTGTATGGAGTTTAATAAACTTTATATTTGAAAAAAAAAACAATAAAACATTGCAGAATAGAATACAGTAAAAAAGAGCAGAACAATAAAATTACACTATTTTTTTTTTTTTTTTTTATTGTATATATTTTTTTGGTTTTTTTACACTTTTTTTTGTAACTGTAACTTTTACAACTGTAACCGGTTCCAGGTTCGGTCTCTCAAAATGCGATGGTATTCTGGGAGACCCTGTGAAAGTGTGCCTAGTCTGTGCAATGCTGTACCCTACGCTAATACTCATCTACTGTATGGTAGCGTTCAAAACATTCACCAATGCAAAGACCAGGATTTTCAGGACAGGAGGGACAATAATAGCGGGTGCTTGCTGCAGACACGACCTTTTTTTGGGGGGGATTCGTTGGGTAGGGGTACTTGGGAGGACATAAAGAAAATGCCTCTCATGCAGCCGACTGCATTTGGTTGGGGATGTGAATGGGGGAAGTCCGGGTGCTGCAGAAGTGGTGGGTTCCCAATTAGGATTGGCGAATGCAGCAGGAAGGGCATTATGGGCACGGCGGGCCTGTGTTTGTCTTCTTCTTGGTGGCAGCGGGACACTACTTGTGCTTGCCACCTCACCAGCTTGAACTGCACTTATGGGACTCTCCACGTCACCAAGTGTTACTGCAGTGCTGGTTTGACTACGACCGGGGTGTACTAGGCCGCTGGTGCTTGCCAGTTCACCAAAACGCTACCAAAAAAACTGTTAGCGATCGCAGGTATCAGGCCTGACTCTGCGAACGCTGCAGTTATGCTTTTAGTGTTTTGTAAGTGACAGCGATCGATCGATACTGCAATTGGGTGGGCTGGGCTGAGCCGGGCGGAGGGGCAAAACGCAGGTGCTAGCAGGTATCTGGGCTGATCCTGCTAAACTGCTGGGGACGCTAGTATAGATCTGATCGGATCAGATATTGATCCGTTCAGATACTATACCACTAAGGGAGGTGTATGGTCCGTGCTGGGTGTTAGCGGTACTGGCACTAACCTGACGCTGCCTGGGGCGACACAGACCCTATCTGACCCTAAAACCTAACTTATATCACCGCTGGGCGATTAGGGGGCTAAACCTTTATTAGGTATTAAACGGCAGGTTGCCCTGACACTATAAAAAATAAACTAATTAACCGACGTCACCCGTAACAGTTATACGGTGATCACTGGTGAAAGGGTTAACTAGGGGGCAATCAAGGGGTTAAAACCTTTATTAGGTAGTATATGGGGTCCCTGACGCTATAAAATGCTGACGGCGAACCTATAGGTTTACCTCCCTAACTAGCGTCACCAGTGACACTAATACAGCGATCAGAAAAATGATCGCTTAGTGACACTGGCGACGGGGGGTGATCAAGGGGTTAAAACTTTATTAAAGGGGTTTAGGGGGGTACCCTAGACCTAAAGGGGGCTAACATTAACTGCCCTACCGCTTCTAACTGTCACAAACTGACACCAATGCAGTAACCAGGAAAAAGAAAAAGAAAAACTGCTATTGGTGTCACTGTGACCAGGGGGGGGGTGATTGGGAGGTGAAATGTGTGCCTAGTGTGTTTTACTGTAAGTGTAGTGTTGTGCACTTACTCAGATGTCTTCTCTCCTCTGCGCCGGAACGGAAATTACCGACCCGAGGAGAGATGACATCACTTCCTCTGCCGCTGTTTGCTATACAGCAGCAGAGGAAGATTCTCATTCGTTGGGAGCGATAGCGAGGGGGTGGCCACGAATGAGTGGTCTCCCCCTCAGCCTGGATCGCTCCCCTAACGATGCCGACCGCCTCGGGCACCGGGGGGGGGGGGGAGGCGCGATGCGCCCCCCGCCCGCAGGAGGCAGATCACATACCAGGTACGTGATTTTGCCTGCCCGTGTCATTCTGCCGCAGTATATCTGTGTTAGGCGGTCGGCAAGTGGTTAATCTTCAGGGGTAGATGCATGTATGGTATCTAGAGATGCACCTAATGGAAATTTTGGTGCCAAAACCGAAAATTCAGGATGAACTTGGCTGAAACCGAAAACGACAGTTTTTAAAACATATATATATATATATATATATATATATATATATATATATATATATATATATATATATATATATATATACCCCGTATATACTCGAGTATAAGTCGTTCCGAGTATAAGTCGAGGCCCTAATTTACCACAAAAAAATGGGAAAAACTTATTGACCCGAGTATAAGACGAGGGTGAGAAATGCACAGCTACTGTAAGTGGAAAAGAGGGTCAACAATGCCCATTTGCAGCATCACTGTGCCCCTTTGCAGCCATAGGTCCCCTGAACTTCAAACTCAGTAGTTAAGGGTTCCTAGATGCCCCCTAGCTGCAGCCAAAATTTGGGGTCTCTGAACCCAAAGGGTCCGAAATGACATTGCTGCAAATGGACACAGTTGCCTGAATTTGGGGCCCTGTATCTTGGGGCCACTTAGTGCTAAGAACCCCAAATTTGGTGTGCAAACACAGTGGAAATAGCACCATAAAATTTCCAAAGCTGGTGTTTCTAGCACCAAGTGGCCCTGAGATACAGGGCCCCAAAATTCAGTTCAGAAAATGTCAAGCACTTTTCTGCAGCAGAAAATGACATTTTCTGAACCATTTATGGGGCCCCGTATCTCAGGGCCACTTGGTGCTAGGAACTTCAGCTTTGGATATGTTGTGGAACCAGTTCCACTGGGTTTGCACACCAAATTTGGGGTTCCTAGCACCAAGTGGCCCTGAGATATGGGGCCTCAAAGTCGGTTCAGAAAATGTCAAGCACTTTTCTGCAGCAGAAAATGACATTTTCTGAACCGATTTTGGGGCCCCGTATCTCGGGGTCACTTAGTGCTAGGAACTTCAGCTTTGGATATGTTGTAGTACCAGTTCCACTGGGTTTGCAAACCAAATTTGGGGTTCCTAGCACCAAGTGGCCCTGAGATACGGGGCCCCAAATTCGGTTCGGAAAATTAAATTTTTTGCTGCAGAAAAGTGCTTGACTCGAGTATAAGTCGAGGGGGGCACTTTCAGCACAAAAAAATGTGCTGAAAAATTCGACTTATACTCGAGTATATACGGTATATATATATATATATATATATATATATATATATATATATATATATATATATATATATATATATATATATATATATATATATATATATGAGGGAAGGTTTGCTCGGGCCTGCAGCACACCACTCAGCGCCAAATGGATGAATTAATGTCCAAAGATAAGGGAACAGAACTCTAGAATGGAAGAGGTATAGACATTCAGTTTCTACACTAAATGTTCACAAAAAACAGCAGCCGTTTAAAAAGACATAAAAGTAAAAAATAATAGTATATATAAACAATAAGTAGACATACACTATAAACAGCGCTATTGTTGAGCAAAAAACATAAAATTAAAATCATGCGGCCAACAGCGCACACAAGTGTGATAACACAGAGAGGAAAAGAGTCTGTGAAGTGATCAGGGAAATGTCCATAGGTGATGATAAAGCTGAATCACAGTGTGCGCCTTCCACCGGTCAGTAGGATTTCACCATGTGTTAACACTCTCCCCCTAGGGGGTCAAACTCACCAAATATGTAAGTTATAAAAGCCTCCAAGAGAAAAGGGTCTCTTTAGCACATCTCTCTCAGTACCTCTCCAGGGGGTTCAGGGGGGGTCACAACTCCAAACAGATAAATGCCAAAAAAAGAAAGTATGCACATATCGTAATTCTGTTTATTAAGATGAACCCCACAATCTTCACAAAACACCCCTCAACCAATATACGTACAAAATAAAAGCAGTCAATCAAGCAAAAAAGGAGTGTAGCGTGTCACCGTTCAGAAGATCCAGCCGGTTCAGTATCCCGGGGAACAGATCACTTCCTGGTTTGTGGAACAGGCTGAGGTGGAACGCATACCTCACTTCCGGCGTCATGTAAGCCACGCCCTGACGCGTTTCGTCATTTCCTGACTTCGACAGAGGGCGTGGCTACACGGCGTAGTAAGAGGTTTATATCGCCCACCCCATTCAAAGCCACCAATCACGGAGCATCAAGCCAGACGTCAGGCGCAAGACGTCAGACAAGAGACTAAGCTGCGGCTCAGCACAAGGAGAAGAGGGGGGCGTACTCAACCTCACTGCACATATCAAATGACAGTGTCAATGTGTCAGGATCTATGAGCGATCACTCGTCTCATAATCCCACACAAAGCACACACCTTTAGAATCACCAGCCGGCATACGTGATATTAAACAAACGGATGCCGCTGCAGTTAAAAACAGGACATAATTATATACACTATAAAAACAATAATAGACGTAATAAAATCCTAATGGTACAATAAACGCATGCAGACTATGATTATATAGATATCGACAAGCGTAAATCATTGGGCAGTATGCATTATAAAACACACCCACATATAGGGGTATACAGGTCAGATACACACAGGCTACTAATAAGCTCACAAGAAGTAAAAAAAAAAATTATATGCGTAGGTAAACATATATCATGACAAACTACCACACATATAAACATTGAGCATCATAATGAGGGTCATAATGAATAAATGACATTATAAATAAATAGGTGACATAAGTTGAGAAATTCTATCCAAAAAGTGATCCTTGCTCATATAGTAATCACTGTCATCAAAAATACTACAAAAAATAATAAAAAATTATTTTTTTTAAAAAGTAATAAAAATATTTTAATTTAAAAATCACTAATAAAACAATTAATGTCTAGGTCAACATTTAACCCCTTTGGCGATAAAGAATCCACCAAAAATATCCACTGGGTCTCTTTGTGAGAGATCACGGACCAGATTAGAACCCCTCCATTTCGGCTTGAGATGGTCAATACCCCAAAACTTAAGACCTGACGGGTCCCGATTGTGCATAAGCTTAAAATGGAGAGACACGTTGTGGTCTTTAAAGCCCAGTTTAATGTTGGCTATATGCTCTGCAATTCTTATTCTCAAAAGCCTTTTTGTGCGCCCAATATAAATCAGACCGCACGGACATTGCAGAGCATAGACCACATGTGAGGTGTTGCATGTAATGAATTCGCCAATAGCGAATTCCCTCCCATTAGAGGTCGACACAAAATTTTCCACAGCCCTAAGGGGCATGCTGACCTCTCTGCATGCCCGACATCTTCAGCAACTAAAAAAACCTTTTCTATCCCAGAAAGTGGGCAACCTGGATGGAGGATCGAGCACTTTCTGCACTATTTTGTCGGCAAAGCTTAGCGACCTTCTATAGATGAATTTGGGTCTAGGTGGCAAGACGGAATGGAGAACCTTATCCATCAGCAACACATGCCAGTGGGCCGAAATGATGCCCTCCACCTCCCTATACTGGTAGTGGAATTCTGAAATAAAGCTCCATTCATGACTTTCTCTAGCCGCTGGATGTGGGGCTTCATCCAGTAGAGAAGATCTTGGTTGAAGAGCTAATTCATTGATAATAGAGTCCAACAAACTCTCTTGATACCCCTTCTCCATGAATTTTTTCTTTATAACTTGAGCTTGCATCAGAAAATCAATATCTTCCGAACAGTTCCTTTTAACTCTTGTGAGTTGTCCCTTAGGGATGTTCTTAAGCCACATCGGGTGATGGCCACTAGTGGTGGGTAGGTAGCTGTTGGAATCCGTGGGCTTAAAATATACCTTAGTTGCTAAACCATTCCCTTTCCTGAAAATGGTGATATCCAGAAAGTGTATGTCACTCAGACTAGCCTCACTTGTCAGTACAATATTGTTCGTATTAGAATTAAGTTCTCTCAGAAATTCGTGAAGACTATCACTAGTACCGTCCCAGATAAAAAATAAATCGTCGATATACCTCCTGTATAGCAGTAATTGGTGACGGGCAACCGAAAAAATCGTTTTGTCCTCCCACTCACTCATGAACAAATTTGCTATACTCGGGGCAAATTTAGCTCCCATAGCTACACCTCTACACTGGGAGTAAAACTGGTCATTAAACCAAAAAAAGTTGTGACCTAAACAAAAATCTAAAGCATTTCTAATAAAAACTTTATGACTATGTGGCAAGTCATCGCGCTGGGACAAAGCCCAATTCAGGGCTAAAAGAGCATCATCGTGTTGGATCACTGAATACAGTGATGCAACGTCTGCGGTTACTAAGTAAACTTCTTGTTTCCCTGTTAAGTCTATCTGGTGAAGAATTTGGAGAAGGCTTTTAGTGTCCCTAAGATATGCCTTGGTGCATATAACACTGTCTTGCAGGAAATGGTCCAGGTATTGGCCCATACGAGATGTAATTGAGCCAATCCCGTTTACGATTGGCCTGCCTGGGGGGTTGTTCAGATCTTTATGAATCTTCGGTAGAGTGTAGATCGTGGGGATCCTACTACTACTAGGCACGAGATACTTTTTCTCACGACTAGCCGAAATGGAGGGGTTCTAATCTGGTCCGTGATCTCTCACAAAGAGAGACCCAGTGGATATTTTTGGTGGATTCTTTATCGCCAAAGGGGTTAAATGTTGACCTAGACATTAATTGTTTTATTAGTGATTTTTAAATTAAAATATTTTTATTACTTTTTAAAAAAAATAATTTTTTATTATTTTTTGTAGTAATTTTGATGACAGTGATTACTATATGAGCAAGGCTCACTTTTTGGATAGAATTTCTCAACTTATGTCACCTATTTATTTATAATGTCATTTATTCATTATGACCCTCATTATGATGCTCAATGTTTATATGTGTGGTAGTTTGTCATGATATATGTTTACCTACGCATATAATTTTTTTTTTACTTCTTGTGAGCTTATTAGTAGCCTGTGTGTATCTGACCTGTATACCCCTATATGTGGGTGTGTTTTATAATGCATACTGCCCAATGATTTACGCTTGTCGATATCTATATAATCATAGTCTGCATGCGTTTATTGTACCATTAGGATTCTATTACGTCTATTATTGTTTTTATAGTGTATATAATTATGTCCTGTTTTTAACTGCAGCGGCATCCGTTTGTTTAATATCACGTATGCCGGCTGGTGATTCTAAAGATGTGTGCTTTGTGTGGGATTATGAGACGAGTGATCGCTCATAGATCCTGACACATTGACACTGTCATTTGATATGTGCAGTGAGGTTGAGTACGCCCCCCTCTTCTCCTTGTGCTGAGCCGCAGCTTAGTCTCTTGTCTGACGTCTTGCGCCTGACGTCTGGCTTGATGCTCCGTGATTGGTGGCTCTGAATGGGGTGGGCGATATAAACCTCTTACTACGCCGTGTAGCCACGCCCTCTGTCGAAGTCAGGATATGACGAAACGCGTCAGGGCGTGGCTTACACGACGCCGGAAGTGAGGTATGCGTTCCACCTCAGCCTGTTCCACAAACCAGGAAGTGATCTGTTCCCCGGGATACTGAACCGGCTGGATCTTCTGAACGGTGACACGCTACACTCCTTTTTTGCTTGATTGACTGCTTTTATTTTGTACGTATATTGGTTGAGGGGTGTTTTGTGAAGATTGTGGGGTTCATCTTAATAAACAGAATTACGCTATGTGCATACTTTCTTTTTTTGGCATTTATCTGTTTGGAGTTGTGACCCCCCCCTGAACCCCCTGGAGAGGTACTGAGAGAGATGTGCTAAAGAGACCCTTTTCTCTTGGAGGCTTTTATAACTTACATATTTGGTGAGTTTGACCCCCCAGGGGGAGAGTGTTAACACATGGTGAAATCCTACTGACCGGTGGAAGGCGCACACTGTGATTCAGCTTTATCATCACCTATGGACATTTCCCTGATCACTTCACAGACTCTTTTCCTCTATGTGTTATCACACTTGTGTGCGCTGTTGGCCGCATGATTTTAATTTTATGTTTTTTGCTCAACAATAGCGCTGTTTATAGTGTATGTCTACTTATTGTTTATATATACTATTATTTTTTACTTTTATGTCTTTTTAAACGGCTGCTGTTTTTTGTGAACATTTAGTGTAGAAACTGAATGTCTATACCTCTTCCATTCTAGAGTTCTGTTCTCTTATCTTTGGACATTAATTCATCCATTTGGCGCTGAGTGGTGTGCTGCAGGCCCGAGCAAACCTTTCCTCCTATATCGTTATTGCCTTTCTTGGCAGCCATGGATGCGTTGATGTTTTTGAGTAATAGAACTATAGATATTGGAAATGTGTTTGCAGTCAATGAGCAGACTACTGCACAAACCAACATTAACGGTTTACTTACTTCTTTGGGAAATGCATTAGAAAAACAGGTCCGTACATGGTGGGACATCTGTGCGTTTGAACAGTATGTCAAAGAAAAAATTATAGTTAGGAGCCTTAGGTGGGATGTAGTCCCCCAAGATGGGCTGGACGATCCAGAGTCCATGAAAGAATGGTATGACTTCTTTACGGGTATGGGACTCAAGTTGCAGGATTTGTTTCTTGCACGTAAGCGTAAGAAGATGTCTATTTTAGAGGGTAAAATCAATGAGTTTCGTTTACAATTAGATCCAATTAAAGACTCACAACAAGTGGTGGATTTCAATATCCGTATTAAAAAGAAACTTGAAAACGTTGATAAGGATGCACAGAAAAAGAAAGCCAAGAAGTTCCAGAGAGATCTGGCTGACTTCAGGTCAGGCTCTGTGTATCTTTGGCAACAAGATAAGAACAATGAGCGGGCTAATTTTAGGAGAGGGTCTGTACAAACAGCGCACCCCTCAAACAATGCACCAAACACCTTACCATCTGGAGTGGATGGAGGAAGGGAAGATGCACCTAATCGCCCCCCCCACATGTATTCTACCCCAGTTAGGGGTGATGTGGGATATGGAGGACCGGATGACAGAAGAAATATACCTAGTATTCCCCATCACCCTGCACCCTCTAATAGTCAATATCAAGTCCCTGTATATAACAGGTACGAACCCCTGAGGGATAATGGTGAAAGAACAAACTACCATTCCCCTCGTCCTTTTTTAGGGAGGGGGAGGGGCTGGCAGAAACGTGGTCGGGGTCACCCTCAACGCAGGGGGAGGCCCCCCTCCCATCCACAATCGAGACAGACATATGTGGAACCACAGTGGAGGGAGTACCCCCAATGGGAGAGGGAGTATGCCCGACATCCCAATTCATGGAGAGGAGAACAAGGGGCTGCAGGGCAGGACGAAGGGTCCAGAAAAAGAAGGAGAGAGCAGGATTAGGCGGTATTTTTAATTTGAGCAGTGCAGTTTTATCTCACAAGGAAACAAATATTTTGCATCTGGGCTTAAAATGCGGCCTTAAAAGGCCGATCAATAAATTTAATGTTTTCATTGATGTACACAAGTACATCAGAAAGATAAATATTAAAAAATATTTTTTGAATAAAAATTCCCAACCTGTCAGTGCTACGGCTTTGGCCTCGGCGCCAATTGATAGTGGACTAAGGAATAAGTCCCTGTTTAATCCCTTGAACAGTGCGAACCAGAATATTGATGTGTTTAAAGGGCTAGTGGCGCGTGACCTAGAGCGTATAGTACCGAAAAAGAATGTAAACCCTCAATATATATTAGATGGGATCACTATGCTGGAAAAAAGGAAGGAAATTGTTATTAGACCTGCCGATAAGGGAGGAGGAGTTGTTATTTTAGATAAACAGTTTTATCACAATTAGCTTACTGAAATGCTGAACGATAATAATACTTACGTTAAATTGGCAAAGGATCCTTCCGTACAGTATGAGAAGGATTTGAGAAATCTGGTTGAAAGTGGGTATGCTTTAGGTGTACTATCTAGTCGTGAGAAAAAGTATCTCGTGCCTAGTAGTAGTAGGATCCCCACGATCTACACTCTACCGAAGATTCATAAAGATCTGAACAACCCCCCAGGTAGGCCAATCGTAAACGGGATTGGCTCAATTACATCTCGTATGGGCCAATACCTGGATTATTTCCTGCAAGACAGTGTTATATGCACCAAGGCATATCTTAGGGACACTAAAAGCCTTCTCCAAATTCTTCACCAGATAGACTTAACAGGGAAACAAGAAGTTTACTTAGTAACCGCAGACGTTGCATCACTGTATTCAGTGATCCAACACGATGATGCTCTTTTAGCCCTGAATTGGGCTTTGTCCCAGCGCGATGACTTGCCACATAGTCATAAAGTTTTTATTAGAAATGCTTTAGATTTTTGTTTAGGTCACAACTTTTTTTGGTTTAATGACCAGTTTTACTCCCAGTGTAGAGGTGTAGCTATGGGAGCTAAATTTGCCCCGAGTATAGCAAATTTGTTCATGAGTGAGTGGGAGGACAAAACGATTTTTTCGGTTGCCCGTCACCAATTACTGCTATACAGGAGGTATATCGACGTTTTTTATCTGGGACGGTACTAGTGATAGTCTTCACGAATTTCTGAGAGAACTTAATTCTAATACGAACAATATTGTACTGACAAGTGAGGCTAGTCTGAGTGACATACACTTTCTGGATGTCACCATTTTCAGGAAAGGGAATGGTTTAGCAACTAAGGTATATTTTAATCCCACGGATTCCAACAGCTACCTACCCACCACTAGTGGCCATCACCCGATGTGGCTTAAGAACATCCCTAAGGGACAACTCACAAGAGTTAAAAGGAACTGTTCGGAAGATATTGATTTTCTGATGCAAGCTCAAGTTATAAAGAAAAAATTCATGGAGAAGGGGTATCAAGAGAGTTTGTTGGACTCTATTATCAATGAATTAGCTCTTCAACCAAGATCTTCTCTACTGGATGAAGCCCCACGTCCAGCGGCTAGAGAAAGTCATGAATGGAGCTTTATTTCAGAATTCCACTCCCAGTATAGGGAGGTGGAGGGCATCATTTCGGCCCACTGGCATGTGTTGCTGATGGATAAGGTTCTCCATTCCGTCTTGCCACCTAGACCCAAATTCATCTATAGAAGGTCGCTAAGCTTTGCCGACAAAATAGTGCAGAAAGTGCTCGATCCTCCATCCAGGTTGCCCACTTTCTGGGATAGAAAAGGTTTTTTTTAGTTGCAGAAGATGTCGGGCATGCAGAGAGGTCAGCAGGCCCCTTAGGGCTGTGGAAAATTTTGTGTCGACCTCTAATGGGAGGGAATTCGCTATTGGCGAATTCATTACATGCAACACCTCACATGTGGTCTATGCTCTGCAATGTCCGTGCGGTCTGATTTATATTGGGCGCACAAAAAGGCTTTTGAGAATAAGAATTGCAGAGCATATAGCCAACATTAAACTGGGCTTTAAAGACCACAACGTGTCTCTCCATTTTAAGCTTATGCACAATCAGGACCCGTCAGGTCTTAAGTTTTGGGGTATTGACCATCTCAAGCCGAAATGGAGGGGTTCTAATCTGGTCCGTGATCTCTCACAAAGAGAGACCCAGTGGATATTTTTGGTGGATTCTTTATCGCCAAAGGGGTTAAATGTTGACCTAGACATTAATTGTTTTATTAGTGATTTTTAAATTAAAATATTTTTATTACTTTTTAAAAAAAATAATTTTTTATTATTTTTTGTAGTAATTTTGATGACAGTGATTACTATATGAGCAAGGATCACTTTTTGGATAGAATTTCTCAACTTATGTCACCTATTTATTTATAATGTCATTTATTCATTATGACCCTCATTATGATGCTCAATGTTTATATGTGTGGTAGTTTGTCATGATATATGTTTACCTACGCATATAATTTTTTTTTTTACTTCTTGTGAGCTTATTAGTAGCCTGTGTGTATCTGACCTGTATACCCCTATATGTGGGTGTGTTTTATAATGCATACTGCCCAATGATTTACGCTTGTCGATATCTATATAATCATAGTCTGCATGCGTTTATTGTACCATTAGGATTTTATTACGTCTATTATTGTTTTTATAGTGTATATAATTATGTCCTGTTTTTAACTGCAGCGGCATCCGTTTGTTTAATATCACGTATGCCGGCTGGTGATTCTAAAGGTGTGTGCTTTGTGTGGGATTATGAGACGAGTGATCGCTCATAGATCCTGACACATTGACACTGTCATTTGATATGTGCAGTGAGGTTGAGTACGCCCCCCTCTTCTCCTTGTGCTGAGCCGCAGCTTAGTCTCTTGTCTGACGTCTTGCGCCTGACGTCTGGCTTGATGCTCCGTGATTGGTGGCTCTGAATGGGGTGGGCGATATAAACCTCTTACTACGCCGTGTAGCCACGCCCTCTGTCGAAGTCAGGATATGACGAAACGCGTCAGGGCGTGGCTTACACGACGCCGGAAGTGAGGTATGCGTTCCACCTCAGCCTGTTCCACAAACCAGGAAGTGATCTGTTCCCCGGGATACTGAACCGGCTGGATCTTCTGAACGGTGACACGCTACACTCTTTTTTTGCTTGATTGACTGCTTTTATTTTGTACGTATATTGGTTGAGGGGTGTTTTGTGAAGATTGTGGGGTTCATCTTAATAAACAGAATTACGCTATGTGCATACTTTCTTTTTTTGGCATTTATCTGTTTGGAGTTGTGACCCCCCCCTGAACCCCCTGGAGAGGTACTGAGAGAGATGTGCTAAAGAGACCCTTTTCTCTTGGAGGCTTTTATAACTTACATATTTGGTGAGTTTGACCCCCTAGGGGGAGAGTATTAACACATGGTGAAATCCTACTGACCGGTGGAAGGCGCACACTGATTCAGCTTTATCATCACCTATGAACATTTCCCTGATCACTTCAGACTCTTTTCCTCTCTGTGTTATCACACTTGTGTGCGCTGTTGGCCGCATGATTTTAATTTTATGTTTTTTTGCTCAACAATAGCGCTGTTTATAGTGTATGTCTACTTATTGTTTATATATACTATTATTTTTTACATATATATATATATATATATATATATATATATATATATATATATATATATATATATATATATATATATATATATATATATATATATAATATTATATATTATTGTATTGTATTAATATCATGAATTTAAATAATATAAATTTATTGTCAGCCATTATCGGCACCTTTAGGGCAAAAAAAAAAAAGCTCAAGAAAAATGCATCCCTCTATGGTGTCCTTTTATGAAAGTGAGGTAAAATACCGCTTTTCAGTTCTCAGGCATTCTCAGAGGAGATTGCGCTCCTCTGAGTGCCTGTTTATGAAAGTGTGTAGATCGCTTCTCATGTTGAGTTGAGGAGCGATCTACAAATGCCAGGAACTCCTGAGAAACGGCTCCTCTCACTATAATCTCGCGTGATATAGCGGGATTACAGTATGAGGAACCATAAAATACAAATGTTTAACACAATTCAGCACACATTATTCCCCAACATAAAATAATAAAGTTAAATTCCCCCTACACAATATACATTAACCTAATTATAAAAAAAACATTGTTTTTATCAATATTTAAAGATCATACATATGCCTATTTAAATGTGAATGGTGTATAGTAAATGAATGTAATGCACATATGTAATGCAGCTATACACCATTCATATAAATGCAAAATACATTTATAATCATTAAAAAAATAATTTTAATAAAGTATACAAGTATAAAAATGTATTAATAAATTAAAATAAAATATATTTCATAATTGATATACATAAAAATTGATAAACTGGTGCAATGCGAGAACACTGCGAATCCACTGCGGGTTTCCGCATCGCACCAACTTGCATGTCAGTTCACACTGCCATATGCGAATCGCTGGGGAGTGTCAATACATTGTTAACAACACCCCCAGTTCAGCTTGCATATCGCACTGCGAACTGACAGTCCGGACATGAATCGGATCGCATATGTGTGAACACACATGCGATCCGATTCTGGTCCGAACAGAAAAAAGGGTCCTGTGCGTGTTTGCACCGAATGCGGTGCGATATCAGCCATACTATCTGTACAGCTGATATCGCACCGCACAGACATCGCATGTAATGTGAATGGCAGTGTGCTGCGAATAACATGCGATGCCTGTGCGATGTCGGGCATCGCACAAGTGTGAACTGGGCCTAAAAGTTAACAACACCCCCAAATCAGTTCGCATATAGCAGTGCGATCTGCAAACTCGGACAGTAATTGAATCGCATGGGTGTGAACACCCATGCGATCCGATTCTGCTGTGGACCAAAAAAAGGGTCCTGTAAGAGTTTGGTCCGAGGGCAATGCAAATTTAGCAATACTATCTGTATGGCTGAAATCGCATCGCACAGAGATCGGATGTGATTTTGCACTGCAGTGCGGTGCGAATCACATCCGATCTTGGACACCGCAGCAGTGGGAACTGGCCCTAAACCATATTGCATTTGCACCAAAATGGTACAGGATCCTTTATTTGGTCCGCACTGGAATCTGATCGCATGGGTGTGAACATGCATGCGATCCGATTCCTGCACCATTACATAGTTTGCACTGTGATCTGTGAAATGATCTGGGGGGTGTCATTAACTTTACATTGACACCTGCAGTGGTGCGCAGATGTCAATGTAGGTGCGATGTGAAAACCCGCTGGTTCACGCATCGCACAAGTGTGAACCCAGCCAGAGACATGAACATCTAAAAAAAAATATATATATCTATATCTATATATATAGATATACATATCTATATCTATATCTATATATAGATATATATATATATGTATATATATATATATATATATATATATATATATATATATATATATATATATATATATATATATATATATATATATATATATATATGTACACACTATAAATTCCTATCCTGCTGGTTTTGGGGTGTGTAATGGTGGGGACGATGTACTATGACTGTTTGGTGAAAGAAAGAAGTCAAAAGACTTCTTGCTTTCTCCAGAATATCAGCCAGTTTCAGGCTTCTCACTCTGATTCTCCACTTCTGAAATGGTGAATCAGAGAGTGAGAATTCTGTCACAGATCGCCAGTGAGGTGCCGAGATCGCACCTTCATAAACTGGCCGTTTCTGTGAATTCTCACTGTGCTGAGATAATCAGCGGAGAACATGTTCTCCGCTGATTATCTCAGTTTCATAAACTGGTAATGAGCTGAGATCAGCGGTGAGACTCGGGATCGCCGCTGATCTCAGTTTCATAAAAGGACACCTATGTCTTCACACTGGTCCGTTGTGCTTCTGTTGTGGTGTTAAAAATCTGACATGTTGCATTTTTGGTCAGTTAAAAAAAAACGCACCAAAATAGCACCTCCCTGTTAAAATGCCATGAAAACGCAGCAAGAACGCATCAATAATGCACCCATGTTACATTTTTTATGCGGTTTTTGAGTCACATGACCTATGAAAAACACACCATGAGCATAGTAAAATCGAATGCATTATTGGCTCTTTTTTCTATCGGCAAAATGGCGAAAACACAATTTTCGCCCAATATGTTTCGGCCGCTGAAATTTCAATGTATCTCTAATAGTATCTGTAAAATAAAACATCAGGCATGTAACATACCTAATGGTATCTCGTAATACATAGAATAAGGCCACGTACACACGAGCAAACTTTTCGGCAACAAAAATCCGACGGCCATCCCGGTGGACTTTCATCAGACTTTTGACGGACTTCCGACGGACTTTTGAACGAATGGGCTTGCCTACACACGATCACACCAAAGTTCGACGGATTCATACGTGATGACGTACGACTGGACTAAAATATGGAAGTTGATAGCCAATAGCTGCCCTAGCGTGGGTTTTCTTCCGTCGGACTAGCATACAGAGGAGCAGATTTTTCGACGGGACTCGAGTCTGTCGGAAAGATTTGAAGCATGTTTCAAATCTAAAGTCCGTCAGATTTTCGACTGGAAAAGTCAGCTGAAGGTCCGATGAAGCCCACACACGATCGGATTGTCCGCCGGACCAGTCCGGTCGAAAGTCCGCTCGTGTGTACGCTGCATAAGTCCAACCTCAAAAGCCGCCAGAGGGGCTCTAATACTTACAAACCAGCTAAGAATAGATACAATATTTCCAAATGGCAATTGCCAGGGGAGTCTCACCCGGGAGCTGTGGAAGTATGACTTAGTGAGAACTCAAGGTGACAAACAGGAAGCAGATTCAACGTGGGTGGGCAATCCACAATGGCACCCAAAGTAGTTGCTATAAAAATTGTTTAAGTATGCATATAGTGATAAATGAATAATTAAATCAAAATGGGTAATAAGCAACGCAAATAATGTGCCATACTGGCTGCAATATAACAGTAAATTGGGCAAACATATAGCGAGTGTGTGAAAGGTGCAGAAAGCTGCACCTAATGGTATAAGATTTTGGTGTTTTAGATTTGTTTTCTGTTTTTCTGGTTTACAATACACAGAATTGCACCAGTTTTGCATTGCATGATATTATATCCCATGGCTGCTAATAGCCGAATATAAACATTCACAATACTTTAAAGAGGAGCTCCAGTGATTTTTGTGTTTATTAAACGTCAGCAGCTACAAAAACTGTAGCTGCTATTTTTTAGCCTAGGTTCAGACTAGTGCGATCTCAGGCATTGCATGTGATTCGCACCTGCACTGCGGTGCCGATCACATGCGATGTCTGAGCAAGACAGTTGTATGGCTGAACTCGCATTGGATTTGCACAGAAAAAGGTACAGGGACTTGTTTCTCCCCACACTGGAATTGGATCGTATGGGTGTTCTCATTCATGCAGTCTGATTCCTGTATGAATCCACAGTTCGCACTGCAATCTGTGAACCATTCTGGGGGTGTCATTTACATTGTATTGACACCCACAGCCATTCGTAGAAGGTAGTGTGAACTGTCTGCGGGAGAGAAGCGGCGCCGGAATCTCGCTGGTTCCCGCATCGCACAAGTGTGAATATGGGCTTAATAAAAAGACATTCACCTGTCCCAGGATCCAGAGATGTGCTCATCTGAGCCACCCCTTCCCGCTGTCTTATGTCCCCGGTGTGGGCATCTCAGCTGTGAACACCCGGCTGTGACACTTTGTGGCTTCACATCCAGTTGTCCACTGCATATGCGCGAGCCGCACTGTGCATTCTGAATGGTCCTACAGTCTTCTGGGACCTGTGACATGTCCCAGATGGCTGTGGGAGAAAGGGGGAGAGGAGAACTTCCGATTGGATCACCTAGGCAGGAGTGTGTACCTGTCAAAACCAGGAGGCCTTAAAGCGGAACTTACCCTTTTCGGTGGAGCTCCACTTTAACCAATTCAACCCCTTATGATGTACCCGTACATCCTCTGGTTGAAGTGGCTGTACCAAGATGATGGCTGTAGCTGCAGCCATTATCTGTAGAAGTGATCGGAGCATGAGGATTTTGTCACTTTGTCACATCTGATCAAACCAATCGTGGTTTGTTTAAATGCTTTTATATGCCAGAGGAGAAAGATGGTGTCTAAAAGACCCCAGATGTTTACATGAAGAGGACCTGTCACAGCCCATGCTATCACAAGGACAATGTAAAAACAACGTTCACCACCTAAGATGTGTCTCTTCTTCGAGCCGGTCCGACCCCCACACAGTAAGAAAGCACACCCAGGGAACACCGTTGACCCTTTGCTTGCCCCTGATGACCCCTTCCTTGCCAGTGTCATTTATACAGTGACAGTGCAATTTTTTTAGCACTGATCACTGTATTGGTGTCACTGGTCCCCAAAAAGTGTCACTTAGTGGCAGATTTGTCCGATGCAATGTCGCAGTCCCCCTAAAAATTGCTGATAGCTACCATTACTAGTAAAGAAAATAAAAACCCATAGTTTGTAGACACTATAACTTTTGCGCAAACCCATACACTTATTGGGATTTTTTTTACCAAAAATATGTAGCAGAATACAAATTGGCCTAAACTTATAAAGAAATTAAATTTTTTAAAAATTTTTTTTTGGATGTGTTTTATAGCTGAAAGTAAAAAATATTGTGTTCTTTGTTTTTTTTTCTCAAAATTGTCAGTCTTTTTTTGTTTATAGCGCAAAAAATAAAAACAACATAGGTGATCAAATACCACCAAAAGAAAGCTCTATTTGTGGGAAAAAAAGGACATCAATTGTATTTGGTTACAGCATCGCACGACCGCACAATTATCAGTTAAAGTAATGCAGTGCCGTATCGCAAAAAATTGCCTGGTCAGGAAGGGGGTAAAACCTTCCGGGGCTGAAGTGGTTAAACAAAAATTGCAAGCGCCCGTCTCATTTGCTTATGCGCAAATGAGAATGCATATGTAGGTTCTGCATGCATATGTAAACTGTGATCGCACCACACATATGAGCTATCACCGTAAAGATCCGAGTGAGAGCAATAACCTGGCAACCTGTAAATACTTTTAAAGTATCACCTATGGACATTTTTTGGTACTGTAATTTGTGGCCATTCCACAGGCATGTGCAATTTTAAAGTGTGACATGTTTTGTATCAATTTACTCGGCATAATATCATATTTTATATTTTACCACCAATGGGGTATTATATCATTTTTGTGTGCACTTAAAGTGGAGTTTCACCCAAAAGTAGAACGTCCACTCGTTGTACTCCTCCCCCCTTCCGGTGCCACATTTGGCACCTTTCGGGGTGGAGGGGGGACAGGATATCTGTCTAATACAGGTATCCTGTTCCAACTTCCGGGAGCCTCAGCCGCAGGTATTTATGTCACCGCCCAGGCTCCCTCCTCCCTCCCCCTTCCCCGGCTGCCGGGCCAGTAGGACAGAGGAGCGAAGCCTCGCACATGTGCAGTAGGGTTCCCGGCTTCACTACCGAGTTCCCTTACTCGCAATGGAGGCCGCATGCACCCGACAGCTGATGGAAACATCAGCTGCGGTGTCCACATTGCTGGACTCCAGGACAGGTAAGTGTCCGATTATTAAAAGTCAGCAGCTGCAGTATGTGCAGCTGCTGGCATTTAATTTTTGCAGCGGTGGGCGGACCTCTGCTTTAAATTCAATAAAAGAGAAGTATGGAAAGTTTTTTTTTTTTAAGATTCATACTTCCATAGGTGGATGCAGCATAGGTCCGATGCTGTATCTGTCGCCCGCTGACTCTAGTACCACGTACACACTGTCAGATTTTCCGTCAGGAAATGTTGGATGTGAGCTTGTTGGCTGAAAGTCCGACCATGTGTATGCCTCATCGAACATTTGTTGTCGGACTTTCCGCCAACAAAGTTGGCTAGCAGGTTTTCAAATTTTCCGCCAACAAAACTTTGTAGTCAGAATTTCTGATCGTGTCTACACAAGTCAGCCGCACAAAAGTTCACGCATGCTCAGAATTAGAAGCGGTTGGTCTTGTAAACTAGCGTTTGTAGTGGAGAATTAAAATTCATGACGTGGCAAATTAGGAAATCTCCAACTGCAGCGCACATTCTCTTCTTCTTTAATGGGATAATAATGAATCTGCTTTGTTGGTGATACTGATGGAGTTATTGCAAACAAATTTTCAAAGGCTTTTTTTTTTCAAATGATATCAAGAAGAATAATTGCGCTAAATGAAAAACACAAAAAGAAAAGCATGAATCAACACTCACCAAACTTCTAACACGAAATTAGCAGAAGGAGCCCAAAGGGTGGCGCTAAAGAGCTGAAAAACCACACAGTACGTCACTACGTTCATAATTGTTGGCCGACATTTGTGTGACCGTGTGTATGCAAGACAAGTTGGAGCCAGCATTAGACTTAAAACTCAGTTCTCAGAGCTACCTGAGCAGAGAGCCCTGCTTTCTTTTTAAAAATGGCTGTGTAAATATGGTATGACATTAAAAAAAATTGTAGTGTGGTACCTTTTTAATCTCCAGTGTCTCTCCTTTTAAAAAATATATAATGTTTTGGGTTTTTCTAGCAAAAAATGCAGATTTTTATATGTATGTGTGAAGTACCAGAATTGGCTTGGGGGTAAAGTGGTAAACAATGACAATCAATGCTATTTTTGTCTTTATATGTGTTGTTATGCAGGTTGGGAAAGGATGCTGTGCAGCTCTAAAGGCTTTGGGTGCTGTTGTGTATGTCACAGAAATTGACCCCATTTGTGCACTACAAGCTTGGTAAGATTACATTTATTACTAGTACCACCTGATAAATATGTTATACTTAATAGGATAGATAACTGTATTACCACCACATGAATGTAAAAATGGGTGATGACACTTTTACATTTATGAGGCTAATAAAATTGCATTCACTCAACTAGGCGGAGTCAAAGGATCTGTAATATGTACTGTATAACAATTAACACATGACGTATTAGGTACAGTCGGGGAAAAGGGGGGGGTAAGAGAGGCTCTTCGGTCTGGTATGGATTTTAAGGGAAACCCCCACACCGAAGAAACTTAGTTGCCCCCCCCCAAAACCATACCCATATCCGAGCACACAGCCTGGCAGGTCAGGAAAGGGTAAAAAGAAAGAATCCGGTTTTAGAGAACTGAGTAAGGGGTTACTTTAGCAGCAAGTTTTAATCATATCAGAGAACTGGCAATATTACCAAAAAAGTATACATTTTATTAAATATTAAATTGTGTTACAAACATCAAAAATAGGCAAAAAACCTATCAATTAAAACATATAGTATCAGAAAAATTACTATTTAGGTCCAAGTGGAACCTAATAACTAGTTTCATGATCACTTGGACAAACTGGACAAAACATAAAAACATTACAAAACAAAAACAGAGAACGTATGACATCGTCCGGACGCATTGGGTTTCGCAAGCTGTCAATCGGTAATTCAATGATTGGTGTGTAGTAGGTGGTGGGGTATTGATTATCCCTGTATGCCAATAAAACCTAAAAGACAGCCTGAAAAATCCAATGGAGGTAAATGGGGGAGGGTGGAGTAGGGAAATGGGAAAAGGATGCGAGCTGCTCGTATATGAATAGACAAAATCGCTGTGAACTGGACTGATTTAAAATTGCCTAGCTTATGAAATCAATGTCCAATGGGTCACGGTTAATCTGATGAAATAATTAATATTGTTGATTATAAATTCTTCTCTGACCAAATTCTAGTTGAAATGCCAATAATTATTGGATCAAGTGGGAATGGTCCATATAGGAAGATTATACTAGCAGTCAAGATTAAAGTCATATGAAGAATGTCTTTAAATAGATTTTACAGACTTTATCGTTTGTTGTTTTTCCATCAGTTGGGAGTAGTCTGATAGGCTGAATCGATGTGTTGCAGCATCACGGTGGACATGTCAGATGTGAGAAGGAAGCCGTAATACACCTGCAGATTTGTCTGCTCGGCACTAAGCCGGCTCGGTGTACAGCGTTGTAGACTGCAGAGGTGGCGGGAGATACAAAGCTCCAATGCCTTCACCTCCTTCCCGATCGAGTGTCGTGGCACAAGCCAGCTGAGAGGGTGTCCCGCCTGGGCGTACTTCTCCAAAAGAGTGCCAACACTAGAAGTATTCGATCCGCTTGAAACCCTGGTCGCTCAAGACGGCCAGGCTGTTTCACCTCGTCTGTGCATTGCTCGCAGCACTCGCCTCCCCACCTATGCTCCGGCGTCCGTGACGAGCCTGCGTTGATGGCGTCAACGCGTTTCGCTAGAAACCATAGCGTAGCTTCATCTTGGACGATACCTGGGCTGGTGGCAACGCTCCCTTATATCATTCCTGTTGCGTTCTGTCACCGCCCAAGTGTGTTTAGGTTTTAAAGAGACAGTTATCCAAAAGGTGATCATCTTTAGTATTTCCATCGCTGACAGGTAATTCAATGTTTCTAAATGATTTTTAAGAGCCATCTAAGATATAGGAAGGAAAATCTAAAATCGCTTGAACTTGCTAAATAATTCAATAGGGTTCCGATTGTGGCTCTAGAGGAATTAGTAGTTATCTGGAGAGGACTATGAGAAAAGAGGGGCAAGAAAAAAAAAAGGAAAAAGGGGGAAAAGAGTTTTGAAGACTTGCAAACTTTCAGTTGAATATAAGCATGAAACAAGGACAGATTACTATGGTTGTGTGTTTTCTTTCAGGAAAGCATATCTAGTGTAGTAATAGTATCATCTAGTAGTGACTAAACATGTGGTAAGCAAATGGAATCTGGGGATAGAAAGATAATTTTGAATTGAGGTGAATTGAACCAACTGGCCAATCTAAGTTAGTAGGAAGGCCTGCAGGTTCAGTTCAGTGTTTAAACCAACGGGTATGAGGGACTTTAGATGGTATACCCACCATTTTTCTTTCTGTAGGAGTATACGGTCAAAGTCACCAAGTCTAGAGGGCAACTTTAGGGCATAAATGCTCTTCACCTTCATTCCCCGGGAGTTACCCGTATTGGGCAAAGTGTTTAGCTAGAGGCTTTTCAGGAATTTTGCTTTTATCGTTAATTTCGCCTAAGTGTTCACCAATGCGGACTCTTAACTGTCTTTTTGTTTTTCCCACGTATATTTTGGGGCATGGACATGTTATCTTGTAGATAACACGTGAGGTGGAACAATTGATTAGATCACGAATTTCGTATGTATCATTTCCATGTGCATCCTTAAAAGTCGAGGTCCTATGAACATAAGGACAAATCTGACATTTGTTACAAGGGAACATTCCCAATGTCCGTGGATAATTGGATAGCCATGAATTGCCCTGTTTGTGGATAAATTCAGATTGAATTAACATATCACCCAAATTTTTGGCACGTCGGGCCACCAACTTGGGGGAGGCGCCTACAATCTGGCCCAAACCCGGTGAGTTGGTTAACACGCCCCAATGTTTTTCTAAGATTGAGCGGATGGTGTTCCACTGAGATCCATAGGTGGTTATTATTCTTATTGGATCATTGGTTTTGGAATTAGGTACAGTGGAAGTGTCAAACGCCTCAATTGACAGCAGGCTTTGGCGGTCCCGAGCTGCTGCTTTCTTTTTTGCTCTCTTAATTTGACGATGCGAGTAGCCACGCTCTCTAAATCGAGCGTAGAGATCCTGGCTCTCGCGTCTAATCGCTTGTTTTTGAGCAATTTCTTTTTATACGTAGAAATTGGCCAACCGGTATACCATCTTTGATCCAATGAGGATGATGGCTGGTGGCGCTAAGAAAAGTATTTGCTGCAGTATCTTTGCGGAAAGTGGAAGTATAAAGTTGTCCATTTTCCAAAGATATTTGTAGATCAAGAAAAGATAATCTTGTCTGGTTAAACGTGTATGTTAAAGGGGTTGTAAAGGTAAAAATGTTTTCACCTTAATGCATTCTATGCATTAAGGTGAAAAAACTTTTGACAATACCGCCACCCCCAGCCCCCCTGTTGTACTTACCTGACGCCTCGAATCTTCGCTGCTCGTTCTCGTCTTCTTCATTGCAGCTCAGCCTGGTCGCTGATTGGCTGCAGTGGATGGATTGAAAGCAGCGCAGCCATTGGCTGTGATTGACTGCTGCCAATCGCATCCGATGATGCGGCGCGCCGGGGGGCGGGGCCGTGTGATACAGCGAGCGGCTATAGCCGCCTGCTGTATCACGGGAGCGCGCCCGCAAGCACTCACCACCATGCGAGGGAGCTCGCATTAAGGTGGTGAATGCATGCGGGGAGGAGCTGAAACAGCTGCCGAGGGACCCCAGAAGACCAGGTTCGGGGCCACTCTGTGCAGAACGAGCTGCACAGTGAAGGTAAGTATAACATGTTTGTTATTTTTTTTTTTTTTTAAATTACCTTTACAACCCCTTTAAGTGGATGTTGAATTGGTTAGTGTTAAGCTCATGAATGAACTGTAACAACCCAGTCTGTGTACTGCGCCAAATCACAAAAACATCGTCGATGTACCATAACCAGGCGTAAACATGGTCACGGTACATCGGGGAAGACCACCTCCTCTTCCCAGAAACTCAAATGGAGGCATGCGTAGGATGGAGCCCACGCTGCCCCCATAGAGGTACCCCGGATTTGTTGTTAATGGTTAAAAATTGAAAGAAGTTGTTTAGTAACATAAATTCCAACAAGTCAATCAGGAATTCGTTTTGTGGTCCTGATTCTGGGTATTCAGTGTTCAGGAAGGTCTCAACGGCTTTAATCCCGCATGAGTGGGGTATCGAAGTGTACAAGGACTCCACATCAATGCCTACAAGCCAGATTTCTCCGAGTTGGTCCAGGTCTTTGAACTCAGAGAGTTTTGCCAAGACATGACGAGTATCCTGTACAAAGGATTTTTGGCTGCTGACCATGTCTTTGAGGAGGGAATCCAAATACTTGCCGATTCTTTCGAAGGGGCCTTGACATGCCGAAAAAATCGGTCTTCCAGGTGGATCTTTTAAATTTTTGTGTAGTTTGGGGATTGTGTAAAAAGTAGGTATATTAAACTCTCGAACAAAAAGATGTTGAAATTCACGAATGGTCAGCAGTCCCTCGTCCTTTGCAAATGTAAGTCTCTGATTCAACTCCTGAATTACTGCAGGGAAAGGGTCGTGATCGAGTTTACGGTAGGTAGTCTCGTCGGTTAGTAATTTTTTTGCTATTCTTTTATAATGTTGTTCATCTAACAAGACAACATTGCCCCCTTTATCACTGTTTTTTACTACTAAGTTTTTCCTTTTTTTGAGGTCGTCGAGGGCGTTTCTTTCACTGATAGTCAAATTGTCAGTGGTTTTTTTAGACAATTCACCTTCTCGAGATCGGACTGGACCATCTCCAAGAAGAGATTCAACCATCTATTCTTGGATAGAGGGGGCATTTTTTGTGACTTAATTTTTAAATTATTGATCGTCTTATTGATGTGGGGGGTTCTTCACTAGGTCCTAAGTTTTCTTCCAATAATGAGTTCAATATGTCCAAGGCTTTTTGGTCATCTGCATCCATAGTGACAGTGGCAGTTGATGCCTCACCTTTCCCTTCATACAGGGAGCGCAGAAAAACCTTCCTCAAAAAGAGTATGATATCCTTATACACAGTGAACTCATCCATTACTGCTGTCGGGGAAAAGGACATGTCCTTGGCAAGGAGGCTGATGTGATCGGGACTTAGGTAGTGATTTAGATAAATTTACTACTTTTAGGTCGTTGGGTCCCTGGAGGTCACACTGGGGGGGTGGACTGGTCAGTGTCTTTTTTTGGCTCCTCGTGCATGTTCGCTCGCTAGGCGATTTTGTTTGTTTCTGTTTTTGAGGTCCTATTTTCGTTTTTATTGCTGGGGCGGGGCTTGTGTGGTTAGTTTCTCCACCCCCGCTTGGTCTAAAAAAGTAACTGACTTTGTTGTCTTGTCATCTGAGTGACTATACGATTTATTTCGGCGTTGTCTCGATTGTTGTCATTGACCCCTCCCCCGTGATCTACTACGTTCACATCGAATGGTCAGGTCGAATACCTCATCTTTTTCAAAATCCGCTATGTCACGTTTGAATTTACTTTGTTATTTTGAGATTTAATCGTGTCTTTTCAATTTCTTTTTTAAGATGTCATTTTGTTTAGTAAATTCATCTAAGTGTTTTAAATGCCTCTAAACCTCGAGCGCTTTCCTCAATTTGGGCCTGTATTGTTATCAATTGACCTTTTTCCTCTTCAACTATTAGCCTCATCACTGCTAGGCCGTGGTTAATGCAAAGTTCCTTCCACTTAGGTAGGAAACTTTCTGTGTGTAGGTGTTCAGCTGGTATTGTCCTGTCGCATAGTCCTCTGGGGACCATTTTGTGTGAAATGTATGTTTCTAGTGAAGACACATCCCACTTTCTATTGAGATGTCTAATCAATAGTTTTTTATGCTCCTTGAATTTATTTTTAATCTCATCCTCTTGTTTGATGGCTTGGGGAGTGTCACTCTGGAAAGCAGTCCTAATCTCAAAGGTCAGGAAAGGTAGTGGGGACGAGCGAGTGCCCCCCCCCCCCCCCGAGCCGTACCAGGTCACATGCTCTCAACATGGGGGGGGTGGGTGCTTTGAGTCAGGGGAGGCCCTGCGCCCCCCCACCCACCCCAAAGCACCTTGTCCCCATGTTGATGAGGACAAGGACCTCTTCCCGACAACCCTGGCCGTTGGTTGTCGGGGTCTGCGGGTGGGGGCTTATCGGAATCTGGAAGCCCCCTTTAACAAGATTCCAGCCCCCTACCCTATGTGAATGAGTATGGGGTACAATGTACCCCTACCTATTCACCTAAAAAAAAAAGTGTCAAAACTAAAACTAAACTAAACTGGAGGCAAAGAAGCTGCTTCTCTCCCTGGAAAAGGACTGGAAACAACAAATTTTACCAAAGAAACATGGAATACTGGGTGGATTTTAAAGGAGCTTGGTAAAGACAATTTAAATGCTACTGGGTTAATTTCTTCCTTAATTGTGAATGGACCGATGAACCTTGGTCCTATTTTCCGGGAAGGGCAAGGAAGCTTGAGATTAGTCGAAGAGAGCCATACTCTGTCTCCAACCTTAAAGACTGAATAGAATTTATCCTGTCCTGGACCGCGGGTACTGAAGTCTCTGGTATAACATTGGGCAAAAATGAAGGATGGAAAAAATGAAGGATTAGTGGAAGCATGAACTGAATTGTATGCAAACTCCGCACACGGGAGTAGCGAGATCCAATCGTCCTGGGAGAAGGAGCAAAAGCAACTTAAATATTGTTCCAAAGTTTGATTAGTTCTTTCGGTTTGACCGTTGCTTTGAGGATGGTAAGCTAAAGATAGACACACTTTAATGGAAAGCATCTTGCAGAGCTCCTTCCTGAACATAGAGGTGAATTGCACCCCTCTGTCGGACACAATGTTACTAGGTAGGCCGTGAAGTCTGACTATCTCCTTTTATGTAGATCTTCGCTGTGTCTGCAGCAGAGGGTGTACCCAAGCAAGAAGTGCGCCATTTTGGACAAGCGATCAACAACTACCAGGATGGTTGAAAATTCCTCTGAGGGTGGTAACTCTACTATGAAATCCATAGATATTTCTTTCTTTCCATGTTTGCTCCGGCACTGGCAATGGGTGTAGCAAACCCCAGGATTTGATGTTAAACCCCTTGTTACGCTGACAGGTGGTGCAGGAACTGACATATTCCCTACAATCAGGTTTCATAGTGGGCCACCAAAAAGATCGTTGAACAAGCTCTAAAGTCTTTCGTACTCCGAAGTGACCAGCAAGTTGGTGGTTATGCAAATTCTTTAGGACCTGGATTCTGGCTTGCTGCGGAACATTTTTAAGGGGGCGTGCCCTCAGAGTCCCTGCACATGCTGGGACTGTGATGTCACAAGGGGGCGGGGTCATCACATATATAAATGGCTGCTCAGCTCGCACACAGTATTCCAGCAGGAGAGAGCGTTGTGTCAACATCTCTGGAAGAGAAGAGGTGACAAAACAGCGCAGAAGACCGGGCTCCTCCGCTAGCAAAAGAGCGGCAAAAGAGCAGAAGATAGCGGAGGAGCCCAAAGTCAGAAGAAGACCCCCAAAGTCAGAAAAAGACCCCCGGAGCTGTCTAATAAATTACTTTTAAAACCTGTGTAGTGTTTTTTTTTTTTTTTTTTTATTGACACTTTTTCTCCCTAGGTGAATGGGTAGGGGTTCCATGTACCCCCTACTCATTCACATAGAGTGGGGGGCCGGGATCTGGGGCCCCCCTTATTAAAGGGGGCTCCCGGATTCCGATAAGCCCTCCGCCCGCAGACCCCGACAAATAACGGCCAGGGTTGTTGGGAAGAGGCCCTTGTCCTCATCAACATGGGGACAAGGTGCTTTGGGATGGGGGGGCCGCAGATACCCACACATGTGGTATCCCCATACTCAGGAGAAGCAACAGAATGTATTTTGGGGTGTAATTTCACATATTCCCATGGCATGTTTGAGCAATATATCATTTAGTGACATCTTTGTGCAAAAAAAAAAAAAAAAAGATTTGTCTCTTTCCCGCAACTTGTGTCACAATATAAAATATTCCATGGACTCGACATGCCTCTCAGCAAATAGCTTGGGGTGTCTACATTCCAAAATGGGGTGATTTGGGGGGGGGTTTGAACTGTCCTGGCATTTTATGCACAACATTTAGAAGCTTATGTCACACATCACCCACTCTTCTAACCACTTGAAGACAAAGCCCTTTCTGACACTTTTTGATTACATGAAAAAATAATTTTTTTTTGCAAGAAAATTACTTTGAACCCCCAAACATTATATATTTTTTTTAAAGCAAATGCCCTACAGATTAAAATGGTGGGTGTTTCATATTTTTTTTTCACACAGTATTTGCGCAGCGATTTTTCAAACGCATTTTTTGGGGAAAAAACACACTTTTTAAAATTTTAATGCACTAAAACACACTATATTGCCCAAATGTTTGATGAATTAAAAAAGATGATCTTAGGCCGAGTACATGGATACCAAACATGACATGCTTTAAAATTGCGCACAAACTCGCAGCGGCGACAAAATAAATACATTTTTAAAAGCCTTTAAAAGCCTTTACAGGTTACCACTTTATATTTACAGAGGAGGTCTACTGCTAAAATTACTGCCCTCGTTCTGTCCTTCGCGGTGATACCTCACATGCATGGTGCAATTGCTGTTTACATTTGACGCCAGACCGACGCTTGCGTTCGCCTTTGCGCGAGAGCAGGGGTGGACAGGGGTGCTTTTTTTTTTTCTTTATTATTTTTTTGCTTTTTTATCTTATTTTTAAACTGTTATGTAAATATCCCCTATGATAGCAATAGGTAGTGACAGGTACTCTTTTTTTAAAAAATTGGGCTCTATTAGACCCTAGATCTCTCCTCTGCCCTCAAAGCATCTGACCACACCAAGATCGGTGTGATAAAATGCTTTCCCAATTTCCCAATGGCGCTGTTTACATTCGGCAAAATCTAAGTCATGAAATGCTCGTAGCTTCCGGTTTCTTAGGCCATAGAGATGTTTGGAGCCATTCTGGTCTCTGATCAGCTCTATGGTCAGCTGGCTGAATCACCGGCTGCATTTTCAGGTTCCCTGTTGGGACAGGAAAGCCAGAGAAAAACATGGAAGACGGTGGGGGAGGGGGGGCATTCCCTCCCACTGCTTGCAAAAGCAGTCTAGAGGCTAATTAGCCGCTAGGATTGCTTTTACATGAAAGCCGACCGCTGGCTGAAAAGAATGATACCAAGATGATACCTAAACCTGCAGGCATCATTCTGGTATAACCACTCAAAGTCCAGCAACATACCAGTACGTTGCTGGTCCTTGTTAGGCATATATTGTAAACTTTTTTTTCATGCAGCCTGTGGGCTGAACGAAAAAAAGATATTGATCGGTGGGTATGCCCACCATTAGAATACCTCCCTTCATCCACCCACTTCTAATGATGGGCATACATGCACCATTTATATATGCCGAAGCATGGGGGCATCCTCCCGAAAAAGGCAGGAGCAAATTGCTCCTCCACCCACTGCTGCCCCCACGCTTCGGCATATATGCTGAAGTATGTAACTGTGGTGGTGAAATCACCTCCGACAGCGCTGGAGTCACGGCTTTATATATCGTGGGAGCAAACGCTGTTGCTGTCAAGATAAATAAATCCGCGCTGCAACTGAATGGCGTACCTGCTAAGCAAATGATGGTTAACAATAAAACAAAGTAACATTACAGTATAACAGTAAGACTTACCATACCTGCAAAGCAAATACAAAAAAAAAAAAACATAGTAAAAATTAAAACATTTAACGCAACCTGTGCCTAAAATATATATATGCCGAAGCATGGGGGCATCCTCCCGCAAAAAGGCAGGAGCAAATTGCTCCTCCACCCACTGCTGCCCCCACGCTTCGGCATATATGCTGAGGTATGTAACTGTGGTGGTGAAATCACCTCCGACAGCGCTGGAGTCACAGCTTTATATATCGTGGGAGCAAACGCTGTTGCTGTCAAGATAAATAAATCCGCGCTGCAACTGAATGGCGTACCTGAAAACAATAAAATGGTTACCAACAAAACATAGTAAACGGTAAAGTATAAAAAATCTGAAAAGGAAACATGGTAAAACATAATAACAATAAAACATTGCAGAATAGAATAGAGTAAAAAAGAGAAGAAGAATAGAGAGAGAGAGAACAATAAAACAACAACTATTTTTGGTTTTTTTATTTTATATTTTTTTTTGTGTTTTTATTTTTTTTAATTTTTTTTTTTTTACACTTTTTTTTAGTAACTTTTAACTTTTGTAACTCGTTCCAGGTTTGGGTCTCTCAAAATGCAATGGCATCTTGGGAGACCCTGTGTTAGTGTGCCTAGTCTGTGGAGTGCTGAACCCTACGCTAATACTCAACTAATGTATGGTAGCGTTCAAAGCATTCACCCATGCAAAGACCAGGATTGCCAGGACAGGAGGGACAATAAGACCGGGTGTCACGCCAAAATCCACGCTTGCTGCAGACACGACATCTTTTTTGGGGGGCTCGTTGGGTAGGGGTACTCGGGATGGCATAAAGAAAATGCCGCTCATGCAGCCGGCTTACTGCATTTGGTTGGGGAAGGTGAGGTAGAGCACCGTCTGGAAACAGAAGGGCTCTGACGATCTCTTCCTGGAATTTAAGGAAGGATCCAGTCTGTCCTGAAGCTCTGTATAGCACATGAGCATTCAGCAAAGCCAATTGAAATAAGTATACAGACACTTCTTTGTACCAGCGTCTGGCCTTACGGGCAACTAGGTACGGCGCCAACAACTGGTCGTTGAGGTCCACCCCTCCCATATTAAGGTTTTATTCGTGGACACAGGGGTTTCTCCACAGCACCAGTCGCCGTAGGAATTTGGGTCGTCGTGTCTGCATGAAGGGAGGTGAGAACGAAAACATTCTTCTTATCCCTCCACTTCATAGCGAGCAAATTATTATACTTCAAGCAGGCTCTCTCCCCCAGCCTAAGACGGGAATCTACAAGCCGTTGGGGAAAGCCCCGGCGATTAGGTCGCACGGTGCCACATGCTCCAATCTGCTGATCAAACAAGTGACTAAAAAGTGGCACGCTCGTATAATAATTGTCCACGTACAAGTGGTACCCCTTTCCGAATAAGGGTGACACCAAGTCCCACACTATCTTGCCAGCGCTTCCTATGTAGTCAGGGCAGTTTGTCGGCTCTACGTGACTATCTTTTCCCTCGTAAACCATAAATCTACATGTATAGCCTGTGGCCCTGTCACAGAGCTTATACATCTTGACCCCGTATCTGGCACGCTTGCTGGGAAGGTACTGTTTGAATGACAAGCAGCCAGAAAACTTAATCAGGGACTCATCAACGCAGACAACTTGATGGGGGGTAAACAAGTCTGCAAAACGTTGGTTGAAGTGGTTTACGAGGGGCCGAATTTTGTAGAGCCGATCGTATGCAGGGTCTCCACGAGGACGACAGAGTTCATTGTCGTTGAAGTGCATGAACCGCAAAATCTGCTCGTATCGTGCCCTGGCCATGGAAGCAGAGAACAAGGGTGAATGGTAAATTGGGTCAGTGGACCAATATGACCGCAACTTACTCTTTTTTTTCAACCCCATGAGGAGGGAAAGGCCCAGAAAGGTCTTAAATTCGGAGACCGTAATTGGTCTCCAATCTCTGGCAAGGGAGGACTGGGGATTAGCGGCGATGTGTTGACCAGCGTATAAATTGCTTTGGTCCACAATAGATCTATAGAGATCTTCGGTGAAAAACAGTGAATAAAAATCCAGTGGCATAAAGTCAACTGTTTCCACCTGAATTCCGGGTTGGCCAGTGAAAGGGGGAAGTACGGGTGCTGCAGAAGTGGTGGGTTCCCAATTCGGATTGGCCAATGCAGCAGGAAGGGCACTATGGGCACGACGGGCCTGTCTTTGTCTTCTTGGTGGCAGCGGGACACTATTAGTGCTTGCCACCTCGCCAGCTTGAACTGCACTTATGGGACTCGCCACGTCACCACGTGATACTGCAGTGCTGGATGTACGACCAGGGTGTACTAGGCCACTGGTGCTTGCCAGTTCACCAGAAGGAGTAGCGGCACTAGTACTGCTCTGCTCCATACGAGAGCCCTGCGGTTCTTGCACTTCAAGGACAGAAGAAGATTGGGGTCTGGTACACCTGACCTTAGCAGGGACCACAACTCTGTCGTCAGAGCTATCTGTCATGGAGCCGCTGTCCTCTACAGGTTCGTATTCTGAGCCTGAACTTGACAGATGAGTGACTTCCTCTTCACTATCTGTCATACTCAGAAACGTGTAGGCCTCTTCACTAGTGTACCTTCTATTTGCCATTTTGGGCTCTAAATTTAGGGGTACACTAGTGAGACTCACAGGCAAAAAAGCTCCTGACTGTCAGCGACTGTATCAAAACGCTACCAAAAAACTGTTAGCGATCGCAGGGATCAGGCCTGACTCTGCGAACGCTGCAGTTATGTGTGCTTAGTGTTTTGTAAGTGACAGTTATCGATCGATACTGCACTTGGGTGGGCTGGGCAGGGCTGGGCCGAGGAGCAAAACGCAGGTGCTAGCAGGTATCTGGGCTGATCCCGCTAACACTGCATTTCAGGGAACCCTAAACTGCTGGGGAGTATAGATCTGATCGGATCAGATATCGATCCGCTCAGATACTATAGCACTAAGGGAGGTGTATGCTGCGTGCGTGAGTTTTAGCGGTACTGGCGCTAACCTGACGCTGCCTGGGGCGACGCAGACCTTATCTGATCCTAAAAACTTAACTTCTATCACCGCCGGGCAATTAGGGGGTTAAACCGTTATAGGGTAATAAACGGCGGGTGCCCTAAAACTATAATAAACTATAATAAACTGTAATAAACTACAAAAAACAAACTAGCTAACCAGCGTCACCCGTAACACTTATACGGTGATCGCTGGTGAAAGGGTTAACTAGGGGGCAATCAGGGGGTTAAAACCTTTAGCAGGTAGTATATGGGGGTCCCTGTCGCTATAAAACACTGACAGCGAACCTATATACTTACCTCCCTAACTAGCGTCACCTGTGTCACTAATACAGCGATCAGAAAAACGATTGCTTAGCGACACTGGTGACGGGGGGTAATCAAGGGGTTAACTTTTATTAGGGGGGGTTGGGGGGGTACCCTGGACCTAAGGGGGGGTACCCTTAACCTAAAGGGGGCTAACCTAACTGCCCTAAAACTTTTAACTGACACAAACTGACACCAATGCAAAAAAAAAAAATGCTACTGGTGTCAGAGTGACAGGGGGTACAGGGGGGTGATCGGGGGGTGATGGGGGGTGACAAGTGTGCCTGGCGTGTTCTACTGAATGTGTAGTGTTGTGCAGACTTACTTGATGTCTTCTCTCCTCGGCGCGGCGACGAAAAGACCGGCTCGAGGAGAGATGACATCACTTCCTTTCCCTCTGTTTACATTACAGAGGGAAAGGAAGCATTCTCATTCGCCGGGAGCGATCGGGAGGGGGTGGCCAACAATGGATGGCCACCCCCTCACCTCTCATCGCCCGGGAAGAAATGGCGACTGCCTCGGGCACCGGGGGGGACACCAATCGGACCCCCCACCCGCGGAAGGCAAATCACGTACATGTACGTGATTTTGCCTGTCCGTGCCACCTTGCCGACGTACATCGGCGTGAGGCGGTCGTCAAGTGGTTAAATGAGATTTCTTTCTTGATCCAGTAATTCTGGAGGTTGTGGGCTTGGAGCCACAGGGTACCCAAGATGATGGGGAAAGTAGGTGAGCTTAGGACATCGAAACGCTTAAATTCCTGATGACCATCAGGAGTATTAACAAAAAAAGGAACAGTCTCTTGTGTCACGGGACCAGAGCTAGGCAGGGTGCCATCGGTCAGGAGAACTTCCAATCTACATTTCTTGGAGAGCAGGGATAAGCCAAGTTTCCTAGCCAAGTTCAAGTCCAAAAAGCAGCTGCGCTCCCCGGAATCAACTATGGCCTGGAGTTGAACCCCCTTGTTAGCCAACTGTAGTATTATGGAAAAGATAAGGTGAGACGAGGAGATTCCGGACATCTGGAATTACACTGGAGAGTACTTGAGTGACTTGCGGGGCCTTGTGGGACAACTGCACAGGAAGTGTCCTTTTTGGCCACAATAGAGGCAGAGATTGGCTTGACGCCGACGCTGTTTTTCCTCAGGAGTCAATGCAGGTCGAACCAGACCAACGGGCATAGTGCCCATCTCCGGGATCAGAGTTTTGGAAGTCTGAGAGCGTTCGGCCTGGCGCTCCCGAAGGCGTCTATCCAATTGGATGGATAATTGAATGAGCCCCTCGAGGGTAGCAGGGATGCTGATCCTGGCCAACTCATCCTTGAGGGATTCAGAAAGCCCCAGGCGAAACTGATGTTTCAAAGCAGCTTCATTCTAGTGTGTGTCTGCAGACCACCGACGGAAGTTCACAGTATAGCCCTCCACCGGGCGCCGTTTCTGCTGCAGAGAGTGCAGAGCGGCCTCAGCGGTGGTTGTGCCCTGGGGATCTTCGTAAAGTTGCGACTTGGCTGTAAAGAACGTTTCCACTGTACTAATAACTGGATCCTTCTGTTCCCATAAATTGTGGGCCCATGCCTGGGGTTCATTGGACAGCATTCCGACCCCCCACCCTATGTGAAGGAGTATGGGGTACATTGTACCCCTATCCATTCACCTAAAAAAAAAAGTGTCAAAAATAAAACGCAGTACACAGGTTTTTAAAGTAATTTATTATGGCAGCTCCGGTGTCTCTTTCGACTTCTTCTCCCCTCTCCGGCTCTTCTGCCTCTGTCGGTTCTTCTCCCTCTGTCTTCTGCGCTGTCGTCTCGCTCTTTTGCTGGGTCTTCCCCGCTGTCTTCTCCCTCTGTTGACTCAACGCTATCTCCTGCTCTAAGGCCGGGTGCGCGGTGTGCCGCTACTTATATTGGGATGGGGCGGGGTCTCCGGAGGCCAGCCCCTTATGGAGTCACCACCCGTCATGCCCTGGACAGTGACGTAATAAGGGGCGTGGCCTCCAGATGACGTTGCACGGTGGGCCCGCCCCATGCCAATATAAGTAGTGGCACACTGCTCACCCGGCATTAGAGCGGGAGAGAGCAATGAGTCAATTCTGCCGGTATCTGTCATGGGGACGCCGGGCGCACCCCTGTGCGCATGCGCGCATGTAGGCGCACGACGGGCGCACACAGGTGTGCAACAGCGGGAGCGCGCAGACGCGCACGCATCGCGGTATCATTAGCGCCCTTTTGTCATATAAGCCTGCTGCTGGTATACGCTGGTTGCTGGATTATCATCAGCTTCCTGTGTCTCCTGTGCCTGTTATACCTGCTTCCTGTCACCACCTGGCCTGCCTGACTACTCCTGTTTGCCGCCTGCATTGACCCCGGCTTGGACCTAACTACTACTGCCCCGCATCTGTACCTTGATCGTCCTCTCGTGTTTGATTCCTGGCTTGGCTACCGACTCTGTTCCTGATTATCCTGCTGTACCTCATCTCAGACCGATTCCTGTTGTGTATGACCTTTGGCCTGGCTCTGACTCCATTCCTGGTTACTCCACGGCTCCATACCTGGGATCTCTTCTCGCACGGTTGCCCTATCAACCTCACCAGTGCACCTCAGCAGCTCTTTGCTGCCAGCTGTCCAGCAGCGGCACTCAGGCGGCCCGTGCACCTTTGGGCACCGCACTCCCTGCCTCATTGTCAGGGCTGCGCTGCACTTGGCCGCGGGGGGCGCCCTCTCTGCAATCCGGCCTTACATCCGGGACTTGACAGTATAATCCAGCCATGACTGAGGCCGGCAGAGGTGCGTCTCCAATAGAGGCTTTGTGCCAACAGACTACTACCCTTACACAAGTGGTCCAAGACCTCCAGGAAGGATACCTCCAATTAGAAGGGACGCTACAAAATCTTATGGAATCTTCTGCCTTTTTAGGTCCAGGTTCTTCCTCCACCGATCTCTGTTACGGCCCCTACAGTACTGACTCTGCCCCCAGAACCACAAGTGCCAACCCCTAAACGTTTCTCCGGTGATCGGCGGAAATTCAGGTCCTTTAAGAATGCCTGCTTGTATCTGGCCCTGCAACCTCAGACTTTTTCCACTGAGTATGTCAAAGTTGACTTCCTTATCTCCCTGGGGGCCCCCTTGTTAAAAGGGGATTCCAGATTCTGATAAGCCCCCCCGCCCGCAGGCCCCAACAACCAACGGCCAGGGTTGTTAGGAAGAGGCCCTTGTCCTCATCAACATGGGGACAAGGTGCTTTGGAGTGGAGGGGTGCAGGGCCTGGTATGGTTCAGGAGGTGGGGGGGCGCTCACTCGTCCCCACCCCCTTTCCTGACCTGCTGGGCTGTGTGCTTGAATAGGGGTCTGGTATGAATGTAGGGGGGGCCCAACGCCGTTTTTTCGGCGTGGGGGTTCCCCTTAAAATCCATACCAGCCCTAAGGGCCTGGTATGCTCTTGGAGGGGGAACCCATACCATTTTTTTTTTTTTTTTATTTGACGTGGAGTTCCCCTTCAAGATCATCAAAGCACAAGTTGCATGCCAAAGTCGGATCAGTTAGGATGGCGATCCAACTTCAGTGATATTCAATAGGCTGAAGTAGGATCACATTTAGACCAATGTAGTGCAGGGAGCATTCTCAAAGTCGGACCAGTTAAGACTGCTGCCATAGGGAAACATTGCTTTTCACACGTCATGCGACATGAGCTCCCAATGTCGGTGCATTTGTCAGACCCGTGTGAACCCGGCCTCAGGGTCTTTGCAGCCATCCCTTTTGCCAAAACAAGGACCGTGGACAATCTAAACAAAAACAAACCAGGGAAGCACATGCCCTAGTAGTGCAATAAATTTATTTAAATAAGCAAAGATAAAATGACACATAAGGCACTCACATGCTCCTAGAATGACTCCAAGCTCATCACACAACTGTGATTGGTTGTCCTCCACAAAATTGTTTAGCTTCATCATTCTTTCAGGTAGCAGTTTCCTTCTGTTGTGCTACTTGTCCTGCTCTGGAACAACTAATTAGTTCTCAGTGCCCTTCCTTAGTCATAGTAGTTCTGTTTAATCACCCATGTTTCATCTAGCCTTTGTTCAGGCATTGCTTCCTTTGGATACTCTTATAGTAAGATTCCAGATTTGTAGGATCTCTGTGGCAGTTACCCATCCTTCAGTTGAAGTGCCTTTGAACTTCCTACATGTCCATTTCTTTATCTCTCAATGGATGATAAAGAAAATAAGATTGTTGTACTTACCAGAAAATCTTTTTTATTGAAGCCTAATAAGGGACACAGGTCCTGCTCCTCTGTCGGTGGTTGCTCACAAAATTGAGATGGAAGTGGGGTTAACCTTTTTTTTGTTTTTCCAGCATTCAAACCTCTTAAAGGTGGCAGTATTACCCAAAATGTCCACAAACTATTTTATGTTCTCTGTCACTTTTTTTTTTTTTTTTTTTTATAAATCTTCATTTATAAAAGACAGGGTATCACATTGCAAAGTTATAAAACTTTGAATATAGAATCACATCCATCCAGATAAACGGTTTTTAGGTGATAAACCGGTCATTTTTTCTTGTTATTTAACAAAAAGAATGAATAACATAGAGAGAAAAACAAGAACATCAATGCTATCAGTCATGTATATTAAATACTGGACAGTCACTTTTTAACTGGTGTAGCTAGCATTGAAAAAAATGAAAAAAAAAATACACCAACAATCTGCCAGGTAACAAAAAATAAAAGTATGCTTGTCTTAGTCCCGGGACTATAAAAGCTTGACAAGTCTTTTCCAGGGTTTGGGCTAAGTTCAGTTGTGCAAACAGTTTATAAGGTGGGCCGAGCGGGGTCACGCGGAGAGAGGGGGGCAACATACGCCCCCAACTAACCTCTCTCCGCGCTCCCAGCCCCCCCAAAATCACCCGACAAAGCCATATCAGCATAATAACGCTAGAACACCCCCAGACCGGGGTGTCTCATGGCCATAAATCTCCAAGGACCGTCCGGCTCCTTTGCTTAGTCATTGCTTATTCGTCACCTGGCAACAAACATATTATTTTGTTTTTAAACGGACAACCATAACTAGTCAAGGCTCAATATAGTATTTAGGAAAGAGGAAAGAAGAAAAGATAGTCTGGAACATACCTGGGAACCTGCGTCCAGCTCCGCCCCCGTCGAGGCCCTCCCGACAGCACCATACCTACTAAAAATTAGAACAGTAGAAGGGAACACATGTCCCCTAAGTGCTTTTCACCTTAGTTTCTCGGGTCTTGGTTCTCTGCTCCCCTCTGTGGGTCAATAAGGCGTCCTTTCAAAGATGGATCAGCTAGCTCAAGAAGGGCTATGTCTAGGCTAGAAGGAATGTGACTTAAATCTGAGGTATATATTGTCCAGGGTTGCCACATTGCTGTGAAGCGGTCTCTAACTCCTTTACATGTGGCAATCCAGTCCTCTGCCTCATGGATATCTTCCACCTTGCGATACCATTCCTCTCTGGATGGGACTTGCGACCGTTTCCAGTATATAGGGAGAAGCCGCTTTGCCGCATTAAGCAAGTGGGGCAGTATACTTTTTTTATACTGGCATATTGGCATGGGAGGAATGTGTAGCAGGAAATGTTCCGGAGAGAGAGGAATTTCAATGCCCGTGATATCTTTAATTTGTGATTTGATATCCTCCCAGTAGCATTTAATTGCAGGACAATCCCACCAAATGTGGAGGAGAGTGCCTTTGTGACCACAACCTCTCCAGCATAGTTCCGACGTTGCTGAATATATTTTCGCTAACTCTGCCAGTACTCTGTACCAGCGCATCATTATTTTGTAATTCATTTCTTGCGTCTTAGAATCAATGGAACTAGAACGAATGAGTTGATAAAGGGCAGATAGCTGGGCAGAAGTAAAGACTACCCCCAGGTCTCGTTCCCACATCCTAATGTATGGTGGTTTCACTATTGGAGTAGCAAAGCTGAGCAACTGATACAGTTCGAGATCATATGCGGAATCAGCTCTTCGTCTATGAATAGGCGTTCAAACGGTGTAAGTATCTCTTATAGAGCTTCCGTGTTGTTTAAAAAAGTGATGAAGTTGCCTATATCGCCAAAAGTCCATAGGGAAACTCCCTGACCGGGCTCTGAGGGCTTCTAGTGAGACTAATTTACTACTTTCCATCAATTTACCACAGCAGGCATTACTGTCATCCACCCAGGAGCCAAAAAATCCTATCTGTTCCCCAGGCAGGAACCACTGATATCCTCCCAGCGGGGCCAGAGGTGACACTGGGGGCACCAAGTCCAAATTGGTATTGAGCCGGTCCCAGGCTTTCAAAAGCTGGGTCGTCAATGGAGACGCATAGATTGATCATTTCCTGTGCTCCCGGGCCCACCACGGGGCATATGCCAGGTTTCTTCCCGCTATATATTTTTCCAATGAGACCCATATTTTGGAGTGTGTGTGGAAGCGCCAATTTAGTATCCTTTGTAAGACCATAGCTCGATAATATTTTTGCGCGTCTGGAAGGCTCAGGCCCCCCGTATCCCTGTGGCGCCTCAGTAATCTAATGGCGATTCTTGGTCTCTTATTGTTCCACACGAAGGTGGATATGATACTGGATAACTGAGTAAAAAAACTCTTAGGTAAGGTCACAGGTATCATCTGCATGTAAAACAGTACCCGGGGTAAGACATTCATTTTAATAATATTAAGCCTTCCAGTCCAAGTGAAGGCTGTCTTAGCCCACTGAGTCAAGTCTTTCCTCACATTTGTTATTAGGGAAGAGAAATTAGTGGTGAATAAGGTTTCAAATCTTTCTGTCAGTCTTATACCTAAATATTTTAGGGATGATTTAGTCCAAGTGAACGGGAAGGCAGTTTTTAATCAGTCTGTCAGGGAGGATATCATTTGAATGGGTAATATCTCTGATTTCGTGTAGTTAATTTTGAAATTAGACAACTCTCCGAAATTTTTAAGTTCCCGCATCAGATTAGGCAACGAGACTAGAGGCTTTGTGATGTGGAATAGCACATCATCAGCATAGTCTGAAAGTTTATGTTCTGTAGGACCTACCGTAAGCCCCTTAATGTCTGGATTTGCCCTAACAGTGCGCAGGAATGGTTCCAGCACAAGGGCGAACAAGAGTGGGGATAGAGTACACCCCTGCCTCATGCCATTTCTGATCGGGAACCTCGTGGAGAGGGAGCCATTCACTTTTACTTGAGCATGTGGGTCTGAGTATAGGGCCATTATCCAAGTAAGCATATGGGAGCGAAGGCCCAAAGCTTCCAGCGTAGCCCGTAAAAAAGTCCAGTCCACCCGATCGAAGGCTTTCTCCGCATCAGTGGATAAGATCAAGTAAGGGGGGGGCGTGGGAGATGTTCGGGCCCAATGAATTAGGTGGATTGCTCTAATTGAGTTGTCCCTAGCTTCCCTGCCGGTAATGAACCCTGTTTGATCGGGATGGACTATTAGTTGGGATTAGTTGGGATTAGTTGTTTTAGTCTGGTCACTAGAATCTTGGCTAGTATTTTAATATCTACGTTGAAAAGGGATATGGGTCTGTAGCTTTGGGGCATAGTGGGGTCTTTCCCTTCTTTAGGTATTACTGAAATGTGAGCTAGTAAGGCTTCATTAGGGATAGCTGCGCCGTCTGCTATGGAATTAAAGTAGCTACACATTGATATTCAGATAGCAGAGGTAAAAACATCTTATAATAGGCCTTGGGGAACCCATCAGGGCCTGGGCTCTTCCCGTTGGGTAGAGAATTCACTGTGGCTTCTATCTCAGTGACAGTGATGAGTGCTTCTAATGTAGAACATTGTACGTCTGTCGGTGCTGGCAGTCCAGAAGCAGTCAGATATGTTTGGATGGCTGTTTTCCGTATGGCCTGGGTCTCTGGGGTCTGTGTCGAATTTAGGTTAATTAATGTGTTGTAATAGTCCCGGAATCCAGAGGCTATCTGGGAGGGTCTAACTGTGTACTCACTTGTGGGGAGGCGTAACTTATGCACATGCATAAGCACTCGTTTTTTTCTAAGAGCTCTAGCCAGCATACGGCCGCATTTGTTGCCATGTTCATAGTATTTATGCGATAGATATCGCGTTCGCCTGCCTGCCTGTCTGTCCAGTAGTCGAGAGAACAATTCTCTCAAGTCTATCAAAGCCCTCAGAGCCTCCGGGTCACTGTTCTGTTTGTGTCTAAGTTCCGCCTGCTGAAGCGCTTGAAGTACCCTGTCAAAGTCTGCTTGCCTAGCTTTCTTCAATCTAGATCCCTGGGAGATCAATTCGCCTCTCACCACTGCTTTGTGGCCCTCCCACACAATCCCCTTACTCAGCCCCTCTGTAGTGTTTTCTGTAAAGTAGTGGGACAGGACCTTTTTAACCTCAGAAACCGCTACAGCATCGTCCAACAGAGATTTCTTCAAGCGCCACGACCAAGTCCTACAGCTACTCTGTGGCAAAACCAGGGAGGCCATTACTGGGGCATGGTCAGAGATTGTTATATTTCCAATGGACGAGGACTGCAGCAGCTCCAGGGCCAAGTGATCTACACAGATCAGGTCTATACGGGTATAGACATCATGTGTTTTTGAATAGTAGCTGTAGTCCCTGTCAACCGGGTGAAGAATTCGCCAACTATCTAAGAGTCGGTGTGTTTGTAGGGTTTTACGAAAGTGTTTTAAAAAAGCGTGTGTGTGAGAAGGGCGCTTGTGCGAGGTGTCTAGTTGTGGGTCCGGGCTGATATTAAAATCGCCTCCCAAGATCAGAGGGCCCTCTCTAAATTCTGCCAATCTATCAAGTGTATTGTCTATGAAGGTGAGTTGGTTTGAATTAGGGGCATAGATCGTAGCAACTGTGATCTTCTGCCCAGCTATGATCCCCCTAAGAAAGACACATCTCCCCAAGGAGTCTACCTCAGTGTCAATTACTTGGAGGGGGCAAGACTTATGTATGGCAATAGCCGTACCTCTTGATTTCGCAGTAGGCGAATTGCTGAGGAACCATTGGGTATATATATGATTGGGCAAATTGGGCAGTGAGTGTGGAGTGAAATGTGTCTCCTGTAAAAGAACCACCTGAGCCCCTGATCGCTTAAGTTCCCACCACAATTTACTACGTTTGGATGGGGAGCAGAGACCTCGCACGTTATATGAAATTACCTTAAGTGATGCCATAGGAAGAGCTCGGGATGAGTAATTTTCGCAGTGATCTAGTGGGCACAGAACGGGAGGCGGAGCCGAAGGCAGTCCCTACAAAAGAGTATACAGTAGAAGAGATTAAACAGAAGGGAAGGAAGAAGACAAAGTTTAAGTAAGACAAATTGCAAGGTACATTAATATGAACATTACCACAACGTGGTATACCTGTGAGCCAGATATCGGGCCTCCCCCCATTAAGGAAAGATGTCCGAGACCTGTCTCTATTTCCAAAAATAGGAAATATATACCTAAAAAGGTATGGCCTACGTGGGGGACGTGCACCATCACGAGAGGGAGGGGAGCAAGGACCAGCCCCAATCCACCGCCCTCTCCTGATCAATAGGCAATATACATTATACAGTGTATGAGAGAGGGGAGTTTCTATAATAACAAAAACAAAAGTTCGCAGCTCTATCTTGAGGTGGGGAGAAAAATCCCCCCAAAAAAATGAAAAATAGGGATAGGGGGGGACCTCAAAAAAAGAGAAAGTGCGAAACAGAGAACTGGGTAAGCAGGGCGTCCAGAACCAAAGCCTGACATGGCAAGTTCAGAGCCATGGCTTCCGTATCTTCTCCTGGAGTATTCTCACAAGTTCAAAGCCAAGTTCCTGATCAGGGGCATTCATCCCAGGATAGGTGGTCACGCGCAGCTCCGTGTGCATATGTGGCTCTGTCCCAACTGCAGGCGGCATGTCTGTGTTAGTGGTCAGGGGCTCTTCACAAAAAGTGGACAATCAGATGAGGTTCTGTAACATATGAGGAGAACGTTTCTCTCGGAATGCAGATCAAAGGCAAGACAGCTTCCTTTAGTGCCTTGGTGACACAGGACCCATGGGAGAGGTGGATGCAGGGCGTCTGCGGTCTCGTCTGCGGCTCCTACGGTTGGCCGTGAGCCAAGGCTGGGGTAGCTGTAAGTGAGGATGATCACTCGGACCTCTCCAGTCTGGGAAGTCCACCGGCTCCAGACCCAGGGTCTCTAGAAAAAATGGAAGGTCGTCCTTAGTGCGTAACGTGACATTCTTCCCCTCCTTGGTTGCTTGTAGATAGAAAGGGAAGCCCCAGCGGTAGGGTAGACCTGCCTTCTGAAGGGCCTCAAGCAGGGGCCGCAGGGCTCTGCGTTGCATGAGCGTGCGTCTTGAAATGTCCTGGTAAAAGTACAGGTGCGCTCCATCAAAATCAAAGTATTGCTTCCCACGCATTTTCTGCATAATTCTGTCTTTTAGTGTATATTTATGAAGCTTGCAGATGATATCTCTTGGGTTATCTGCATCTTGGGAGGGTGGTCTGAGGGCCCTATGAGCTCTGTCTATCTCCACAGGAGCCGTGGCAGGTAATCCCAGTATTTCTCGGAAGACGTCTACCAGCGTTCGAATAATATCCTTTGGTGCCGTGGCCTCCGGTAAACCGCGTATGCGTATATTTGCCCTCCTGCTGCGGTTTTCAAAGTCATCTAACTGACACAATAGGGCTTCTATTTTCTGATCCTGAGAGTTGCATCTGTCTTGTAGTTTAACAATAGTCGGCAGCACCTCATCCAGCCTCTGCTCCACAGTTTCCACCCTGTTTCCCAAGTGAGTAGTGTCTGTCTTGAGCTGGGCTATATCTTCCCTGAAGGCCTTCTCAACCCTGGCAGTGAATCTCTCTAGGTCTTCCTTGGTGGGGAGGGACCGGATATGGCGCTTTATGTCTCCTTCCCCTAAAAAATCCGCCATGTCAGGGCCCTGATCATGGGAGGCAGAGGATCCCGGGAGAGTGGAGGGGCTGTATCACTCACCAACCGCGGAGAAGAAATCTGGGAATGCTGGTGCTGCTGCTGCTGCGCCAGGGCCTTCTGTGGCTTTTGTTGTCTTGCCAGCCTTCGGCGTCGGCGCCATCTTGGAGGCCTCGTGTCCGGGCCTGGCGTTCGGGCCGAAATATGTCTCCAGCTGCTCCTGCCGTGAGCCCTCCACTCTAGAGTGCTGTGAGAGAGCCCTCCGTCCTTGCGACATGTTCTCCGGCGTTCCGGAGGCGATTTCTCCCCTCTATGCGGCTGGTAATGCGGCGGTGTATCGGGAGCTGAGGTAACACGCGTCCTCACTCCTCCATAGCCAGGCCACGCCCCCTGTGTTCTCTGTCACTTAATATACTTCAATCAAAAAAGATTTTAATCTTTTTTTTGGGGTTACTACCTTCTGCTAATCAAATCAGGCCTATACCGCTTGATACAGTTCACAATCATGTTACTACTACTAGAATAAAAAGCTCTTTTGACTGTAATATATCAAGTAAAAGTAATTTAGGCCTGTAAGAAAAGCTAATTACAAAATAAAAATCAGTACCACATCACATAAATACACAAAAATACATTAATGCTAATGTCACCTCTGAAAGATGTGGTTCTGTAACACCACATATTGCTTTAGGGCAGTGGTTCTCAACCTTTCTAGTGCCGTGACCCCTTGATTTAATTTCCCAAGTTGTGGGGATCCTTAACAGTAAAATTGTTTTCATAGCATGGGTTGTCAGCTGTTTTTTTCCCCATCCCTCTCTCTAGCCATCTTTCTTGTTCTCTCTCTTATTCTTTATCTCCCTTTTTCTTTGTTCCTCCCCCTCTTTTCCTCCCCCTTCCATGTATTCTGTATTTTATTCCTTCTCTTACTCCTTGGTGGGGGGTGGGGGTGGGGGGTAATGGGATCAGTGGCAGTGCTGGGGGGAGTTCTGATTAGCCAACTTAGTTGCTCTTGATCAAGGTCATCCACTGATCTGAGTACTGTAGTGGGGAATTTTAATGGCAACTATAATCACAGGTTGTGTTACTCACTGGGTCTCTGACTTTGTGGTGTCTTGTAGCAGTGACACCTATGCTGAAATCAGGAGATAGGGTCTCCTCCAGCCCCTCCCACTTCACATCACCAGTCAGCTGACCTCTAGTCTCTGCCCCACAGTCATGCCGTAAATTGAATGGGCCGCTGCCATGAGGCTGAGTGGGCGGCCGCAGGCTCCAGGAACAGCCCAGCTGGGCGGCCACAGGCTCCAGGAACAGCTCTGCTGGGCGCAGGCAAAAAGGCTGGGAGAGAGATGTGGGCTTCAGGAACAGCTCAGGATTCAGTGACCCCTGGTTAATCATCTTTCGAACCCCGAGGGGGTCCCGACCCCCAGGTTGAGAACCACTGCTGTAGGGCATCCCCCAAACGTGTAGTTTAATGGATTTGTGTACACCCTCAAAGCCTTATTAAAGTGACCATCAAAAATGGTCCACTATTGACTTTGGCGGATTAAAAAAAAATGTTTGAAAATGTAGGGTCAAATGGAATTTTAGCACATTTTCTCATCCTTATTCTATATTTGATCTATGATATCACGTATGGACTTTCATCTCCAATGGGATCTGGTATGACTTTACACAAACTGTACTGTCTGTTATGGTTACCATTGCTTTGTAATGTAATGAAATGTTTGGTATATACATCATTTCCAGTAAAGTGACATATAAATGTATTACATTTTGTATACAGTATATAGTAGCACGGCTTTGTGGCTTGGTAAAGGCACGCACTCAAAACCAGTTGAATTTTTGGCTTGCTTTAGGATTGACACTGAAAAGTCATTAAACTATCACTGGTTTCTGCAGTCACTATGTTAATATAGTGTGCGCACGTGTGATCTAAATCTTAATCTAAATGTAAAGTAAGTTTTAGGTAGCCCCATAAAATATAGGATGAACCTCGGTGCCTGTGTGGAAGAAGAAGAAATTATCCATTCTCTGTATTAACCACCTCAATACTGGGCACTTTCACCCCCTTCCTTCCCAGACCAATTTTCAGCTTTCAGTGCTCTCTCACTTTGAATGACAATTACTCAGTCATGCTACACTGTACCCAAATGAAATTTTTATCATTTTGTTCACACAAATAGAGCTTTCTTTTGGTGGTATTTATTCACCACTTTATTTTTTGTGATATAAGCGAAAAAAGAGCGAATATTTTGAAAAAAAAAACAAAATTTTATACTTTCTCTTTTAAAAGAAACCAAAAAAATTTAATTTTGTCGAAAATTTAGGCAAAAATGTATTCTACCACATGTCTTTGGTAAAAAATCCTGATAATTGTATGATCATTGGTTTGTGTGAAAGTTATAGAGTCTACAAGCCATGCTACGCATTATTGAAAATGTATCAATCCTAATGCACTGATGGCCTAATGCACTGATCTCATTTCTTGAGGCCCTAAAATGTCAGGACAGTACAATAACCCCCCCAAAAGACCCCTTTTTGGAAAGAAGACAGTCTGAGGTATTTAGTAAGAGGCATAGTGAATTTTTTGAAGTTGAAATTTTTTCCCCACAATGCTTTGGAAAATTAAGAAATATAGATTTTTTTTTTCTTCACTGAATTGTCATATTTACAAGTTATTTCTCACACACAGTGCAGGCATAATTGCAATTACACCCCAAAATACATTCTGCTATTCGTCCTGAGTATGGCGATACCCCATGTGTGAGACTTTTCCACAGCCTGGCCACATACAGAGGCCCAACATCCATATAGCACCATCAGGCGTTCTAAAGGCATAAATTACACATTTCATTTACCTTTCATACCTATCACATTTTTGAAGGCCCTGGAGCACCAGGACAATGGAATTACCCACAAAATGACCCCATTTTGGAAAGAAAACAACCCAATGTATATTCTATGAGGCATACTGAGTCTTTTGAACATGTAATTTCTTCCCACAAGTTTTTGGAAAATGTGGAAAGAAAATGAAAACCTATTTTTTTCTCACAAAGTTGTCAATTTAGAAGATCTTTCTAACACATAGCATGTACATAGCCAAAATGACACCCCAAAATACATTCTGCTATTCGTCCTGAGGATGGCGATACCCCATGTGTGAGATTTTTCCACTACCTGGCCACATACAGAGGCCCAACATGCAAGTAGCACCTCCAGGCTTCTAACACATAGCATGTACACACCAAGAATTACACCCCAAAATACATTCTGCTGAGCAAAAGGTAAAAAAAAAAGCTCACCTGTGGTTTTAGCAGGCAGGAATACCGTTCCAGAGCAGCCAAAGCATTTGTCCAGACAGCCAAAGGAAATGTCCAGGAATTGCCCAGGCAGCAGACAGATATGGAAAAGTATGAACATGGTTCAGTACAGTCCAAGGTTTAGCAGGCAGTTCAGGTAACAGGCATAGGCATGGCCAGTCCAGGTGGTAGGCAAAGGCATGGCAAGATCATGTGGCAGGCAAATGCATGGCAAGGTCATGTGGCAGGCAAAAGGCATGGCCAGTTCAGGTGGCAGCAGGCAGCACTTTGTACATTGGGCCTTGGTCAGGTAAGACCTGAGGACAGGGGTAGAGGCTTCTTCCCACCCAAATCTCTACGAAGCCTCCGAGTCTCCAGACCCTAATCCGAGAAAACTAAAAACCCGGAGAAAAATGTTTTCTCCACTCGGAAAACCTTTTCTGGAGCCCCTCACATATGTGAGACCCCTGTGCTGTACAGTGGCAGGGCAAATGATCAGTTCAGGAGGCAGGCAAAAATCATGGTCATTTAACACTCCGGGTCAATTCACGTTGAAGGCAGAAAGATGTTTGGCAGAGGCATAGTCGTTAACAGTCCGGGTCAATTTACGTTGAAGGCAGAAACATGTTTGGCAGAGGCATAGTCGTTAACAGTCCGGGTCATTCACAGAAATGGCAGATAGTGGAAAAAAATCACCTTCACTGTACTAATAGTGTAGTGAAGTATGATAGCTCCAATAGCATGTTCCAATACAGAGCCCTGGCTCGGAGGGACATTGGGGACAGTAGTATCGGGTGTCAAGGCGAATTCCTCTACTTGCACATACACAACATTTTTTTGGGGGGTTTGCGACCTGTTTGGGTAAGAGGGAGGATTTCGGGAAAGTGCCTTTCATGGAGTCTGGCTAACGCAGCGAATTAGTTGAGGGGCTTGGCCTTGGGGATAGAGAAGGGCTGTGAAAACTTCTTCTTGGAATTTTAGATAGGGTAGGGAACTTTGGGTGCACTTAGAAAAAATGATATAGGAATTAAATAGGGCAAGTTGCATCAAATAAATGGCGACTTTCTTGTACCAAAATAGTGATCTCCTGGTGGCCAAGTAGGGCTGCATCATCTGGTCGTTCATATCCACCCCCCCCCCATGTATAGGTTGTACTCATGCACACATTTTGGCTTCTGTATGGGGCCTCCTCTTCTCTGAAGTTCCACCAAGGTGTCGTCATGTATTGTTGAAAGGATGTAGACATCTCTTTTTTTTATCTCTCCACTTCACCGCTAGTACTTCTTCAGTTCGCATACTGGCCATTTCACCCTGCTTCAATTTCTTGGCGACCAATCTTTGTGGGAAGCCTTTGCGGTTGGTCCGTGCTGTCCCACAGGCCACAGTGTTCTTCAGGTACAAATGGCGGAAAAGTGGGAGACTAGTGTAGAAATTGTCTACGTAAAGGTGGTAACCTTTCCCAAGTAATGGTTGGATCAGCTGCCAGACAATTTTGCCACTTGTTCCCATGTAGGTAGGGCATCCAGGGGGGTTTAGCTGTCTGTCTTTTCCCTCATAAATCATAAAATCATATGTGTAACCCGTGGCCCTGTCACACACCTTATAAAATTTTACCCCACGTCTGGCTCTTTTACTGGGGAGGTATTGTTTTATTCCCAGTCTTCCGGTGAAGTGCACCAGGGATTCATCCACACATATGTTTCTATCAGGGGTAAACATCTCCTTGAAGCTGGCGCAAAAAAAATTGATTAGGGGCCGAATTTTGAATAACTTATCGTAACTGGGATGATTTTGAGGGAGGCATTGGGCATTGTTATTGAAGTGTAAAAATCTCATGATCATCTCATAACGGGTTCTGGGCATAAATGACGAATAGATCGGCATGTGGTGGATAGGTTGGGTAGACCAGTAGGAATGGAGTTCATTTTTTTTTGTCAGCCCCATGTTGAGGGTTAGGCCAAGGAAAATTTTAAATTCTTCTACGGTGAGGGGTTTCCAAACAAAAGGACAGGCATATGAGGAACTGGGATTGTTGGCTATGTGTTGGCTGGCGTATAGATTACATTGCTCCACAATGTAGGTTAGGAGATCATTGGTAAAAAATAAATGAAAATAATAAAGTGGGGTTACATTTTCCGTCTGCATCTGAGGGCCTGGCTGGGCTGTGAAAAGGGGTATTACAGGTTCTACTGATGTATCGGGCAGCCATGTTGGATACAGTAGAACATCTGGGAGGCTAGTATGGGCACTGCCTCGTTGATGGGATCCGTTGCTAGCATCTGGCCTATCTTCTAGGAAGGTTGCAGAAGTGCTGGTGGATGCCCGCCTATCCCGAAGTGCTGCGCTGCTGGTGGATGCCCTGGAGTGCTGCGCTACTGGTGGATGCCTGCATATCATCCTGGAGTGCTGGGCTGCTGGTGGATGCCTGCATATCATCCTGGAGTGCTGCGCTGCTGGTGGATGCCTGCTGGTGGATGCTCTGGAGTGCTGCACTGCTGGTAAATGCCTCCTCCTGCTCATTTCTCCTGATTCTCCTTGTTAGGATTGTATCTTCCTCTGTTTCCAACTCGGAGCCACTGCTTTCCACTGGCTCATAGTCACTATCCGAGTCTGACGGAGAGAATTCCCCGCTACTCTCGTCCGACATACTCTGGAGTATTTGGAGAGCCTCCTCTGCGCTGTAAGACCTTTTTGTCATGTTGGCGTGCAGATGTGTCAGATGGCAGGTGGCAGATGTGCCAGATGGTGGGCGGCTGTACCAGATGGTGGGTGGCTAGATGTGCCTGATGTTGGCGGGCACATGTGCCTGATCGTGGGCAGATGGCGGCTGGCAGATGTGCCTGATGATGACGGGCGGGCAGATGTGTCAGCTGATGACGGTCTGATGTGTCAGCTGATGACAGGCTGATGTGTCAGCTGATGACGGGCTGATGTGTCAGCTGATGACGGGCTGATGTGTCAGCTGATGACGGTGTCAGATGGCGGGCGACAGATGTGCCTGATGACTGGCGGGCAGATGTGCCTGATGACTGGCGGGCAGATGTGCCTGATGACTGGCGGGCAGATGTGCCTGATGACTGGCGGGCAGATGTGCCTGATGACTGGCGGGCAGATGTGCCTGATGACTGGCGGGCAGATGTGCCTGATGGCAGGCGGGCAGATGTGCCTGATGGCAGGCAGGCGGGCAGATGTGCCTGATGGCAGGCAGGCGGGCAGATGTGCCTGATGGCAGGCGGGCAGATGTGCCTGATGATGATGGTGGGCGGCTAAGGTGTCAGCTGTTGATGGGCTGATGTGTTAGCTGTTGACGGTGTCAGATGTGCCTGATGACTGGCGGGCAGATGTGCCTGATGGCAGGCGGGCAGATGTGCCTGATGGCAGGCGGGCAGATGTGCCTGATGGCAGGCAGGCAGATGTGCCTGATGGTGGGCGGCTGATGTGTCAGCTGTTGACGGGCTGATGTGTTAGCTGTTGACGGGCTGATGTGTTAGCTGTAGACGGTGTCAGATGTGCCTGATGACTGGCGGGCAGATGTGCCTGATGACTGGCGGGCAGATGTGCCTGATGACTGGCGGGCAGATGTGCCTGATGACTGGCGGGCAGATGTGCCTGATGACTGGCGGGCAGATGTGCCTGATGACTGGCGGGCAGATGTGCCTGATGGCGGGCGGGCAGATGTGCCTGATGGCGGGCGGGCAGATGTGCCTGATGGCGGGCGGGCAGATGTGCCTGATGGCGGGCGGGCAGATGTGCCTGATGACGACGGGCTGATGTGCCGGCTGTTGGCGGACAGATGTTCACTGACAGGTGTTTTCACTGTTTGGGGACACTGTGTTTTGGGGACACTGTGTTTTGGGGACACTATCTGGGTGATCAGTGGGTAAACAGCAGACAAACAGCTTTATTACTCACTGATCTCCTGGCTGCAGCACAGATCTCTCTTCCTCTCCTCACTGACAGGCTCTGTGTGAGGAGAGGAAGAGATGAGAGCAGTTACTACGCTCTCTAATTACATTACATGACGACTGTGATTGGACACAGTCGTCATGTGATCAGGAGGGCCAATCACAGGGCCCTCCTGTGTTGTGCTGTCTCTGGGGGACACAGGCAGATCGGGATCGTGGCGGCGCAATCTCCTGTCATCTGCCACCCCCTCCCCCTTGTTTACTATACGATGGCTGTGATTACACACAGCCATCGTGCGGATCAGGAGGGCAAATCACATTGCCCTCCTGCCGCTCTGAGATGCGGCGTGTCCAAGTGACACGCGCGCATCGGGATTGCACGGCTGCGCGGGAGCGCGCCCGCGTGATCCCGCTCCTTCTGAAGGACGTTCGGGAATGTCCAGTCAGAAGGAGGGAGCTCCCACCCGGCCGTATATGTGCAGTGGCCGGGTGGGAAGTGGTTAAACAATTTTATTGACAAAATGTTGTAAAACACCTTCTACACATTTCATTCCACTAGAAGGGCAATTTCAGGATTGGTGTAAAGATGACTAGATGGCTACAATGAGAAAAATATGAAAACTATTTTGGTTATTGTGCACTATATGTATTCCATATTAAACCATAAACATTGGTGTAAACTACAAAAAAAAAAAACGAGAAGGAGAACCTGGTCGTGTAACCTGCCAAAGAAACATACCCAGTTCTCCTTTAACCACCTCAATATTGGACACTTTTACCCCCTTCCTGCCCAGGTCATTTTTAGGTTTTCAACACTGTCGCACTTTGAATGACAGTTACTCAGTCATGCAGCACCGTACCCAAATTACATTTTTATCATTTTTTGAGACAGAGCTTTTTGTTGGTGGTATTTTTTTTTTAACAGCAAAAGGTTTTTTTATTTTCAAAAACAAATCAGCATTACAAAACCGTCAGTGTGCGACATTGAATATCTAAGTCCTCACAGCATTATAATAAAACATCTGTTCAATAATACAGTATCTTACAAGTACATCTTTGTAAGTTCCCTGTATACCCGTTAGGATATAAGAGGGGTAATGAGTTATCCGCTTAACAGTGGTGTGCAATTCAGATATTACATATATTCTCCTATTTACATCTGCAGCAGAGTATATAGTCTTATTCACAGTCTCCCCCTAGTCTTTTACCGCCCAGTCCCTCCCCCCCCCCCCAATCCGATAAATTCTGAGGATGCCCCCGTCCACTTTTACCCCTAAAGATAAGCAGCTAGCCCAATCTCTACCGCCCATGGGTCCATCCAGTGAATGAATCCGTCAGATCTGAATCACCCATTCATCAGTAAGACCCGACAGTGCCCCGCGCCGAGGGGGGGCATCGCCCCTGACCGCGAGGGGGGAGTCCATCAGTAGGTCCCCCACTCCCGGTCCCTCAGCCACGAGCCGCCTCCCAGGTCGACCAGACCCTGTCAAATTTAGCCGGACACTGCCTGCTCTCATACGTGAGTTTGTACAGTGGCAGCACCGAGTTTACCGCTTTCTTCCAGGAGCTAACAGTGGTGGTTCAGCCGACTTCCAATGTAGCATTATCTCCCTCCTAGCATAGAATAGCAGGAATGTAACAGAGAGTTTGGTGTATCTGTCCCCCTCCACATCTCCAATATAGCTCAGCAGAAGCAGCATAGGGTCAAGCGTTAGATTGAGGTCCCATATGTCAATAAGTACCCCTGTCACCCCCTCCCAATACGGCCCGAGCTTCGGGCATGCCCACACCATGTGCCAGAATGTGCCTTCTCCGGTCCTGCAGCGGGGGCATAGGGGGTCAATGTGGGGATAAATTCTGGCCATCCTGTGTGGAGTGAAATATGCCCTATGGAGAAATTTTAGTTGTATAAATCTGTCCTTAGCTGCTATTACAGTTGGGATGTAGGTTGAGACAATGTCCTCCCATTCGTCATCTCCCAGTGCCGGAATATCCACCCTCCATTTATCAAATGCCCGAGTGAGCTTGACGTCATGTGCTACCATCAGATACATATACAGTGTGGACAGGGGCTTCCCCATCACGCCCGAAGTCAGAAGTCGCTCAACCGAGTCCGGTTCCAGAGTGAGTCTTTCCGGGAACTGTGCCCTCATTGCGTGTCTCAGTTGCCAATATCTGAACTCAAAGGATCGGGGTAGGGAGTACTGCTGTTTAATGTCCTGAAATGACATGAGTTTCCCATTGGCTGTGATGTGTTTTAGGGTGGTCATTCCCCGTGCAGCCCAGTAGGAGGGGTCTGGCATGTCATAGAGATGTGGGAGGGTGGGATTGCACCAAAGCGGTGTGTGTGGGGAAACCCTATTCGGCTCGTCATAAATAGCCCTAGCTTCCCTCCAGGCTCTAATGGTGGTTTTCATCAGTGTTGTCAGAGGGTACGGTGCTTTAGGACATCTATAGACTAGGTTTGACAAAGCCGCATAGGAGCCAACGACAGCAGCCTCCAGCCCGACTGCAGGGTTCTGTCTGGGCTGGGAGAACCACCAGCGCACCGTGACCAACACGGCAGCCCAGTAGTATATCAAAAAATTTGGAAGGGCAAGTCCCCCCCCCCGAGAGGGGGGGGGACTTGCAAATAGAGTATCCTCTTTGCCACTCTGGGTGTCCCCCCAGCCCAGATGAAAGAGGTCAGAATCCCCTCCAGACGTCTAAAAAAGGACCTAGGTATATGGGAGGGTGTGTTGCGAAAGAAGTAGAGGAATTTTGGAAGAAACACCATTTTAATCAGATTTATTCTTCCCACAGGGGTTAGTGGAAGGGAACGCCAAGCCACACATTTCTCTGTAAGCCGGGAGAGGAGAGGCTGCACATTTTTTTCCATAAATTCATGGGTGGTGTTGCTAATTTTGATGCCCAGATAGGTAAACTCACTCACCCACTGAAGTGGGGTAGCCGTATCCACCCTGGGAAGCGAGGGGTGGAGCGGGAACAGGACAGACTTATCCCAATTAATGCGGACCCCTGAAAACCGAGCGAAGTTCTCAAATAAGCCCAGTGCCTTCTGCAGTGACCGGTGAGGGTCAGCGAGGTAAAGCAATGTGTCGTCCGCATATAGGGACACTTTTTCTTCTATTGTGCCTACTGGAATCCCCCTCACCCCAGCCTCCTCCCTCAGGGCAATGGCCAGAGGCTCTATCGCTAGGGCGAAGAGTCCCGGCGACAAGGGGCACCCCTGACGAGTTCCCCTCTCCAGAGGAAAGGTTTCAGAAAGGGCTCCATTTGTACGGACCCTTGCTTTGGGATTGGCATAGAGCATACGTATCCATGTCAGAAATTTTGGACCAAATCCAAATTTCGACAGAACCCCCCATAAGAACTCCCATTCTACGGAGTCGAAGGCCTTTTCGGTGTCCAGGGATACCACCACTCCTGCCGTGTCTGCCTGGGCCCTATCCATATGGGTGAAAAGCCTTCTAATGTTGATGTCTGTCCCCCTCCCCGGCATGAACCCCGTTTGGTCTGGGTGTATCAGGGCCGCTATTACTGTGTTAAGCCTCCTGGCCAGCACTTTGGCCAGGAGCTTTGCGTCCACATTAATGAGAGAGATAGGGCGGTAGGAGGAACACAGGGTCAAGTCTTTACCCGGCTTGGGTATCACGACCACAACCGCCTCGCTTAATGAGCTCGGAAGCATCTCCAGGCGTTGGGCCTCCATAAACATATTATGTAGTTTCCCCGTCAGCTCCTCTGCATATTGCTTATAGAACTCGACGGGTATTCCGTCCGGGCCTGGAGATTTGCCCGCCTGGAGGGTCTTAAGAGCCTTCAGCAGTTCATCTGTGGTGATAGGGGTATCAAGACTGTCGCGGTATTTTGCAGTGAGAACCGGGAAGTCAAGGGGCTCTAGATAGGTGGTCAACTCCTCCTTAGTGTAGGTGGCCCTGGAGCTATAAAGATTTTTATAAAAGGAGGCGAAACAGTCGTTTATCTCGTCTGGGTCATCTCTGAGTCTTCCATCAGAACCCCTTATGTGTGGTATACACCCATCCCCCCTGCTGTTCCCTGGACAACCATGCCAGTAGCTTCCCGGACCTCTCGCCCTGCTCAAATATGCGGTGTGTCTGAGCGATTGTTGGTGGTATTTAATCACCACAATGTGTTTTATTTTTTGCTATATAAATGAAAAATTTAAACAAAAACAAGTTTTTCTTGTTCTTTCTTCAAAAATATTTTCTTCAAAAAATATAGGCCAAAATGAATTCTACTACTTTTCTTTGGTAAAAATAACCCAAATAAGTGTAAAATTTACAGTCTATGGTATATACAGCATTTATTTGAAAATTGATCAATCTTGATGTACTGACTGCCTGTCTCATTTCTTGAGGCCCTAAAAGGCCAGGACAGTACAAATACCTCCCAAATGACCGAATTTTAAAAAGAAGACAGTCAAAGGTGTTTAGTAAGAGGCATGGTGAGTATTTTTTAAGTTGCAATTTTTTGCCACAATTTTTTGTAAAATTAAGAAATTAAAATCTTTTTATTTCACAAAGTTGTCATTTTGCCAAGTTGTCTCACATGCTGCATAGGCATACTTATAATTACACCCCAAAACCCATTCTGTTATGTTTCCCAAGTATTGGGATACCACATGTGAGACTTTTTCACCGTCTGCAGCCCTGGCCAAAAGTTTTGAGAATGACACAAATATTAATTTTCTACTGCTTCAGTGGTTTTAGATCTTTTTGTCAGATGTTACTGTGGTATACTGAAGCATTACAAGCATTTCATAAGTACCAAATGCTTTTATTGCCAATTACATTAAATGTATGCAAAGAGACAATATTTGCAGTGTTGACCCTTCTTTTTCAAGACCTTTGCAATTTGCCCTGGCATGCTGTCAATCAACTTCTGGGCCACATCCTGATTGATGGCAGCCCATAATCAATGCTTGAAGTTTGTCAGAATTTGTGTTTTACACCTGACTCTTGAGGATTAACCACAAGTTCTCAATGGGATTAAGGTCTGGGGAGTTTCCTGGCCATGGACCCAAAAGTTTAATGTTTTGTTCCCCAAGCCACTTAGTTATTGCTTTTGCCTTATGCTGGAAAAGGCATTGTTCCTCACCAAACTGTTCTTGGATGATTGGGAGAAGTTGCTCTCAGAGGATGTTTTTGTACCATTCTTTATTCATGGCTATGTTCTTAGGCAAAATTGTGAGTGGCAAAATTGGCAACCCCACAAATGAATGGTCTCAGGATGCTTTACTGTTGGCATGCAACAGGACTTTGGTACCACTCACCTTTTCTTCTCCGGACACGTTTTTTTTTGGATGCCCCAAACAATTGGAAGGGGGATTCATCAGAGAAAATTACTTTACCCCAGTCCTAAGCAGTCCAATCTCTGTACCTTTTTACAGAATATCAGTCTGTCCCTGATGTTTATCCTGGAGAGAAGTGTTTTCTTTGCTGCCCTTCTTGACACCAGGCCATCCTCCAAATGTCTTTGCCTCACTGTGTGTGCAGATGTACCCACACCTGCCTGCTGTGATTCCTAAACAAACACTGCACTGGTGGCGCCCTGATCCCGCAGCTGAATCAACTGTAGGAGACAGTCCTGGTGCTTGCTGGACTTTCTTGGGCATCCTGAAGCCTTCTTCACAACAATTGAACCTCTCTCCTTGAAGTTCTGGATGATCTGATAAATTGTTGATTTAGATGCAATCTTAGTTGCAGCAATATCCTTGCCTGTTAATCCCTTTTTGTGCAAAGCATGATGACTGCATGTGTCTCCTTGCAGGTAACCATGGTTAACAGAGGAAGAACAATGGTTTTATGCACCACCCTCCTTTTAAACCTTCCAGTCTGTTCTAATTCAATCAGCATTACAGAGTGATTTCCAGGCTTGTCCTCATCAACACTGACACCTGTGTTAACGAGAGAATCGCTGACATGTCAGCTGATCCTTTTGTGGCAGGGCTAAAATGCAGTGGAATTTTTTTGGGCTGGGATTACCGTATATACTCGAGTATAAGTCGAATTTTTCAGCACATTTTTTTGTGCTGAAAGTGCCCCCCTCGACTTATACTGGAGTCAAGCACTTTTATGCAGCAAAAAATGTCATTTTCCGAACCGACTTTGGGGCCTCATATCTCAGGGCCACTTGGAGCTAGAAACCCCAAATTTGGTGAGCAAACCTAGTGGACCTAGTTCCACAACATATCCAAAGCTGAAGTTCCTAGCACTAAGTGGCCCCGAGATACAGGGCCCCAAAATCGGTTCGGAAAATGTCATTCTCTGCTGCAGAAAAGTGCTTGACATTTTCTGAACCGACTTTGGGGCCCTATATCTCAGGGCCACTTGGTGCTAGGAACCCCAAATTTGGTGTGCAAACCCAGTGGACCTGGTACCATAACATATCCAAAGCTTGGGTTCCTAGCACCAATTGGCCCTGAGATACGGGGCCCCAAAACTGGTTCGGAAAATGTCATTCTCTGCTGCAGAAAAGTGCTTGACATTTTCTGAACTGATTTTTGGGGCCCTGTATCTCGTGGCCACTTGGTGCTAGAAACCCCAGCTTTGGAAATTGTATGGTGCTAGTTCCACTGGGTTTGCATACCAAATTTGGGGTTCTTAGCTCTAAGTGGCCCCGAGATACAGGGCCTCAAATTCGGTCAACTGTGTCTATCTGCAGCAATGTCATTTCGGGACCCTTTGGGTTCAGAGACCCCAAATTTTGGCTGCAGCTAGGGGGCATCTAGGAACCCTTAACTACTGAGTTCAGGGGACCTATGGCTGCAAATGGGCACAGTGAGGCATGCAAATGGGCACAGTGATGCTGCAAATGGGCATTGTTGACCCTCTTTTCCACTTACAGTAGCTGTGCATTTCTTACCCTCGTCTTATACTCGGGTCAATACGTTTTTCCCATTTTTTTTGTGGTAAATTAGGGCCTCGACTTATACTCGGAACGACTTATACTCGAGTATATACGGTAAGTTCATTTTCATTGCAAAGAGGGACTTTGCAATTGCAATTCATCTGATCACTCTTCAGAACACTCTGGAGTATATGTAAATTGCCATCATAAAAAGTGAGGAAATTAATATTTGTGCCATTCTGAAAACTTTTGGCCAGGGCTGTAGATGTATAAAAATGCCCAAAAATCCAAGGAGTGCCTTTGAGCTTTCAAAGAGCATAAATTGCACATCTAATGTCCTGACTACCTATCACATTTTTGGAGGCCCTGAAGCACCAGGGCAATGGAAACACCCTCAAAATGACCATTTTTTTTTAAAGCAAACCCCCTAACTCACTTTCTAAGAGGCATTCTGAGTCTTTGCAAAATGTTATTTTGTTTGCCACAATTTTTTGAAAGTGTGGAAAGAAAAGAAAAAGTTGTCAGTCGTTAACATATTTCTTAGCAATACCACATATGTGGGAGCTTTTCAATATCTGGACTGATTATGTACCCAGCATTGCAACCTGTATAACATAAAAAGTGGTGAATCAATATAGCATAGTGTAGCTTGTGGAAGGCGTACGTGTATCCTGTGGCCCTCGCGGAAGGCATAAGTGTATCCTGGGGTCCTTGCGGAAGGCATACGTTTATCCTGTGGCCCTTTCACAGAGTTTGTACAACTTCACCCCATATATGGCCCTTTTACTGGTGATGTACTGTTTGATGCACAGCCTGCTGATAAAATGGATGAGGGACTCATCAACGCAGATACAGTCAGGTCCATAAATATTGGGACATCAACAATTCTAGTCTTTTTGGCTCTATACAGCACCACAATGGATTTGAAATGAAACAAACAAGATGTGCTTTAACTGCAGACTTTTGGCTTTAATTTGAGGGTATTTACATCCAAATCAGGTGAATGGTGTAGGAATTACAACAGTTTGTATATGTGCCTCCCACTTTTTAAGGGACCAAAAGTAATGGGACAGATTAACAATCATCCATCAAGCTTTCACTTTTTAATACTTGGTTGCAAATCCTTTGCAGTCAATTACAGCCTGAAGTCTGGAAAGCATAGACATCACCAGACGCTGGGTTTCATCCCTGGTGATGCTCGGCCAGGCCTCTACTGCAACTGTCTTCAGTTCCTGCTTGTTCTTGGGGCATTTTCCCTTCAGTTTTGTCTTCAGCAAGTGAAATGCATGCTCAATCGGATTCAGGTCAGGTGATTGACTTGGCCATGCATAACATTCCACTTCTTTCCCTTAAAAAACTCTTTGGTTGCTTTCGCGGTATGCTTCGGGTCATTGTCCATCTGCACTGTAAAGTGCCGCCCAATGAGTTCTGAAGCATTTTGCTGAATGTGAGCAGATAATATTGCCTGAAACACTTCAGAATTCATCCTGCTGCTTTTGTCAGCAGCCACATCATTAATAAATACAAGAGAACCAGTTCCATTGGCAGCCATACATGCCCACGCCATGACACTACCACCACCATGCTTCACTGATGAGGTGGTATGCTTTGGATCATGAGCAGTTCCTTTCCTTCTCCATACTCTTTTCATCACTCTGGTACAAGTTGATCTTGGTCTCATCTGTCCATAGGATGTTATTCCCGAACTGTGAAGGCTTTTTTAGATGTTGTTTGGCAAACTCTAATCTGGCCTTCCTGTTTTTGAGGCTCACCAATGGTTTACATCTTGTAGTGAACCCTCTGTATTCACTCTGGTGATGTCTTCTCTTGATTGTTGACCTTGACACACATACACCTACCTCCTGGAGAGTGTTCTTGATCTGGCCAACTGTTGTGAAGGGTGTTTTCTTCACCAGGGAAAGAATTCTTCGGTCATCCATCACAGTTGTTTTTCCCGTGGTCTTCCGGGTCTTTTGGTGTTGCTGAGCTCACCGGTGCGTTCTTTCTTTTTAAGGATGTTCCAAACAGTTGATTTGGCCACACCTAATGTTTTTGCCATCTCTCTGATGGGTTTGTTTTGTTTTTTTAGTCTAATGATGGCTTGCTTTACTGATAGTGACAGCTCTTTGGATCTCATATTGAGAGTTGACAGCAACAAATTCCATATGCAAATAGCACACTTTAAATGAACTCTGGACCTTTTATCTGCTTCTGATTCCCTCATTATCCTTGTAAATGGGATAATGAGGGAATAACGCACACCTGGCCATGGAACAGCTGAGAAGCCAATTGTCCCATTACTTTTGGTCCCTTAAAAAGTGGGAGGCACATATACAAACTGTTGCAATTCCTACACCGTTCACCTGATTTGGATGTAAATACCCTTAAATTAAAGCTGAAAGTCTGCAGTTCTTGTTTGTTTCATTTCAAATCAATTGTGGTGGTGTATAGAGCCAAAAAGATTAGAATTGTGTTGATGTCCCAATATTTTTGGACCTGACTGTATGTACGTCAGGAATATACAACTGAGAAAATTCCTGGGGCAAGAAATAATTCCAGGGAAAAAATGAATAAGTGAACAAATTTTCTAAAGTTTGTCATCTTCAGGGTGAATTCAGGGAGGACACAATGTATAGTCGCTAAAATGGAGGAACTATGCAATCACTTCATATCGTGTCCTTGGCATAATGGATGAGTACATTGGAATATGATGAATGGGGTGCGTGGACCAGTAAGAGTATATTTCATTTTTTTTGTGAGCCCCATATTTACTGTAAGGCCCAAAAAGATTTTGAATTGTTTCACTTTGACAGAGGCATGGTGAGTATTTTGCAGCTCTCATTTGTTTTTGAAAATGAAGAAAGACAAAAAAAAAAAAATTTTTTTTCTTTTTTTAATTTTCAAAACTTTGTGACAAAAAGTGAGGTCTGCAAAATACTCACTATACCGCTCAGCAAATAGCTTTGGGTGTCTACTTTCCAAAATGGGGTCATTTGTGGGGGTTTTGTGCCACCTGGGCATTCCATGGCCTCCGAGACTGTGATAGGCAGTGAAGAGTGAAATCAAAAATTTACGCCCTTAGAAAGCCTGAAGGCGGTGCTTGGTTTTCGGGGTCCCGTACGCGGCTAGGCTCCCAAAAAGTCTCACACATGTGGTATCCCCATACTCAGGAGAAGCAACAGAATGTATTTTGGGGTGTAATTTCACATATTCCCATGGCATGTTTGAGCAATATATCATTTAGTGACAACTTTGTGCAAAAAAAAAAAAAAAATGTGTCTCTTTCCCGCAACTTGTGTCACAATATAAAATATTCCATGGACTCGACATGCCTCTCAGCAAATAGCTTGGGGTGTCTACTTTCCAAAATGGGGTCATTTGGGGGGGGGGTTGAACTGTCCTGGCATTTTATGCACAACATTTAGAAGCTTATGTCACACATCACCCACTCTTCTAACCACTTGAAGACAAAGCCCTTTCTGACACTTTTTGATTACATGAAAAAATTATTTTTTTTTGCAAGAAAATTACTTTGAACCCCCAAACATTATATATTTTTTTAAAGAAAATGCCCTACAGATTAAAATGGTGGGTGTTTCAAACACACTATATTGCCCAAATGTTTGATGAAATAAAAAAGATGATCTTAGGACGAGTACATGGATACCAAACATGACATGCTTTACAATTGCGCACAAACGTGCAGTGGCAACAAAATAACTACATTTTTAAAAGCCTTTAAAAGCCTTTACAGGTTACCACTTTAGATTTACAGAGGAGGTCTACTGCTAAAATTACTGCCCTCGATCTGACCGTCGCGGTGATACCTCATATGCATGGTGCAATTGCTGTTTACATTTGACGCCAGACCGACGCTTGCGTTCGCCTTAGAACGAGAGCAGGGGGGACGGGTGCTTTTTTTTTTTTTTTTTTTCTTTATTATTTTTTTGCTTTTTTATCTTATTTTTAAACTGTTCCTTTCATTTTTTATTTTTTTTTAAATTATTTTTATTGTTATCTCAGGGAATGTAAATATCCCCTATGATAGCAATAGGTAGTGACAGGTACTCTTTTTTTGAAAAAATTGGGGTCTATTAGACCCTAGATTTCTCCTCTGCCCTCAAAGCATCTGACCACACCAAGATCGGTGTGATAAAATGCTTCCCCAATTTCCCAATGGCGCTATTTACATCCGGCGAAATCTAAGTCATAAAATGCTCGTAGCTTCCGGTTTCTTAGGCCATAGAGATGTTTGGAGCCACTCTGGTCTCTGATCAGCTCTATGGTCAGCTGGCTGAATCGCCGGCTGCATTCTCAGGTTCCCTGTTGAGACAGGAGAGCCAGAGAAAAACACGGAAGACGGTGGGGGGGGGCATTCTCTCCCACTGCTTGTAAAAGCAGTCTAGAGGCTAATTAGCCGCTAGGATTGCTTTTACATGAAAGCCGACCGCTGGCTGAAAAGAATGATACCAAGATGATACCTAAACCTGCAAGCATCATTCTGGTATAACCACTCAAAGTCGTGAATGGTGTACCTAAAGACAAAAAAATGGTTAACAATAAAGCACAGTAAACGGTAAAGTATAAAAAATTGCATACCTGAAAAGCAAACATGATAAAACATAATAACAATAAAACATTGCAGAATAGAATACAGTAAAAAAGAGCAGAACAATAGAGAGAATAGAGAGAGAGAAAACAATAAAACAACAACTATTATTTTTTATTTTATATTTTTGTTTGTGTTTTTTTTTTTTTTTTTACACTTTTTTTGTAACTGTAACTTTTATAACTGTAACCGGTTCCAGGTTCGGGTCTCTCAAAATGCGATGGCATCTTGGGAGACCCTGTGAAAGTGTGCCTAGTCTGTGCAATGCTGTACCCTACGCTAATACTCAACTAGTGCATAGTAGCGTTCAAAACATTCACCAATGCAAAGACCAGGATTGTCAGGACAGGAGGGACAATAATAGCGGGTGTCACGCCTATATCCGCGCTTGCTGCAGACACAACATCTTTTTTGGGGGGGTTTGTTTGGGTAGGGGTACTCGGGAGCACATAAAAATGCCTCTCATGCAGCCGACTGCATTTGGTTGGGGATGTGAATGGGGGAAGTACGGGCGCTGCAGAAGCGGTGGGTTCCCAATTAGGATTGGCGAATGCAGCAGGAAGGGCACTATGGGCATGACGGGCCTGTGTTTGTCTTTTTGGTGGCAGCGGGACACTACTTGTGCTTGCCACCTCACCAGCTTGAACTGCACTTATGGGACTCGCCACGTCACCAAGTGTTACTGCAGTGCTGGTTTGACTACGACCGGGGTGTACTATGCCGCTGGTGCTTGCCAGTTCACCAAAACGCTACCGAAAAAACTGTTAGCGATCGCAGGGATCAGGCCTGACTCTGCGAATGCTGCAGTTATGCATTTAGTGTTTTGTAAGTGACAGTGATCGATTGATACTGCACTTGGGTGGGCTGGGCTGGGCCGGGTGGAGGGGCAAAACGCAGGTGCTAGCAGGTATCTGGGCTGATCCCGCTAACACTGCGTTTTTGGGAACCCTAAACTGCTGGGGACGCCAGTATAGATCTGATCGGATCAGATATTGATCAGTTGCGATACTATACCACTAAGGGAGGTGTACGGTGCGTGCGTGGGTGTTAGCGCTACTGGCACTAACCTGACGCTGCCTGGGGCTGGTGCTTGCCAGTTCACCAAAACGCTACCAAAAAAACTGTTCGCAGAGTCAGGCCTGATCCCTGCGATCGCTAACGCTGCAGTTATGTGTTTAGTGTTTTGTAAGTGACAGTGATCGATCGATACTGCACTTGGGTGGGCTCGCCTGGGCGGAGGGGCAAAACGCAGGTGCTAGCTGGTATCTGGGCTGATCCCACTAACACTGCATTTTTGGGGACCCTAAACTGCTGGGGACGCCAGTATAGATCTGATCAGATATTGATCCGTTCAGATACTATACCACTAAGGGAGGTGTACGGTGCGTGCGTGGGTGTTAGCGCTACTGGCACTAACCTGACGCTGCCTGGGGCTGGTGCTTGCCAGTTCACCAAAACGCTACCAAAAAAACTGTTCGCAGAGTCAGGCCTGATCCCTGCGATCGCTAACGCTGCAGTTATGCGTTTAGTGTTTTGTAAGTGACAGTGATCGATCGATACTGCACTTGGGTGGGCTCGCCTGGGCGGAGGGGCAAAACGCAGGTGCTAGCTGGTATCTGGGCTGATCCCACTAACACTGCATTTTTGGGGACCCTAAACTGCTGGGGACGCCAGTATAGATCTGATCAGATATTGATCCGTTCAGATACTATACCACTAAGGGAGGTGTACGGTGCGTGCGTGGGTGTTAGCGCTACTGGCACTAACCTGACGCTGCCTGGGGCTGGTGCTTGCCAGTTCACCAAAACGCTACCAAAAAAACTGTTAGCGATCGCAGGGATCAGGCCTGACTCTGCGAACGCTGCAGTTATGCGTTTAGTGTTTTGTAAGTGACAGTGATCGATCGATACTGCACTTGGGTGGGCTGGTCCGGGCGGAGGGGCAAAACGCAGGTGCTAGCAGGTATCTGGGCTGATCCTGCTAACACTGCGTTTTTGGGAACCCTAAACTGCTGGGGACGCTAGTATAGATCTGAACGGATCAGATATTGATCCGTTCAGATACTATACCACTAAGGGAGGCGTATGCTGCGTGCGTGGGTGTTAGCGGTACTGGCGCTAATCTGACGCTGCCTGGGGCGACGCATATCACCGCCGGGCGATCAGGGGGCTAAACCTTTATTCGGTAATAAACGGCGGGTGCCCTGATACTATAAAAAATAAACGAACTAACCAGCGTTACCCGTAACGGTTATACGGTGATCAGTGGTGAAAGGGTTAACTAGGGGGCAATCAAGGGGTTAAAACATTTATTAGATAGTATATGGGGGTCCCTGTCCCTATAAAACGCTGACGGCGAACCTAAATATTTACGTCCCTAACTAGCGTCACCAGCGACACTAATACAGCGATCAGAAAAATGATTGCTTAGCGACACTGGTGACGGGGGGTGATCAAGGGGTTAAAACTTTATTAGGGGGGGTTAGGGGGGTATCCTAGACCTAAAGGGGGCCTAACACTCACTGCCCTAACACTGTAACTGTCACAAACTGACACCAATACAGTACAGCAAGGACGTACAGGTAAGCCCTTTTGCCTGTCCGTGCCGCTCTGTCGACGTACATCGTCGTGCGGCGGTCGGCAACTGGTTAAAAGAAATCCATTAAAATCAAATTTCGTTGAAAATTTAGGCTAAAATGTATTCTGCTACATGTCTTTGGTAAAAAAATCCTTATAAGTGTATGATAATTGGTTTGTGTGAAAGTTATAGAGTCTACAAGCTATGCTACGCATTATTGAAAATTGATCAATCCTGGTGCACTGATGGCCTATCTAATTTTTTGTGGCCCTAAAATGTCCGGACAGTACAAATACCCCCCTAATGACCCCTTTTTGGAAAGAAGACAGTCTGAGGTATTTAGTAAGAGGCATAGTGCATTTTGCAAGTTGCAATTTTTTCCCACAATGCTTTAGAAAATTAAGAAATATATATATATTTTTTTTTTTTTCTTCACAAAATTGTCATATTTACAGGATGTTTCTCACACACATTGCAGGCATACTTGCAATTACACCCCAAAATACATTCTTCTACTTGAGTATGGTGATACCCAATGTGTGAGACTTTTCTGCAGCCTGGCCACATACAGAGGCCCAACATCCAAGTAGCTCCATCAGGCGTTCTAAAGGCATAATTTATCCATTTCATTTCCTGAGTACCTATCACATTTTTGAAGGCCCTGGAGCACCAGGACAAGGGAATTACCCACAAAATTACCCCATTTTGGAAAGGAAACACCCCAATGTATATTCCCTGAGGCATAATGAGTCTTTTGAAAATGTCATTTCTTTCCACAAGTTTTTGGAAAATGTGGAAAGAAAATTAAAACTTTTTTTTTTTTCACAAATTTGTCAATTTAATAAGATCTTTCTAACACATAGCATGTACACAGCAAAAATGACACCCCAAAATACATTCTGCTACTCGTCCTGAGTATGGCGATACCCAATGTGAGACTTTTTTTCCACAGCCTGGCCACATACATAGGCCCAACATGCAAGTAGCACCTTCAGGCTTCTAACGCATAGCATGTACACACCAAGAGTTACACCCCAAAATACATTCTGCTGAGCAAAGGATAAATAAAGGATTACCTGTGGTTTCAGCATGCAGGAATATTGTCCCAGAGCAGTCAACGCTTTGGTCCAGATTGCCAAAGGAAATGTCCAGGCAGCAGACAGAAGTATGAACATGGTCCATGGTTTATTTATAGGGGAAATGCTGCGCTATCTGGATGTTAGCATAAGTGCCTTGATGCAATGACACTAAATAAAAAATGTGTTGACATGCACACAAAGTTTTTTTTTTACCATAGAGCGTGTGATCACAACATCACAAACCTTATAATCCACGTATGTGTTAAAATATATAAAGTGCCTCTATGCTGGTAAAATAAATATATTAAACTCCAAAAAATTCACAATTGTGAGGTCACACGCTCTAAGGTGAGCATACACACATAAGGGGAGAGCACTTGCGTGAACACAAGTTTTATCACCAGTACAAGCTGTGAATATTTTTGGAATGGACTTCAATATTTCATGATGTCACTATTTATAATAAATTTTGACATTTATTGTGGGTGCACTTAGCACTTAAATATATATTTTTGGCATGTATTTGGATCACTATACAATATCTCACAAAAGTGAGTACACCCCTCACATTTTTGTAAATAATTTTTTTTATCTTTTCATGTGACAACACTGAAGAAATGGCACTTTGCTACAATGTAAAGTAGTGAGTGTACAGCTATTATAACAGTGTAAATTTGCGGTTCCCTCAAAATAATGCAACACACAGCCATTAATATCTAAATCGCTGGCAACAAAAATGAGTACACCCCTAAGTGAAAATGTCCAAATTGGGCACAAAGTGTCAATATTTTGTGTGGCCACCATTATTTTCCTGGGACTGCCTTAACCCCCTTGGGCATGGCGTTCACCAGAGCTTCAGGGGTTTCCACTGGAGTCCTCTTCCACTCCTCCATGATGACAACACGGAGCTGATGGATGTTAGAGACCTTGCGCTCCTCCACCATCCATTTCAGGATTCCCCACAGATGCTCAATAGGGTTTAGGTCTGAAAACATGCTTGGCCAGTCCATCACCTTTACCCTCAGCTTCTTTAGCAAGACAGTCGTCGTCTTGGAGGTGTGTTTGGGGTCATTATAATGTTGGAATACTGCCCTGCGGCCCAGTCTCCAAAGGGAGGGGATCATGCTGCTTCAGTATGTCACAGTACATGTTGGCATTTATGGTTCCCTCAATGAACTGTAGCTCCCCAGTGCCGGCAGCACTCATGCAGCCCCAGACCATGACACTCCCACCACCATGTTTGACTGTAGGCAAGACACACTTGTCTTTGTACTCATCACCTGGTTGCTGCCACACACGCTTGACACCATCTGAACCAAATAAGTTTATCTTGGTCTCATCAGACCACAGGAGATGGTTACAGTAATCCATGTCCTTAGTCTGCTTGTCTTCAGCAAACTGTTTGTGGGCTTTCTTGTGCATCATCTTTAGAAGAGGTTTTCTTTTGGGACGACAGCCATGCAGACCAGTTTGAAGCAGTGTGCGTCATATGGTCTGGGCACTAACAGGCTGACCCCCACCCCTTCAACCTCTGCAGCAATGCTGGCAGCACTCATACATCTATTTCCCAAAGACAACCTCTGCATATGATGCTGAGCATTTGCACTCAACTTCTTTGGTCGACCATGGCGAGGCCTGTTCTGAGTGGAACCTGTGTCCTGGTAAACTTCTGTATGGTCTTGGCCACCTTGCTGCAGCTCAGTTTCAGGGTCTTGGCAATCTTCTTATAGCCTAGGCCATCTTTTTTATGTAGAGCAACAATTCTTTTTTTCAGCTCCTCAGAGAGTTCTTTGTCATGAGGTGCCATGTTGAACTTCCAGTGACCAGTATGAGAGAGTGAGAGCGATAATACCAAATTTAACACACCTGCTCCCCATTCACACCTGAGACGTCGTAACACTAACGAGTCACATGACAACAGGGAGGAAAATGGCTAATTGGGCCTAATTTGGACATTTTCTGTCGGTAAAATTCCATTCTCTCACTGATCAGTCAACTCTGGTCATGTTGATTAGAAGACAGATTTATTACAAATGTACCGGTACATAGGGATGAGCTCTGTACACAGCAAGGAGTTTCAACAGAGTCACACAGGAACCCTTTTACACATGTCATTTTATAACAGTATTTGGCAAGCTACCATTGGCTAAGGCACACTGGTGACTCATGGTGCATCGTCAGCTTTATTGTCAAAAACAGTGCCCTTTCACAATATGCCCTAATATGGTAAACTTTTGCTAGTTCTTTAAATATTGTTGTAGGTGTTGGTCGGAACTAAGCAGATTGCATAAACAATAAGTCAGTGCCATTTTAGCTAGAAAAAAGCATATAAGGAACAAGGCAAATGTTGATATAACTTGTAATTCTTTACATATTTCGTATCATTTTCACTTATGGGTGTACTCACTTTTGTTGCCAGTGGTTTAGACATTCATGGCTGTGTGTTGAGTTATTTTGAGGGGACAGCAAATTGACATTGTTATACAAGCTGTACACTCACTACCTTACATTGTAGCAAAGTATAATTTCTTCAGTGTTGTCACGTGAAAAGATAAAATAAAATACAGAAATGTGAGGGGTTTACTCACTTTTGTGAGATACTGTAAGTTGCAGTTGAGACAAGTGGAACACTTTTGTGTAAACAGAAAATCCACTGTGCTTCTTTACTTTATCGTACATCACAGGACCAGAGCCACCATTTTATTCCATACGCATAGTGTTACGACCCACTACATGTGATTGGACACTTGCAAAACCAAAGACAGGAAGTCCTCCCCTATACAACCCTTCACATACAGGAAGTACCTCAGTTTTATTATCAGTGTCTGAAGGTGATGGTCACTGATGTACAGTTCTCTGTAGAATGTTGCCAGATTTTAAAACGGTTTTAGTAGGGATCAAGGGATTATTTCTTTCTGAATCCATTTGTACATATGTGATGCTCAGATGAAACCGTACCGGGCCCCAGCACAGAGGCACTTTATACATTTCAACACATATGTGGATTATAAGGTTTGTGATGCTGTAATCAAATGCTCTATGGTAAAAAGACTTTGTTTGCACGTAAACACATTTTTTATTAAGTGTCATTGCATTAAGGCACTTATGCTAACATCCAGATAGCGCAGCATTTCCCCTATAAATACTGAATTTGCACAGTCATATGGGACGTGATCAGTGCTAGCAGCTGTCCTGATAGGCGGTGTTACATATTTACAGATTTTTGGTAGCTCGCAAGATTTCTTGGTTTTAAATGGTCCATGGTTTAACAGGCAGTTCAAGTAACAGGCAGAGACATGGCCAGTTCAGGTGGCAAGCAGAGGCATGAAAAGTTCAGGTGGCAGGCAAGGTGTGGCCAGTTTAGGTGGCAGGCAAAGGCTTGGCCAGTTTAGGTGGCAGGCAAAGGCTTGGCTAGTTTAGGTGGCAGGCAAAGGCATGGCCAGTTTAGGTGGCAGGCAAAGGCGTGGCCAGTTTAGGTGGCAGGCAAAGGCGTGGCCAGTTCAGGTGGCAGGCAAAGGCATGACCAGTTCAGGTGGCAGGCAGAGGCATGACCAGTTCAGGTGGCAGCAGGCAGCACTATAACATTTAGGCCTTGGTCAGGTAAGACCTGAGGACAGGGGTAGAGGCGTCTTCCTTCTCACGACCCTAATCTGAAAAAACAAAAACCCGGAGAAAAACCTTTTCTCCACTCGGAAAATCTTTTCTGGAGCCCCTCACATATGAGACCCCTTTGCTGTACAGTGGCAGGGCAAATGATCAGTTCAGGAGGCAGGCAAAAAGCATGATCATTTAACAGGCCGAGGTCAATTCACGTAGAAGGCAGAAACATGGTTGGAAGAGGCATAGTCAATAAACAGTCCGGGTCATTCACAGAAATAGCAAATAGTGGAAACTGGAAAAAAATCATCTTCACTTTACTAATAGTTTAGTGAAGTGTGATAGCTCTGATAGCACTCTCCAATACAGAGGCCTGGCTGGGAGGGACATTGGGGACAGTAGTATCGTGTGTCATGGCGAATTCCTGTACTTGAACACACACAACATTTTTTTGGGGGTTTGCGACCTGTTTGGGTCAGAGGGAGGATTGCGGTAAAGTGCCTTTCATGGAGTCTGGCTAATGTATCGGAGCAAATTAGTTGAGGGGCTTGGCCACGGGGATAGAGAAGGGCTGTGAATGTCTTCTTGAAATTTTAGATGGGTTAGGGAACTTTGGGTGCACTTAGAAAAAATAACATGCAAATTGAACAGGGCTAGTTGCAACAATTAAATGGCGACTTTCTTGTACCAAAACAGTGATCTTCTGGTGACCAAGTAGGGCTGCATCAGCTGGTTGTTCATATCCACCCGCCCATGTAAAGGTTATATTCATGCATACATTTTGGCTTCTGGACAGGGCCTCTTCTTCTCTGCAGTTCCACCAAGGTGTCGTCATGCATTGTGGAAAGGATGTAGACATCTCTTCATTTATCTCTCCACTTCAGAACCTCTTCAGTACCCCTTCATTCTGCATATTGGCCATTTCCCCTTGTTTAAATTTCTTGGCAACCAATCTCTGTGGGAAGCCCTTGCGGTTGGTCCGTGCTGTCCCACAGGCCACAGTCTTCTTTCGGTACAGATGGAGGAAAAGTGGGAGACTAGTGTAGAAATTGTCTACATATACAGTGGGGATGGAAAGTATTCAGACCCCCTTAAATTGTTCACTCTGTTATATTGCAGCCATTTGCTAAAATCATTTAAGTTCATTTTTTACTCATTAATGTACACACAGCACCCCATATTGACAGAAAAACACAGAATTGTTGACATTTTTGCAGATTTATTAAAAAAGAAAAACTGAAATATCACACGGTCCTAAGTATTCAGACCCTTTGCTGTGACACTCATATTTAACTCAGGTGCTGTCCATTTTTTCTGATCTTCCTTGAGATGGTTCTACACCTTCATTTGAGTCCAGCTGTGTTTGATTATACTGATTGGACTTGATTAGGAAAGCCGCACACCTGTCTATATAAGACCTTACAGCTCACAGTGCATGTCAGAGCAAATGAAAATCATGAGGTCAAAGGAACTGCCTGAAGAGCTCAGATACAGAATTGTGGCGAGGCACAGATCTGGCCAAGGTTACAAAAAAAATTTCTGCTGCACTTAAGGTTCCTAAGAGCACAGTGGCCTCCATAATCCCTAAATGGAAGACATTTGGGACAACCAGAACCCTTCTTAGAGCTGGCTGTCTGGCCAAACTGAGCTATCGGGGGAGAAGAGCCGTGGTAAGAGAGGTGAAGAAGAACCCAAAGATCACTGTGGCTGAGTTCCAGAGATGCAGTCAGGAGATGGGAGAAAGTTGTAGAAAGTCAACCATCACTGCAGCCCTCCACCAGTCAGGGCTTTATGGCAGAGTGGCCCGAAGGAAGCCTCTCCTCAGTGCAAAACACATGAAAGCCTGCATGGAGTTTGCTAAAAAAACACCTGAAGGACTCCAAGATGGTGAGAAATAAGATTCTCTGGTCTGATGAGACCAAGATAGAACGTTTTGGCCTTAATTCTAAGCGGTATGTGTGGAGAAAACCAGGCACTGCTCATCACCTGTCCAATACAGTCCCAACAGTGAAGCATGGTGGTGGCAGCATCATGCTGTGGGGGTGTTTTTCAGCTGCAGGGACAGGACGACTGGTTGCAATCGAGGGAAAGTTGAATGCGGCCAAGTACAGGGATATCCTGGACGAAAACCTTCTCCAGAGTGCTCAGGACCTCAGACCGGGCCGAAGGTTTACCTTCCAACAAGACAATGACCCTAAGCACACAGCTAAAATAATGGAGTGGCTTCACAACAACTCCATGACTGTTATTGAATGGCCCAGCCAGAACCCTGACTTAAACCCAATTGAGCATCTCTGGAGAGACCTAAAAATGGCTGTCCACCAACGTTTACCATCCAACGTGACAGAACTGGAGAGGATCTGCAAGGAGGAATGGCAGAGAATCCGCAAATCCAGGTGTGAAAAACTTGTTGCATCTTTCCCAAAAAGACTCATGGCTGTATTAGATCAAAAGGGTGCTTCTACTAAATACTGAGCAAAGGGTCTGAATACTTGGGACCATGTGATATTTCAGTTTTTCTTTTTTAATAAATCTGCAAAAATGTCAACAATTCTGTGTTTTTCTGTCAATATCGGGTGCTGTGTGAACATTAATGAGGAACAAAAAATGAACTTAAATGATTTTAGCAAATGGCTGCAATATAACAAAGAATGAAAAATTTAAGGGGGTCTAAATACTTTCTATCCCCACTGCAGGTGGTAACCTTTCCCAAGCAATGCTTCTATCAGCTGCCAGACAATTTTGCCACTTGTTCCCATGTAAGTAGGGCATCCAGGGGGGTTTAGCTGTCTGTCTTTTCCCTCATAAATTATAAAATCATATGTGTAACCCGTGGCCCTGTCACATGCCTTATAAAATTTTAACCCACGTCTGGCTCTTTTACTGGGGAAGTATTGCTTTATGCCAAGTCTTCCAGTGAATTGTACTAGGGATTCATCTACACAAATATTTAAATCGGGGTTAAACATCTGCTTGAAACTGGAGCAAAAAAAATCGATTGGGTGACGAATTTTGAATAATTTATCATATTTGGGATGATTTTGAGGGAGGCATTGGGCATTGTTGAAATGTAAAAACCTCATTATCCCGTAATGGGTTCTGGGCATCAAGGAGGAATAGACTGGCATATGGTGGATAGGTTGGGTAGACCAGTAGGCATGGAGTTCATTTTTTTTTTGTCAGCCCCATGTTGAGGGTTAGGCCAAGGAAAATGTTTTATTCTTCCACAGTGAGGGGTTTCCAAAGAAAAGGGTGGGCATATGAAGAATTTGGATTGTTGGCTATATGTTGGCTGGCGTATAGATTACACTGCTCCACAATGTAATTTAGGAGATCATCTGTAAAAAATAAGTGAAAGTAATAAATTGGGGTTACGTTTTCCGACTTTATCTGAGGGCCTGGCTGGGCTGTAAAAAGGGGAATTGCAGGTTCTACTGATGCATCCAGCAGCCATGTTACGGTAGAATATCTGGGAGGCTAGTATGGGCCCTGCCTCGTTGTGGATGGGACGCCCCATTGCTAGCATCTGGCCTATCCTCTAGGAACGTTGCAGAACTGCCGATGCATGCCTGCCTATCCTGGAGTGCTGCACTTCTGGTGGGTGCCTGCATATTATCCTGTAGTGCTGTACTGCTGGATGCCTGCATATTATCCTGTAGTGCTGTACTGCTAGATGCCTGCATATTATCCTGGAGTGCTGCACTGCTGCTGGATGCCTGCTCATATCTCCTGAGCCTCTTTGTTGGGATTCTATCCTCCTCAGTTTTCATTTCAAAGCCACTGCTTTTCATCGGCTCTTAGTCGCTATCCAAGTCTGACAGAGAGAGTTCTCCGCTACTCTCGTCCGACATACTCTGGAGTATCTGGAGAGCCTCCTCCCTGCTGTAGAATCTTTTAGCCATGTGGACAGATATGCACAGATTATAACAGACAAATGTGTTACAGATGTTGTATTACTGGGATGTGACAGATGTTCACAGACAGATATGGCAGGTGTTCACAGGCAGATGTTTATCACTGGGATGTGGCAGATGATCACGGGCAGATGTGCCCCAGATGTAGCAGGTGATAATGGACAGATGTGCCAGGTGATCACGGGCAGATGTGCCAGATGTTCCAGATGTTGACAGGCAGATGTTCACTGGGACAGCTGTATGAGAGGTGTTTTCACTGTGTTTGGGGACACTGTGTTTTGGGGACACTATCTGGGTGATCAGTGGGTAAAAAGCAGATAAACAGCTAAAAATTCACTGATCCCCCAGCTGCAGCACAGATCTCTCTTCCTCTCCTCACTGACATGCTCTGTGTGAGGAGAGGAAGAGCTGAGAGCCATTAAAATGGCTGTGATTGGACACAGCCATGTTATCAGGAGGGCTAATCACAGAGCCCTCCTGTCGTGCAGCACTGTCCTGTCTCTGGGGGGCACAGGCAGATCGGGATCATGATCCCATGTGTAACGTCACCCCCAAATCACAGTGCCCTCCTGCTGTTCCGAGATGCGGCGTGTCCGGAGGAGTGCTCGGGCACGCTCCTTCTTCCTTTAGAAGAAGGAAGTGCCCACCCGGCTGTTTATGTGCAGTGGCTAGGTGCAAAGTGGTTAATAACTCCAATGCTTTGTCAGAACTAACATGGATTTTGATTTGACTTTGTTATGCAAAAAATAAAAGTTTAAATATTTAGAAAACAGTTGATTTTGTAACCCTCGGGAGCCATTTAAAACCGATTTGCACACTTAAAAACCTCCAACCATCTTCTTTTCACTTTCAATATCAAAACCATGTACTTGAAAGTAGAGAATTGTAACCTAATTTCAGTGAAGCATATGCTCCCAATTTTGGTCATCTCTAGGATCACCAGATCCTAGAGCCACATTTTCCAAATTACCTTAGTAAATTCTAATTCAGCTTCTTTATTGTGCCTTGCATGTCTGTTTTTAAAACGGCTACATACGGTTTTTATCTGTTCTGTTTTGACTAAAGGCTATGCTCATAGCATTTGCACAAATGTGTGGAGGTAGTAAACACATTTTGAATACATTTTAAATGGGCCTCAATTATGTGACTTCAATGTAAAAATTCTGATTAGTGAACCCAAAATGCAGCAATTTTGCCTGACCCCCACCAGTGAAGCACATCTGGTGTACACTAGGCAGAGTAACTAGGACTAATTGAAATAACTTTGCTGGCATTAAAAGCATAGCAAATTACATTCTTGTGTGAACGAGAACCTAATTTGAATGCATGTGCTTTCAGTTTTAACAAAGTTATTAATTTGCTGTATTCCAAAACATATAGGAAAATGAAAGGATAAAAGCTAAGGGATAGTTCTGCCCGTGCGCATTTGCACCCTACACTGCCTACAAATTCATTGCCCTTTATTTAACTCTTTTATCTTAATTTTTATGATGTGTGTTCTGCAATTTATGTCTGAATTTTTACACTCATTAGTGACTTTATCATTTATGTAGTTTTGGATGAATTTCACATTTGAGCTTAAATTCTACAGTATATTTTTAATGCCTTGATGTTTTTAGAATTTCAAATCTTTTGAATAACATCTTTTATATATTATATATATATATATATATATATATATATATATATATATATATATATATATATATATATATATATATATATACATACACTTTAAAGTTTTGTAGTCAATGACTATTATTTTGCAATCTAGGAGATTGTGGGAACTTGCCTTTTTTATTGCCAGTGTCGATCAATAGTAAATATTAGAAAGAATTTGCTTGTTAAAATACTTATGCCCTGTACACACGATAAGATTTTCCGATGGAAAATGTGTGATAGGACCTTGTTGTCGGAAATTCCGACCGTGTGTGGGCTCCATCACACATTTTCCATAGGAATTTCCGACACACAAAGTTTGAGAGCTTGCTATTAAATTTTCCGACAACAAAATCCGTTGTCGGAAATTCCGATCGTGTGTACATAAATCCGACGCACAAAGTGCCACGCATGCTCAGAATAAATTAAGAGACGAAAGCTATTGGCTACTGCCCTGTTTATAGTGACGACACACGTGTTTTACGTCACCGCGTTCAGAACGATCGGATTTTCCGACAACTTTGTGTGACCGTGTGTATGCAAGACAAGTTTGAGCCAACATCCGTCGGAAAATATCCTAGGATTTTGTTGTCAGAATGTCCGATCAATGTCCGACCGTGTGTATGGGGCATTAGTGTTACATCCCAGGACCCTGCATTCACTGTATCTGGTCTCCCACAGTTCACAGAACATGGAAATGCAATTATTTTTGTAAATATAAACTGCTAAATACCTTTTCTCATCAGCAGCATATAGCAGTCTTGTGACTTCTATGAGTGTCTGGTTAAAGCTTGTAGGATACGTTTTCATTCTCCTTTGACTGCCCTATGAGGCTGCAGGACCCCTGACCTTCTGTCTGGACAGTGCCGATTGGCCCTGTGCTGATCACATGCACCCTCCCAAGAAAAAAAAAAAAACACTCTCTAGCAATACACACAAAACTGAGCATGTGCAGAGTGACTCCAAAGGCTCTGTACTATTAAGATATGGATTGGGGACAGTGGAAGAAGGGGATCAAACAGCCTTTTTACACAATGCGTGGGATTTAACCCCTTAGGTTCTAACAAGCATGCTTTAATGCATATTCAGACTGATTTTACTGTTGTGGGTTTAGTAACACTTTATTATTGAATACATGGGTATAAGTTGTTGCTAAAAACCTTTATTGTATTCTCTGTCTAATGTTTAATTTCATGCAATTTCTTAGATGTTTGTCAATGTTCATGGCTTCTTTTTCATACAGCATGGAAGGTTTTCGGGTGGTTAAACTAAGTGAAGTTATACGGCAGGTGGATGTAGTCATCACTTGTACAGGTAACCAGGTATACAAAAGCTGGGTTTTTTAAATATATAAAAAAAGGTCTATATCATTTAAAGTAAAAAAAGACAAATGTATGTTCTGTAACTTAGGGTTAAATACCTTGTTACTTTTATTTGTTTGATAACCAGTAACTCTGTTAAACTTTTCATACAGCTGGGTGCAGTTTATTTAGACTTGATAAGGCATGATTACATATGATCAACTACATAAACACAGCACCAGTCCAGTCCATGGGAGTCCTCAACTTCTGGATTGAAGTTCCCTAAGATCTTCTGGATCGAGACACCCATGACAGAGCCCTGAATTTAACTTTGTCTTCCTCTCTACACTGTGCGTGTGTGTGTGTGTGTGTGTGTGTGTGTATGTGTGTGTGTGTGTATATATATATATATATATATATATATATATATATATATATATATATATATATATATATATATATATATATATATATATATATATATATATATATATATATATATATATATATAGTGGGGACGGAAAGTATTCAGACCCCCTTAAATGTTATATTGTAGCCATTTGCTAAAATCATTTAAGTTCATTTTTTGTTCCTCATTAATGTTCACACAGCACCCGATATTGACAGAAAAACACAGAATTGTTGACATTTTTGCAGATTTATTAAAAAAGAAAAACTGAAATATCACATGGTCCCAAGTATTCAGACCCTTTGCTCAGTATTTAGTAGAAGCACCCTTTTGATCTAATACAGCCATGAGTCTTTTTGGGAAAGATGCAACAAGTTTTTCACACCTGGATTTGGGGATTCTCTGCCATTCCTCCTTGCAGATCCTCTCCAGTTCTGTCAGGTTGGATGGTAAACGTTGTTGGACAGCCATTTTTAGGTCTCTTCAGAGATGCTCAATTGGGTTTAAGTCTGGGCTCTGGCTGGGCCATTCAAGAACAGTCACAGAGTTGTTATGAAGCAACTTCTTTGTTATTTTAGCTGTGTGCTTAGGGTCATTGTCTTGTTGGAAGGTAAACCTTTGGCCCAGTCTGAGGTCCTGAGCACTCTGGAGAAGGTTTTCATCCAGGATATCCCTGTACTTGGCCGCATTCATCTTTCCCTTGATTGCAACCAGTCGTCCTGTCCCTGCAGCTGAAAAACACCCCCACAGCATGATGCTGCCACCACCGTGCTTCACTGTTGGGACTGTATTGTACAGGTGATGAGCAGTGCCTGTTTTTCTCCACACATACCGCTTAGAATTAAGGCCAAAAAGTTCTATCTTGGTCTCATCAGACCAGAGAATCTTATTTCTCACCATCTTGGAGTGCTTCAGGTGTTTTTTTAGAAAACTCGATGCTGGCTTTGATGTGTCTTGCACTGAGGAGAGGCTTCCATCGAGCCACTCTGCCATAAAGCCCCGACTGGTGGAGGGTTGCAGTGATGGTTGACTTTCTACAACTTTCTCCCATCTCCTGACTGCATCTCTGGAGCTCAGCCACAGTGATCTTTGGGTTCTTCTTTACCTCTGTCATCAAGGCTCTTCTCCCCCGGCCAGCTCTAGGAAGGGTTCTGGTTGTCCCAAACATCTTCCATTTAAGGATTATGGAGGCCACCGTGCTCTTAGGAACCTTAAGTGGAGCAGAAATTTTTTTGTTACCTTGGCCAGATCTGTGCCTTGCCACAATTCTGTCTCTGAGCTCTTCAGGCAGTTCCTTTTGACGTCATGATTCTCATTTGCTGTGACATGCACTGTGAGCTGTAAGGTCTTATATAGACAGGTGTGTGGCTTTCCTAGTCAAGTCTAATCAGTATAATCAAACACAGCTGGACTCAAATGAAGGTATAGAACCATCTCAAGGATGATAAGAATAAATGGACAGCACCTGAGGTAAATGAGAGTGTCACAGCAAAGGGTCTGAATACTTAGGACCATGTGATATTTCAGTTTTTCTTTTTTAATAAATCTGCAAAATGTCAACAATTCTGTGTTTCTCTGTCAATATGGGGTGCTGTGTGTACATTAATGAGGAAAAAAATGAACTTAAATGGTTTTAGCAAATGGCTGCAATATAACAAAGAGTGAACAATTTTAAGGGGGTTTGAATACTTTCCGTCCCCACTGTATATATACACACACATACAGTGCTCAGCATAAATGAGTACACCTCTTTTGAAAAGTAAGATTTTAATCAATATCTCAGTGAGCACAAGAACAATTTCCAAAATTTTGACAAAACTGAGTTTCATAGAACATTTGTTTAGCTTATTACATGAAAGTAAGGCTAATATAACTTAGATTACAAAATCTTCAATTTTACTCAAATTAGTTAATGTAAAAATGAATACACCCCACAACAAAAACTACATCTAGTATTTTGTATGACCTCCATGATTTGTAATGTCGGTACCAAGTCTTCTAGGCATGGAATGAACAAGTTGATGACATATTGCAACATCTATCTTTTTCCATTCTTCAAGAATGACCTCTTTTGGAGCCTGGATACTGGATGGAGAGTGATGCTCAACTTGTCTCTTCAGAATTCCCCATAGGTGTTCGATTGGATTCAGGTCAGGAGATATATATGGCCACTGAATCACTTTCACCCTGTTCTTTTTCAGAAATGCAACAGGCCTTAGATGTGTGTTTTGGATCATTGTCATTGTCATTAAAAGAGCAGGACGACCAAGGGCACGGAGTGATAGTAGCATCTTCTCTTGCAATATAGAGCATGATACCATCAATGAAATGCAACTCCCTGACACCAGCAGCATTCATGCAGCCCCACAGAAGGACAGTGCCACCACCATATTTCACTTTATACACCAGACATTTTTCTTTGTACTCTTCACCTTTGCGACGCCATACAGTGTTGAAGCCATCAGTTCCCAAAACATTTATCTTGGTCTCATCACTCCAGAGTACAGAGACCCAGTAGTCCTCTTCTTTTTCAGCATGTGCCCTGACAAATTCTAGGCAGAATCTTTTTGTGCATGGGCTTTAGGAGAAGCTTCCTTCGTGGACGACACCTATGCATGCCATTCCTCTGCGGTGTATCCCGTATTGTGTCACGGGAAACAATCACCCTAATTTGGCTTTTTTACTTCTTTAGCTAATTTACAGTACATGGCGATTTTCTTCAACCCTTCTCATCAGAAAACACTCCTGTCAAGGTGTTAATTTCCATGGATGGCTTGGACACCTCTGTCAGATAGTTGCAGTTCCATCTTTGTTAAATGTTTGTATCACTTTTGCTAACAGTATTCTGACTGATAAGTAAAGCTTTGCTGGTCTTCTTGTAGCCCTCACCTTTCTTGTGTAAATAATTTACTTTCTTTCTCAGGCCTTGTGAAATTTCTCTTCCATGTGGTGCTATTGCTGACAGCATGAAATGGGAAGGGGTTTTCTTTAACCACTTCAATACCAGGCACTTAAATACCTTCCCGCCCAGGCCAATTTTCAGCTTTCAGCACTGTCGCACTTTGACAATTTTGCAGTCATACAACACTGTACTCAAACAAATTTTTTATCATTTTGTCCCCACAAATAGAGCTTTCTTTTGGTGGTATTTGATCACCTCTGCAATTTTTATTTTTTGGCGCAATAAATAAAAAAGACCAAAAAATTTTGAAAAAAAAAAAAAAGTTTTTCTTTGTTTCTGTTAAAATTTTTTGTAAATAAGTACGTTTTCTTCTTCAATGACTGGCACTGATATGGCTGCACTGACGGCACTGGTAAGACAGCATTGATGGGCACCGATGAGGTGGCACCAATGAGGTGGCACTGATGATGGGCACTGATAGGCAGCACTGATAGGTGGCACTGATGGGTACTGATAGGTGGCACTGGTATGCAGCACTGATGGACACTCATAGGCGGCACTAATGGGTACTTATGGGTGGCACTGATGGGTACTTTTGGATGGTACTGATAGGTGGAACAGATGGGCACTGATAGGTGGGCACTGGGCACGGATGGGCACTAATAGGTGGCACTGCTGGACACTGATGGGTAGCACTGATGACACTGGGTGGCATTGCTGGACATCACTGATTTTATTTTGGTACATGATGGTGCCAGTCAGTGCCCATTTGTGGGCACTGACTGGCACAGATTGGGCATCATTTGCACATGTGGATGACCATGGGGTACATACCTGGCCATCCACATGTTGCCCACTTCCCTGGTGGTCCTGGGGGCTTCCCTGGTGGTCTAGTGTCAGCATCCGAGGGGGGCTGTGCTGATATATAATCAGCGCAGACCCTCCGTCAGGAGAGCCGCCGTTCGGCCCTCCTCTACTCGCGTCTGCCAGACGCGAGTGAGGAAAAGCCGATCAACGGCTTTTCCTATTGACATTGTGATCAGCCGTGATTGGACACGGCTGATCACGTGGTAAAGAGCCTCCACCGGAGGCTCTTTACCGAGATCAGTGTAGCGGTGTGTCCGACTGACACACCACTCCACCAATCGCCGCTAAGCGCGCCCCCACGGGCGCACGCCGGCATGTTATCCTGAGGGAGGTCATATGACGCCCAGTTAGGATAACAGAACCACTTCCTGGACGTCAATCTGCTATTGACGGGGCGGGAAGTGGTTAAGTAATGCCCTTTTATAATTAACTGTCTGTTGGACACCAGTTTAATGAATAATTAGACTCACCTGTAGTTGAATTCTTGTTAATTAGGATTTTGTTGTCTAAAATTTAGCAATGAGACTTTTATTGGGGTGTATTCATTTTTGCAACATGGTCTTCAATTCAATTAAATTTAATGAATTCATTAAGAAAAATACTTTTTTGTGTGTGCAGCAAGTCTTGGTTGGAAGCTATGGCCCCATTTGTGGGAGTATTGTGGTACAGTGTCCCATAGAAAATTGATTCTGAAAGTAAAGGTTTTCTGACAAATCTGTTGGGGTGTACTCATTTATGCCGAGCACTGTGTATGTGTGTGTGTGTGTGTGTGTGTGTATATATATATATATATATATATATATATATATATATATATATATATATATGTGTGTGTGTATATATATATATATATATATATATATATATATATATAAATATTTATAAACTATTATAATGCTTAAGGTGAAATCAATACTTTGATTTAGGGGAGGGCACAATTCCACTATAGTGACTATCGCAGATTGTGCTGGAATGTTACACTGGTACTGCTGCTGTAGTCCAACTTGTGTACACAAAGGAAATGAAGGTACAAGAACATCATTTTTAGTTGAAATATGTAGGTTCAGATACACTCTGAGGCATCAAAAATAAGTATACCATTCAAGATATGGATACAATATTACTGACAGTAATCAAATTCCAGTTATTTTCTCTCTATTCCAGATTCAACCTAATCAGATAAAAACTCTGAAATGCCTATCATGTAGCATCAAGATTACATGGTGCTCTGTTCTACAATCTTTACAACTGGTATTAAGCACTTCAGCTCTGGAAGTGCTCCCTTTCCGCACCAGGCCATTTTTTACGATACAGCACTGGGATATTTTAACTAACAATTGTGCAGTCACAACGACTGACAATTTTGAAAAAAAAAATAATATTTTTGACTTTCTGCTCTAAAACACATCAATTTAGGCCAACAAGTATTCTGCTACATACTCTTGGTAAAAAAAATCCCAATAAGCGTTTATTGATTTGTTTTGCGCAAAAGTTATGCCGCGTACACAGGGTCGGAATTTCTGACAACAAATGTTCGATGCGAGCTTGTTGTCGGAAATTCCGACCCTGTGTAGGCTCTATCGGACATTTGCTGTCAGAATTTCTGACAACAAATGTTTGAGAGCTAGTTCTCAAACCTTGTCGGAAATTCCGAGCGTGTGTACCCAATTCCGACGCACAAAATTCCACGCATGCTTGGAATCAAGCAAAATAGCCGCACTGGCTATTGAACTTCATTTTTCTTGGCTCATCGTACGTCTTGTACACCACTGCATTCTTGACGTTCGGAACTTCCGACAACATTTGTGCGACCGTGTGCATGCAAGACAAGTTTGAGCCAACATCCGTCTGAAAAAAATCCACGGCTTTATTGTCGGAATGTCCGATCGTGTGTACGCGGCATTATAACGTCTACAAACTATGGATATATTTACAGAAATGTTATTTATTTTGTTTTTTTACTAGTAATGGGGATCAGCGACTTATAGCGGGACTGCGATATTGCGGCAGACAAATTGGACATAAACTGCTTTTTTGGGAACCAGTGACACTAATACAGGGATCAGTGCTAAATATATGCACTGTCACTGTACTAATGACACTAGCAGGGAAGGGGTTAACAGGGCGATCAAAGGGTTAACTGTGTGCCTAAGATCCATGTAGAGTTTTGTGGACAGGGCCAGATTACCACCACTTTTAGCACCAACATCCCATAATGTCAAGGACTGATAGTGAGCAGGATAAAGAAAAGGGACTTTTCAGGTGCAGAGACATGTCATTACACAAAAAAGATATATATAAAAAATTGCAAAATTGTATTTGCAAAAAATAGTTTAAACACATTTGTACAACCATGTTACCATACACCAAACAATGTATTTTTTTTGTTTTTATTGGTCATCACGCTTGTATTTCAACATGTTTTGCCATTCCGGCTTCTTCAGGAAAAAGCGTGGTGAACAGTGATAGTCTGTCGATGCAGGGGCGCCGCCCCCCTAATCCATGCATCCGGTCCCTAATTTACATGCAGGGCGCCGGACGCATGGATTGCAATTGGTTTTTATTTTTATTTTTTTAGAAGCACGATTAGAGCCTGAGGCTTGATATGGCTTAAAAAAGGGTGGGCTCGGTGTACCTGAGCCCATCCACTTGCATGACAATAGCGGATTCATATTCAATACTGTCTTCCTGATTCTCCTTCCAGCCAATCGGGAAGCGGGTCCTGAGACCCGATTGGCCTGGAGGAGAAGAGGTAGAGGAGGACGAGATGCAGGGGAAGCCACCGTAAAGCTGAGGAGGAGACACCGGGTGAAGCCGCCGCACGGAGGAAGCGCCGCTCGCGACCTAGATGGGGTAAGTGCGGGGCTGGTAATCGACAGGGGGGGGTGTGGGTGGATTGTTTGCTCCCCCCCCAAAAAAAAATATAGCATCAGCCACCACTGGTGATGAAGATGCTAATAAAATAAACAAAAACAGCATAGAGAATCCAGAAATCACCAAATTAACATCATATCCATATTGCCAAATAGTTTTTATAGCAGCTAAAATGAAGTTGCACCCACCGGGCAAGTTGTAGTTTCTACCTCTAAGAATAATTAGAGGCAATGAAGCAAAATACAGATTACATGTGATAGGAGTCTGTCCAGCAGTGCCGCATGTACCCACCAACCAGGATCACAAGGTCCAAAGCTGGATCTCCAGCAAAGGGGAGTATAGTGCCACAGTGGTTCTAGTGTGAATATAAATCAAAATAAAGTATATCCAAAAAGTATACTGTATTCCCAAATAACAAATTACTTTATGTTTTAGTATGCTTTTTACAGGGCATTCATATTGACTTGATGTTTTTTGCATGCTCTAAAATAACATAAGTTGTGCAAATGAGTCCGAAGGAGCCGTTAAATACAACTGAACATAGATGTGACTGTTCAGATTTGCATATAGGTTGGCTCAAAATTAATAATTAAAAAAAAGGTATACAGGAAATCACACGATAAATGATTGAGCTATACCTAATATAATCCACTGAGAAAATGTGCAGATCTGCCAGTGACTGATCCTCCACATGGTCTGTGTTGCAGGACCAATCTGGTTCTATATAAGGAAGGGAAAGCATGCTGTCACCAAGACATGTTGAAGGACATAAAGGTAAATGAGCCAAACAAAGGAAAAAATACTATCTAATGAAGTATGTCAGTCTCTGCTCCTAATTACAGACCTGTAAGCATGTATGTGCTGGAATTGGGCTCCCTTGGACTCCAGGCAACATGGCCGCTGGTGTCCAGGGTCTTATATGCCCCCCTCGATCCCACCAGCTTGTGACGTCACAGCGGGATGCAGAACGGAGAGCCACACGTGCGCAGAGTGGGCCATCCCCGCCCCTGTAGCCACATCATATCCTTTGCCAACCTCTTGCAGGCGTGGCCAGGTGGGAGATCGCACAATACACGCAAAAGCACAGAGGGAGGAATTGCACAGGGCACAGCAATGCAATTCCTGAGCATAAAGGATATGGAGACACAGGAAGCGGGGAACCAAATCGCTACTGACCCACTCCAGCTCCTATCAATAGGGGCGTTTGGGCTATCACACAGGGAGGGGCGGAAAACCCCTAGTCAAGTTATGAATGGGCCTTGCAATCCTGGTAATTGGGTTCATGGGGCACTGCTGGACAGACTCCTATCATGTGTAATCTGTATTTTGCTCCATTGCCTCTAATTATTTCTCTGCTAGGAATTACAACTTACTTAGTGGGTGCAACTTAATTTTATCTGCTATAAAAACTGTCTGGCAATATGGATATAATGTTAATTTGTTGCTCTCTGGATTCTTTCTACTGCTTTTGTTTATTTTATTAGCATCTGTTTTCCTGAAGAAGCCGGAAATGCGAAACCTGTTGAAATACAAGCGTGATGAACAATAAAAAAAAAACTCCCTTGTTTGGTGTATGTATGTTTTTAAAACATTTTTTGTTAACAAATAAAATTTAGCAATTTTTAATATAACTTTTTTTGTGTAATGACATGTCTCTGCACCTGAAAAGTCCCTTCTCTTTATCCTGCTCGCTTATCAGTGTGTGCCCAAGATGTGTTTCAGTGTGGTCGGGAGGTGCTTTTGCTAGTGGAAGGCATGGATTCCTGCTTTACAGGATTCCTTGTTTACATAGGCAGACTGCCGTTCTGTCAGTGTACTGAACGATCAGCGGGTGCTGGCGGACATCGGGTCTGCAGGGCCCGATGAACAGCTCCCGAGCTCCCGCTCTGTAAAATCACACGTACCCTGAGGTGCAGGATCATGTGTGTATAAATGTGTGTGTGTATATATATGTATGTATATATGTATGTGTATATATATATATATATATATATATATATATATATAAAATAAGATCCTGCACGGCTGTCCTGTAGTAGTAAATGTGCTATGGGACAGTCAGATGGGTAAATGGCAGTATTTCATTCACACAAGTACTTGATTTGATTGTAGCCGTATTCACACAAGTCAAACAAGTTCACATATTACACAAAATATTAAGAAAATTAGAACAAAGCAAGGTAGATGGATGAATCCCTCCTGCTGGGAAATTGTACTCTGTCAGCAGCACCTGAAGAAAAGTTTTACAGCATGTTCCTTCAAAAGGAATAGATCAAATGATCGACTTCCGTCAAGCAAGGACAGCCACACACTGATACGAATCCGGCCTGCTGAACTGGCCAAATTTTGATTAGTGTATGGCCAGATATAGTGATGTGTCAAGTTTCCCTTCCAGAAATAAACATATGTTAGATACATTGCATAGATTTATAAACCCGAAAAACATTTCAAAAAAACATGCTACTCAAAACATTTTGGCCTTTGTTGTTGATGTATAAATATACTTTCTGTTACCATCATTTATTACGCTCATATCAATTAATATCACATGAATTTTTGTTGTTACATTTTACCAATTTTCCTTAAAGGACATTCATAAAAAGTTATTAATTCATAATGTTTGAATTGAACTTCAAAATAACCCTTATAATGTGCTAATCAAATGTGTTCATAAGGATTATACATCACCTTATTTATTTACTGTCTCAGCCTCTTGTCCATCTCCCTCTATACAGATGTTGGAAATCAGAATTAAAGGACAACACCAAGTAGACACATTAATCAAAAGCATGTTCATTTTCAGTGCCATCAGTCACTATTGTCTGCTCTTATGCTGTCTAGTGGGCTGAAATGTACAGCTAAAAATTTAAATCATTGTAATGAAGGGCCATGGCTGTAATGAATGAAGAGTTGTTTTTTTCAGAAATGTAGGCGGAACTAAACAGAAAAAATTGCAAACAGGCAAGCAAATGCTATCTATCTTCTGCAATAAAACAAACTAAAGCTTTGTACACAGTATTCGTTTTTGTTGTGTTTTTTTTTTTTCTTCATTCAACCAGCAGGCTCAATGAAAAAAAATAATATTCCTGCATCCACCCCAGCATGGTGGATGCAAAAATTCTCCCCAGTGTGCTATTGTTTTCTGACGGCAGGGACTCCTCCGCTGTCAGAATACACTGATCGGCGCTGCAGCCATTGGCTGCAGACCGCTGACCAATGCAGATTTTCCATCGCGAAATGGGAAGGCTACACACAGATTGAAATTTGGCCGGTCCCTGCTGAACGAAATGATTTTCAATCTGTGTGTATCCAGCTATACCTGCTTGTTTCTCATCCATTTTTAGAATATACATTGAACTGAGCATGTGCGGCTCATTGTACAGTTTTAGCATACCTCAGAATGAATGACCTCCTGTGTGTACATGAGAGTTGCATAAGATGTTGTCACAGGTAAGTAAGTGGTGGGAGCCAGCCCCAATCAGCCATTTTCCATTTCTTTGTTTTAATTAATCTTAACATTGAAGCGGTGTTAAACTCAGAAACAAAAATGTAATATATTGCAGCATACTAGTCCTTAGATGTGGTGGATGCATTTTTTTTAAGGCCTTTTTCCTTTATGATCACCTGGCGATTTGGCAAGTAGCAAACTTTCAGTGTTAGGGTCTCTCTGCTCTGTATGGAGGAGCAACAGAGACACCTTTGGAAGCGGTAGAGGGTAGTGTTTACAGGGCCATACACTATTAGCAGGCTGAATAAATAAATCTCAAGAGATTTTTCCATCCATGCTATACAGCATATATGACGCCAATAAAGAAAAAAGCATTCAAGAGGCGCTGGGACGTTGATGTGAGTTCATACAAAGTGGTAAGAGGACAAAAACATTTGAAGAGCTTAGGTTAGGCTGCTCACAACAGACAATGCTACCATCCAGTGGGTATCCCAGCAGGTTACCAGAAAAAAAAATGCACAAATGGAAGGATCACCAGATCAAAGAATAAGAGTCCAAGTTCACTTTATTAGTTTATGCTAAAAAGTCAGTGTGTCTTGAAGGACAGAAAAACTCCCCCTTCATCAGGACTCCAAGTGATTTGATCTCCTTTTTTTAAAATAACGAACATACTTACCTGGCCTATTGCAGTGGATTTGCACAGAGCAGCCCAGATCCTCCTCTTCTCGGGTCCCTCTTCTGCGCTCCTGGCATCTCCCTCCTGTCGAGTACCCCCACAAGCAGCTTGCTATGGGGGCACCTGAGCAGAGCTGCAGCTCCCTGTGTCCATTCAGACATGGAGCTGCAGTTCGGCCCTGCCCCCTCTCTCTTCTGATTGGCTAACTGACTTTGACAGCTGCGGGAGCCTGTGGCGCAGCTGCCGTGTCTCAGCCAATCAGGAGGGGCACCCCAGGTGGCCGAAGGACTCGTTGACATCGCTGGACAGAGATGGAAATGGGACTCAGGTAAGTATTAGGGGGTGCTGAGGGGGGGGGCTGCTGCACACAGAAGGTTAGATCAAGATCTACATCAAGATAAAAAAAACTGCCTTTACAATTCCTTTCAGTTTAAATAAGAAATTTGAATGGGCTCAAAATAGAGATTTGCAATGTAAATCTGTCCGAAGGCCAGTTGCCATTAGTATCTGCATGAGCAATCAGATACTGCTGGTCAGTAACTCTCTTGATCCAGGAAGTCACTTCCTTGTACAGATTCATGAATTTTGATGGCAAGCCTCGCTGGCTGTCAAAATATCTGAACAGCGACTGCATCTGATCAGATGCTGCAGCTGTTCCGCCAGCAATTTTCCACCAGGCTCCTATGATTTTTCAACTAAGACCCCTTTCACACTGGGGCGCTTTTCAGGTATTTTAGCACTAAAAATAGTGCCTCTCATGCCACCCCAGTGTGAAAGTCCAAGTGCTTTCACACTGGGGTGGTGAGCTTGCAAGACGGGAAAAAAGTCATGCAAGCAGCATCTTTGGGGCGGTGTACAACACCGCTCCTCCTCTGCCCCGCCCATTGAAATGAATAGCCAGCGCCGCAACATGGGAGCTATTATCCTTTTCTTTGGCCTCTAGCTGGGGCTTTACCGCAGTTTTTTGGGATAAAGGTTTTAGAAAAATAAATAAAAGCTGACCATTGTAAGCACCCCTGTCATTGTCTGTGCTTAGTGTTTTGCGAAACAAACCAATATACAAAGCAGCACACTCAGAGGCGTCTTTGAAACATTTTGGTGTTTATGTATTCTAACTATTGGGAATTTGGATGTGCTAACCCTTTAACCACTTGACAACTGGGCACTTAAACCCCCTTCCTAACCAGACCAATTTTCAGCTTTTGGTGCTCTCACATTTTGAATGACAATTACTCAGCCATGCAACACTGTATCTATATGAAATTTTTGTCCTTTTTTTCACACAAATAGAGCTTTCTTTTGGTGGTATTTAATCACCGCCTGGGTTCTTTATTTTTTGCGCCGTAAAAGAAAAAAGACCGAAAAATCTGTAAAAAAATGCATTTTTCTTCATTTCTGTTATAATATTTTGCAAATTAGTAATTTTTCTTCATATATTTTGGCCAAAATTTATACCGCTACATATCTTTGGTAAAATTAACCCAAATCGGTGGATATTATTTGGTCTTTGTGAAAGTTATAGAGTCCAAAAGCTATGGTGCGAATATCTGAAAATTGATCACACCTGAAGTACTGACGGCCTATCTAATTTCTTGAGACCCTAACATTCCAGAAAAGTACAAATACCCCCCAAATAATACCTTTTTGGAAAGAAGACATTCCAAGGTATTTAGAAAGATGCATGGTGAGATTTTTGAAGTTGTCATTTTTTCCCACAATTCTTTGCAAAATCAAGGTTTTTTTTTTTACTTTTTTTTTTCCCACAAAATTGTCATATTAGCAGGTTATTTCTCACACACCACATATGCATACCACAAATTACACCCCAAAACACATTCTGCTATTACTCCCGAGTACGGCGATACCACATGTGTGAGACTTTTACACAGCGTGGCCACATACAGAGGCCCAACATGCAGGGGAGCACCTTCAGGCGTTCTGTAGCTCCCAGGCCAATTCTGACATTTCTCTCCTACATGTAAAAATCATCATTTATTTGCTAGAAAATTACATAGAACCCCAAAACATTATATATGTTTTTTTAGCAAAGACCCTAGAGAATACAATGGCGGTCGTTGCAACTTTTTATCTCGCACGGTATTTGCGCAGCAATTTTTTTAACGCGTTTTTTTTGGGAAAAAAACTGTTTTGTGCTTTACAAAAACCAAAACAGTAAAGTTAGCCTAATGTTTTTGCATAATGTGAAAGATGAAGTTATACTGAGTAAATAGATACCCAACATGTCACCTTTCAAAATTGCACGCGCTTGTGGAATGGCGCCAAACTTTGCTACTCAAAAATCCCCATAGGCGACGCTTTAAAATTTTTTACTGGTTACATGTTTTGAGTTACAGAGGAGGTCTAGGGCCAAAATTATTACTCTCGCTCTACCGATCGCAGCGATACCTCACGTGTGGTTTGAACACGGTTTTCATATGTGGGCGGGTATTACGTATGCGTTCGCTTCTGCATGCGAGCACGCAGGGACAGGGGCGCTTTAAAATTTTTTTTTGTTTGTTCATTTTACTTTATTTATTTTAGTTTGATGCTTTTTTCCAAAAAAAAAAATTTTTGACCACTTTTATTCCTATTACAAGGAATATAAACATCCTTGTAATAGGAATATGGCATGACAGGTCCTCTTTACAGTGAGATATGGGGTCAATAAGACCCCACATCTCACCTCTAGGCTGGGAAGCCTGAAATAAAAAAAAAAAAAAAAACGATCCTGGCTTCGATCGTAGCGGTGAGTCGGTAGAAGCGCGGGAGGGGGGGACATCCCCTCTCGCCTCCCGTAAGAACGATCAAGCAGTGGAACAGCTGCTATGATCGTTCTCATGGTGTAGGGAATCGCCGGCTGAAAAAGCCGATATCTGAATGATGCCTGTAGCTGCAACCATCATTCAGATATCTCCGCACAAAGTCAAGGACGTTGTATGACGGCCGGTGGGCGGGAAGTGGTTAAAACGCTTTTTTTTTTTAACACAAAGTTGTCCATTTATACAATATTTCTACCACATAACATGTACATACCAAAAATGACACCCCAAAATAGATTCCCCTGCTCCTCCTGAGTACGGCGATACCACATGTGTGAGACTTCCACAGCCTGGCCACATACAGAGGCCGAGTACAGCTGAGCATGGCTCGGTATGGCGGGGTATTGCGGAGTATGGCGGGGTATTGCGGAGTATGGCGGGGTATTGCAGAGCATGGCAGAGTATGGCGGGGTATTGCGGAGTATGGCGGGGTATTACAGAGTATGGCGGGGCATGGCGGAGTATGGCGGGGCATGGCAGAGTATGGCGGGGGCATGGCAGAGTATGGCGGGGGCATGGCAGAGTATGGCGGGGGCATGGCAGAGTATGGCGGGGGCATGGCAGAGTATGGCGGGGGCATGGCAGAGTATGGCGGGGGCATTGCAGAGTATTGCAGGGGGAATTGCAGAGTATTGCACAGCATTGCAGAGTATTGTGGGGGCATTGCAGAGTACTGCACAGCATTGCAGAGTATTGTGGGGGTATTGCAGAGTATTGTGGGGGTATTGCAGAGTATTGTGGGGGTATTGCAGAGTACTGCACAGCATTGCAGAGTATTGTGGGGGTATTGCAGAGTATTGCACAGCATTGCAGAGTATTGTGGGGGTGTTGCAGAGTATTGTGGGGGTGTTGCAGAGTATTGTGGGGGTGTTGCAGAGTATTGCACAGCATTGCAGAGTATTGTGGGGGTGTTGCAGAGTATTGTGGGGGTGTTGCAGAGTATTGCTCAGCATTGCAGTGTAGTGGGGATGGCTGAGCATGGATGGATGGATGCCTGGATGTCTCTGTGCAGCGCTGTGGGCACTACACATACAGCCCACAGCGCTGCAGACATCCATCCATCCCCCTCCCCGCTCACTGTGTACCGATCGGTACACAGGCGGGGAGGAGAGGGGGAGGAGAGGAACCGGCGTCATCAGATGACGCCGGTCTGTTTACATGTGATCGCGCCGTCATTTGACGGCGCGATCACATGGTAAACGGCCGCGATCAGCGGCCATTTACCAGGATCCGTGATGCGCCGGGTCCTCTGGACCCGGCGGTCACAGATGTGTTCGGGTGCGCACCCCAGGGGGCGCGCGAGAGGGGAATTCTGGGTGGACGTCATAGTACGCCCTCCCAGAGTTATCCAACCGCCCTGCAGCCGTCATTCGGCTATGGGCCGGTTGGTAAGTGGTTAAATAAAGATACTGTCATCAAAATCTCAAAACATTAAGTGCAACATATTAATATCAGCAATTCATAAATCCACATTATAAAGTATGCATGTGAATAAATCACATGAAAAAATGTAATGTGCAAAGCTAAGTATGTAACACAATACTCTTATGCTGATGCCAGCATTTGAGAACAAAATAAAAACAAAGGGTTGGGACTTTGAGCGAAGCACATGATTGCAAGAGAATACCTTGATGAATATAAGCTGTTAATTAAATCATATATATTTAATTCATATAAAAAAGGGTACAAATTAGAGGTTGACTGATATATCGGCCGGCCGATATTTGGCTTTTTTTACTTAATCGGCATCGGCCGATTGTGCTGATAAAAAAAGCCGTTTATAACTTCAGCGGGACTTGCAAATGACTTCTGTAATAGAAGTCAATGTAAGTTGCCTTCAGTTATCTGTGGAAAGACTTCTCTCCTCCTCTGGGCAGCCTGCCAAGTCTGATAAGAAGAAACATTGTATCTCTTCAGGTTCTTTTATCAATAGACTGAACTCCATGTGTAAAAGTTCTCAGTTTAACCATTTAAAGACTAAATCTTTTCTGACACTTGTTGCTTACAAGTAAAAATCCTGTATTTTCTGCTAGAAAATCACTTAGAACATCCAAACATTATATATATTTTTTTTAGCAGAGACCCTAGGGAATAAAATAGCGGTTGTTTCAATATTTTATGTCACACGGTATTTGCGCAGCGGTCTTTCAAACGCAATAAAAAAAAAAATACACTAATGCAATAAAAAAAAAAAATGAGCAGTAAAGTTAGCCCATTTTTTTTCGTCCAAAAGTTTTGATTACCTGTTTGTGTGTATTTAATATTTAAGATATAGTTATTTTTTTTAATCTAAATTATACATACAAGTGAACTGATTGGAGGTTTGTTTTGTTTAATAAATGTTTAAATGTAAAAAATTTTCTGTATCACTTATTACTTAAGGTTGCACTCACACTGGAGCGGGCATGCGTTGACGTTAAAACGCTGTTAGTTTTAGCGGCGCTTTACCGTCATTTTAGCAGCACTATTCGGCTGCTAGCGGGTCGCTTATAACCCCGAGGAAGGAGTTAAATGCGCCCCTGAAGCGCTCCTGCCAAAACGCTTTGCAGGCGCTTCGGCAGCGGTGTGCATTCATTTCAATGGGCAGGAGTGGTGGAGGAGCGGTATACACCGCTCCAAAGATGCCGCTTGTAGGACTTTTTTTTAACATCCTGCCAGCGCATCGCTTCAGTGTGAAAGCACTCAGGATATCACAATGAGACTGCAGGGGAGCCGTTTTACAGGCGCTGTTTTTAGCCCAAAAGCGCCTGAAAAACGCCCCAGTGTGAAAGGGGTCTAACTGTTAGATTTTATGAGTTGAAGGGGGAAAAAAAAGAAAGAAAAAAAAAAATCGGCCTAATATATCGGCCCAAAAAAATCGGCATCATATATCGGCCAACGGCCACCGCGATTTCTAAATATGAGCATCGGCCAGAGAAAAACCCATATCGGTCGACCTCTTGTGCAAATGTAATCTCAATGTCTAATTGAAAACCGTTAACATTATACTAACACAGGAAGCAATAGATATCACAAAGTTACAATTTCATAATTCATCAACATTGATAGATATAGAATTCCTCCCGACCAGCCTCCTCTTGCAGCCTGAAACATATTGATTCTGAATGGCACAAAGTTCCCTTCAATGTAAACAAACTGACTCTCAGTAAGAGTAATGAATTATGGGAACTGCGCTCTTAAAAAAATCAAATAAAGTGACAATATGAACTGTTGCATGATTCACAAATTATAAACATTGTGTGAATCAACAATATGGATTAATCAGCCCCAAAAGATTTATATGAAACTTGGACAGATGAATCCTACAAGGATAGTGCTGGTGAACAGTACATCACGTAAACAGACACCAAATGTTTAATGCTATCCTCGTGTAGATAACATATTCACACCACCGACATGCAAAAAGTAAATCCACCACTAGGGATGAGCCTAACCCCCCCCCTGTTCGTTTCACACCAGAACATGCGAACAGACAAAAATTTGTGCGAACACCATTAAAGTCTATGGGAAACGAATGTGAAAAATCAAAAGTGCTAATTTTAAAGGCTTGTATGGAAGTTATTGCCATAAAAAGTGTTTGTTACCCAGGTACTGGCACAGGGAACATGTATCAATGCAAAAAAAAAGTTTTTAAAATGGCCGTTTTTTTCAGGAACAGAGATTTTAAGAATGCTTAAAGTGAAACGATAAAAATGAAATATTCCTTTAAATATCATGCGTGGAGTGTCCCCTTAGTCTGCCTGTAATGTAGCGCATTTTCCCCATGTTTATAACAGTACCGCAGCAAAATAAAATTTCTAAAGAAAAAATGTATTTTAAAGTTGCTCGCGGCTGTAATGTATTGCCGGATCCCGGCAATATACATAAAAAGTAATTGAAAGAAAAAACGGCGTGGGTCCGGTATGTATATTAAGAGGAACTCCACGCTAATTTTTTTTTTAAAATGGCGTGGGGTCCCCCCAAAATCCATACCATGTACCACATTCACACCAGGGGGGGGGATCTGGGGGCCCCCTTATTAAAAATTGGCACAGGGTTCCCCTTAAAATCTATACCAGACCCAAAGGGCCTGGTATGGACAGGGGGGACCCATGCCATTTTTGTTTTCATAATTCTGTCATAGGGCTCCCCTTAACCACTTCAATACACTATATTATATATTGTGCACTGCACTATATACCCTGCACTGTAGTATATATACTATACGGACAGCACTACATACTCTGAACTGCAGTAAATATTCTATATGGACTGCACTATATACTCTGCAGAAAAATTGGGCCTTAGGTGTTGGTGGTGCCAGAACACGGTAACTCCTCACAGTTACTCTTGTTGGGTTCAGGAAAGGGCCCTGCTGTTAATTATTTCAAAAATTGTAATTACATGCCCCTGTTAAACAAGGGCAGAAACATTGGGCCTTGGGTGGTGGTGGTGCCAGAACACTGTAACCCCTCAGTTACTCTTGTTGGGCGCATGAACGGGCCCTGCTGTTAAATGTTATTTCAAAAATTTTAATTATATGCCCCTGTTAAACAGGGGCAGAAAAATTGGACCTTGTCTGGTGGTGGTTCCCTAAACCAAAAATATTGTTAGAAGCTAGCATCATGATTGAGGAGGAATAGGATAGGCAGTCTTCAAGGGATCCCAAATCCATAGCAAATTCAATCAATTACATCAGCATCAGGTGCTTGATAGCTGCTGATCCAGGACTGATTCATTTTTATAAATGCAAGCCTATCAACGGAGTCTATGGACAGGTAAACTCTTTGATCAGTTACAAATCCTCCAGCAGCACTGTGCATTCAGAAAGCACGCTGAATGCAGGACAGGCCAATAGCTTGATTGCATATTGAGAAAGTTCTGGCCAGTGGTCCATCCTCAAGACCCAGTGGATGCTCTATTGGAAAGGTCTCCAAGTCTGCTCTTGCCCCTAGATATTTCTGCACCATATAATGCAGATGCTGGCAATGGTTGCTGGAACCTATCAGACCTTGAAGCTGAGGACTGAAAAATTCACTAAGGATCACATTATCCGTAACTATCTCCTCCCAGCCACGTACAACTCCTTGGGTTTCTGGGGACTAAAAAACATCCCTTTAAGACTGCTGCGTGGTATCCTTGACATCCTTGCTGACGCAATCCTCCTCCTCTTTTTCCTGTGTGTTTGGCAGACCCGCAGGAATGCTATCTGCATAAAGGGGGCCTTGAGAGGAAAGGAAGTCCTCCTCTTCCTCCCGCCCTGTCCATGATACCATGAAGTGTGTGCTCCAGCAGGAAGACTAGAGGGACAGTATCACTGATGCATGCATTGTCGTTGCTCACCATCCTTGCCTCATCAAATGGTGACAGGACAGTGCATGTATCCTTGATCAGTAGCCACTGGTGTGGCGAAAAGGAACAAAGCTCCCCTGACCCTGTCCTGGGGCCATACTCGCACAGGTACGCCTTTATGGCCCTCTGCTGTGTGTGCAGCCGCTGCAGCATTGCCAACCTTGCGTTCCACCTGGTGTGTATGTCACAAATGAGGCGGTTGGTGGGCAGGTTGCATTCCCTTTGAATGTCAGCCAGCCGAGCACTGGCGTTGTATGACTGGCGGAAATGACCACAGACTTTTCTAGCCTGCCTCAGGAGATCTTGTAAGTTTGGGTACCTGGTCAAGAAATGCTGCACCACCAAATTCAAGTCATGTGCCAAAAATGGAACATGAGCAAGTGTCCCTGTCGGAGGGCAGAGAGAGGCTTGGTGCCATTGTCGCATACAACCATTCCTGGCTGAAGCTGGCATGGCGTCAACCTCCTCTGAGCCTGCCCCTGCAGATCTGACAGAATCTCTGCCCCAGTGTGGCTCCTGTCCCCTAGGCATACCAACTCAAGCACCGCATGGCATCTTTTTGCCTGACTGCTTGCGTAGCCCTTTGAACGCTTACAGAGCACCGCTGGTTCAGAGAACAAATCTGCAGAAGAGGCCATAGAGGAAGAAGAGGAGGAGGGGGTGGAGGAGAGAGCTGTGTCAGAATCACCGCTAGCATTTTAGAGGCATGGTGGCAGAACAGGCTCCAACAATACTGAACCCTGTCCTGCATCCTTCCCAGCTGCCAGCAGAGTTACCCAGTGCGCCATGAAGGAAAGGTAACGTCCTTGCCCATGCCTGCTGGACCACGAGTCCGCGGTAATATGAACCTTACTGCTGACCATCCTGTCTAACGAGGTCAAAACTTTGCCTTCCACATGGCGGTAGAGAGCTGGAATGGCCTTACGTGAAAAGAAATGGCATATTGGAACCTGCCAGTGACGTACAGCACATTCCATAAAATCCTAAAAGGGGGGCGAGTCTACCAGCTGAAAAGGCAGCAGTTACAGTGCTAGCAATTTTGCCAAGCTAGCATTTAGACGCTGAGCATGTGGATGGCTGGGACCAAATTTCTTTTTACAGTTAAGCAACTGGGGTAGGGAAATTTGCCTGCTGAATTCAACTGGTGGTGTACTGCTAGCAGATTGGCTGCAAGTACTTGTGGCACCTATTGCTATGTAAAGATAGAGCAAAAAGTCCCGCTAATCAATGAGTATTACAAGAATGAAAAGCAAAAAAAATTCAACGTGGACCGTGGAAGGGCGTCACCGCTGAGTCCCGGAAGCATACGGGCCTTGTGTAAGCCGGCCGGCTCATCTTTTATCATGCGCTTTTACTCTTCTTTGATGTAAGTTGCCACCTGTTTTTTCTATCAGAATAAATGTAATAGGATTTACACTATGTGGAGTTTTCTTGTCTTTTTGGTATAATACTGGTACATGACGATCCTGCCTGCTGACCACCTCTGCTGACACTTTGGAGACCAGGGCTTGCCAGTGAGATCCCGGGCTGGGGTTGCAGCCATTCGCCTGGTGTGGTCCGCTGTAATAAGGGACCAACACTTTCTGGTAAGCGGCAGTATTTCTCGGTGGTGGAGGAGATTCTCATATTGCACTAGTCACTTCGGTGTGAACCTTCACTATTCATCACTGTGGACTCACCTTCACTATTGGGTTTTCTGATGCTTACCCACACAGACTGTGTTTATTCATGGACTGATTCTTAATTATTTTTGTCATTTGAATTTTCATTTATATTTTCACCTGCACATCGGGTGCGTAATTACGATATGGGTTGTTAGATATACCTATTTCAATTTTTGGATATCTATATGCATTATTATTTTTTTATGATATGGGTTGTTTGATATCCACGTTAAATTTTTTTGCTTTTTATTCTTGTAATACTCATTGATTAGCGCGACTTTTTGCTCTATCTTTACATGTGTTTGGTGTAGTATAACACTTTTTAGTCGGAGCTCTTTTTTTTTTATGTTTTCTTCTTATAGCGCAGTATTTTTTATATCCATCTACACCTATTGCTATACCTTCATTCCTCTCAGTGCAGGTTTTTGAGAGGACTGGAGGTATAGTAGGGTTTGAGATCCCAGATGAGGAGCAAGGATAAGTCTGCCTTTTTCTATCATGTGGGTCTTTCAGGTGCTGCTGCCAATGAACTGCATGGCAGGTCATCATATGTCTGGTCAAGCATGTGCTGCTCGAGTGGCTGCTGTTCTGCCCATGCTTGATTCGCTTCAGTTATAGGTTGCAAACAGCAACGGTGCAATCTGCTGCACACATGTCAAAAAAGGCCCACACCAAGGAACTTTTAAAAGTCAGTGGGGAGTCAGCAGCGCCCTACAACTGCAGAGCTCTGCGGTGTGATGCAATAGGGCGATTGCCCTTAAGCTGCCCCCTGGAGGACATCCTGCCTCTGAGTTGTTCCTCCTCCTCACTTTCCTCCTCTCTTCTCTCAGGCACAGTCACAGTCAGTGACCTCATTATCCCCTCCCTCCTCGTCACTGGAGCAAACTTGGCAGTATGCTGCAGCTTGGGAAACATGACTGCCAGTTTCTTGTCCTTCTGTGGCACCCCCACTCTCTAGGCTCGCTTTACTCCCTTTCTCAACCTGGAAACCAACATCGGAGCCTTCAAATTGCTGCGCATCCTCCAGCAGCATGTAACTGACACTGTGGTCGAATAATTCTGGGGACTCCCATGCATGATGGTGGGGCTACAAAAGGAGTAACTGTGGACAAGGAGCCAGTGGAATAGGCTGCTTTGGCAGCTGCGTTGGAAGGCAAACTACTATGAGCCTGGGTGACAGAGGATGAGGAGGATGACGGCTTTGTTATCCACTTCACAAACTCTTCTGCATGTTGTGGCTCAATAACACGGCCAGCAGCAGAAAAAAAGGACAAGCGTTCCCCACGGCCACCTGAAGAGGATGCACCATGTCCACGACCACCACTGTTGACTGTAGACACAGAGGCTGCTTGCCCTCTTTAATGACCTGTGAGCGTCTGCCTCTCCTTGGTGGCTTTCCAGACATGATGGGGATTTTTTCTTTTCACAGCCCTTTTCTTTTCACAGCACAATACACTGTATTGTATAGTGTGCATTAGAAACTGTACTTGTATTATATACTGTGTACACCGCCTGAAGTGTATTGGAAACTGTACACCACCGAATGCACTGTATATATAGGCTACACTGAATGCAGAGTGTGTGTATAATAAATATATATATATATATATATATATATATATATATATATATATATATATATATATATATATATATATATATATATATACACACAGTCATATGCAAAGGTTTAGGAACCCCTGACAATTTCCATGATTGTCATTTATAAATATTTGGGTGTTTGGATCAGCAATTTCATTTTGATCTATCAAATAACTGAAGGACACAGTAATATTTCAGTAGTGAAATCAGGTTTATTGGATTAACAGAAAATGCACAATATGCATCAAAACAAAATTAGATAGGTGCATAAATTTGGGCAACTCAACAGAAAAATCACATCGATATTTAGTAGAGCCTCCTTTATCAGAAATAACAGCCTCTAGACACTTCCTATAGCCTGTAACGAGTGTCTGGATTCTGGATGAATGTATTTTGGACCATTCCTCCTTACAAAACATCTCCAGTTCAGTTAGGTTTGATGGTTGCCGAGCATGAACAGCCCACTTCAAATCACCCCACAGATGTTCAATAATATTCAGGTCTTGGGACTGGGATGGCCATTCCAGAACATTGTACTTGTTCCTCTGCATAAATGCCTGAGTAGATTTTGAGCAGTGTTTTGGGTCGTTGTCTTGTTGAAATATCCAGCCCCGGCGTAACTTAAACTTTGTGACCGATTCCTCAACATTAGAACTAGATGTGTACCTCAAAATGGGATTTTAAGGGCAATGCAGAAATTGGCAGTGTTGAATTATAGTTAAAAAGAAGTTTATTGATACAAAAACGAATAGGATATACATGAACATACACATTGATCTATAGTTAAGAATAATTATAAAAACATCAGATATATGGAAACATATGATGCATCCTACTGCTAGTTACAAGTACCACCCCCGATAGGTGTGATGGCGTCCTGATAGCAGATTTCCAACGCGTTTCAACTTATTGTAAGGATAAAGTCTTCCTCAGGGAGGGACTGCATCACATTCTAAAATTTTAAGTAACAGCATGATTATTGGTATATACTTAAATATTTGTTTGTTACCTATATCTACAGAAATCGCATTACAACAGAAAAGTATTATATGCGACTTACATTTGCGACTACAGAAATCGCATTACAACAGAAAAGTATTATATGCGACTTACATTTGCATTTGACTGTGAAAAATCGCTTTCCCAGTGCTGGCAGGGGTCCTAACACGTGATTGTCAATGCTGCTCAAATATCCTCTACGGGATGGCCTGGTGTATTGTGAAGAAACCAGTATTTGGCAGTCGTGATAATTAAACAACTGAAAAACATGAAGGTATAAGGGAAATGCTAAGAAATTGAACATCAAAAAGGTCAAAGAGTGGAAATAATGGTGATTTGTAGGGGAAATAAGGTTCCCCAGGGCCATCATAGAGTAAAAGAGATCAAATACCTTAAATTGATTGTGTCAGGTGTATTGTTCCAAGTGGCAGGGAGCTCCGGTCCTGGAGTACCTCTCTGTAACAAAGCCAGTTGTGGAATGCTGCCTGTGGCCATCCCTGGCGTCCTAATATATGGGGTGTGGGCGTGGCTAAGTGATGGGCGTAGCCCTATTCTAGGTAGAGTCTCACATTCATTGGTGGTGCAGTGGAGGGGGTGCGACTTCAATTGGCTGCTGTCACTGTTTAGAGGAAGCACCTTTGTACAATGTATTGAGGGGAAGCGTCCACAAGCTTCCCTGTTGTCTAGGTAGCAGACGCTTGGACCTCCTCCTTCCTTTTCTCCTCCCCGTGACGTGAAGCCTATTGCTTACACGTAGCCCATGTAGTATGGGCACGGGGTGAGGCGGGGAGAGAGGTGCGTCTGGTTGCAGGGCAATGTGCATATGACGTTGGGGTCACATGGCCCCGACGTCAGTTCCTAAAAGAGGGAGGGGCGCCGTGTGACTCCACAGCGCTATTGAGCAGTCTTATCCATATTAAGCCGGGCATCGGGGCATAGTAGCCCCGCTGTCTGACAAAAAAGTATCAGACTATGCACAGCGGTGTATGGGGTACTGTTTTATGCTGATGTCATAGATGTCACCAAGATATACAGTGACAAGTATGACAAAAAGTAGCAGGTCTATACTCCCTCATTAGAGATGGAAAAAGGAAGGAAGAAAAATTGTATAAAAGAATTGCAAAGAATTGATTGAAATGGGGATAGTACTGATGAAATATGAAATATATATAATAAGAGAATGTGAAGGGAGATTTTTATTCTTAAATATCACAAAAAATCTCCCTTCACATTCTCTTATTATATATATTTCATATTTCATCAGTACTATCCCCATTTCAATCAATTCTTTGCAATTCTTTTATACAATTTTTCTTCCTTCCTTTTTCCATCTCTAATGAGGGAGTATAGACCTGCTACTTTTTGTCATACATGTCACTGTATATCTTGGTGACGTCTATGACATCAGCATAAAACAGTACCCCATACACCGCTGTGCATAGTCTGATACTTTTTTGTCAGACAGCGGGGCTACTATGCCCCGATGCCCGGTTTAATATGGATAAGACTGCTCAATAGCGCTGTGGAGTCACACGGCGCCCCTCCCTCTTTTAGGAACTGACGTCGGGGCCATGTGACCCCAACGTCATATGCACATTGCCCCGGCAACCAGACGCACCTCTCTCCCCGCCTCACCCCGTGCCCATACTACATGGGCTACGTGTAAGCAATAGGCTTCACGTCACGGGGAGGAGAAAAGGAAGGAGGAGGTCCAAGCGTCTGCTACCTAGACAACAGGGAAGCTTGTGGACGCTTCCCCTCAATACATTGTACAAAGGTGCTTCCTCTAAACAGTGACAGCAGCCAATTGAAGTCGCACCCCCTCCACTGCACCACCAATGAATGTGAGACTCTACCTAGAATAGGGCTACGCCCATCACTTAGCCACGCCCACACCCCATATATTAGGACGCCAGGGATGGCCACAGGCAGCATTCCACAACTGGCTTTGTTACAGAGAGGTACTCCAGGACCGGAGCTCCCTGCCACTTGGAACAATACACCTGACACAATCAATTTAAGGTATTTACATACATAGTTACATAGTTAGTCAGGTTGAAAAAAGACACAAGTCCATCCAGTCCAACCATAAAAAAAAAACAAAAAAAAAACGTACAATCCAATATACCCAATACTATACCCACAGTTGATCCAGAGGAAGGCAAAAAACCCCAGCAGAGCATGCTCCAATTTGCTACAGCAGGGGAAAAAATTCCTTCCTGATCCCAGAGAGGCAATCGGATTTTCCCTGGATCAACTTTACCTATAAATGTCAGTATCCAGTTATATTATGTACATTTAGGAAAGTATCCAGGCCTTTCTTAAAGCAATCTACTGAGCTGGCCAGAACCAACTCTGGAGGGAGTCTATTCCACATTTTCACAGCTCTTACTGTGAAGAAACCTTTCCGTATTTGGAGATGAAATCTCTTTTCCTCCAGTCGTAAAGAGTGCCCCCTTGTCCTGTGTGTTGACCGTAAAGTGAATAACTCAACACCAAGTTCACTATATGGACCCCTTATATATTTAAACATGTTGATCATATCCCCCTTATTCTCCTCTTCTCAAGAGTGAACAAATTCAGTTCCTCTAATCTTTCCTCATAGCTGAGCTCCCCCATGCCTCTTATCAGTTTGGTTGCCCTTCTCTGCACTTTCTCCAGTTCCCCGATATCCTTTTTGAGAACTGGTGTCCAAAACTGAACTGCATATTCCAGATGAGGTCTTACTAATGATTTGAACAGGGGCAAAATGATATCTCTCTCTCTGGAGTCCATACCTCTCTTAATACAAGAAAGAACTTTGCTCGCTTTGGAAACCGCAGCTTGGCATTGCATGCTATTATTGAGCTTATGATCTACCAAAACCCCCAGATCCTTCTCCACTACAGATTCCCCCAGTTGTACTCCCCCTAGCATGTATGATGCATGCATATTCTTAGCCCCCAAGTGCATAACTTTACATTTCTCAACATTAAACCTCATCTGCCACATAGTCGCCCAATTAGACAGTGCATTGAGGTCGGCTTGTAAATTGGAGACATCCTGTAACGACGTTATTCCACTGCATAGCTTGGTGTCATCTGCAAAGACAGAAATGTTACTTTTGATCCCAGACCCAATATCATTTATAAAGATATTAAAGAGTAAGGGTCCCAGCACTGAACCTTGGGGTACACCACTGATAACCTTAGACCATTCAGAGTAAGAATCATTAACCACTACTCTCTGAATTCTGTCTTTTAGCCAGTTTTCTATCCATTTACAAACTGATATTTCCAAGCCTGTAGACTTTAACTTACACATGAGCCGTGTGTGCGGAACTGTATCAAACGCTTTTGCAAAATCCAAATAAACCACGTCCACAGCCACCCCTCTGTCCAAGGTTTTACTTACCTCTTCATAAAAAGAAATCAGGTTTGTCTGACAACTTCTGTCTTTCATGAACCCATGCTGTCTGTTGCTTAAAATGTTTTTTTCCAGCAAGAACTCGTCTATGTGGTCTTTTATTAAACGCTCCAGTATCTTCCCGACTATAGAAGTTAAACTAACAGGTCTATAGTTACTTGGTAAAGACTTTGATCCCTTTTTAAATATAGGCACCACGTTCGCCCTGCGCCAATCCAGCGGTACTATTCCCGTCATTAATGAGTCCCTAAAAATTAGATACTATGGCTTTGAAATTACAGAGCTCAATTCTTTTAGGATCCGTGGGTGGATGCCATCAGGTCCAGGTGCTTTATCCACCTTTATTCTGTCTAAATATTTCTGGACCATATCCCTTTTGAGCCATTGTGGATCATTGGGGGCTGTGTCAATACCACCCCCATTATGGACATGAACTTCCCCATGCTCTTTTGTATACACAGAGCTGAAGAAAGTATTTAATAAATTAGCCTTCTCCTTGTCCCCAGTCACCCACTCTAGATTATTTTGTAAAGGGCCTACATGTTCAGACCTGACCTTTTTACTATTAATATATTTGAAGAATTTTTTGGGGTTTGTCCTACTATTTTTTGCGATCTGTCGTTCATTTTGAATTTTTGCACCCTTGATTTCCTTTTTACATATTCTGTTAAGTTCTTTGTAGCATTTATTATTTGATTATTATTTGATCTCTTTTACTCTATGATGGCCCCGGGGAACCTTATTTCCCCTACGAATCACCATTATTTCCACTCTTTGACCTTTTTGATGTTCAATTTCTTAGCATTTCCCTTATACCTTCATGTTTTTCAGTTGTTTAATTATCACGACTGCCAAATACTGGTTTCTTCACAATACACCAGGCCATCCCGTGGAGGATATTTGAGCAGCATTGACAATCATGTGTTAGGACCCCTGCCAGCACTGGGAAAGCGATTTTTCACAGTCAAATGCAAATGTAAGTCGCATATAATACTTTTCTGTTGTAATACAATTTCTGTAGTCGCAAATGTAAGTCGCATATAATACTTTTCTGTTGTAATGCGATTTCTGTAGATATAGGTAACAAACAAATATTTAAGTATATACCAATAATCATGCTGTTACTTAAAATTTTAGAATGTGATGCAGTCCCTCCCTGAGGAAGACTTTATCCTTACAATAAGTTGAAACGCGTTGGAAATCTGCTATCAGGACGCCATCACACCTATCGGGGGTGGTACTTGTAACTAGCAGTAGGATGCATCATATGTTTCCATATATCTGATGTTTTTATAATTATTCTTAACTATAGATCAATGTGTATGTTCATGTATATCCTATTCGTTTTTGTATCAATAAACTTCTTTTTAACTATAATTCAACACTGCCAATTTCTGCATTGCCCTTAAAATCCCATTTTGAGGTACACATCTAGTTCTAAAAATTACAAGGGATGCTGGCAATGACACGGCCAACCCTCTGAGTCATACATTTATGTAAACGATTCCTCAACATTATTCTCAAGAATCTGCTGATATTGAGTGGAATCCATGCGACCCTCAACTTTAACCAGATTCCCAGTACCGGCACTGGCCACACAGCCCCACAGCATGATGGAACCTCCACCAAATTTTACTGTGGGTAGCAAGTGTTTTTCTTGGAATGATGTGTTCTTTTGCCGCCATGCATAACGCCCCTTGTTATGACCAAATAACTCAATCTTTGCTTCATCAGTGCACAGCACCTTATTCCAAAATGAAACTGGCTTGTCCAAATGTGCGTTTGCATACCTCAAGTGACTCTGTTTGTGGCGTGTGTGCAGAAAAGGCTTCTTTCGCATCACTCTCCCATACAGCTTCTCCCTGTGCAAAGTGCGCTGAATTGTTGAAGGATGCACAGTGACACCATCTTTGGAGGAGGTCCGTGGGCTGTTTTTGACCGTTCTCACTATCCTTCGCCTTTGCCTCTCCAATATTTTATGTGACCTGACTCTTCTGGCCTTAACAAACACTGTTCCTGGGGTCTTCCATTTCCTCACTATGTTCCTCACAGTGGACACTGACAGCTTTTATCTCTGCGATAACTTTTTGTAGCCTTCCTCTAAACCATAATGTAGAACAATCTTTGTTTTTAGGTCATTTGAGAGTTGTTTTGAGGCCCCCATGTTGCCACTCTTCAGAGGAGAGTCAAATAAAACAACAACTTGCAATTGGCCACCTTAAATACCTTTTCTCATGATTTGGATGCACCTGTCTATGAAGTTCAAGGCTTAATGAGCTCACCAAACCAATTGTGTGTTCCAATTAATCAGTGCTAAGTAGTTATAGGTATTCAAATCAACAAAATGACTAGGGTGCCCAAATTTATGCACCTGTCTAATTTTGTTTTGATGCATATTGCACATTTTCTGTTAATCCAATAAACCTCATTTCACTACTGAAATATTACTGCGTCCTTCAGTTATTTGACAGATCAAAATGAAATTGCTGAAACACCCAAATATTTATAAATGACAATCATGGAAATTGTCAGGGGTTACTAAACTTTTGCATTCGACTGTGTGTGTATATATGTATGTGTGTGTATATATATATATATATATATATATATATATACACTCTCTAGACTATATATATATATATATATATATATATATATATATATATATATACATACATACACACATACAACCACCTGAAGTGTATTATATACTGTACACCGCCGAATGAACTGTATATATGCTACACTTAATGACGAGTGTGTGTGTATATAATATACTAGACTGTGTATATATTATATATATATATATATATATATATATATATATATATATATATATATATATATATATATATATATATATATATTCAAAGCCCTATGGCCGAGATGGGTGTGAACAACATAGACATGCCATAAGACTTACAACATGAAATAGACCTGAAGTGAGCCCTGGTCTGCTGGTCGGTATACCAAACAAGGGGGCATACCCAAGATTAGTAATAGACATTGCGGAGAGAAATTAATTTGAGAAATGCCCTGAGCAATGGGATTTTACAGCAAGGTGGAGGATGAAATGGTCTTGGTAGCGAGCCAGGTGATGTCTACGCAGAACTTGGCCGGCGGGGTTGCTGCAGGTAAACTCGCTAGGCCGCAAAAACCCATAGTAGGCTAGGTAGATGGCTGCTTGTATGACCAGGGTGGGGAGAAGGCCAAACGGAGAACTAGAAAGGATAGTAGACATATCCCTGAAGATGGCACTCATTATAGGCAGACGCTTGGCATTGGTTATGGGTTGTTGTTTCTGACAGCCGCATAGGAAGGCTCAGATCACATAGGATGTGAATAAGGATGGTTTTGCCGGATCTCGTAAAGCAGAAAGTGTTGGATGCTGGCTAAGTATAATCGGATAGTGTTATGAGATAGGGCCAATTGATTATGGCAATATGAGATTAAAGCCAGTATGTGCTTTGTGTCTGTTGATGTTATCGCGGAGCAGGATGCTAGGAATTTGCTGAATACGTTCATAGCTGTGTGGTAGGCTTTGAGCGTGTTGTGGGATAAAGACTGATTGATGAGCTGGGTTGCGCTGTGAAGATGCTGTTCTAGTCCAGAGTCAGCTAAGACCAAGATGGGGGACGGGCTGATATTGGATCTGCTCCAGGTTTCTGCTGAAAAAAAGAAATGTAATTAAAGCGGGTCAGTGCGTCTGCTGCGAGGTTGCACTTGCCCGGAATGAATGTGCAGTGGACATTAAACTGGTGTTGTAGAGATAGTTGTACCAGCCTGGGTAGGAAGGACATAATCGGGAGCGACTTGGACCTGCTTTTATTAATAATATCAGCCTAGACCTGGTTGTCGGTGGCGAAGGCCACAGTTTGTCTGGTCCAGATATGACCCCTGAGCTAAGCAGCTGCCACGATCGGGTATAGTTCAAACAGGGAGGAAGACCGGGTAAACCCAGGGATTAGGAGTATCTGTAGAGGCCATGGTCCCGCAAACCAATTGTGGGCAAAAACTACAACGAAGCCTGTGGAGGCTGCGGCATCTGTCACTACCTGCGGTGATAGGGGTGATATTGATGTGTAAACATGGATATTCCTTTCAAACTAGTAAGGAGCTCCTCCCACATTGACAGATCCGCTACTGCCACGGCGTCTAAGCTAAGGATCTGATTGGGGTCCTGTGTCTGGGAGAGGAAGACCAGGAGGCGTGAAACAAAAGATCGACCCTGAGGAATGATCCTCATTGCAAAATTGAGCATTCCCAAGAGGGATTGAAGCTGCTTCTTAGTACACCCCTGTGTACGGGTGAAGTCTTGAAGAACTTAACTGATGCGGGTCAGTTTGTCGAGGGGGAGGCTGGCCTGCATGGAGCGAGTGTCTAGGTTGGCTCCGAGGAAGGTGATGGAGTATGCTGGGCCTTCTACTTTGTGTTCCGCAATGGGTATATTGAGATTCCCAAAGATAACTCTTAACTTATCGAGGTCTACTGGGAGCACACCGGGCTGTTTGAATAGCAGGAAGTCGTCCATGTAATGGATGACTTTTTGACACTGAGCTTGGTGCGACAGTATCCAGGTGAGTGACAAAGTGTCGAAGAGCCAGGGGCTACTCTTAAAGCAAAAGGTCAGCTTGGTAGCAAAGTAGTATGACTCCTTCCATTTAATGCTGTGCCAGCACCAGAGGGACGGGTGGATGGGCAGAAGCTTAAAAGCGTCCAAAATTTCAGCCTTAGAGAGCCAGGCGCTGTGCCTACTTTGATAATGGCCTGAATCACCATGTCTACTGAAGCATACTTCAGGGAGAATTCCTCTGAAGGAATTGGGGAATTCAGACTCGGAATGTGGGAAGAATGAGGCGCAGACAGGTCGTACACCAAGCAAACTTTATTTTATTCTCCAGGTATTGAAAAGGGGCTGAGCGAAGGGGCCTATGATGAAGCCTCATTCCAATTCAACCTGTAACAGCTGATCTATGGCCTGTTCGTTGGTGGCCGATGAGGGGAGGAAATCCTGCTGTAAATCCTTGGCTAAGAAAGGTGGCCAGAGAGGGAATGGGGTGTGAGGTAAAGCCCCAGCCACAGGACATTTACTTGACCTAGTCAGGACTTTTTCTGCTGCTTGACCTGGCATAGAGCTTTAGGATGTGCTCTATGACATATGACACAGACATGGAGCAAGCGCCAATGGCTGAAATTGCACGACCGTAATTAAAATTATTGCAGGTGGTTGCTCCGCCTACTGTCTAAACGGAACGTCCGAACTTGTCCACCTGGGGCATCTGTACTGGGGCCGATAGGCCCTGAGCTGCACTGGAGATGGAGGGTAATTCGAAAGGGGCAACTGACTGCTGCGTTGGCGCACCAGGTAGCGGTGTGGGTGGAGGACTGGCAGATAGCGCATAGTGGTGAGCGCAGGCCGGCAAAGTGGCAGCAGAACAACTGTGTCCATGAGGCTCCAATCCGTGCCTGTTTGGAATTGTGTAAGCCTGGCTGCTGCTTTGTCCGAGACAAAACGGTGATAATCGTAACACGAGAACCCTCTGTATTTATAGCCCAGGTCCACCACGGTGTGAAGATACAGGTACAGCTCTTCCCTCCTGCTGGGACTAGCTGAGCACAGGACATCCCAAAGGCCAACACAAACTCTGCTATGGACAATTTGCGTTCGAGCCTGGGATCTTTGGCCTTGAGGACCACTGATCTCCCCAGACGTAAGATTTATTTTCTGCCAGGTCGTGGACCGAAATGAGGAGGGAGGCAAGGTTAATGTCCTTGCCGTCCAGAATGTCCTTCCTGATGCTGGCTGGGACCAAGTGTGCTGGGAAGACAGTGGGACTCTTCCCTGTGGTACCTGCAGGAGGGGGTGTCAGAACCTTGACTGCGACCGAGACAGGGATGGCAGTGGCCGGGCGACCCTCCAAGAGTGCCACTCTGGCCTAAACGTCCGTGACTGTGGTAGACAGGGATGACACCATGGTGTGGAGCTGAGAGATAGCGGCAGATATAGATTGGAGAGACGCCTGCTGGGTGCTGGGCCCATCTGTAGCTGGCGGCGGGAAGAGGAGCCTGAAGAGCTCGGCCTTCCTCGCCGTAGCAGGGACGGGCACACGCGTGCGCCTTAGTTCTGCTGTCAACTTTGGGATGGTCCATCCCCTGAGGGACTGCACGCTGCCGCTCTCTGAAACCAGAGAAGGTGACAGAGGGGCCAACTTGAGGTCTTCGCTGCCGGCCTGTGACATGGCTCTGAGTGACTTGTGCCATAGATTCGAAGTCCCTGTCTTTGAGGTCGAAACTCAATCTAACCTATATTAGGGGTGACATGAAAAGTCAAGGCTGTTTCTTTTTTCTCTTAGAGGAGAAATGACAGATGACAATGGTGAGAGGCTTGACTACTTAAACTTATGAGGTTACTAAGTGGCCGGGTCGTGTAACTGCAAACTAGCGGTGAGGTGAACTAGCGGTGAGGTGAAGGTAAACAAATGAATAGAGACAATGAGTGAACTTCCAAGGAAAACGGGGGGTGTTTTCTTTTTTTTCTTTTTTTTTTTTTTTAGACCGTTGCGTCGTAGAGGCGACTGGGATCGAACATCAGTGGAGCCATACCGAGATAATAGAAGATGCATGAATGACTCGACACGAAGCGACTGCCGAACCTGAGGAAAAATGACAGGCAACATGCAAGTAATGAGACTGAAACGATGGGTGTGAATCGGTGCATTGCTGACGTGAAATGAAATGAGGCCAAATAACTGGGGCACACCGGAAGGAATCAGTGCATCACGGATGTGACTGGATTCGAATCGGAGTGCGGTACGCGACAGTGAAATGATTTGCCATGACAGAGGCACAAATTGATGTGCCGGGACTGACAACGAATTGGACTGTGGAGCATGGAATGAAATGGGGCCGAAAAACAACTGGGACACGCCGGAATGAATCGGTGTGTCCCAGAAGCTACTGGATTCGAATCGGGGTGTGGTATGTGAAATTAAATAAGTGATATGATTGAAGTGATTAGCCATGACAGAGGAACGAATTGGTGTGCCGCAATTGCGACTGACTACGAACCGGACTGTGGAGCATGGTATGAAACGTGAGGCAAAAAACAACTGAGACACGCCTGAACGAACCGGTGCGTTGCAGACACGACTGGATTCGAATCAAGAGTGAGGTACGTGAAAAATGAATGAAATGTTTTGGCATAATATAGGCACAAATTGGTGGCTAAATACTACGGCTATGTGCAGGGTTTTTTAGCGAAATGACTCGTAAGTTCCGTATCGGGGTTTGGGCGACACAAGATATCTAGCAAATGGTGATGCATGAAATTAAGAAATGTCACACAAAACCCTACCTGCGACAGCCGAGCCAGACACGTTGCACGAAAAACTGCGAACATGAACTGAAAGCCTCTAGAAGTTTCGAACACGCAACTCACAAACGCCAATGAGTTGGAAGAGTCAACCTAGTGACGTAACAAATTGCGCACAGGAACCTACAAAGACCACAGGCGAGCGGGCTGATTAAATACCCCCCGGGCTCCTCCCATAAATTCATGCCACCATACTGGCCTTCTTACATATGAATACACCGCCTGAAGTGTATTATATACTGTACACCGCCAAATGAACTGTATATATACGCTACAGTGAATGAAGAGTGTGTGTGTATATGTATATGTATATATATATATATATATATATATATATACACACACACACAAACACACTAGACTGTATATGTATGTATGTATATATATATATATATTAAAATATTTAATGTATTGGTTATTTAGCTTCAGTGTAGAGCTTACCAGTGAGCTGAGTCTACGCCAGATATGCAGTTTAAGGGCTTTTTTGGCCCGTGTTTATTGAAGTAAAAGAAAAACAGTCCATCCAGGATTCCCACGCAGGGGTTTCTTCCACAAAGCAATAATAAAATAAATGGAAAATACCGAGCCACCTGGCTCTCTGGTCAGCACTGCTGTTCAGGCATTGACCTTGGTCCTCTTGACCCTGTAACTGTGTCCCTATTTGGTACCCACACTGTACCTCTGGTGGCACTCTCTCTTACAGCTTCCTGGCTTACGTTATTGCCACACGGCTGCTTCAGGCCTGTAGCCTAGGTCTTAGGTCTGCTCCTTAGAACAAAAGGGTTTCCTTGAGCTAAACTCTCTCCTAGCTTACTCCTGGTCAGCGCCTTGCTGCTCTGTCACAAAGTACATCTGCCTCCTGCAGACATGCATGCTCTGGCTGCACCCATGCAGTCTCAGACTCCTGCAGAGGAATGGGAGTCCACCTTACTCCCATGCACAGACTTCCTGTCTGTCGGGTGGGGCTCTGAGCCATAGCCAGGTCACAACTAAATAGCCCAGCACACAGCTGTGCAATCAGCGTGCCTTTCTCTCCAAAATCATCTGGTATAAACCAGCAATATTCCAGGTAGCACAGGATCCCAATTCCACAAAAAAAAATAAAAAAAAAAAAATATATATATTACACTGCCTTAATATAGATTATACACTGAAAGTATAGTCTACGCTAAATGCAGAGTATATATATATATATATATATATATATATATATATATATATATATATATATATATATATATATATATATATATATACACATACTAGACTGACTGTGTATGTGTGTATATATATATATATATATATATATATATATATATATATATATATATAATCAAATACACTGCAACTAACTAAATAGCCTGCCTAATCTAGCTCAAGCTATCTCTCCATCCACAGCAACAACACTACACGCGGCCGCTCTGCAAGCAGCCTTGTATAGTGTGGGGTGTGGTGTGCTTTGGCCAACTGTCAGACGCTATTGCACTGCGATCTCGCAGTGTATTATGGGGCATTTCGCGGCACTCAAATTTCTCACGAATGCCCCATAATGTTCGGCGAATGGGCGAACACCCGATGTTCGAGTCGAACATCGAGCTCATCCCTATCCACCACCACATGAAGTGCACGCTTACCAGCTTGCACTAACTGACTCGCTTGTGACTAATACCCAGCCAGGGCCTTGATCTCCAGGGATGGCGAATGGATAGCAAATCCAACCAGAACAGCCTCCAAACACCACTTTCAAGCGGATGATCTTAATTATTCACAGGGGCTAGAAAGGATCCAGGGTCCTCACTCTTGAAAAAGCTCTCGAGTGGCTGCTGTACTGGGCTTCTCTAGCTCCAGACCTCCGCCTGGGACAATCTAACGATCTGGATAGCGACTGCTGTTTACTAACAGTACTTCATCCTCGGCCCCATCCCAGAAGCACATGCACGCTGCCCATTTCTTGTACCCATCCCATATTTCATTGCTTTATTTTTTGTGTATATCTCACAATAGAGCTGCTGCCCTTTCTTTAGGGATTTATAGGATACAGCGCAGTTGTTTTCACAACATAACGTAACATAGCGTTGTTTTGCCCAGTATGCCATTCTGCTGCAGTAAAACTGTGGCGGCTGGTCGGACCAGCTGCTTTTTTTTAATGTCATTGGTTTCTCTGATTTTGGAGCACAGTGATGGTGTATTGGTTTTAGGGGGCGATTTTAATTTTGCATATGATCCATTGTTAGATGTCTCAAGGGGGGGCATCCCATTTATCATTTTCTTATTTAAAATGCCTGAAGGTAGAACTAAATCTTCTTCAATTGGTAGATGTATGGCGCTCACAACACCCCAATGACAGGGATTATACCTTTTTATCTCCAGTTTACTCAACATATTCTAGAATTGATTACTTTTCCTTACACATAAAGACTTGGACAGAGTCCGAGCCACCACCATCGAATCAATTCTGCTCTCTGATCACAGACCAGTTCATATGGAGTTAGACCTGAATATAGTGGACACAAAGACCTTGTCTTGAAGGCTTAATGATGCATTGCTAGAGAACCCCATCACCATGTCTGAGGCTTCACAGGGATTAGAAGCCTTTTTTAGCCTGAATGATCAACCTAATACCTCTCCGACAATATTGTGGGAGACACATAAATGCTTTTATTAGAGGAATCTTTCTCAAACACGGTGCAAGGATATAAAAAGTGAGGCGCTCTGAAACCACTTCTCTAAACTTAAGGATTAGTAAACTTGAGGCTACCCATAAAAAAACACTTGCTTCGCAGGCACAGAAAGAATTACTCTTTGCGACAGCAGTACAACCAAATCGCAAACTCAGAAGTGAGGGAGAAATTGGGTCTACATAAACAGTCTATCTATGAGCATGGAAATAAACCAGGTGTACTCCTAGCTAGGGGACTGAAAGTGTCACAAACAAAATCGTTTATTACTCAAATTACGGCTGAGTCGGGCTCTAAATTGTTAGATTCTGCGGCTATCGCTCAGGAATTTCAAAGATTCTGTCTGAGACTTTATAATCTTCATAAAACCCAAACTCAGCAAGGTCCCATCTGTGTAGACCAGATTTTTACCTTTTTGTCTTCTTCAGGCATGCCCTCTTTCTCGCCACAGGTAGAGGAGATGGAAGCTCCAATAACAAATAAAGAAATGGTCATGGCGTTAGAATCTTCAAAACCAGGGAAGGCCCTGGGTCCCGATGGGTTAAATCTTACTGTAGAACCTTCCAAAAAGCTCTCTCCTTATTTTTTGCGTGCGTACAACTCTACTTCAGCTGACGGTAAGCTACCAGACAACACCTTGAGGGCTCACATTATAGTGATCCCCAAGCCAGAAAAAGACCATACACTGTGCAGGATTTATCGGCCTATAGCCCTCTTAAACACCGACCTAAAATTATTTTCCACATTATAATGGCGATAGATTTGATTCAATTCACCCGCTCAGAGGCCAGACCCCTTCTGCTTTTATCAACAGATACAGAAAAGACCTTCGACCGGGTGGATTGGAAATTCTTACGATCCACCCTTAGACACATTGGTTTGGGGGAACGAATGCAGGATACAGTCCTTATATATAAAGAAAATGCAGCGCATAGTAAATGTGTATATAATCAAGGCCCAAACAATTATGAATTGGTGCTTGAAAAAATATATGTTGCTTGAAAAACAAATACAAACTGGCATATAGTAAACATAAAGTCAATAAATGTGAGTGTGAGAGATAAAAATGTCCCACTCCACATGAAGGTGAATATGCTCTGAAGTGTCGTGGTATTCCAGTAGTTGTCAGAAGTCAAGCTTCACCAAAACACGACATTTCAAGGAGATGCAACAATCACGGAAAGAATGATGTGTAAAAGACTCTTACCAGATCCGTGGACCTGCCTGGGGAACATACAGCAGCAGCAGAAGGAGGAGACCTGTACCAAGAGAAATCCAGGAGCTGCCACTGCTGAACTCCCCCAGAAAATGCTGCTGTCCTGGCCGTTTCACTTTGTTTTCACATAGGTTAAGTGCCTACAACAGCTCCACAAGTGGCGTTCTTGCTCTCCTGATCCATACCTCGGCTGTCTACTGTGAGGACCTACCTGGTGGCTCCCGGAGATCCATGCAGACTACAGCCTAGATGATTTGAGTGACAAGACTTCCCTTTCCAAGCCTTTGGTGGCAGACTGCTCATGCGATTCCCTGTCTCCGACATGGGAATCCACGGGATCTGGTAAGAGTCTTTTACACATCATTCTTTCCATGATTGTTCCATCTCGTTGAAATGTGGTGTTTTGGTGAAGCTTAACTTCTGACAACTATTTGAATACCCCAACCCTTCGGAGCATATTCACCTTCCTGTGCAGTGGGACATTTTTATCTCTCACACTCACATTCATTTATTGACTTTATGTTTACTATATGCCATTTTGTATTTGTTTTTCAAGCACCATATATTTTTTTAAAGCACCAATTCATAATTGTTTGGGCCTTGATTATATACACATTTACTTTGCGCTGCATTTTCTTTATATATATATATATATTCATTGTTTTTGTCAGACTGTATGTAGCAGCTCCTCCTAGTTTTATTTGTTAGCGCAGTGTTTCACACCCATTTCTTACAGTCCTTATATACTGGTCCTGCAGTGGCAGTGTTGGTTAACGGAGTCTGATCAGAGTATTTTTCTCTGGGACAAGACAGGGCTGCCCCCTCTCTCCATTGTTGTTCGCCATAACTCTAGAACCTTTTCTCTGCAAAATCAGATCAGACCACACGATTAGCAGACTATGGGTTTCAAATATGGAGCATAAGATCGCTGCTTATGCGGATGACCTTTTATTCTTCCTTACCAACTCAGAGGTTTTCGTTACCATCTTTACTCCAATATTTTGATCAGTACGAGTATCTCTCTAATTTTTCTAAAACCTGCGCTAAATCTGACACAATGAGCATTCTTCTCTCCACGGGGAGTATCACTAAATTACAAGGCGATTATTGGTTCAATTGGGCTCAGTCGTTTATGGTTAAATTGACTCCGGACACTGTCCTATTACACGAGATGAATTTCTGTACATTGTTATCCAAAATGCGAATGCATCTTAAATTCTGGCAAATTCCTATGCCGCGTACACACGGTCGGACTTTCCGACATAAATGTGCGAGCTTGTTGTAGGAAATTCCGACCGTGTGTAGGCTCCATCGGAATTTCCGTTGCACAAAATTTGAGATCTAGTTCTCAAATTTTCCAACAACAAAATCTGTTTGCGTAAATTCAGATAGTGTGTACACAATTCCGATGCACAAAGTGCCACGCATGCACAGAATCAAGAGCCGCACTGGCTATTGAACTTCATTTTTCTCGGCTTGACGTAAGTGTTGTACGTCACCGCGTTCTTGACGTTTGAATTTCCGACAAGATTTGTGTGACCATGTGTATGCAAGACAAGTTTGAGCCAACATTCGTCAGAAAAAATCCATGGATTTTGTTGTCGGAATGTCCGATCAATGTCCGATCGTGTGTATGGGGCATTACACTCACGTGGTTCGGGAGATGCAATGCATTTGTGATGACAATGCTTCCCCAGATTTTATTTTTAATGCAAGCAATACCGATTAAAATACCACAAGCTTTCTTCCTCTTGTACCGAACAACGCTGACTAAATTTATTTGGTGTAATAAGATGGCAAGACTTCGTCATTCTAGATAGTTCTGCCTATATCCATGGGGGTAATTGGGCTGCCTGATCTGATCTCATATTACCGAGTTGTACATTTGAGTGGTATCATGGTGTATTTTCCCGCAGACTAAACTTTGGGCGCAAATCGAACAGGCATCACCGATTGTTCTGTCGGCTCTTCCTTGGGTTGCCCATAAACACTTTTGTGGATTGATGTCGCATCCCACAATCAATTGCAGCTCTCACTCAGACGTTCCCTGTAAAAGGCCTTTCTCCCTACCCATCTCCATCAACTCCGATGATCCATAATCCAGATTTCCCTCCCGGAGTAGATAATAAACAACTTCGGGGTTTTTCAGGTTTAGGCATATCTAGGTGTATGCACTTTGTTACCTCACAGGGATGGATGTCCACACAAGATCTACCCAGCCTCATACAGCCCCCTTTGAGCCCCTTGTCGGCCTTTCAAGTGTCACATTACTTAAAGTGGAGGTCCACCCTAAAAAAAAAATTGCATAAAAAAATACAAATCTTCAATCTTCTGCTCCCCCCATTGTCTTCTGGGGAATGGGGCGCGGTGTTTTATGGAAACTGTGTGTGTCCCACAACGCATCGCATCCCATTCACAAAGCGCTCGCGCGTGCGCAGTAGGAAACTGGCAGTGGTAAAATATACCAGCAAACGTCTGGGTTCTGCTGGTGCTGTAATAAAGAGCAAGGGACATTACTACATATTTTTTGGGGGTGCCCTTACACTGTTTTGGAAGGAGGTGGGAAATGTGATTAATTAGACAACTGACGCTCGGACTCCTTGGGATATCTTTTGCACCTAAACACACTCCCCCTTCACCAATATAAAAAATCATTGATAGTGCACATGTTGAATGCTGCCTGGGACTGTATCCCCGACCTGTGAAAGAGTACCACCACGCCATTTCTGAAACAGTGGTTCTCTAGAATAGATTAAATTAGGATAATGAAAATAGGACAGCGTCCATCTTTGGAAGAGAGGAGGAAATTAGGAACACCTGGCGGCCATGGGTGACCTTTACTTTCACGCTTAGCAATGAATCATTCTTGACCCATGTGGATAGGTCAGCTATGTCTGAGGATCCCTTGGGGGGGGGGGGGGACATTGTGAAGTTCCTTGTCCTTTATAATTTCCCATTAATTGCCAATTTTTTTTTAATTTTTTTTTTTTTTTAGGTAATTGGCTTTTACAGATCCCCAAGTGTTGGGGTCAGGAGAGGGTATTTTCGTCCTTATGCAAGTACAAAAGTTATAATAATCGAAGAAGAATTTAAGTTGCAGTAGGAGAGTAAAGCATTTTAGGTTAATAGCAATGTCACATGTATTAGAAACACCCTGTGATTATAAAGTGATCTTTTGTATACAGGGATTAAGTCATCCACTAGCATGATAATGTTTGGACTTGATTGCATGCTTTCGGGTGTTATTTTGGATTGATTAGGTTATGAAACAATATTAATGGGTTGAATTTATCTGTATTTTTTTTTTCATGTAACCCATTATGTGATGCTGTTGAATATCAGATCTTGGTTGATGGCTAGATCTGCCCCCTATTCTAATCTATGTTTTTCCTTTTTTTATTCATTATTGCTTATATGTTTTGTAATTAAAAATGAACAAAAAGTTATATGTTAAAAAAATAATGCAACTACAGCCACAATTATTATACATTTTTAGGACTTTAATCATCCTTTTTCCTAAAAGTTACTTCCTATCTATTCAGTCTGTACTAAATACTTTTGTTTGGCAGTTTAAAAAAGCGAAATGTCCTTTTAGTCGACTAAACAGGGCAGGGGGACTAGGACACTTTGATAAACAAGACTACCATATTGCAACAGTCTTGGACCACATTAAAGAATGAAATAGAACACAAAAAACTACCGCGCTACTGTGAAAAGTATGCTACTAATGGTTAGTAGGATATTGCAAGCTGCAGTCCTAAAGTGAGACATGCACACATGTATACAAAAGAAAATCAGAAAAAGACTGCGCTAAAACTAAAACCCATATTTAACAACATGTATGATTATGTGAATATTATAAAATTCAATCAATCTGGTAATCAAACCAGATAATATGAGTATAGACGATACAGTGAAAATAAATTGATAATACAGTGAACCAAATATGACCTAAAATTGCAATAATTGAAAACAAATATGTCAAATGACAAAATTATGTCCAAAGAAAATAGTGGAAATGTTCAAGGTAAATAAGTCCTTGGAGACAAAGCAGATAAAATAGGTGATCCTACGGTAAGCACTCAGCACCCAGTGAGAAATCCTCCACCATAATAGATGTACGCTTACCGGAGGTAAGCTAGATAACAGCTTATCAATGGATATCCACACGAGGGACACAACTCCTAGGATCTCCTCACAAGGAAGGGATAAGCAGGGACTTTCTGTAATTTTCCTTTACTTCTGCATCTTCATGGCAGCATACAGATACCCACGCAAATTTCTCTAACTCTCACCATTTGCGTGGGTATCTGTATGCTGCCATGAAGATGCACCAGTAAAGGAAAATTACAGAAAGTCCCTGCTTATCCCTTCCTTGTGAGGAGATCCTAGGAGTTGTGTCCCTCGTGTGGATATCCATTGATAGGCTGTTATCTAGCTTACCTCCGGTAAGCGTGCATCTATTATGGTGGAGGATTTCTCACTGGGTGCTGAGTGCTTACCGTAGGATCACCTATTTTATCTGCTTTGTCTCCAAGGACTTATTTACCTTGAACATTTCCACTATTTTCTTTGGACATAATTTTGTCATTTGACATATTTGTTTTCAATTATTGCAATTTTAGGTCATATTTGGTTCACTGTATTATCAATTTATTTTCACTGTATCGTCTATACTCATATTATCTGGTTTGATTACCAGATTGATTGAATTTCCTAATATTCACATTAAAGAATGGTTTGTATCTTCTCCCGCTACCTTATTGGCAGAACTCAAACAATATAAGATACCTGGGATGAATTTGTATACTTGCCTATTAGCCTACTGATTTTTGCCACATGCCAGAGAAAAGTACTCTCTCACAATTGAGGCTGCATAAAACTCAAACTCAACTGTACTACTATTCCCATGGAAACATTTTCTCTTTTCATTCCAGATATATCTCTAGCATGCTGGCGCACCAATTGTATCCAGTTTTTAGATGATCTCTATAAGGGGCCCCATGTTGAAATTCTTTCGCAGATTATAAGCTGGTTTTAACTAACTGCATAAAGAATATAACAAATTTCTCCAAACGGTATACTTTATGAAGCGTAATCCTGGCATTAAAGCCAAACTCCATTGGCAGGCAGGCAGCCTAAACCTCTCTCAATCAACACTGACTATTTTTATTCTTTATGCTGCTAACATTAGACAAATTAACATGTGTCCCACCATTCGTTAGCGCCACACTTTATTATCACTTTAACATTAGTAAATGAAAATATAAAATATATCATATTTGCTTGTTTTTTTTTTTTTTCGGGAAAATAATCTTTATTGAAGTTAGACAGAAATTAATACAGCACATTTGAGGTCCATGTATAGAAACATAAAACATAATCACATGTGGTACGTTAACATACAATAGAGCCTTGTAAGGCTGGCATTGCATAACAAAGATATACCAATTGTTAGTGATTCGGTGAGGTTCTGACAGACCTAAATGGGTTACCTATTATATGGTTGTATGTTTTAGTTGCTAGGTATTGATAAACTTGTTTTCACGCATTACTATACACATGTCTCCTCGTCTCCCAGCCAACCATCCCAAATCCTTGAGTATTTGTGACTGTTTCCCCTATGTTTGTAGATCAACTGCTTGTATGGGAGGGAATTGTTAACATCTCTCTTCCAGCTTATTATGGTGGGGGTTACGTTCTGCATCCAAGTCTTGGCAATTACTTTTCTGGCCAAAAATAGGACTTCAGATATAAATATGGCTTGGTATTTATCAATGTCCACATCTGGAAGAAGACCCAATATACAAAGTTTTGGATCTAATACCACAGGGGAACCCATCTGGCCGTGTAAGAACTTAATCACTTGACTCCAGTATGTTTGAAGGATAGAGCATTTCCAGATTAAGTGAAAAAAACTGCCCATCTCTGCCTGGCAGTGAGGACACAATATATTGCGTGTAGGTTGAAACTTATTATGTTAGGTGTTAGATACGCTTGATGAATGATGTATATCTGTGTTAACCTATCAGACAGTTTTGGAGATGCCACCTTTCCATTTTCTAAAATTTCCTCCCAATCTGAGTCACTAACTGCTCCTACATCTCTTTCCCATCTTGTTTTGGCTTTTTGCGTCACTTCTCTGATTCTGGGTAACCTTATGGAGTAGTAGAGATTAGATATCAATTTTTGTGAATCGGCTCCCATTATTATGTCCAAGATTTGGGGATGTTCCAGGATGCAATTTTCGTTCCTGAATTGAGAACGCAGGGCATGTCTGAGTTGTATGTATTTGAACAGTAATTGTTGCGGAATAGAGTATTCTTCCTTAAGAGTTTGAAATGCTTTAGGCCTAGCACTTGCCATTACCTGGTGCAGGTATATAATTCCATATCTGGCCCATAGATTAGGGTCTGGTATTTTTTTAAGCTCCGCTAGCTGGTTGTTAGCCCATAATGGAGTGTGGGAGTGAATGTACCCTATTTTAAGTTTTTTCTGGGCTAATCCCCATATTCGTTTGTGATGGTTGAGTACCCCGTCATTGAAGTTTGGACCTTTCCTATTAAACTGACCCCCTCGTAGTATAATTTGAAGTGGGGTAGATAAGGGACTGTCTGGGCTACTAGATACTAGTGTACTATACCGCTGTCTTTCGTTATTATGGTAGTGATGCATGTGCGACAGCTGTGCCGCTATGTAATATTCCTGCAGATCTGGCAGAGCTGTTCCCCCCATGTCTGTAGGGTTTTTAAGGACATGCCAAGCTACCTTATGCCTTTGATGTCCCCAGACAAAGGTGTTCAAAATAGATTCCATTTTTTTGAAAATCCCGATAGGTATATATAGTGGGGCGTGCCATACCATATATAGGATCTTGGGCAAGATAACCATTTTTATGATATTTATCCTCCCCATTACTCCCAGTGATAGTTTGGACCAGGCTTGCGTTTTGGTTTTTATCATGGCAAACAATGGTTCTATGTTGTTGGTTGTGTATTCGCGTAGGTCTCCTGTAACCAGTACCCCTAAATATTTAATAGTGTTTACCCTGACTAATGGTAGTTCTGGATGTATATGGGTTGGGGGGAATTGGTCTATGGGGAGTATCTGTGATTTTTCCCAGTTTATCCGTAGGCCTGAGAATTTTCCCATTTTATCTATAGTGTCTAAAGCTGCTTGTAGTGATGGGCCCTGATCGGCTAAATAGAGTATCGTGTCGTCTGCGTATAGTCCGATCTTCTCTATATAGTTGCCTATTCTAAGTCCCACTATGTCCATGTCAGCTCTTATAGCTATGGCCAATGGCTCAGCTGCCAGGGCATATAGCAGTGGAGAAAGGGGACATCCCTGGCGTGTGCCTCTTTCTAGAGGAAATTGTCCCAATATACAACCATTAACGAAGACCCGTGCTTTTGGTGACTGATAGAGTATTTGTACCCACTCTATGAAATTGGGACCAAATCCATATTCTCGTAGACACTCCCAAAGAAAAGACCACTCCACTGAATCAAAGGCCTTTGCTGTGTCCAGGGCCACCACTACCCTGGTACCCTGATTGTCGTGCTGTGCTTGAATATTTAAAAATAGTCTTCTTATATTCATGGCCGTATTTTTCCCGGGCATAAAACCGGTCTGGTCTGGGTGAATTAATGAAAGAATGACTTTATTTAGACGGGATGCTAGGATTTTGGCCAGTATCTTAATGTCTACTTGCAGTAGTGAGATTGGACGGTAGGACTCGGGATATTTAGGGTCTTTTCCTGGTTTAGGTATAACTATTATCTGTGCTTCTTGCATTGATGGGGGGAGTGTTTTATATTTAAATATTTGTTGGTATAATTTTTGCAAATTCGGGACTAGTATATCAGGGAATGCAGTGTAAAATTCTAGTGGCAGGCCGTCCAGTCCGGGGGCCTTAGATTTAGCTAGCTGGGACAGTGCTTCAGATATGTCCTCCTGGCTAATGGGGGCGTCTAGTAGCTTAACCTGTTCTAATGTGAGTTTAGGGAACTGAATTCTGTGTAAGTAGTTTTTAATTTCATGTGTGGATTGTGTTGTCTGAGTTTTGTATAAATTCCTATAGAAATTTAGGAAAGTGTTTGCTACCTGGTGTGGGTCGGTCACCTCGTCTCCCTGCGGGGTAGCTAGGGTCACCACTACTGGAGGTTTTTCATTTAAATGAGCTAAATATGCCAGTAATTTACCTGCTTGCTCCCCGTGTTCGAAGATTCTTTGTTTTTTGAAAAAAACCTGTTGTTTGGCCTTCTCTATGTGCATTTGGGTTACTGCTCTGGATTGCATTTGTACTTTATGGAGATTGTCAGTACTGGGTTCTTGTGCGTATACCTGTTCCGATTCCTGTAGTTTGTCAGTGGTCATCTGTAGTAGCAGTTTAGAGGAATTTTTAAATCTGTTTATTCTTAATGAAAGTAGTCTACTAGCTTGATTTTTAAAGGTGTCCCAGACTGCAGTATCTGAATCTGTAAATCTTAAGTTGTTTAGGATATATTGTAGTTCTTGCCCTATGCTCTCGAGATCAGGCAGGACCGACAGCCAGAATGGATTCAGCCTCCAATTAGAAGTGGGCATTGCCTTTAATAGAGATGCTGTTATCCAACAGGGTGAGTGGTCCGATAGAGCTCGTGGAGCCATACCCGACCCTGTTATTTTAGGCAGCAATGCATTTGAGACCAGTATAAAATCAATCCTGGACATCGTGTCACAGCCTACCGAGTGACATGTGTATGCTTTTTTAGTTGGGTTTTGCCATCTCCATACGTCTGTTAGCGCAAATTCTGTGAACAGTCTGCATAGTCTGGTTTGGTGAGGCACAGTCCTGGATGTATTTCCTAGGCCTGGTCTGTCCAAATTTGGATCCATGGTTTGGTTAAAGTCGCCCATCCATATAGCAGGAACTGATGGGTACTGTGCCATGAATGCCAATCCCTTGAGTACTACCTCAATCGAAAAAGGGGGGGGGATATAACACGCCAGAATCAATAGAGAGTTGCCTCCTATGGTGGCATGCAGGAAGATAAATCTTCCTAATCTATCTGATTCTAGGGTAATTAGTTCAAAGGGCACTCTTTTGGCGATCAGTATCGATACCCCCCTTGATTGATTGGTGTGCGTGCTGTGGTACAACTATCCTATCCACGGTTTTTTTAAGGCTACCTGCATCTGGCCTGTGATATGTGTTTCTACTAAAGCTATGATATCTGCTTTCTGTGATTTTAGAAATGTTAGAGCTGCGGTTCGCTTTACCTTATTCCGCATACCGCGTACGTTCCACGTCAAAAACTTTACACTGGGCATGTTGGTTTCTGAATATAATAGAGTAGCTGCCATCTAGTGAGATTCCAAGACAGTGGAACCCCCTTAGTCTGCCCTTTCCACAGTGCCAGTCTGCTAATACAAATCTTATTGTTGAATGCATATTGTCTGTCTAGCCGTATCAAAGTCACATCAATACTTATATTCCCAAAATAAAACACAAAACTTATCCTTTTAACTGTTTCCATCCCTCCCAGCTGCACATCTCCCCAACCTGATGTGAGCTTATATACCCAAACTGTCAGCATATAACATATCATCCAGCGGTTACACTCCGCTGGAGGCACATTTCTTGATAGCAATAGGTGTGTTTTCCTTTTATGCTGAATCAACTTTGTTAAGGGGGCGACTGTTCTCCTGTCGCTCGTGGAGCAGTTATAGTCAGGACTACCACACATTGCAGTCAGTGAGCTCCCTTTGCACTTTTCCTCCTTGCATCTGGTCAAATTGTGACCCATATTCCAGGATATTGTAGTACAGTTCATCCCTGTCATTTAGGAGTCTTGCAGAGCATATCACTGTAGACTGTCCCCACTCTTCTCAAAATGTAAGGGCGCAACCGGTAACCCGCGCAACTTTATTGTATGATCCCGCCTGTTCCATATCAATGTTATACAGGAGCTAGCTCTCTTATCCTTATCCACTTCTCTTGTACACAAGCTGTATATGTCCCCATTCTTTATATCCCTAAACTGGATTCTGGTTCCCTTCTAAAAAAAATTTTCTGTGACATTTGTATTGTAGGAATTTGTTCAAAGTCAGAGAGTACTCACTGTGGTTGTATGAACATAGACAGACTAAGCAGGTCTGTCTCTACGATCCAGCCATGCTGTTGCTGCCGCCGGGTCGTCAAAGAATTGTGCTCTTCCGTCTTCTTCCACCCGCAGCCGGGCAGGAAATAACATCGCATACTTAAGATGGAGGGTCCTCAATCGGCGCTTCACCTCTTGATATTGTGCTCTTTTCCTTTGCACCTCGCTGGAAAAATCCGGGAATACTGCTATCTGGCTGTTCCCGATCTGTATATTTCCTCTCTCCCGGGTGAGTTTAAGGATTTTGTCTCGGTCCCGAAAATTTAGAAATTTGGCGATGAATGTGCGGGGAGGCGCTCCAGGTGGTGGTGGCCGCGCAGGTATTCGATGCGCCCTCTCCACCGCAAACATTACTGAAAAGGCTTCCCGGCCGTACGTTTTGAGCAGGAGCGTTTCTAGATAGGTTGCCGGGTCTGCGCCTTCCTCTTTCTCCGGCAGTCCTATGAAGCGGAGGTTACAGCGTCTAAGGCGGTTCTCCATGTCATCTTGATGGGCATGAAGTTGCTGTATCTGTCTCTGCATCTCCTCTGTAGTATGTCTCATGGGATGCAGGGCATCTTCCGCGTTGCTAATTCTGGTTTCTGCCTCCGTGACCCTGTCTTTCAGTTTTGAGAAGTCCTGTCTCATCAGGGATATATCGATTTTTACTTCATCTATCTTCGCAGTCAGAGTACCTTGCAAGGCAGCTATAGCGTCCAGCACTTTGGCGGTGTCCGACGTCTGAGGAGCGGGGCCCGTACACGCGTCGGTGCTAACTTCCTGCTGCATGTCTTTCTCAAGGCGGCGAAATTGAGCGAGCTTATCTGTCGTCCCAGTGTTGCGTTTTGGCGGAGACATAGTCCACTGCGGTCCCAGGACAGAAGGGGAGCCCGTGGGATGAATTACACTGGTGTATCGTTTCACAGGAACTCTATCAGGAGTTTGTGTGCTGGAAGTTCGCTCTTTCTACGTCTCACTCCCTCACCTGTCTGGCCTCTCCCCAGGCGCTGTGCTTTTAGAGAAGATCCGGAGGCCCATGCACGCAAAGATCAGTCTTTTGGGGAGCCAGGCTAGCCAGGAGGACCTGTATGGCCGTTGCTGGGTGTAGCAAGATGGCCGCCGCTCTGAGGACCAGGCCGGAGCCTCGGGCCGTCCTAGAAGCTATTGCAGGGTGCAGAGGTTCAGCGCTGGGGGCCATAGGTAGTCCGGGGGCCGAGGCAGGCAGAGATCCATCTCGGGGGAGCTTGGTACGTCCGGGAGATGAGCAGGAGCCGCCGCCGGGTGGAGCAAGATGGCCGCCGCTCCAAGCACTAGGCCAAAGCCGGGGACTTTCCTACAGGCAGGGCCCAGGGCGGAACGATCCGGTCTCCGCGGCCTCGGGCAGTGCCCCAGATGGTTAGGCTGCACCCAGGGCCACACAGGTGACGGGACAAGCCTGTTGGGGTGTCTTTTCCTGACAGGATTGTTAGGATTGGGGCAGGATGTCTGTTAAAGGATTTTGGGCAAACGGAGCTCTCTTTCCAAGCGTCCTACTCCATAGCTCCTCAGGCCACGCCCCCCATATTTGCTTGTTTTAAAGGTTTTTTTTTTTTACATTTCTTTAGTTACTTCTCGGTTTCAATGCCTAGGCAAATTATGTCATACATTCCAGGAGTCTTCAGTAAGGGAGGAGGGGCTTTCTCAGCTAAGTGAGGAGAGGCTTTCTCAGCTACATTCTCCTGCTTGCATGCCTGAGCTAAGGTAGATTCCAGGAAGTAAATGCTACATGAATCATCTGCCCATACTTAAGATGGTCATGGGCAAATATGCTAGGGGGTGTTTTCAAAGTGGTTTCTCAATAAAATAAGGATAAGCATGGAGACATGGATGGGTGAGTTTGCTTTGAATAATAAAAAATAATTAAATAGCATTTTTGGTTTGTGGTGCTCAGAAGTTTAGTTCCACTTTAATACCTTAAATCAGTAAATAAGAGGAATGAAGGCATATCCCTGTTCTACTCAAATCTTCATGATAAAACTGTTTTTTATGAACACTTCCTATTAGTGCACAGGAGGAAAACTTTGAGGGCTGGTTCACAGTGCAATTTTGGTGTGTTTTTGGATACATTCCAGGTGCTTTTTTCTGCTTTTTTCCTGTTTTTGTTCCACTATACTAGGGTCCAGTGGAGTATACTAGGAGTGTGAACCTATGGGAACTTAGACAAAAAATGATGGTATGGTGGTACCTTACTCTGCAATGTATTTCCAAATTTGTTGCTAACTTGTCTCCACACGGTTGGCAGAATTGTGGCCTACCAGGCACACTAATTCATAATTGCAGATATTTTTTTTTTCTTTTTGCCGAATATATTCCTCTTGATTACTCGAGTACTAGTAATATCTGCAGCCATGGCCAAAAGTTTCAGGATAACACAAATATAAATTTTCACAAAGTCTGCTGCCTTTTTATGATGGCAATTTGCATTGACTCCAGAATGTTATGAAGAGTGATCATGTAATGATCATGCCATGAAAATGAACTTAATCCCAAAAACAACATTTCTACTGCATTTCAGCCCTGCCACAAAAGGACCAGCTGACATGTCAGTGATTCTCTCGTTAACACAGGTGTCAGTGTTGGCGAGGACAAGGCTGGAAATCACTTTGTAATGCTGATTGAGTTAGTATAACAGTCTGGAAGCTTTAAAAGTAGGGTGGTGCTTGAAATCATTGTTCTTCCTCTGTTAACTATGGTTACCTACAAGGAAACACGTGCAGCCATCGTTGCTTTGCACAAAAGGGGATTCACAGGCAAGGGTATTGCTCTACTAAGATTGCACATGAATCAACCATTTATCGGATCATGAAGAACTTCAAGGAGAGAGGTTCAATTGTTGTGAAGAAGGCTTCAGGGCGCCCAAGAAAGTCCAGAGAGCGCCGGGACCGTATCCTACATTGGATTCAAGCTGCGTGATCGGGGCACCACCAGTGCAGAGATTGCTCAGGAATGGCAGCAGGCAGGCAGGTGCATCTGCACGCACAGTGAGGCAAAGACTTTTGAATGATGGCCTGGTGTCAAGAAGGGCAGCAAAGAAGCCACTTTTCACCTGGAAAAACATCAAGGACAGACTAATATTCTGCAAAAAGTTAGACATTGAACTGCTGAGTACTGGGGTAAAGTCATTTCCCCTGATAAATACCCTTTCTGATTGTTTGGGGCATCCGGAAAAAACCTTGTCCAGAAAAGAAAGCCGGCGATCGCGAGTGTGGCGTGTCAGTCTGACACACTATTTCGATCGTGATAAGCTGTGACCAATCACAGCTGATCATGGCGTGCACCAGGAAGTCACAGTAAATGTCATTCCTCGGTTCGTGCTGACAGGGAGAGCCAAAATGTAACCTGTTTTATGGTCATTTTTTTTGTGTAAAAAAAACTTTAAGAATGAAGAAAATACAGAAATATTGGAAAGAAATATTGTACTCACATGTATCAATCAATGCCTGAACCTGGCACTAAAGATCTACAGCATGTGCGGATGTGGCCTGTTTAACGCCGGTGTGCGGTCCACACCTTGTTCTCAATACTGGGCTTTGGCAAAGGCCACATGGGAATCCGAAAGTGAAGAATCCCCGCTCCGACGTACGTTTCACTGTACTTGGCATCTTCAGGAAGTGAGGAAACGCCATATCCGGTTTACATTTATAATGGGATAACAGATTCTATTGGTTGAACGGCAAAATGGAGGACGGGGGCAAACTTTAGGTGAGAACTTGGCCTCAACTACAACATGTCCATCCGTACATACAGAATGAACCCAATGTACATAATCATGTTAATTTTTAATAAAACACAGATATGTAAATAACTTCCTAAACACATCTGATATACAAGTATGAAATACATTGAGCATACCAGAAATAGGGAGCCCTAAGAAATGAATCCCTCTACTGGGAATTTGTGAATATGCACCTCCCAGGGAATATATGGTAATACACCCCTAGTGTGGGCCATAATTCCTCTTTTTATTGTGCCATGAATGAATATGTGGGTGTGCAAAGGATGCGAATAGTACAAAATGAATGAAGTAAAAATATTGTAAAACATTAAAAATTAATAAGGAAAATAATATACACTAAAAGATTATAAAAAGGCTTTCAATACCAAGGCCCAGTATTGTAAATGAGGAGTGGAGTGCACGCCGGCGTTAAACTGACAGGCCACATTCGCATATGCTGTAGATCCCTAGTGCCAGGTTAAGGCACTGATACATGTGAGTGCAATATTTTTTATGCTTGATTTTAAACCTCAATAAATCTACTAATCTATAAAGTTCTTCATTGGAAATCTAGGATGGAAAAGGACCTGGGGGTCCTAGTAGACTGGCATACAATGCCAAGCTGCTGCTAACAAAGCAAACAGAATATTGCCATGCATTGGTCCGGCCTCACCTGGAGTATGCTGTCCAGTTCTGGGCACCAGTCCTCAGGAAGGATGTACTGGAAATGGAGAGAGTACAAAGAAGGGCAACAAAGCTAATAAAGGGTCTGGAGGATATTAGTTATGAAGAAAGGTTGCAGGCACTGAACTTATTCTCTCTGGAGAAGAGACGCTTGAGAGGGGATATGATTTCCATTTACAAATACCATACTGGTGACCCCACAATAGGGATAAAACTTTTTCGCGGAAGCGAATTTAATAAGACATGTGGCCACTCATTAAAATTAGAAGAAAAGAGGTTTAATTTTAAACTACGTACAGGGTTCTTTACTGTATGAGCGGCAAGGATGTGGAATTCCCTTCCACAGGTGGTGGTTTCAGCGGGGGGCATCAATAGTTGATCAAAAAACTATTAGATAAGCACCTGAACGACCGCAACATATAGGGATATACAATGTGATACTGACATATAATCACACACATAGGTTGGACTTGTGTCTTTTTTTAAACTCACCTACTATGTAACTATTGTGTCTCTGGTGAAGTACACTTTTACTTTCCAGCTATAACCTGAGTGATTATTGGAGTGTAATGGTTTGAGCTCAAGAACGGATCTGGTTTTCCGAAAAGCGCTATTTGACCTTCTGTAACAAGGAGTCAAACACCTTTGGTGAGTTGCCATCTATCATCTGAGCACCCGTGGTGAAGCTACATGCATCTAGAAGCACTTTATACAACTGGTGTTGGGCACGGTCACATTGGATTTCACTTTGCATTTATATTGTGTCATTTATTATTATTTCTACGTGTAGTTGTTTGTGTTTTACACCTCCCTACATTCCCTTACAAAGTTAGATGATTATGCATGATTACTTATGGTGAAGCGCCATCACCTTTACACTACAAATATATTTTCCAGTTGTCAAGTGTACTTATCACTTATTTAGAGGGGCAGCTATTCACTTTTTGATGTCATATATAGGGAGCCATCACTTGTTTGTTATAGGTTTAAAAATCAGTTTATTACTTAACAAAAAATCTTTATTTTAACACTAAAATGCATGTACTCCCTTTACTGGTCCACTGTGGGTTATAAAAGAAACAGGAAAATTAGAGCTGATGATATTTTTCAACAGCATATTGAGCACAGTTCATGGTAAGGCCGGGTTCACACTACTCTTGCGATGAGTTCCGATCTGACTTTGCCCTGCAAGTTCATGTCCGACTTCAATGAACAGGACCTGACTTTGATCCAACCATACCAAGCCCTTTGAGCCTGGTATGAATCTTGAGGAATCCCACAGCAAAAAAAAAAAAAAGTATGGGGTCTCCTCCCAAGACCATACTAGACCCTTTGATCTGGAATGGATTTTCAGGGCAATCTCCACACCAAACCCCCCCAAAAAAGTGGGGCCCGCCCAAAATCCATACCAGACTGTTATCTGAGCATGCAGCCTGGCAGGTCAGGAAAGGGGGGGGGGACGAGCGAGCGCTCTTTGCCCCCTACCCCCTGGGAAGTTGTTGTGGGGGTCTGCAAGCAGGGGGCTTATCGGAATCTGAAAGCCCTCTTTAACAATGGGGGGCCCAGATCCCACCCCCCATGTGAATGAGTATGGGCATTGTACCCCCACCCATTCACCCCACAAAAAAAGCAGTGTAGTGTACATAAAAGTTCTTTATTAAAAGTTTGTGTTTTTCCTCCGGTCTTCTCCCTCCGCTGCTGTCTTCTCCCTCCGCTGCTGTCTTCTCCCTCCGCTGCTGTCTTCTCCCTCTGGTGATGTGTTCTTCCTCCAGTCTTCTCCCTCCACTGCTGTCTTCTCTGCCTTTGCTGTCTTTTCTGTGGCCGACCCAGTCCTGCGATGCTGGCTCCCGCCGTTGTGTCATCGCAACATCACAAGAGGCGGAGTCTCATGGTGACGTCACCGGATGGTTGCCCCCATGGCTATATAAGAACCGGTATACATCGAAGATAACACAATGGCGTCAGCCAGCATCGGAGGAGGATTGGGTCGGTGGCAGAGAAGACAGCAGCGGAGGGAGAAGACCGGTGGAAGAACGCATCACCGGAGGGAGAAGACCTGAGGAAGAACACATCACCGGAGGGCGAAAACCACAGCGGAGGGAGAAGACCAGAGGAAGAACACACCGGTGGCTGAACCGGAGAAAGACACATTGGAGCTACAGTACAACAGTCTAGTTTTTATTTACACTACACTGCTTTTTTTCCGGTAAATGGGTAGGGGAACATGTGGGGGTCAGGGTGTTGTACCTTGAACAAAATCTTTTGTGTCTAGTACCACCCAATGGAGCTATGATAATAAAACAGTTTATCACCTGCTCCACAATAAAAGTGTATCTTATTCAGTTCCTGTGTGGTCTTTAGTATGTTGGGAGGACCACACAGGCACTACAAGTCAGAATAGGTGAGCATATATCACCAATATCAGAAAGGGATTTAAGGAGCATGGTCTGTCAAGACACTTTGCTTTGAGTCCCATTATGAACCCATCAGGCTTAGTGGTAGGAATAAACAGATTTGTTCTCCACTGGACTTCACTCTTCAAATGAGAGGCATTTCAAATGGAGACCAGGTGGATTTTTGAGTTGAAGACGTATAATCTGGTCCCAATTTATATATGAATCTGAAATGCTTTAGTAATAGTGAATTTTCTCTTGCCACTTATACTGGGTATTTATTAGGTTTTATTTTCATTTTTGTGTTTTTAGTATTTGAAATTTTTTTCTTGATTCCTTTAATTTTAAAAACATTTTTAAATATTGCTCCAAAATTCTTTAGAAAATCGTCAAATGTGCTGGAATATATGTATGGTATGTAAACACTAAGAGGTGATGTGAAGCTTGGTTCTTGAGTTCACTATTTGGCTCATAGATCAATATTTTTGTTGACCACTAACAGGAGTAAATGCATTTTAGTGTTAAAATAAAGATTTTTTTTTTTTGGTAAATAAACTTATTTTTAAACCTCTCCTTAACCACTTCAGCCCCGGAAGGATTTACCCCCTTCCTGACCAGAGCGTTTTTTGCGATTCGGCACTGCGTTGCTTTAACTAACAATTGCGCGGTCGTTCGATGTGGCTCCCAAACAAAATTGACGTCCTTTTTTTCCCACAAATAGAGCTTTCTTTTGGTGGTAATTGATCGCCTCTGCGATTTTTATTTTTTGCGCTATAAACAAAATAAGAGCGACAATTTTGAAAAAAACGCATTATTTTTTACATTTTGCTATAATAGATATCCCCCAAAAATTTATAAAAAAAACATTTTTTTTCTTCAGTTTAGGCCGATCCTATTCTTCTACATATTTTTGGTAAAAAAAAAAATCGCAATAAGCGTTTATTAATTGGTTTGCGCAAACGTTATAGTGTTTAAATAGGGAATAGTTTTATGGCATTTTTATTAATATTTTTTTTTTTACTAGTAATGGCGGCGATCAGCGATTTTTATTGTGACTGCGACGTTATGGCGGACATGTCAGACATTTTTGACACATTTTTGGGACCATTGTCATTTATACAGCGATCAGTGCGATTAAAAATGCACTGATTACTGTGTAAATGACACTGGCAGTGAAGGGGTATACCACTAGGGGGCGGGGAGGGGTTAAGTGTGTCCTAGGGGAGTGATTACTAACTGTAGGGGGATGGGCTGTGTGGGTGACGTCACTGATCTCTGCTCCGATGACAGGGAGCAGAGATCGAGTGACACTTGTCACTAGGCAGAACGGGGAGATGCTGTTTACAACGGCATCTCCCCGTTCATCCGCTCCGTGAGGCGATCGCGGGTATCCCCGTGGCGATCGAGTCCGCGGGACCCGCGACCCGACTGACGGAGCTCCCGGCCAGCGCGCGCGCGCGCTGGCACGGCGGGAAATTCAAATGGACGTACAGGTACGCCCATTTGCCCAGCCGTGCCGCTCTGCCGACGTACATCGGCGTGCGCCGGTCGGGAAGCGGTTAAATAATATAGCAATATATTTGATGGGAATTCAGAAATTGAAGTGTTTGTAACCCTAAAATATGTCACTGCCAGCCCCTCTCTTGTATCCAGTCATAATGCACTGTGTAAGTATTTTTAAAAAAAAACAAAGCCTCTAAATACCTTTTTACCGAGATCTTCAGGCCAGCATGGCGGTCACGTGACCTCTCCGGCTGACATCAGAGGGAGAGCTCAGCCCCTTCTGCTGTAGCACTGGGTCAGAGTAGGAGAGTGGCCGGGAGTCACGTGACCAGCCTGCAGATCTCTGAAAAAATGGTATTTGGAGGCTTTGTTTTAAAAAAACACTTACACTGTGCATTATGGCTGGATACAAGAGGGGGGCTGGCAGTGACACAATTTTTTTAGGGTTACAAAGACTTTGTTTGCTCTAATATCTCCTCCTGGTGTGGATGGTGTCTATGGAGTGTTATATTAAGGAAGCTTTAGACATCTCTTGCCATCTGCTATCCCCTGAAGACATAATTGGATGAAACCGGTCGTGGTGGAGCCTTTGGCAGTGACATCATCCCACACAGCCTCATGTCGGGTGGTGTACGAACCTGGTTCTCAGTATATTGTTTGTTGCTGAGATATATATTGGTCCTGCTGTATGTTTTATATTTTTGATAAAGCCATGCAGATTACTCTGGTAACACAATGTAGAGCGTCTTTGTTTCTTGCATACATGGGACTGCTGTTTGGCTAAGACTGGACCAGATAGAGTGGCTGGCTCCCATGCTGCGGTGATGGTGAATACATCAGCTGTATTGCTCTGGAGATGAAGTGGCTGCTAACAGGCAAATAATAAAGCGCATATGATCACAAAAGTGTTAGAGGTCTATCCAATTTGGTAAGCAGATTGTGTGTGCTCCCTTTTGGTGATGGTGCACAGAAGTCAGTGTCAATAGATCGCAGTGGATCCGCACAACCTGACTTCATCAAGTTTACACAGAACTTATGAAATTTTGGTTTTTGAACCTTATTTATGTACAAGCATTTTGCTAATTTTGGCACAAGTTTGTGGAGAGGCTGGTGTAAATAGCTAATGCTGGTATCAGCATATGAGTGTTATCCTATATGCTTAGCTTTGCACATTGCATTTTTTGTTCGGTTTTTTTTTTTTTTTTTTTGCATGTGTACTTGAAAACAGACTCACTGGCAGAATCAGTAGGTGAAGAAAAGGAAAAAAAAAAACCTAAAAATACAGAAAACAAATGGCAGCTACCACATGCAAGGATTGGTAGCTTGCAATATATTACATCTTGTTTTTAATATTACTTTAATTATGAGTAAACCAACTGTTTTAAGTAAGGTTTTTTTTGCAAAATAATTATTTACTTTTGCCTTCTAAAATATTTCACATCACTAAATTCGAATATGCAAACAATTGCAAATTTCAGAGCTTGTACTATTTGAAGTCAAAAGTGAAATCACATTCCTGTTTTAGAGAAACATGCCCATTAACCGCTTGCCAGCCGCCCCACGTATATGTACTGCGGGGCGGCGGCTCCTACAGGCAAAAATTACGTACCTGTGACCTGGGAAAATATCTACAATATTTATAGACGTTATAACTTTTGCGCAAAACAATCAATATACCCTTAGTGGGATTTGTTTTACCAAAAACATGTCCCAGAATACATATTGGCCTAAACTGATGAAGAAATTTGATTTTTTACATTTTTTTTATTGGGTGTGTTTTATAGCAGAAAGTAATATTGTTTTTTATTTTTTTATTTTTTTTTTTTTTGTTTGTTTGTTTATAGCGCAAAAAATAAAAACTGCAGAGGTGATCAAATACCACCAAAATAAACCTCTATTTGTGGGGAAAAAAGCCATCAATTTTTTTTGGGTATAACATCGCACAACCGCAATGCCCTATCGCAAAAAAATGACCTGGTCATGAAGGAGGCTAAACCTTTCCGGAGCTGAAGTGGTTAAAGTGATAGTAAAAGTCTTGCTTTTTTTCCGTTAAAAATAACAAATATGTTATACTTACCTGCTCTGTGTAGGGGTTTTGCACAGAGCAGCCTGGATATTCCCCTTCTTGGGTCCCTCTTCGGTGCTCCTGGCCCCGACCTCCTGTTGAGTGCCCCCATAGCAAGCAGCTTGCTATGGGGGCTCCCAAATCGGATCACAGCTTTCTGTGTCCATCCAGACAGGGAGCCACAGCCTGCCCCGCCCCCTTTCCTCATTGGCTCACTGACTTAAATTGACAGCAGCAGGTGCCAATGGCGCCTCGCTGCTGTTTCAACCAATGAGGAGGGGAGTCCGGACAGCCAAGTCTCTCGTGCAACATCGCTGGATCTAGATGGGCCTCAGTTAAGTATGAGGGGGCTGCTGCACACAGAAGGCATAGAATGCATTAAGATAAAAAAAACAAAAAACTTCTGCCTTTACAGCCACTTTAAAGAAAGGGAAGGGGTCAAATCTGCATGCTTATTTTTCACACAATTAGTCCATTAATGGGGAACAAATCTGCAGCTTGTTTTCAACACATGATTTTTGCTTGCACTTTAACCAAGCTAAAACATACATAAATCCATTATGACAAAGGTTTTCATTCTCCTTATAGTGATGAAGAGAGACTTAATTTAAAGAATGTGTTGGAGCCCCAACCTCCACTTTTAAGCATTAAACACACACAGCTTCTGTTGGATAATGCCCTTTTTTTTATAGTAACTCTAATAAGAGTTAGTTTTTAACCCTGCGACTTGATCAGTGTGTGGTATGCGCACCCTCATTTGTTTTTTAATGTTGGGCTGCCACAGGGTTGACATTTTTCACACATTATACTTTTTAGTTTATGTATACAGGGTTTATTCTAGGTCAGGGTTAGGTTCAAAGGTCAGACTCAGTGTATTTTAGGTAGAATTAAAAAAAAACAATAATTTAGTGTCAGTGTGCTTTAGGCAGGGTGAAAAAAAAGCTAAATGTGCATTATTGTTTCTGGGTCCTATTAAAGGCACAACCAACAAATAATATACACGTGTGGTATTGCTGCGATCCTCAGGAGTAGGAGAATTTGTGTTGGATTATTTATTGGTGGTACGTCATGGTAATAGCAAGAAATATACAGTTGTATTTTTTTAAACAAGTATTTTTTTTTACTATTTTTACTACTTTTACATATTAATCAATAATGATACACTAAGTATTTGCAATGGTATATACAGTTTTACTAACACATATCAAAGTTGCGAAACTGTGTTCAGCCATTAAGATTTGTTTTACCTTCATCATGAAGTGGTAACTTTAGCATATATGTATACTTTTGGACATTTATGGGTTAGACAGATACAAATACTTAAAAAAGGCATACCTTTATATACAGTAGTTGCAGATATAATAGGAGGACATCAAATAGGATGGACATTAAATAGCATGTAAATTTGGATTTGAACTGTGACAATTTTATCTCATAGGTAACAAAAATGTGGTTACACGGGAACATGTTGATCGCATGAAGAATGGCTGCATTGTGTGCAATATGGGACATTCTAATACAGAGATTGATGTGGTAAGCAGTATATCACCCAGGTTACTAAAACCAGCCCTTCAACTCAGCGTGCCATGCAAATTTTTGTAAACAAACAGTTTAGAGATTATATATTTTAATGTTTTTATATCTTTTCTAATATGTTTAATTCTACTTTAGCTGTATCCTCACTCAAAAAAATGACATTTGTATTTAAGAGTTATTTCTTTTAATTGTTCTACAACTGATATTTCCTTATTGTTCACCAATAGCTGTCTAGTTTTTTTGTTTGTTTTTTCCTGTTTAGGCCAGTCTTCGCACTCCTGAACTTACATGGGAGCGTATTCGATCTCAGGTGGATCATGTAATCTGGCCAGATGGAAAGAGAATTGTACTGCTGGCTGAGGTAGGCATGCAGAGTTGTCCTGAAGATGCAAAGACCAATACTCAGTCAGTTGAATCTAAAATACAAGTAAAGGGCAATATTTTCTGTAATTTTGGGCTATGCCACGAATAACCATTCATGGTACGAATCATTAATCACTGCTCTCTGAATAGTCTTTTAGCCAGTTTTTTTAAACATTTACAACTGAATTTTCTAAGCCTGCAGATATTAACTTGCAAATTGGCTATGTGTGAGGAAGTGTGTCAAACGCTTTGGCAAAATCCACCCCTTTGTCCAAGTTTTTGCTTACATCCTCATAAAAAGAAGTCAAATTTGATTGACAATTTGATATTTTGTGAATCCGTGCTGTTTGTTTTCTATCAAAAACTCTTTTATGTTGTTTTTTTATTAAACTCTCAAGTGTCTTCCCAACTCTAGAAGTTAAACCAACCAGTTTGTAGTTACTAGATAAAGGGTTTAATCAGTTTTTGAATATAAACTCCACATTGGCCCTGCGCCAGTCCAGTAGTGCCATGCCAATTAAAGAGTCTGTAAACTGTCTTAGAAAAAATGGATTTTTGAGGACACATGCGTGTAAGCCATCTTGGCTACTGTAAGTCATCCAGTCTTGTTTTTTTCACCTTTATTTTGTCTAAATGTTTCTGGACCATATCGGTTTTGAGCTATTGGAGTTCTTTTTAGGCTGTGTCAATGCTATCCTCATTGAGGATTTGACCTTCCTCATTTTCCTTTGTATACACAGAGCTGAAGAAGGTATTAATAAATTTGCCTGCTCATTAACTCTAAATTATCTTGTAAAGGGCCTACATGCTCCCTACATGACCCTTTTACTTTTAAAATATTTGTTCACTTTGAAGTTTTGCAGCCTTGATTTCCTTTTTTATTTTATTTTTATTTTTTTTTACATATTCTAGTATATTGTCAGTGTAAAAAAAAGACAAGAAAAATTGCGTTAAAATGAGACGGTAAAAATGGAAGCTTCTGTAAGAACCAAAAAACACATATTGCGTATGACTACTGTTCTAATTAGTTGTGCACCTTGGATGGTATATAGCATGCCCAAAAACCTTGTACCTAGGTATTCTTCCCCCCCAATGTGGCCATTATACCTGAAAAATCACTGTGGCTGGCAGATGCTTTCACTTCGGGGATTTTGTCACTTACGGTTTTGGTTTGTCGTTTACAAGCCATTACCGGCCTGTGAAAGCATCTAATCAAACGATCTCTAATTTTTTAAAGCATCCCTGCCCCCCCCCCATGCTTACGCAAAAATGCGAACAAGCACCTAATTCATTCACACATACGTAAACAGTGATCCCACCACACATATGAGGTATGTTACGAATATTAGAGCAAGAACAAAAATTCTAGTGCGAGACCTGTGGATCTCCAAACTGCTAACCTGTAAAGGCTTTAAAAGCGTTGCATGTGAATAATTGTACCATTGTTTGTTGCTATTCCATAGGCATGTGCAGTTTTAAGGCACGTGGTATCTATTTACTGGCATAACATCATCTTTTATATTTCACAAAAAAATTGGCCATTATATTGTGTGTGTGTGTGTGTGCACTAAAATTCTTTAACCACTTGCTTACTGGGCACTTAAACCCCCCTCCTATCCAGACCAATTTTCAGCTTTCAGTGCTCTCAAACTTTGAATGACAATTACTCAGTCATGCAACACTGTACCCAAATGATTTTTTTGTCGTTTTTTCATACAAATAGAGCTTTTTTTTGGAGTATTTTATCACCTGTGGGTTTTTTTATTTTTTGCGCTATAAATGAAAAAAGACCAAAAATTTTGAAAAAAACAAATTTTTTTTAATTTCTGTAAAAAAATTTGCAAATTAGTAATTTTTCTTCATAAATTTTGGCCACAATTTATACTGCTACATATCTTTGGTAAAAATAACCAATAATTAGTGGAAATTATTTGGTCTTTGTGAAAGTTTTAGAGTCTACAAGCTATGGTGCAAATCATAAAAAAATTATCACATCTGATGTACTGGCAGCCTATCTCATTTCTTGAGACCCTGACAACCCAGGAAAGTACAAATGCCCCCCAAATAACCAGTTTTTGGAAAGTAGAAATTTCAAGGTATTTAGTAAGAGGCATGGTGAGTTATTTGAAGTTGTAATTTTTTCCCACAATTCTTTGCAAAATAAGTTGTTTTTTTCACAAAATTGTCATTGTAATAGCTTATTTCTCTCACATGGCATGTGCATACCACAAATGACACCCCAAAATACATTTTGCTACTACCCCTAAATATAGTGATACCACATGTGTGGGACTTTTTTACTGCCTGGCCACATACAGAGGCCCAACATGCAGGGAGCACCATCAGGTGTTCTAGGAGCATAAATTGCACATCACATTTCTCAACCACTTATTACACTTTTGAAGGCCCTGGAGCACCAGGACAATGGAAACACCCACAAAATGACCCCATTTTGGAAAGCTAACACCCCAACATATAATCTATGAGGCATAATGAGTCTTTTTAACGATTAATTTTTTCCAGAAGTTTTGGGAAAATATGGAAAAAAAATGAAACCGCATTTTTTACACAAAGTTGTCCGTTTATCAGATATCTCCAACACATAGCATTTAGATAGCAAAAATGACACCCCAAAATACATTCTGCTACTCCTCCTGAGTATGGCGATACCACATGTGTGAGACTTCTACACAGCTTGGCCACATACAGAGATCCAACATGCAAGGAACACCGTCAGGTGTTCCAGGGACACATAGCATGCCCATACCAAGAATTACATCCCAAAATACATTATGCTGAGCAGAGCGTAAACAAAAGACTACCTGTGGTTGTAGTAGAGCAGTTGTACACAGGAGGATAGCACTGGTCCAGGCAGCAGGCAGGGACTTGGTCAGCAACAGCGAACACAATTGTCCAGGCAGCAGGCAGGGATACTGTCCATATAAAGTCCAGAGTCAGTGCAGGCAGAGATATTGTCAGCAGTGCCAAAAATATTGGTCCTGGTAGTAGGCAGGAACATGTGGTGTGGTCAGTGCAACAGGCAGAGACATAATGGCAGTAAGTCCTACAGGCAGCAGGCAGAAGTAGGGCCTCGTTCAGGACAGAATGGGGACAGGGGTAGAGGCTTCTCCCACCCAAATCTCTTTGAAGCCTCAGAGTCTCATAATCTAGGAATGAGAAAACAAAAAAAATAGTTTTCTTCATCCAGAAAAACAATTCTGGAGCCCCTCACATATGTGAGACCCCTGTGTTGAACCCCACTAGTCCAGTAGCAGGGTACAAGATCAGTCCATGAGGCAGGCAAAAAACACGGTCAAACAGTCCAAGGTCAGTTCCAGATCAGGCAGAGGTATGTACAGAATAGTTAGGCAGAAGCATGGTCGAATAACAGTCCAGGGTCAGTTCCAGATCAGGCAGAGGTATTTACAGAATCGTTAGGCAGACTCATGGTCGAATAACAGTCCAGGGTCAGTTCCAGATCAGGCAGAGGTATGTACAGAATAGTTAGGCAGAAGCATGGTCGAATAACAGTCCAGGGTCAGTTCCAGATCAGGCAGAGGTATTTACAGAATCGTTAGGCAGACACATGGTCGAATAACAGTCCAGGGTCAGTTCCAGATCAGGCAGAGGTATGTACAGAATCGGCAGACAGAAGCGTGGTCGAATAACAAGCCAGGGTCAGTTACAGAGCAGGCAGTGACATAAGGGGTGTTAAGGTGTGTGGAGGCAGGAACTGAGGATTACGTTTCCCATACTTCACTAATAGTTTATTGAAGTATGGTAACGGCAAAAACATTCACCTATGCAGAGGCCTGGTTGGGAAGGACATTGTGCACAATAAAAAGATGTGTTTCTTCTGGCTCCTGCTCTGGTACACACCTTAAATTTTTTTAGACGTTGTTGGCCTGTTGGTTTGGGGTTTTGAGTGGAGTTGCGGTAAATTACATATGAGTTGTATATGGCCAATTGAAAAAAATAAATTGTGACTTTTTTATACCAATGGTATGTCTGTCTTGTGGCAAGGTATAGTTCCAGCATTTGGCCATTGAAGTTGACTCCCCCCATGAACATATTATATTTATAGATGCATTTTGGTTTTTGTATGGGGCCATTCCTTCTGGTAATTTCCACGAAGGTATCATTGTGGATCGAAGACAACATGTAGACATCCCTTTTGTCCCTCCACTTCACTGCCAAAATCTCCTTGTTTCGCAGACTTGCCGTTTCAACTTTTCTCAACTTCTTATTGACAAGACTTTGAGGAAAGCCCTTCCGGTTCATTTTTATGGTGCCACATGCTGGCGTCTGCTTCCGGTGAAGGTTGTGGAACAGGGGAGATGTGTAGAAGTTGTCTACATATAAATGGTAGCCTTTCTCCAGTAGGGGGTATATGAGGTCCCAAACAATTTTCCCGCTTGATCCCAAGTAGTCTGGGCAATTAGGGGGTTGCAGCTGGGTGTCCTTCCCTTCGTACACTTTGAAGGCTCATATGTACCCTGTGACTCGGTTACATAATTTGTATACCTTCACCCAATAGCGGGCCCTTTTGCTGGGAATAAATTGTGTGATTTTAAGCCTGCCACTAAATTTAACAAGGGACTCATCCACACATATGTGTTGGTCTGGGGTAAACAGCTGGGGGAATTCTTCAGAAAAATCCTTTAGAAGTGGCCGAATTTTGAAAAGCCTGTCATAATTTGGGTCATTTCGAGGAGGGCACTGGGAATTATTGAAATGAAGAAACCTCATTATCATGAGGTATCTGGTTCTGGGCATCATCTTGGAGAAGATTGGCATGTGGTAGATGGGGTGGGTTGACCAATTGGACATCAAAGTGTGTTTTTTTTTTTTGGTGAGTCCCATACAAAATGTGAGGCCTAAAAAACCTTCAACTCCTCCACCATTATTAGGTCTCTCCACTCGTAGGGACGGGCATAATAGGATGTTGGATTATTTAAAATAAATTGCTGTGCATAAAGGTTGCAATGGGCCACAATTGTTGATAGCATGTCCTCGGTAAAAATTAAATTAAAAAAATTGATCGGGGAAAAATTCTCCGTGTCCACCTGGACTCCTGGCTGGGCAGTGAAAGGGGGAATGTTGGCTTCTCCTGAATTAGGAGGAAGCCACAAGGGGTTCTGAAGGGCATAGGGAAGGCTGGCATGGGTCCTTTGCCTTTCTTGCTGAGGTACTGCGGTGCTGGTGGATGCCACCGTCTCCTCACCAGAACGCCTTAGTTTGGCAGGCAGAATATCTTCTTCCTCTGAGTCACTCAGTGTTCCACTACTGAGGACTGGCTCATAATTTACGTCCGACTCAGAATCTAGAATTCCCTTGCTCCCTGTCAGGGAGATTGATGACTGCCAGTATGTCTGCAGGCGCAAACCCCATCTGCTGATACAGCAACTCCCTTACTACAAACCTCCTATCAGGGAGCTCCTCTCTGGAAACCCTATGCTTAAATCTGACCACATTTCTCCTCTTAAAGGCCTAACCAGTATAACTGTTACTGGTGGAAAAAGAAGGGGCCCCACGGCTCCAGGCATTCTGAGGAGGGACATGACCAGATAAACCAGCATTCCCTTGTGGAGCAGGTGGTGGATCCACCAAAGGGGGGGGGGGGGTGGAAGTCCTCAGGGTTATGCTGAACGGACTCCTCCATCGCCACATTCTCAGAGCTCTCAGACTGCTGATGACCCCATTCAGATATACCACCATTAGTATTAATAACATCAGAATTATTCACCACATGATTAGTGACATCATCACTGCACATCATATCATTACTAGCAGAATCATTACTAGTTACCTCAGTGTTACTCCCACCATGAACACCAGTCACCGCAGCATGGCTCCCACCAGGAGTACTAATGGCAGCAGCACTGTTCTCACAATCCATGTGCTGAGAGTCCACCATATCACTCCTTTGAGTCTCCTGTACTGTAAATGTCTGCTAGGTTAAACTGATGTTCCCACTATCCTCCAGAGCTGGAAGTCCAGCAGGAGAATCTGCTCCAACCTCACTGTCCTCCAGAGGCTGCACAGTCTTCCCTTCAGGAGACACATTTGGTGGCTGCGTGGGTTGGACTGGTTCCCCAGAGTCTGACTCTGTAGAAGATTCAATCCTTAAACTGAATTCTGCCTCAAATCGGTCACGATTCCGGTACACCTCCGCCACTGGTCCCAGTTCTTCCAGAACAGCATCAATGTCCTTTGACACACCAGCCAGTTCAATGCCCAGGGAATTCAGTTTGCTGACATAAAACGTTTCCTTCCTGGGGTTGGCAGCTTTAAATCTATATACAGAGCCAATCTGCTTCTGGATTCTAGCCTTGGCTTTTCTCAGGGTCTCCATTTTTTTTACCAGGGAAGGAACTTTATCAGACAGGTGCAGCACAGGTTCAGACTTTAACCCCTTCTGCTTCGCGGCTGCAGGACGCTTGAAATCCTGATCCACCTTTCCATTACCAGTACTGGGCTGAGGGTCTCTGCTGGGTGTAGATGGTTTCACTGGGGCAGATTGTGGAAAATTATTACCACCCTCTTCTTTATTTTGCTGCAGCTTAGAGCGGGATGAACATTCCTGGCTGCTGCCCACCATAACACACTGTTGTAAGTTCTCTTTATTGGTTTTCTGTTCTAAGGAAGTTCTGGTGTATTTGCGAGGAATACTGGGAGAAGCTGATGTCTCTGCTCCACTCTGAGCTCTATGAGCTGCACTCTGCGGACCTTGCTGTGGCTGACTCCCTTGGATCACGCTTCCAGAACTTGGACTATACTGGGTGGCATTAGTATGTCGCTGAACTGAATGAGCCCCACTCTGCGGGGTTTGCATTGACTGTAATGACTGGCTGGATTAAGTTGCACTTTCAGAGTTTGGACTGTGCTGAGCAATAATATTATGTCTCTGAACAGACTGAGCTGCACGGTGCTGGGCCTGCAATGGCTGGATGGACTGAGAACACTTTTGCTGAATAACATCACCAGACTTCCTCTTATCAGTACTATCGGTACTTTTCATACAAACATTTCCACGTCTACTTACAGTCTCTGCAAGTGTCCTCCCATTTCCAGGACTCTGTCCTCCTGCTTCATCACCAACCTCACCTGGGAGAGATCCCCGCCCAGGGGAGCCCAACCCTGGGCTTGTACCAGACATCAGAGCAGCTCAGCACCACACAGACCTCAGCTGCTCCACAAGCAGCCACACCCTCTGCACAGTACCACTTCTCTTGTCCTGTATGCCGGTGTAATTCTCAGTATCTGTTTTTATTCTATATGTATAGACTCTGCACAGTACCAATTCTCTTGTCCTGTATGCTGAGTGTCATTCTCAGCATCTGTTTTTATTCCATATGTATGGGGTCTGCATGGTACCATTTCTCTTGTCTTGTATGCTGGGTGTAATTCTCAGTATTTGTTCTTATTCTGTGTGTATGAACTCTGCACAGTACTACTTCTCATATTGTATGCTGGATGTAATTCTTAGTATTTGTTTTTATTCTATATGCATGGACCTTGCACAGTAGCACTTCTCTTGTCCTGTATGCCGGGTGTAATGCTCAGTATCTGTTTGTTTGTATTCTTTATATATGGACTCTGCACAGTACCACTTCTCTTGTCCTTTATGTTGGGTTAACAAAAAATCAGTTAGTGTGCTGCCTTCCACAAGATGGTCGCCTTTTCACCTGCCCAGTAAGGGTGGCTATTACAGTGGACCATTTTGTGGTAGGCAGTGCACTCCCTTTTTTTTTATCTGTAAAGGTTAAAATAATCAATGCGTGCATTGCCTGACACAAAATTATGTCCTTTGCACCATAATAGCCAGTGGGCAGGTAGATTATGGATATGTCCCGCACTGATGGTTAATTGAAATTATAGTGAGACCTGCTGTCTCCACTGTGACACCTACCTAAATAGGATCTGAGTAGAAAAATATTGTTAATAAGAATTCTGGTGGCTGTGGCACTGCTCTAATACAGTATGACCTTGTGAAATATTTCCCAAATAAATAAATTAATTATAAAGTGACAAGTGCTACTCTGTGTTCTTAATAAATGTAACATATATCATATTTATCGGTGATACTTACAGTAGGTGACCGCGATATTGTGTCAATCTCGCCGCATTTCTCGGTGAGATTTGACACCTGCGAGCCCCGTCGCAGGAGCCATCGCCGAGATGGCTCAATCATCGGGAAAGGAAAACTTTGTTTTCCTTTCCCGATGAGTGGCAGGCAGTGCTGACAGCTGTCTGGTATGAATCCTGAGGGGGAACGCCGCGCCAAATTTAAAAGAAAAAATCGGCATTGGTTACCCCCCAAGGGGCATACCAGGCCCTTAGGTCTGGTATGGATTGTAAGGGGAACCCCCTACGCCATAAAATCGGCGTGGGGGTCCCCCCAAAATCCATACCAGACCCTTATCCGAGCACGCAGCCTGGCCGGCCAGGAAAGGGGGTGGGGACGAGCGAGTGCCCCCCCTCCTGAGCCGTAATAGGCCGCATGCCCTCAACATGGGGGGGTAAGTGCCTTGGGGGAAGGGGGGCACCCTGCAGGCCCCCCCACCCCAAAGCACCTTGTCCCCATGTTGATGAGGACAAGGGCCTCTTCCCGACAACCCTGGCCGTTGGTTGTCGGGGTCTGCAGGTGGGGGGCTTATCGGAATCCGGGAGCCCCCTTTAATAAGGGGGCCCCCAGATCCCGGCCCCCCACCCTGTGTGAATGAGTATGGGGTACATGGTACCCCTACCCATTCACCTGGGGGAAAAAGTGTCAATAAAAAAAAAAACACAGCACACAGGTTTTAAGAGTAATTTATTAGGCAGTTCCAGGGTCTTCTTCCGACTTCGGGGGGTGTTTTCTTCCGACTTCTCCCGGTGTTCCGCCTCTTCTCCCGGGCCCCTCCGCTATCTTCTTCTAGTTCTTTTGCCAACGAGGGGCCCGGTCTGCTGCCACTGTCTTGTCCCTGGAGAAGAGGCGGAACACCGGGAGAAGTCGGAAGAAAACACCCCCCCACCCCCGAAGAAGACCCCGGAGCTGCCTAATAAATTACTCTTAAAACCTGTGTTGTTTTTTTTTTTTTATTGTCACTTTTTCCCCCAGGTGAATGTGTAGGGGTACCATGTACCCCATACTCATTCACACAGGGTGGGGGGCCAGGATCTGGAGGCCCCCTTATTAAAGGGGGCTCCCGGATTCCGATAAGCCCCCCGCAGACCCCGACAACCAACGGCCAGGGTTGTCGGGAAGATGCCCTTGTCCTCATCAACATGGGGACAAGGTGCTTTGGGGTGGGGGGGCCCACAGGGCGTCCCCCCTTCCCCCAAGGCACCCTCCCCCATGTTGAGGGCATGCGGCCTGGTACGGCTCAGGAGGGGGGGAGGCGCTTGCTCGTCCTCACCCCCTTTCCTGGCCGGGCTGCATGCTCGGATAAGGGTCTGGTATGGATTTTGGGGGGACCCCCACGCCGATTTTTCACCGTAGGGGGTTCCCCTTACAATCCATACCAGACCTAAGGGCCTGGTATGCCCCTGGGGGGGGGGGACCCACGCCGTTTTTTTCATTTAAAATTTGGCACGGCATTCCCCCTCAGGATTCATACCAGACAGCTGTCAGCACTGCCTGTCACTCATCGCGAAAGGAAAACAAAGTTTTCCTTTCCCGATGAGTGAGCCAGCGCGACATGCACAGTACCCTGTTGCCAGGAACCAGCGCGATGGTATCGCACTGGAAACACAATCTCGCGGTCAGGTACTGTATATAACGTGACAAGTGTATATAGTCTTCACAGTGTAAACTTGTATTCATATAAAGTGACAAATGTGATAATAAAATAAAAATTGGCCAAAATTAATAATATTCAAGTCCTGAAAATTTGTGGTAAAATAGTCCGTTTTGGAAATGACAAACCATCCTACAGAAATAAGCAGGTAAAAATTGATTGGTGACTTATTCCTCTTGGTGCTTTAAAAAGGTATCTTATAGTAGAAGAAGAGCACGGAGTGGAGCACTTGCACTATAAGATACCTTTTTAAAGCACCAAGAGGAATAAGGCACCAGTCACTTTTTACCTGCTTATTTCTGTAGGACAGTTTGTCATTTCCAAAATGGACTGTTTTACCACTAATTTGCAGGACTTGAATATTATAAATTTTGGACAATTTTTATTTTTATTTCATTTTTATCAAGATCTTGTGTAAGAGTTTACACTGGAAATTATATTATCACGTTTGTCACTTTATATGAATACGATATGATTACACTTGTCACGTATATAAGTATCCCCAATTCATATGATACATTTTACAGAGTAGCACTTGTCACTTTATAATTTATTTATTTGGGAAATATTTCACAAGGTCATACTGTATTAGAGCAGCGCCACAGCCACCAGAATTCTTATTATCAATATTTTTCTTACTGGGCAGGTGCTAAGGGCACTATCTTCTGGTAGGTAGGCAGCACACCCACTTTGTATCTGTTTAGTTTGCACACTATGACTGGGCAATAGCCATCCTTCCTGAGCAGGTGCTAAGGGCATCATCTTATGGCAGGCAGTGCACTTTTTTTTATACTGTAAACTTGTGTCCTGAGTCTATGAAATGTATTTAACCAGTTGCCGACCGCCGCACGCCGATGTAGGTTGGCACAATGGCACGGGCAGGCATAAGGGCTTTCCTGTACGTCCCTGCCTGCCTGATCGGACCCCCCCCCCACCGTGCCTGCGGCGGTCGGATTCAGGTCAGGGGCGATCAGAGGTGAGGGGGAGGTCACTCATTCATGGCCACCCCCTCGCGATCGCTCCTGGCGAATGAAATGCTTCCTCGACTTCTGTAATGTAAACAGAAGCGGAGGAAGTGATGTCATCTCTCCTCGAGCTGGTCTTTTCGTTCCGGCACCGAGGAGAGAAGACATCAAGTAAGTTTGCACCAACACTACACTTCCAGTAGAACATGCAGGCACACTTTTCACACCCCCATCACCCCCCTGTACCCCTGTCACAGTTACACCAATAGCAGTTTTTTTTTTTTTTTTTGCATTGGTGTCAGTTTGTGACAGTTATAAGTGGTAGGGCAGTTAGGGTTAACCTCCTTTAGGTCTAGAGTACCCCCTAACCCCCCCAATAAAGTTTAACCCTGTGATCACCCCCCGTCGCCAGTGTCACTAAGCGATCGTTTTTCTGATTGCTGTATTAGTGACACAGATGACGCTAGTTAGGGAGGTAAGTATATAGGTTCGCAGCCAGTGTTTTATAGCGACAGGGGCCCTTATATACTACCTAATAAAGGTTTTAACCCCCTGATTGCCTACTAGTTAACCCTTTCACCAGGGATCACCGTATAAGTGTTACGGGTGACGCAGGTTAGTTTGTTTATTATAGTTTTAGGGCACCCGCCGTTTATTACCCAATAAAAGGTTTAACCCCCTAATTGCCCGGCCGTGATATAAGTTACATTTTTAGGGTCAGATAAGGTCTGCATCGCCCCAGGCAGCGTCAGGTTAGTGCCAGTACCGCTAACACCCATACACCTCCCTTAGTGGTATAGTATCTGAACGGATCAATATCTGATCCGATCAGATCTATACTAGCGTCCCCAGCAGTTTAGGGTCCCCAAAAACGCAGTGTTAGCGGGATCAGCCCAGATACCTGCTAGCACCTGTGTTTTGCCCCTCGGCCCAGCACTGCCCAGCCCACCCAAGGGCAGTATCGATCGATCACTGTCACTTACAAAACACTAAAAACATAACTGCAGCGTTCGCAGAGTCAGGCCTGATCCCTGCGATCGCTAACAGTTTTTTGGTAGCGTTTTGATACAGTCGCTAACAGTCAGGAGCTTTTTTGCCTGTGAGTCTCACTAGCGTACCACTAAATTTAGAGTCCAAAATGGCAAATCGAAGGTACACTAGTGAAGAGGCCTACACGTTTCTGAGCATGACAGATAGTGAAGAGGAAGTCACTCATCTGTCAGATTCAGGCTCAGAATACGAACCTGTAGACAGCAGCGGCTCCATGACAGATAGCTCTGATGACGGAGTTGTGGTCCCTGCCAAGGTCAGGCGTACCAGACCCCGAACTTCTTCTTCTGTCCTTGATGTACAAGAACCGCAGGTCCCTCGTATGGAGCAGAGCAGTACTAGCGCCGCTATTCCTTCTGGTGAACTGGCAAGCACCAGCGGCCTAGTACACCCTGGTCGTACAGCCAGCACTGCAGTAACACTTGGTGACGTGGCGAGTTCCATAAGTGCAGTTCAAGCTGGCGAGGTGGCAAGCACAAGTAGTGTCCCGCTGCCACCAAGAAGACGAACACAGGCCCGTCGTGCCCATCCTGCTGCATTCGCCAATCTGAATTGGGAACCCACCACTTCTGCAGCACCCGTACTTCCCCCATTCACTGGCCAACCCGGCATTCATGTGGAAACAGTTGATTTTACACCACTGGATTTTTATTCGCTGTTTTTCACTGAAGATCTCTATAGATCTATTGTGGACCAAAGCAATTTATACGCTGGTCAACACATCGCCACTATTCCCCAGTCCTCTCTTGCCAGAGATTGGAGACCAATTACGGTCTCAGAATTTAAGCTCTTTCTGCACCTTTCCCTCAACATGGGCATAACTAAAAAGAGTGAGTTGCGGTCATATTGGTCCACTGACCCAATTCACCATATGCCCTTGTTCTCTGCCTCCATGACCAGGGCACGATATGAGCAGATTTTGCGGTTCATGCACTTCAACAACAATGAACTCTGTTGTCCTCGTGGAGACCCTGAATACGATCGGCTCTACAAAATTCGGCCCCTCGTAAACCACTTCAGCCAACATTTTGCAGACTTGTTTACTCCCCATCAAGTTGTCTGCGTTGATGAGTCCCTGATTAAGTTTTCTGGGTGCTTGTCATTTAAACAGTACCTTCCCAGCAAGCGTGCCAGATACGGGGTCAAGATGTATAAGCTCTGTGACAGGGCCACAGGCTATACATGTAGTTTTATGGTTACGAGGGCAAAGATAGTCACGTAGAGCCGACAAACTGCCCTGACTACATAGGAAGCGCTGGCAAGATTGTGTGGGATTTGGTGTCCCCCTTATTCGGAAAGGGGTACCACTTATATGTGGGCAATTATTACACGAGCGTGCCACTTTTTAGTCACCTTTTTGATAATCGAATTGGAGCATGTGGCACTGTGCGACCTAATCACCGGGGCTTTCACCAGCGGCTTGTAGATTCCCGTCTTAGGCTGGGGGAGAGAGCCTGCTTGCAGTGTAATAATTTGCTCGCTATGAAGTGGAGGGATAATAAGAATGTTTTTGTATTCAAATTACTACGGCGACTGGTGTTGTGGAGAAACCCCTCTGTGTCCACGAATATAACCAAAATATGGGAGGGGTGGACCTCAACGACCAGTTGTTGGAGCCGTACCTAGTTGCCCGTAAGGCCAGACGCTGGTATAAAAAAAGTGTCTGTATATTTATTTCAATTGGCTTTGCTGAACGCTCATGTGCTATACAGAGCTTCAGGATGGACTGGATCCTTCCTTAAATTCCAGGAAGAGATCGTCAGAGCCCTTCTGTTTCCAGACAGTGCTCCACCTCACCTTCCCAATCCAAATGCAGTAAGCCGGCAGCATGAGAGGCATTTTCCATATGTCCTCCCGCGTACCCCTACCCAACAAGCCCCCCAAAGAAAATGTTGTGTCTGCAGAAAGCGTGGATATAGGCGTGACACCCGCTAATATTGTCCCCCCTGTCCCGACAATCCTGGTCTTTGCATTGGTGAATGTTTTGAACGCTACCATACACTAGGTGAGTTTTAGGGTACAGCACTGCACAGACTAGGACACACTTTCACAGGGTCTCCCAAGATGCCATCGCATTTTGAGAGACCCAAACCTGGAAACAGTTACAGTTGTAAAAGTTACAAAAAAAAGGGTAAAAAAAAAAAAGGAAAAAAATAAAAAAACACAAAAAAAAAAAATAAAAAAACCAAAAATAGTTGTCGTTTTATTGTTCTCTCTCTATTGTTCTGCTCTTTTTTACTGTATTCTATTCTGCAATGTTTTACTGTCATTATGTTTTTATCATGTTTGATTTATAGGTATGCAATTTTTTTATACTTTACGGTTTACTGTGTTTTATTGTTAATCTTTTTTTGTTTTCAGGTACGCCATTCAGCTGCAGAGCGGATTTATTTATCTTGACAGCAACAGCGTTTGTTCCCACGATACATAAAGCCGTGACTCCAGCGCTGTCGGAGGTGATTTTACCACCACAGTTGCATACTTCAGCATATATGCCGAAGCGTGGGGGCAGCAGTGGGCGGAGGAGCGATTTGCTCCTACCTTTTGCGGGAGGATGCCCCCATGCTTCGGCATATATATATTTTAGGCACAGGTTGCTTTAAATGTTTTATTTTTTACTATGTTTTTTTTGTATTTGCTTTGCAGGTATGGTAAGTCTTACTGTTATACTGTAATGTTACTTTGTTTTATTGTTAACCATCATTTGCTTAACAGGTACGCCATTCAGTTGCACCGCGGATTTATTTATCTTGACAGCAACAGCGTTTGCTCCCACGACACATAAAGCCGTGACTCCAGCGCTGTTGGAGGTGATTTCACCACCACAGTTACATACTTCAGCATATATGCTGAAGCGTGGGGGCAGCAGTGGGCGGAGGAGCGATTTGCTCCTACCTTTTGCGGGAGGATGCCCCCATGCTTCGGCATATATAAACGGTGCATGTATGCCCATCATTAGTAGTGGGTGGATGAAGGGAGGTATTCTAATGGTGGGCATACCCACTGATTAATCTCTTTTTTTGGTTCAGCCCACAGGCTGCATGAAAAAAAAAGTTTACAATATATGCCCAACAAGACCAGCAACGTACTGGTATGTTGCCGTACTTTGAGTGGTTATACCAGAATGATGCCTGCAGGTTTAGGTATCATCTTGGTATCATTCTTTTCAGCCAGCAGTCGGCTTTCATGTAAAAGCAATCCTAGTGGCTAATTATCCTCTAGACTGCTTTAACAAGCAGTGGGAGGGAATGCCCCCCCCATCGTCTTCCATGGGTTTCTCTGGCTCTCCTGTCCCAACAGGGAAGCTGAGAATGCAGCCGGTGATTCAGCCAGCTGACCGAAGAGCTGATCGGAGACCAGAATGGCTCCAAACATCTCTATGGCCTAAGAAACCGGAAACTACGAGCATTTCATGACTTAGATTTCGCCGGATGTAAACAGCGCCATTGGGAAATTGGGAAAGCATTTTATGACACTGATCTTGGTGTGGTCAGATGCTTTGAGGGCAGAGGAGAGATCTAGGGTCTAATAGACCCCAATTTTTTCAAAAAAGAGTACCTGTCACTACCTATTGCTATCATAGGAGATATTTACATTCCCTGAGATAACAATAAAAATGATTAAAAAAAAAAAATGAAAGGAACAGTTTTAAAATAAGATAAAAAAGCAAAGCAATAATAAAGAAAAAAAAACAACAAAAAAAACACCCCTGTCCCCCCCTGCTCTCGTGCAAAGGCGAACGCAAGCGTCGGTCTGGCGTCAAATGTAAACAGCAATTGCACCATGCATGTGAGGTATCACCGTGAAGGTCAGATCAAGGGCAGTAATTTTAGCAGTAGACCTCCTTGTAAATCTAAAGTGGTAACCTGTAAAGGCTTTTAAAGGCTTTTAAAAATGTATTTAGCTTGTCGCCACTGCACGTTTGTGCACAATTTTAAAGCATGTCATGTTTGGTATACATGTACTTGGCCTAAGATCATCTTTTTTATTACATCAAATATCCGACTTACAAACGACTCCTACTTACAAACGGAGGGAGACAACAGGAAGTGAGAAGAAATCTACCCCTAGGAAGGGAAATTCTCTCCTGTAAGAGCTATTTTGGGGAAAAGGTACCTCCACTGATGCTTTATCACCAAGGCTTGTTTCCACAACAACACGAAATGTCCAAAATCCAATTGTCATTGGGACAGAAAGTGAGGTGAAATCTTCTGAACAGGGGCACAGACAACAAAAAAAATGTTACAGGGGTGATAACCCTTCCCTATGCTATCCAAAAACATTAAAAATAGTTTTTTTTGACTGGAGCTACACTTAAAAAATGTACCTGTTCCGACTTACAAACAGATTCAACTTAAGAACAAACCTACAGTCCCTAACTTGTTTGTAACCCGGGGACCCCCTGTAGTGTGTTTTAGTGCATTAAAATTTTAAAAAGTGTGTTTTTTTTCCCCAAAAAAATGCATTTGAAAAATCGCTGTGCAAATACTGTGTGAAAAGAAAAATGAAACACCCACCATTTTAATCTGTAGGGCATTTGTTTTAAAAAAAATATATAATGTTTGGGGGTTCAAAGTAATTTTCTTGCAAAAAAAAATAATTTTTTCATGTAAACAAAAGGTGTCAGAAAGGGCTTTGTCTTCAAGTGGTTAGAAGTGTGGGTGATGTGTGACAGAAGCTTCTAAATGTTGTGCATAAAATGCCAAGACAGTTCAACCCCACCCCCCCCCCCCCCCACCCCAAATGACCCCATTTTGGAAAGTAGACACCCCAAGCTATTTGCTGAGAGGCATGTCGAGTCCATGGAATATTTTATATTGTGACACAAGTTGCAGAAAGAGACAAATTTTATTTATTTATTTATTTTTTGCACAAAGTTGTCACTAAATGATATATTGCTCAAACATGCCATGGGAATATGTGAAATTACACCCCAAAATACATTCTGTTGCTTCTCCTGAGTACGGGGATACCACATGTGTGAGACTTTTTGGGAGCCTAGCCGCATACGGGACCCCGAAAACCAAGCACCGCCTTCAGGCTTTCTAAGGGCGTAAATTTTTTATTTCACTCTTCACTGCTTATCACAGTTTCGGAGGCCATGGAATGCCCAGGTGGCACAAACCCCCCACAAATGACCCTATTTTGGAAAGTAGACACCCCAAGCTTTTTGCTGAGAGGTATAGTGAGTATTTTGCAGACCTCACTTTTTGTCACAAAGTTTTGAAATTTGAAAAAAGAAAAAAAGCTGCATAAAGAGCTTCAAAATACTCACCATGCCTCTCAGCAAATAGCTTGGGGTGTCTACTTTCCAAAATGGGGTCATTTGAGGGGGGGGGGGGAGGTTGTGCTATCTTGGCATTTTATAGCCTTCGAAACTGTGATAGGTACTGAGGAGTGAATCAAAAATTTACGCCCTTAGAAATCCTGAAGGTGGTGATTGGATTTCGGGGCCCCGTATGCAGCTAGGCTCCCAAAAAGTCCCACACATGTGGTATCCCCATACTCAGGAGAAGCAGCAGAATGTATTTTGGGGTGTAAGTCCACATATATCCATGGCATGTTTGAGCAATATATCATTTAGTGATAACTTTGTGCAAAAAAAAAAAAAAAAATTGTCACTTTTCCGCAACTTGTGTCAAAATATAAAATATTCCATGGACTCACCATGCCAATTAGCAGTTAAAGCGACGCAGTGCCAAATTGTAAAAAGTGCTCTGGTCAGGAAGGGGGTAAATCCTTCCGGGGCTGAAATGGTTAATAGATAAAAAAAGGCACCATTGTGGTAGGCAATGTGCTCCCAGTCCCCTTTTTCCTCTTAAAAACATTTCATAAAAATGCTATAATAAAATTAAGAATGTGATTGCTTAATATGGGCAACACACATAGTTTTTCCTATTTTCAATCTTTTTGAATTTGGCACAATTTGTTATTTAAAACGACTTTTACTTATTACCTGCTGAACCCCCTCCCCCAGACCAAAAAATTACCTACAGCCCTGTCGGGAACAGTGCAAAATTAATGCTGTGCGGTCATGTGACCGCCATTTTAAACATTTTATTAAGGTGTTTAGTGTTTTCTTTTTTAAGCACTTGCCGATAAGCCGCCGCAGTTATATTGCGACAGGGCGGCTCTATTGCGCAAATCACCGTACCGGTATGGTACTTCGTGTAATAGATACAGCAGGCGTGCGCGGCGCTGATGCATGTAGCGGGCAGCTGTGATGTCCACCGGCCACCCGCGATCGTCGAGTCAGAACGGGGATATGCCAATTAGGAACAGCGATCTCTGTACTTCCCGTCAGTCCACCCCCCCCAGTTAGAAACACCTCCCTAAGACACACTTAACCCCTTGACCGCCCCCTAGTGTTAACCCCTTCCTGCCAGTGTCATTTATACAGTAATCAGTGCATTTTTATAGCGTTGATCGCTGTATAAATGTCACTGGTCCCAAAAAAGTGTCAAAAGTGTCCGATCTGTCCGCTGAAATGTTGCAGACCCGCTAAAAATCATGGTTCACCGCCCTTACTAGTAAAAAAATATAATAATAAAAATTTCATAACTCTATACCTTATTTTGTAGACGCTAAAACTTTTGCGCAAACCAATCAATATACGTTTATTGCGATTTTTTTTTTTTGTTTTTTTGTTTTTTTTTCACCAAAAATATGTAGAAGAATTCATATTGGCCTAAACTGATGAAGAAATTATTTATTTTTATTTTTTGGGGGATATTTATTATAGCAGAAAGTAAAAAATATTGTCTTTTATTGTTTATAGCGCAAAAAATAAAAACCACAGAGGTGATCAAAACCCCAAAAGAAAGCTCTATTTGTGGGAGAAAAAGGACATCAATTTTGTTTGGGTACAATGTCGCACGACCGTGCAATTGTCAGTTAAAGCGACACAGTGCCGTATCGCAAAAAATTGCCTGGTCATTAAGGGGGTAAATCCTTCCGGGGCTGAGGTGGTTAATAAATGAGTTGGTAAGTGATTTTTAATGTGTCAAACTTGGCTGGAATAATTCAGATACTTTAAGAGGGTTAGTAGGGGTGCAAGCACCATTGCAAATACTCAGGGGGCAAAGGATAGGCCAAAAGACAAAATGGAAATGTTTGTGTCTACTGTGAACTGTAGAAAGTGCTGATGAAATGGGTAAATGGGAATATGTAACTAGGCATCTTGAATGTCTAGTGATGCCAAATATTCCCCTTGTCTCAAGCAGGCAATTACTGACCTTGTAGATTTCATGCGAAACTTTGGAACATGAAGGTACTTGGTTCAGGGGTTTTAGGCTCAGAACAGGACGAATACCCCCGACTGGGTTTTGGTACTGTGAATAGGTTTGAATAGAGTCCTTTGAACTGGTCCTCTAGAGCAGGGGTCTCCAATCTTTACAAAGGACCGATTTACTGTCCTTCAGACTGTTGGGGGGGGGGGGGGGGCAGTCTGTGGCTAGTAGGAGTAGAAATTGCCTTGGCATTAGTGGGAGTCCCCCATTATTGGTATCAGTAGGATAAATAGTGCCCCATTGTTGGTATTAATGTGGGAAATAGCATCCCATTCTTGGTATTAGTGGAGGTAATAGCATCCCATTATTCGAGTCAGTGGGAGGAAGAGTGCCGCATCGTTGGTGTCATTGGGAGTAATTATGCCCCATTGTTTCTGTCAATGTGAGGAATGGTGCCCCAAGGACCTTATAAAGAAACAATAGCTGCCCTATCTATTTTGTGGGTAGGGGTTTGGAGACCCTTGCTCTAGATTTTTCTAGGGTTTTCTGGAATCAGTCTGTGCCCCGCCAGGATATTGTCATCTGGCTTAGAAGACATTGTGAAATGGTTTCTTAGTTGACAAAAACTAAAGACAGTGATGGGATCTGGACTGGTGGTTGGAGGGTTCTTGTTAAGTTGAGGCAAAGTAACATTGTTACCCATCACCTGCCAAACTCTTTTTTTCATTGTGCGGGAGAGAGGAGTTTGCTTCTATGCAGGTCAGCCCAGGTTATGTTTTAAATGTGGTAAATCTGGCCATGTGGCAAGTGTTTGCAGGACCTTGAAGTTTAATCTTTGTGGGGAGGTTGGCCACATCAGTTCTACCTGCAAGACGGTTAAGTGCAATCTGTGTGGTGGGCTTGGCCATTTCCACAGGGATTGCCCGGAGGCCTTCCATAAAGGATGTGGAATCTATAGACAATGAATTGTTGGCTGCAGCAGAACAACTAGAGGAGGAAGCCTTAATGAATGGGCTATATTGACTAGGGAGGAGGTGGTCCCAGAGGTCCAGGAGACTACCCCCGGATGGGCAGACAGTGTTCAGCAGACTGAGGAGCAGCCGGCTGCACACTCTTCTTCTGTTCCAGTTCCTGTCTCTGTGAAGATCACTGGTCAGAAGAGGAGGAATAAAAAAAGATAAGTCTACCCGTAAACCCTAAAGTGACTGGACATTAGTGCAGAAGCCAGCTAAAAAAGTGAAAGGGGCACCAGAAGTGGGTACGGCAGTTTCTACCAATAGGTATGAAGCGTTATCAGATTCAGGTGCTGACTCCTATTCTCTAGAGGCCCACTGGAGAGAACTGGAGCAGGAATTAAAAAGAGTGGAGAAGGAGTATGCGACTGGCTCAGAGAATGACACGCCCACTAAAAGGCGGCGGCCCCCTGATCCTGTATCCGCAGAATCTGATATGGAAACTGGTAGTCGGCAGAGTGACTCCGATTCTGACTTGTAATGATGGGGGTCTTTTTTTTTTCTCCTCTTTGCTGTGATGGCAAATTTTTCTCTAAACATTGTCAACAGCAATGTGAACAGCATTAAAAACAAGGCATGCCGTTTTTGAATACCTCAGGTACCTGGACGCTGATGTCTATTTTTTTACAAGAGACACATCTAACATCTGTTGGACTTATGTGGGAGGCAGAGGGGGAGTGGCACACGGGACCCTCATTTTGGTCTTTGGCTGTGGAGTCTTATGCGGGTGTTGCCATCCTTTTTAGTACTAAGGATGTGACGGTGCACAGACTCACTGAGGTGTCAATGGGAAGATGTCTTATATTGGAGGTAACAATTCATGGCAGGAGACTTCGATTAATTAATTTATATGGGCCTCAAACAATATCAGGAAGAATCGGGTTATTTAATGATGTGAAATCATATCTTTTTACATCAGTCCCTGTGGTTATGGTAGGAGACTTTAATGTCGCTAGGACACTAAGTGACCGTACTTCTGGTAGGGTGGTGGGTAGTGACTCCAAAGTTCTTAATCGTATTATTTTGCAAACCGGTTTAAGTGATATTTTTGCACAAAATGGCAGGAAGCCAGGCTTCACCTTCTTTCGCGGTAATATCAAAAGCAGACTAGATATGGCACTGGTAAGTCCTACAGAATTGGTGACCAAGATGAGTGAGAAGCTGGTAGCTTACTCAGATCATGTGGCCCTTTCTTTTGTCTGGGAACCTGTAAGCATCTTGATATGGGCAGGGGGCTATGGAGGCTCAACTCTAATCTCTTAGAAGATGTATCTGTTCAGCAACAAGTACAGAACCTCTTGCAACACCATGCAGAAAGACTAGAATTCTATGACTGTACTGCGGATTGGGGGGAGGATGTTCATCTCTTCTCTCTTGAGGAAGTTGTCAGCTAAAATGGGGAAAGGTAGATATAGCCATTATCTCAGGCTGAGGAAAGAGCTGGAGTCGCTTTATTCAGGCGGGTTGGAGGCAGGGAGGAAAATTGATCAAGTAAAATCTGAGCTAAGTCAATATCAATATAGCAGATGCAACTCCCTGGTATTTGAACGGGATTATGGATCCCCAGGGACACCTGATCCCTTTGAAAATTGTAGGGACAAGGTGACTAAGAAGTTAATAATGGGCCTGGAGGATTCCCAGGGGATTTTGCAGGAGTCTCAGGAGGGTATTCTGGGAGTGGTAAGATCATACTATGCTGAGAAGGGTTTGGATAAAAAGAAGATGGCACAGTTCTTAGAGGCGGTTCTATTTCCTGTTGTTAATAATTTGGATTTTTCTCCTTTGACAGCAGAATAACGGTGGGGAAAGTTAGGGAGGCTATTGATACATTACGTCAAAAAAAGGCACCAGGACCTGATGGCATTGCAGCTGAATTTTATAAGAAATTTAAAGAGCTCCTAGCTCCGATTCTGGTGCATGTGTTTAAAAGTTGTTTGGAGAAACGCCTGATGCCTCCATCCATGAGAGTATCAGCCTTAGTTCTGCTGTTCAAGGGTAAAGAGCCTAATAACATCAAGAACTGGAGGCCTATAGCCCTTTTAAACGTAGACCGGAAGATTCTGGCAAAAATATTATTTTCTAGGTTGAAGTGTTTTTCTCCAGCACTATTGACAGACTGTCAGTATGGCATGGTAAAAGGGCGGAATATTTTTGGTGCTCTCATTTCCTTGAGGGAAGCTTTTGAGAGGTGTAAGTTTCTTAGACATGGGAAGTATATGGTGAGTTTAGACCAAGCTAAAGCTTTTGACAGGGTTGACCATGGGTATCTGTGGGCAACTTTGTTAAAGTATGGTATCCCAAGGTTATTTGTTGATTTTGATCTGCCCCAGTTTCCAATAGCTTCAAGTTGTCTTAAGATCTTAGGGGTTAAGTTTGGAAGGGAAGATAATGCCAAGCTAAATTAGGAGGAGAAATTGGATGCTGGAAATGTAAGAGTTCAGCGATGGAAGAATTGCAAGCTGACCTACAGAGAAAGGGTCACAATGTTGAAAACCTACTTGATTCCTATCTTTCTATATGTCTCTATGGTTTTTCCATTGCCAGAATCTTTCTCTGCAAGGCTCTTCAGTCTGTTTTTTTCAGCTCTTCTGGGGTAATAGACTGAATCCAATAAAATGAGGGGGTTACTTACCTGCTGAAGAAAGAGGGTTGGTTGAATATGATAAATACTAAGGTGTTTTTTGATTCTCTGTTTCTTAAAGTTAATTTTGGGTGCTTTGACTCCAGGGTTGGCCCTCCGTGGGTAAACAGTGTTAGGGCCTGGAAATTTCTTCTTGTAGAGTCCTGGATGCAGGGCGGTTCTCTCAAGAGGAAAAGATGTACTCAGGGTTATCTCCCACCATATCTGGACTCAGCTCTGAAGTCTCTGAGGAGACGGGGGATTGAGAAATCCTACCTTTAAAATAGTTCAAGGAAATTGTTATACCAGAGGATCTGTAGGACCTTTTTCTGTTCTCCACTTTTACTCAGAGACTGCACTACAGCTGTTATGGAGGAAAGCTTGAAGTTGCTGAATAGCCCCGGATTACCCTCAAAGTTTCATGACATTGCCTGGCTGTCTCTCCATGGGAAGATGTATGTGAGGGGGAACATGAAATGTCTGGCCGCATCTGAAAGGATCTGCCCTTTGGGCTGTAATCGGGAGGAGTCCGTGGAGCATTTCTTGGTGGATTGTTGGGGAAGCCGTGAAGTCTGGAAAGAAGTAGCTGCCGGAGTTGGGATCCAAAGGTTGGAAAACCTAAGTTGCTCAGACAGGCTTTATGGTGTTCCCCCAACAATACACAGTGTAGACAGAGGGACAATGTACATTATCATTACCGTAGTCAAGTACTATCAATGGCGTGCAAGTACTGAATTTGCCATGCATAATGAACAGTTTATCTCTAGTAACATTGCAGGTTTAGTGTTATCCGAGTTAAGATAGATTAAGGGTTTGCAAATTAGGAAATGTTGGAGAAGTATAGATTTATGGAAAGGAGTCTTATTGTGACATGACATTTATTTCTTATCAATGCCCTTTTTTAACTGCTAAGTGTTTGACCTAGACAACATGTCAGTAAGTGTTGTATTTATGTTATTTTCTTTCAGTTAGTCTGTTATTATGTATCTTGTTTGTTTTTACAAATAAAAACCTCCATACATATAGAATAAGAACAGATACTGAGAATTACACAGGCGTACAGGACAAGAGAAGTGGTACTGTGCAGACTCCATACATACAGACTAAGAAAATATACTGAGAATTTCACCGGCATACAGGACAAGAGAAGTGGTACTGTGCAGAGTCCATACATACAGAATAAGAACAAATACAGTCTCTCACAAAAGTGAGTACACCCCTCACAGTTTTGTAAATATTTTATTATATCTTTCATGTGACAACACTGAAGAAATGACACTTTGCTACAATGTAAAGTAGTGAGTGTACAGCTTGTATAAAAGTGTACATTTTCTGTCCCCTCAAAATAACTCAGCACACAGTCATTAATGTCTAAACCGCTGGCAACAAAAGTGAGTACACCCCTAAGTGAAAATGTTTAAATTGGGCCCAAAAGTGTCAATATTTTGTGTGGCCACCATTATTTTCCAGCACTGTCTTAACCCTCGTGGGCATGGAGTTCTCCAGAGCCTCACAGGTTGCCACTAGAGTCCTCTTCCACTCCTCCACAACAACATCACAGAGCTGGCGGATGTTAGAGACCTTGTGCTCCTCCACCTTCTGTTTGAGGATGCCCCACAGATGCTCACTAGGGTTTAGGTCTGGAGAAATGCTTGGCCAGTCCATCACTTTTACCCTCAGCTTCTTTAGCATGGCAAGGTCGTCTTGGAGGTGGCAAGACACATTGGTCTTTGTACTCCTCACCTGGTTTCCGCAACACACGCTTGAAACCATCTGAACCAAATACGTTTATCTTGGTCTCATCAGACCACAGGATATGTTTCAAGTAATCCATGTCCTTAGTCTGCTTGTCTTCAGCAAACTGTTTGCGAGCTGCTAAAAAAAACCCTCTGGGGGAACTTTCCCATAACATATTATCCGGGGTGTGCAGCACTACTACCTCTCCTTATGTGTCTTTCCCATGCTAACTGTTTGCAGGCTTATTATGCATCATCTTTGGATGAGGCTTCCTTCTGGGACGACAGCCATGCAGATCAATTTGATGCAGTGTTCAGCGTATGGCCTGAGCATTGACAGGCTAACCCCCACCCCCACCCCTTCATACCTGCAGCAATGCTGGCAGCACTCATACGTCTATTTCCCAAAGACAACTGCTAGATAGGATGCTGAGCATGTGCACTCAACTTTTTTGGTCGACCATGGCGAGGCCTGTTCTGAGTGGAACTTGTCCTGTTAAACCGCTGTATGGTCTTGGCCACCGTGCTGCAGCTCAGTTTCAGGGTCTTGACAATCTTCTTATAGTCTAGGCCATCTTTATGTAGAGCAACAATTCTTTTTTCAGATCCTCAGAGTTTTTTGCCATGACGTGCCATGTTGAACTTCCAGTGACCAGTATGAAAGAGTGAGAGCGATAACACCAAATTTACCACACCTGCTCCGCCTTCAAACTTGAGACCCTGTAACACTAACGAGTCACATCACACCGGGAAGGTAAAATGGCTAATTGGGCCCAATTTGGACATTTTCACTTAGGGGTGTACTCACTTTTGTTGACGGTGGTTTAGACGTTAATGGCTGTGTTGAGTTATTTTGAGGGGGCAGCAAATTTACACTGTTATACAAGCTGTACACACTCAGTACTTTACATTGTAGCAAAGTGTAATTTCTTCAGTGTTGTCACATTAACCACTTCCTGCCCGACGTATGCAGAATGACGACTGAGAAGTGGCTCTGTTATCCTGACTGGGCATCATATGATGTCCAGCAGGATAACATGCCGGTGCGCGCCCGTGGGGGCACGCGGCGATCGCGAGTGCGGCGTGTCAGTCTGACACCCCGCATCTCCGATCCTGATAAGAAGCCTCTGTCAGAAGCTTCTTACCACGCGATCAGCTGTGACCAATCACAGCTGATCATTACGTGAACCAGGAAGTGCCGGTAAACGGCATTTCTCAGTTCGTGCTGACAGGGAGAGCCGATTGGCGGCTCTCCCTGTCAGAGGGGGGGTCTTTGCTGATAATCAGCACATTGATTATCAGCACAGCCCCCTCAGATGTGCCACAACACCTTTTAAAATGTGCCCATAAGCTGTCAGTTGATGCCCCATAAAAACACAGCTCACAGTGTCCATCAAAGTGCCAATCAGTGCCCATTTCAGTGCTAATCAGTGCCCACCACAGTGCCAGTCACTGCCCAGCAGTAAAACTTGTCAATACCTCAACATCAGTGCTGCCCATTAGTTCCACCTGTCAGTGCCAATCAGTACTGCCTATCTGCCAATCAGTGCTGCCTGTCAGTGCCCATGACAACCGCCTGTCAGTGCCCTTCACAGCCGCCTGTCATTGCCCATCACAGCCAACAGTTAGTGCCCATCAGTGCTGCATATCAGTGCCGCCTATTGGTGCCCATCAGTGCCGCCTATTGGTGCCCATCAGTGCTGCATATCAGTGCCGCCTTTCAGTGCCCATCAATTTTACATATCAGTGCCGCCTCATCAGTGCCCATCAGTGAAGGAGAAAACTAAATTTTAAAACCAAAATGAAGAAAAACATTTTTTTCTCATTCGTTCATTGACAGACAGCCTTCATAACGATAGGGTTATATTGTCTCCACAGGAGTAGGACTAGGCAGAAACAAAAAATCAAAACACTTGGCCACTCCCATGGGCCGTCCCCAGCCAGTATATAACCCCCATCCCTGCTCTAGGTATTTAGTTTTTTTTCTGCCTAGTCAGGAGTATGGACTTAGTTCCCTGCTGGGATCGCTAGTCCTGGGAATTTTTGTTTGTTTCTTTTTTTCCCGGATCTTTTTCCGGGGAGATCTACAATCAACTTCCGGACTGGCGACGGACTGGATACTTAGATCCAGAGGTCACCCCAGTCTGGCCAGCGAGCGCGTGCAGACCGCAGCTACGCGCTGGGTCAGCCGCGACATAGCCCCACTGGACAGGGTCTGGCCCTGCAAGTTAAACGTATCGCTAGGTCGCATACGACCAGGTTAAGGCCTGTGTCGCAGCGTTCCTCATGGCCGACACCCCCCCACTTCTGTGGTGAGGAGGATCTGTCCGGGAGTGTTACCCGCGCAGTTCGCTGGAGAGGTAAGTAAGGGTTCCTCTCCTTCCCCGGAGTGGTGTGGGACACGGGTACTCCCTGGGGTGGTCGGTCCCTCTGGGGTTCTCCTCCACCCCCTCCCCCCTCTTTCCCGGGTGAGGGCCCAGAGGACCCTCAGTGGTCTGGGGTGCAGGCTTCAAACCTGTAGCTGCCTAGAGACAGAGTAATTCAGTTCCCCCTTCTGGACGGCCCTTTTTTTCCACCCTCGGGGTTGGTATTGGGGGGTATCTGGTGGTGAGGCCTGGGAGGAAGGTGAGGTCCTGGGGCTAATTTAGGCCGCGGCTTTGCGGCTTACCAGCTGGGATCGGTCGGTCCCCCCACTTGCTGCCTACCGGCGGAGTGTGAAAATTTAGGCCACAGCTTGCGGCCTAACATTCATCCAGATGAAACAAGAAAAAGAAAACGCCTCTGAGTGCAAGCATTTATTTTAAAATAATAGGCACAGATACACACTTACAGTTAAGTAAATAAAGGTCATCCTAGATCGATCCTGCGTCCATATGCCGAAATTCTGTGATGTAACTCCAGAGGGATGGCCGCGGACCTCCACTCGGAGTGACAGACCGTTGGGCAGCCAAGCTAGATGGAAGCTTCCGTGTTCCGGCAAGATGTTATGGGCGTGTGACGTCACCAGGAAGACTGTAGTGGACGGGAACACATGACGCGTTTCAGAGCATGCGCAAAGCTCATAGTGGGCAGAAGGACGGAAAGGATCAAGACTTAAATAGTTCTATGTTAATGACCAAAAGCATTCCAGCTGGATAAAAACGGAACGTGGGTGTGTTTAACAGAGGACAAGTATACTAACACAAGCATATAAAACATGTCAGAGATATCTGAAAAATCTAAAAACGAAAACAAAAATTGACAAACTTATTATGTATCCCACAAAACATTAACCAGATGTAATATGTATAACAATAAATGAATTAAAACCTCAGATGGTTGAGAGTTTAAAATAAAAAATAGTAATAAAAACGGCACAAATGTGTGCTCCACATTAAATTATTATTATTATTATGTCTTGCTGAAATCGGGAGAATATAAAAATCTAAAAGTATATAAAAATGTATTCTTTTAAGGATATCCCATGTGTCAGCGGCTACCATGTATATGCTCAATGACACACTAGAGGTAGCTGATAATGTAAATTTGCCATATGTGACATGCAAGGAGTCTATTAGTGTTTATCTAATGTTCAGAATAAGTAATAAAGAAGGAGAAAAAGAGAAAAGAAAAAAAGGGGGGGTGTAGAAGAGGAGAAAGAGAGGAAAGGGGGGGGGAGAAAAAGGGGGGGGGGAGAGAAGAAGAAAAGAAAAAAAAAGGGGGGGTGTAAAAAAGGTGAAAAAGAGGAAAGAGGGGGGGGGAGGGGAGAGAAGGACAAAAAGAATAGGAAAGTAAGGAAGTAAGACCAGGATAGTAAATGTGAAGGAAACATGAAGAAAAATAGGATACAAGGCAGTATTCAGTTCCCAGATGCTATATAATCGTATTGACCTCTAATTCTTCATTCAACCCATTAGGTGCCAGAGTGTCTAGGGTGTATATCCAGAACAATAATTATAAAAGTGATTCCGCACTACAGTGTATAAAAAATATATAAAAGAATATATAAAATATTCACTCAATAAAGTGTCAAAGCTAATTAAATGGTTGAAAACAGTGTAAAGAAAACAGTGTAAAGCCCACTGTGACAACGCTTTGGTAAGCATCGCCGATTCATAGAAAAAGGCTGCGATGAACATAGCGTTCCTCGCCACTTCCTAGAGCACCATAACCAATCCACTGTAGGCCTACAAGTGTGGGTGATAGAATCTATACCACGTAAATTATCCGAAGCCAAGCGTTTCTCCAAGTTGTGCGAATGTGAAACGCTCTGGATATACAAATGGAAATAAAAAGACCCCTGCGCTACTATCATGTATTAGTGGATGAGTTAAAATGGTGAATTCTTATCTTAACGTGATCAAATCCTAAAGTGCCTATAGTGCATACAAGTACAGTCACACAATTATACAATAGCTGCCTGCAGCAGAACCTAAAGTGTATCACAATCCACTCTCAATAATAATTATAAAAGTGATTTCGCGCTACAGTGTATAAAAAAAGATATAAAAAAATATATATATATATATTAGTCTCTTGGTCATATTATCAAAAAAGAAAAAACATTGTCCACATTGATACATTGAAATCCCTTTTTGCAATTTTTGCCCCTTTTGTGGACAATGTTTTTTCTTTTTTGATAATATGACCAAGAGACTAATAACACTCTAAATCATTTGCCCTGGCTTTATATGAATATATTTATTTTCTATTATGTACAACTCTTTACACTGTTTTCAACCATTTAATTAGCTTTGACACTTTATTGATCTACTTTATTGAGTGAATATTTTATATATTTTTTTATATCTTTTTTTTATACACTGTAGCGCAAAATCACTTTTATAATTATTATTGAGAGTGGATTGTGATACACTTTAGGTTCTGCTGCAGGCAGCTATTGTATAATTGTGTGACTGCACTTGTATGCACTATAGGCACTTTAGGATTTGATCACGTTAAGATAAGAATTCACCATTTTAACTCATCCACTAATACATGATAGTAGCGCGAGGGCTTTTTATTTCCATTTGTATATCCAGAGCGTTTCACCTTCGCACAACTTGGAGAAACGTTTGGCTTCGGATAATTTACGTGGTATAGATTCTATCACCCACACTTGTAGGCCTACAGTGGATTGGTTATGGTGCTCTAGGAAGTGGCGAGGAACGCTATGTTCATTGCAGCCTTTTTCTATGAATCGGCGATGCTTACCAAAGCGTTGTCACAGTGGGCAAATTGTACGGCCAACATATAATAATTTGCATGGACATGTTAAACAGTACACTACATAATCGGTAGAACAGTTATAAAATCCCTCTAATTGATATGTCTTATTTCTATGTTGGAAGCTACGTTGGCCATGGCTCACAAAGGCACAGGTCTTACATAAGGCTTTGTTGCACCTGTACATGCCTATAAGGGGAATAAGACACATGGACTTTTCGGATTTACCAGTCTTCAGTTTACTAGGCGCTATCCTATTTTTCAACGTTGGAGCTCTTCTATATGTTACCTTGGGCCTATTCCCAAGACTGTTCTAGAGAAGGGGGTCCTGTTTGTGAATATTCCAATGTTTATGGAATATACGTTCCATTTTCTTGTATTCACTATGGTATCTAGTGATAAACCGTACAGTATCATTATCAGATGGTTTTGTTACTTTGGGTTTTTTACTTGGGAGAAAGGTGGCACAGGCTTGATCTATTAATTTCTTAGGGAACCCTTTATCTAAGAATTTCCTCTTAAGATGTACGCTTTGGGAACTGTAGTCAGAGTCCCTGGTACAATTTTGTCGTAATCTGCAATACTGGCCTTTAGGGATATTATTAACCCACTGCGGGTGATGACAACTATTAAAATGTAAATAAGAGTTCCCAGCAGTGGGTTTAGTATAGTTCCGCGACAAAATGAGATTATGGTCATGAAAGAGCTCAAGATCTAAAAAAGAAAGACTTTCTGCATTCTGTACAAATTTGAATGAGAGACCTAAATCATTAGCATTGCAGTGAGAAACAAAGCCATCAACAGAGGACGTTGGGCCATCCCAAATGACAATAATGTCGTCTATATATCTGCCGGAAAAAAAAAAACAGATGTTGGGCAAAAGGATTATTGTTCCATATGAACCTATCCTCTCACAGACCCATGGTCAGGTTGGCGTAAGAGGGAGCAAAATTTGTTCCCATAGCTGTACCATGGGTCTGCAGGTAGAATTCCTCATCAAAATGAAAATAGTTATGGTTTAGACAAAATGAAGTAGCTTCTGAGATGAATACGGCTTGTTTTGCATTAATGAGGGGATCCAGAGACAAAAAATGTTGAACTGCCATTAAACCTATATAATGGGGAATAGACGTATATAGAGAGTTGACGTCTAGAGACAGCTAAGAATAGCTATCTTGCCATCTATAAGGTTCCAGGAGTTCCATCAGATGTATCGAGTCTCGTACATAAGAGGGAAGGTTCTGAGCTAGAGGCTGTAGAAAAAAGTCAACGTATTGTGAAAAGCCACTAGAGACATTATTCATGGAGGCCACAATAGGTCTACCAGGAGGGTGGGACGAATTTTTGTGCACCTTGGGCAGGTGGTAAAAGTAAGGTGTACTATAAAATTCTTTACGTAAAAAATGGGCTTCATTTTGTTGATTATTTCATCTGAAAGGGCTTGATTAATTAATGTCTCAACCTCTAATCTGAATTGAGGCAGAGGGTCTGAGGGCAATTTCCTATATGTTTGACGGTCAGATAGTAGTCTTAATGCTTCCGTGTTATAAGAGGTGCGATCCAATAATGATCTCTGAGTTATTAATGAGGGAATGAAGTGCAACCTTTTCTCCAGTGTTGAGGTTATGGGAGCGATATTTTTGTGTATTTTCCGTATGGTCGCACAATTGTTAAAGTTCAGAAAAAAACTCTATAGAACGTTTCTAGATAGGGGCCCTTTGATCTAGTGGGGTAAAACGCCGATTTAGGTCTAAAATTTGTGTGTTTGACTGGAGGTGAGTTCTGGGGATGTTGGGTTAATAGCTCAAGGTCTAATTCAAGATCTAGGGTGCCTAGTTCTGAGTCTGACTCATAGACACTTATAGAGCTCTCAGATGTCTCATTCACGATTGTATAGGAGGAGGTAGTGGGCCTAGTTATATCAGAGCTCTTATCAGCTGATATATTCTTAGCAGATTGGATATTGAAAAATCGTTTTAAAGTGAGGTTTCTAATAAATTTATTGAGATCCTTGAAAAGAAGGAATGAATTAGGTGGTGTGGTGGGTGAGAAAGTGAGTCCTTTGCTAAGCTGGGAAATTTCTTCTGAGGATAACAGATGTGAGGACAAATTAAATAATTTTATCGTTTCTGTAGTTTGTCATTTATTTTTGGATTTGTTGCGTCCGCCTCTGCATCCTCGTCTATGTGTTTTCTTTTTTGGCGCTGCTTGCGGTGTGGGCCCTTCTCCAAAAAAGGGAATGACAAGGCTTCAGAGTGGGAGGCTATTTCGCCACTATGGAAATCCCCTAGCAATAAATTGTTGGTGATAAGGCCAGAATTCACAGATTCAGATATAGGGGCAGAGGATTTATGTATATCTATTTCCGTAGAAATGGGTAGAGATAAGGATAGGGAATTAGCCGCATCAGTGGTGGATGAGGTTAAACCAGAATCAAGAGGCCCAGGAATTATAGATGTAGATAAGGTCTGGGGTGAGTTACTGGAAAGAGAGGAAGAAATACGTGTGGTAGATGTAGGGTCTACTCTCACTGATGATTGTGTGTTTTCCTTGATATGTCTAGTGTTAGATCTCTGTAGTGAAGGGATCCCTGGACGACAAGGACAAAGTTTTGGGATCTAATATGGGGGGTCTATGTGAAGAGGATGATCTCTTATTGGGGGCTCTAGGGTACAAGGCCTGAGTAAAAGAACGGGCAGGATTACCCTCTATTTTAGTATTGGTCAAAATAGACTTAGTGGGATGGGGTGACAAAGACATTAATGCAGGTATGGAATCATTGTGTTTCCAAGAAAAAGTTTTTTGTGTCTATAGTCTTCTAGATCCCTATGGAATTTACAGAGCTTGATTTGAATGAGATTATTTTCTTTATTTTTTGTGTTCTTTTTGAGAGTCCCCAACCAGGTGGGTGGAATTTTTAAATTAAAGGAAGTAATCTCTTGTGATAGGATCTGTATCTGGTGTACAATCTCGCTGTATTTTAAATTTCTTTGACTAATCAAGACACCTATCCATTTCATAGTACAGAATTCCGCCAGATTCTCCCATTCTGTACTGTGAGTGGCGTCAAGGAAGGAACAGGTTTTTAGGATCCTCAACCCTCTAGGGGAGATTTTTCCTTCTAAATATTTTTGAAGAAAAAATTGATCCCACCAGTGAGTATTAGCAGTATGAATTATTCTTTCTAATTTCTTAAATTTTCCACAAAGGTGGTATCTGTCTGAGCAAGTAAGTTTAGAGGAATTACAGAATAATATGGCGAGTAAGGTCATATATAATGTATCCAATATTTCATAATTAAGTTCTATATCCTCGATGAGTTCCATTGGTCATCAAATCACAGAGCAGTTTAAGGGAAAATTGATAAGTATAAATAAAGAATTTTATATATATATATATATATATATATATATATATATATATATATATATATATTATATCTACAGGGAATGTATATAAAAGTAGGGAGAGACAATTAAATTACATGATATTTCAATGGGATTTGTTAATAAAACTTATATAAAATTCAATAAAAACATATATGTGTGTATATATATATATGTATGTATGTGCATATATTAATGCAAAAAAACGAAAAGTCCCAGCTGCTGTATAAGACTCCTATTCAAATAGCAATGTTAATACATGTAAATATCAGCGCTCAGGGCTAATGGTTAGTTATTATAAAAATCAATGATGGTTGCTGCAATTAGTATCAAAAAAGTCTCTAGAAAGTCCGTAATGGTGGGTAGATGAATTCTTTATCTTTGAGCACAAGCGCTGAGGGCAGCACACATTTGTGCCGTTTTTATCCCGTTTTTATTACTATTTTTTATTTTAAACTCTCAACCATCTGAGGTTTTAATTCATTTATTGTTATACATATTACATCTGGTTAATGTTTTGTGGGATACATAATAAGTTTGTCAATTGTTCTCTTTCCGTTTTTAGATTTTTTAGATATCTCTGACATGTTTTATATGCTTGTGTTAGTATACTTGTCCTCTGTTAAACACACCCACGTTCCGTTCTTATCCAGCTGGAATGCATTTGGTCATTAACATAGAACTATTTAAGTCTTGATCCTTTCCGTCCTTCTCACACTTGAAAAAGGAGCGCGCATGCCCACTGTGAGCTTCGCGCATGCTCTGTGTGTTCCCGTCCACTACAGTCTTCCTGGTGACGTCACACGCCCATAGCATCTTGCCGGAACACGGAAGCTTCCATATAGCTTGGCTGCCCAACGGTCTGTCACTCCGAGTGGAGGTCCGCGGCCATCCCTCTGGAGTTACATCACAGAATTTCGGCATATGGACGCAGGATCGATCTAGGATGACCTTTATTTACTTAACTGTAAGTGTGTATATGTGCCTATTATTTTAAAATAAATGCTTGCACTCAGAGGCGCTTTCTTTTTCTTGTTTCACATGGTTGTCTAAAGAGCTGCCTTCGCTCTTCATGAAAGCTGCCCTCAGCGCTTGTGCTCATCAAAGATAAAGAATTCATCTACCCACCATTACGGACTTTATAGAGACTTTTTTGATACTAATTGCAGCAACCATCATTGATTTTTATAATGACTAACCATTAGCCCTGAGCGCTGATATTTACATGTATTAACATTCATCCAGGGCTAGAGTCAGCCCAGTTCCCCCGCGGGCCGCCCAAAAGTCTAGCCCACTGCTTTTGCGGCTTACTGCGCCCTCCCCCCCCCCCGCGGGCCTGCATCGGGCGGCCAGAAATTTAGGCCGCGGTTTTTGCAGCCTACCGCGGTCCCCCCGCAGGCCGCGTGCTCGAGGTGGGTGACCAAAAATTTAGGCTGTGGTCCCCAATTTGTGTCCCCTGTGAGGGGCAGCGGTTGTATCTCCCGTGAGGAGCCACAGTTTGTGTCCCCTGTGTTGGGCCCCGGTTTGTGCCCCCTGTGAGAGGCCACGGTTTGTGTCCCCTGTGAGGGGCCACAGTTTTTGTCCCCTGTGAGGGGCCGTGGTTTGTGTCCCTTGTGAGGGGCCGCGGTTTGTGTCCCTTGTGAGGGGCCGCGGTTTATGTCCCTTGTGAGGGGCCGCGGTTTGTGTCCCTTGTGAGGGGCCGCGGTTTGTGTCTCCTTAGAGGAGCCACGGTTTGTGCCCCCTGTGAGGGGCCCTGGTTTGTGCCCCCTGTGAGGGGCCACAGGTTTTGCCCCCTGTAAGGGGCCGCGGTTTTTGGTCCCTGTGGGGGGCCACAGTCCGTGCCCCCTGTGAGAGGCCCCGGTCTGTGTTGCCTGTGAGGGGCCTTGAGGGTGCCCCCTGTGCAGGGCCTCAGTTGACACACTCTATGTGGACCTCGGATGGGGTGGTCCTGGTGGGTGGGGCCCCATCCCCCCCCTGACTTTTTGGTGTGGCTCTTAGGCAGATAGCCTAGTATAGGGCACTCCTGCTCTCCCCTACCTCCCCTGTTGAACTATCCTATCTGACTCTGCTGCACGGAGGTGGCCACCCTGCGGGCTGGTGGCCATGCTCCCTATCCTGTCAGGGAGTTGGGATGACGACGAAAGGGCTCAAAGGGGCACTGGTTGTCACACGCACATCTGTGCAGGAACCTTTGAAAATGGGGGATGCAACGGTGGCTGCGGGAGAGGGCCGGTACCCTCTTGGATAAACCGTCTTGTGTGGCGAAAGCGTTCCCTTCTCTCTCTCATTTTGACAAATTTGTCCATGAAGACTGGGAGCGTAAAAAGTGTTTTTTTGCATTTCCAAAAACGCTGGCTGTCAGGTATTCCTTTGGGGAGTTCTCTCTTCGGAGGGGGACTGTTACACCAGTAGTGAACCCCTCTGTCTCTAGGTTGCTAGAGGCAACCATGGCTCCAATAGAGGAATCTCTGGCTTCTAAGGGTCCAGCTGGCATACCGGATGGGGGAGCAGAATCTCCCTGCCTTGGCGGCTTGGAGACCTATTGGGTAGGCACGGCAGTTTGTCCGCTAGGCCTCTTGGCTGCAGTTCCCCTGGTTGCTGAGTCTGTTGCTTCAGTGGTGCTTAGACATGTATTTTGGGGGGTTACTTTGAATGACCTCATGTCGCGTTTTGAGTTTTGTCCGGTAATAAGATTGTTTTTCGGCTGTGTTCCTCCAAACAGTTTGTCTGTTGCTTCCAATAGTCTGTCGCCAGATGGCTTGCTGTCCTCCGCGGGGGGCTGTGCAAGCCCCGTTTCTGCAGGGTGTGATTGTCCCGGTTCCCGTGCTGGGAACAGTATCAGGGGTTTTTATTTGAACCTGGGCACAGTCTAAAAGATGGAGGGCTGGGTACATCTAATTCTATACCTTTCTGTACCTTGCTTTGTGTGAGAGTTCAGGATGGAATCCGTCCACGCAGAGGTGGCGCTCCATTATGGGGTCTTTCTGACTTCTACTACATCACAAATGCTTATGCATTCCGTTATGTGCTTGACTCCAGCACTTCCTCTGTCTGCTGTGGGTGCGGAGCATTATCGGCGCGTGGTGTGGTCCTTTGATCTGGCCACCACTCCTTGGGTGTTCATGAGGTGTTGGCCCCGGATCTAGCAGGGTTATGTCAGTGGGGGTTGACGGCCCTGGGCTGCTTGGGCGATTTTCTGTGCCGAATTCTCGATTACACCTAGGGACAACGTGGTTTCTATATAGACTTTCTCTGATTTCAGGCATTGGTGGTATAGTGGTGAGCATAGCTGACTTCCAAGCAGTTGACCTGGGTTTGTTTCCGAGCCAACGCACCATTGGCGTCTATACGATCGGAAGTCTGCTTTGGTCCGGCCAGAACATTGATCTATCTGAGCCTGACCGGGCTTCAGCTCTGGCCAGCCTGTTTCTTCTCCTGGACAGACTCTAGAAGTGGCATGCGGCGTTTTTTTCATTTACTATCGGGTAGGTGGATTCCTCTGCGGATCCACATGTGGATGTTGGGTCTGATGGTATCTTCCGTTTTTTTGAGGCAAGGTCTTTTGCACAGTTCCATGTACGCTCCCTTCGGGGAGTTCCGGGCATAATGGGACAAATACCCATTGTCTCTGAACAATCGGATTCTGCTAAGTCAGGGAACCAGAGGTTTCCTAGTCTGGGAGCTTCGATCTCCGCTTCTTCAGTGGGGAGGATCCTTTCACCCCTTGTATTGAACAGGGTGGCCACCAATACCAGTCTGTCCGGGTGGGAAGACGTCCTGGGACTGAGCTCAGCCCAGGGTCATTGGACATTGGTGGAATCTGGACTACCGTGTAATATCCCGGAACTTCAATTGATCAGACTAGGTCTGGATCACGGATGGCTCGACTTCGGGGTCTTCCAGTACGGATCCAGTCAGACAGGCTACAGCGGTGGCTTATGTCCCTCCCCAGGGTGAGCCAGAAAGGCTGTTGACCCTGGCTGTGGTCAGTATCCTTCTCCAACGGGCAGAACGTCTAGTTCCAGCCATTTCCGACGAACGCATTCCAGGAGTGGAATGCTGTGAGACGGATACCTCAGTTGGCTAGGGTTGGGCCCACGCGGTGGGCCTTTCTCTGGGCCGAGTTTCACCAGGTCTGTCCTCGTTCCTTTTAGGTGGCTCTGTTTTCCTATCTCCATTTACGGAGGAATGAGAAGGAATAGGTCTTGAGAACCATAGAGGGCAATGGGTCGGCCTGGGTGGTCTTTTTCTGCATCTCCTGGTCTCACACTCCCTGGTGCGTGCCTTTTTGGGCTAGGGGTTAGACGTCCGTTTCCACCAGGGGGGTTTTCTTCCACCGCCGTGGGATCTGAACTTTGTGTTTTCGCTTCCCCAAAGGCCTCTTTATCTTTTTCTTAAAATATTCAGGAGGTTCCACTGCTTATTCGGTCTCGAAAGGGGACCTCTTGGTGGCTATCACTTCTGCTCGCAGGGGGTCATGAATAGTGGAGTTGTATTGTCGTTCGCCTTACCCTGGTTAAGATGGTGTTCCTCCTTGGATTTCCACTTGAATAAGGACATTGGGTTGGCTTCTTGTGTCCCTGGACGGCACATCCTAAGGAATTGGCTTATCTGGCTGGGATGTAGTTTGGGGGATTCGGATGTAGTCACCAGCCACTGTTGGGCTGGATGGTTCGGACAGATGATGTCTCTGGGCTATCCTGTCAGGGATCGGTTTCATCCTTTCCCGGTTATGGCACATTCTTCTCAGGCAATTAGTGCTTCTTGGGCCTTCTGTCATCAGGCGGGTGTTGCGCAAGTTGGCAAGGCAACCACTGGTCGTCTGTGTACATTTTCACAAGCTCTACAAAGTGGATGGTTTGGCATCTGCAGATGCCTCTTTTGGCCGCAAGTTTTTTTGCAGGCCGCTGTTTTGAGGGTCTATTCCCTCTTGAAGGGGTATAATTCAGCTTGGGTTCCAGCTTGTTCTGGGTAAAGTTTGTCTTGCCTGGTTGGCTCTTATATTAGCCTTGGGATTTTTAGTTTTCCCACCCCTCATGTTGGCACTGCTTTGGGACGTCCCTATCGTTATGAAGGCTGTGTCTGTCAATGAACGGATGAGAAAATAGGATTTTTTTACTTACTGTAAAATCCATTTCTCTGAGTTCATTGACAGACACAGCACCCACCCGTCTATGGAGTTCATTTAATACTTCTATTACTGCTTGCTACTAAACTGAATACCTAGAGCAGGGAGGGGGTTATATACTGGCTAGGGGCGGCCCATGGGAGTGGCCAAGTGTTTTGTTTTTTGTTTCTGCCTAGTCCTACTTCTGTGGAGGCGATATAACCCTATCGTTATGAAGGCTGTGTATGTCAATAAACTCAGAGAAATGGATTTTACGGTAAGTTAAAAAATTCTATTTTTTTTAAAAAATGTTGTTTAGCCAAAAATAAAAAATGCAGAGGTGATCAAATACCACCAAAAGAAAGCTCTATTTGTGGGATCAAAATTATAACATTTTGTTTGGGTACAGTATAGCATGACCGCGCAATTGTCATTCAAAGTGCGACAGAGCTGAAAGCTGAAAATTGTCCTGGGCGGGAAGGGGCGAAAGTGCCTGGTATTGAAGTGGTTAAAAGATAAAATAAAATATTTTCAAAAATGTGAGGGGTGTACTCACTTTTGTGAGATACTGTATGTTCTAAAGCGCTGCACAAACGGTTGGCGCTAGCTAAATCCTATATAATATATAAAATAAATACTGAGAATTACACCCAGCATACAAGACAGGAGAAGCGATACTGTGCGGTGTTCATGCATATAGAATAAGAAAAGATACTTAGAATTACACCCAGCATACAGGACAAGAGAAGTAGTACTGAGCAGAGTCCATATTTACAGAATATAAACAAATACTGATAATTATACCCAGCATACAAGACAGGAGAAGTAGCATTGGCAGAGTCTATACATGCAGAAAAAGAACAGATACCGGGAATTACACCTAACATACAGGACTTTACCTAGGACACAATCCACTACTCTGTAAGTGTTTACACATGCTTAAAGCAGAACTTTGTGAAATAAGATTCTCATGCAAAGGGGCTGTGCTCACACTGCAAGGGATAGCTGCTCATTTTGTCTAGGGATGAATGCAGAGCTTATACCCCTTTGAATCCTTTAATCTTCTGGAAAATGGTGCTCCCCCACGTCTTGCGGTGTAGTGTTTCTGCCATCCTCATGTCCAGAGCTGGTCTGTGGGCATGATGATGTCAGGAATAGCCCACCACACAAGACTGCTGGACTGCGGGGGGCAGGAGCATCAGAGACTGGAGGATTAGGTAAGTATATCTTGGCTCTGCAATCCCCTAGACAAAATCGAGGAGCTAACCCATGCAGTGCGGGCACAGCCCACTACATAGGGGAAAAAAATGTAACTAAAATTTTTAATTATTAAAAGTTTAAAAAAATCAACTGCAAAATTACCAGCAAGGAATACATTCACTTTTCTTTAGGCTAGCAGGTATGGGAAGGCATCTAATCGCAAAGAAAAACGTGCTGCTACTGCAGAGATGTGTGAAGGTACCATTAGCTTAGGTTTACATTAGAATGCAGCATGGGAAGCACAAGAGCAATGGAAAACTCAGCCCAGCTTCAGTTGCTGCCATTAAGGCCCCATTCATATCTATCGATTTGGGATTGTGGGCAGGATCACTGTGATTCTGCTGTGATTTCAAGTCACACTGCAATGCTGGAAAAATGCAGGATGCGTGTTTGTGTGCCATTCATTTTCAATGGCACCTAAAATGTGGTGTTTTGCCACGGTTGTTGTGTGATAAATTGTGCAATGATCACAGCAAAACCACACAGCATTTTAGGTGTAATTTTAAATAAATGGCAGACAAACATGCATCCTTCATTTTTCCGGCATTGCAGTGCAGTGATTCTGCCCACAATCCCAAATCGATAGATGTGAAGGGGCCTAACACTGCAGCAATGGAAGATTCAGCCCTGCCTCAATCACTAACTTTGCCAGCCCAGTTGTCACAAAGTCTCTCTACCTAGTATGAACAGAATATCAGCAGCAGCACAGCAGTTGTAATGGTAAACTAGCCCAGTCTGAGCCACCTGAGGACACTCTGAGGCAGCTTCATTGAGGCTAGGCTAAGCCAAAAAGGAAAGAGAGACGCACCTAGAGAGGAGAACAGCAGCCAGTAGTTCACCCAGACCATGCAACGGGCCGGCGGTTACAGGGCAGAGCATTTTGCGCTGGAGGCCCAGGCAAAACTCCTCTCCAAAGCCAATGGGAATAGAGAGGTGGCTGCACTGGGCGGGATAGGCGCCGGCCACTCCCATTGTTCTCAGTGTGCTTTCTCGGCCCTCATAGTAGTAATGAGTCTATATGCCAGCCAGTTGCCAGAAGACACTGTCAGCCTGTGGCGTCACTAGGGGTTGGCTATTGGGGCTATAGCCCCGAATCTGGGGCTCATAGCCCCAAGTCTAGAGTTGCCACCTGTCTGCTTGTGTGTTTGAATGTGTTAAGATAGCTGGAGAGAAGCGTGTTTGTTCTCCTCCCTCCAGCATGCAGGGGTTGGCAGAGAGTCGGCACAGTCACAGCTCAGTGTGTCAGCATGGAACTGCAGGGGAGTGATGCCTGGTCAATCTCTGATTAAGACTCTGTTTCTTTTTCTTCTTCCTCAACCATTGTCTGTCGAAGCCCCTTGTGTGTCTGATACTCCCTCTACTCCGACCTTCGGATTCTTCTATTCTGATCCTCCTGCTTGTTTAACTTATGTTTGATGACTCTCACCCTCTCCTCTCATTGTTCCCGCTGGAAGTGCTGAGCTGCCCATTGACCCTGAGCCCTTCGTGTCTGACGACTTCTGAAAATTGTCTCTTTCCATGTGAACAGTCAGCCCCCACTGCAATAATTGTTTAACGCTCTTTCTTATGTGTGTTTATAGCAGGGGTAGATGTGATGATTCTAAAGTCAGCAGAAATCTGAAAATCTCTTGTACAATGTACCATCACAAGGGACAAAGCAGAGCTGAAATAGCTGAATGCAGAATTCACATGTGAGATGTCTGCAAAATAAAATCGCCCTCCATGATGATTGGGAATAGACTAGGGAATAACTAGGTGTTGTGTTCTGCCCACATCCTAATCCTCTGGTCTCTCTGCTGGGTGCTGTGTTCTGCCCACATCCTAATCCTCTGGTCTCCCTGCTGGGTGCTATGTTCTGCCTACATTTTAATCATCTGGTCTCCCTGCTGGGTGCTGTCTTCAGCCCACATCCTAATCCTCAGGTCTCCCTGCTGGGTGCTGTGCACTGCCCACATCCTAATCTTCAGGTCTCCTTGCTGTATTCTGCCCACATCCTAATCCTCTAGTCTCCCTGCAGAGTGCTGTGTTCTGCCCACATCCTAATCCTCTGGTCTCCCTGCAACGCCTAGACCTAGCAACGCCCCTGCTGTCAGCCAACTGCATAATCAACTGCATGGTGTCCCAGCCCTAATGACGGCCACACATGGAACCAGTGACAAGCTGCACAGCACGGACACCATGCAGTCGATTTTTGGCAGGATGTTCTTGGGGGCAGAGGGGGCTTGGGTTTTAACCCCTCTGACCCCCCCTTTATCTATGTCCATGGTTCCCAATAGCAAGGGGGCATACCTGTGTGCATTTATCCAGCATCACACACACAACAGCTCCTCCTTCCTTCTTAGAGTAACGGGATACTGTGCCAATGCTCAGCATGCCTGTATCTTGTGTAGTCTGTTTGGGCACCACACCCCCCAGCCAGCCTGCAGTGTTTATTGATAGCGGGTTCCAGCATGAGCCACTGTCCATCAATATGGAAGGGTTGGACGGGTGGCGTGGCATCCAAACTGACTACAGGATATAGAGGCACGCTCCTGTAACTCCATAAAAGATGTCCGTGTTTGGCATGATCAATTTTAATGTGCAGTATTGTTTTTTTCATAGTCTTCCTTTTTTTTCTTCAAGCTCCTGCTGTGTAGACCGTTACTTATACTTTGCAGATATTTACAATTATCTGTTTCTCATTTATAGGTTGTTAGCTTTGTGAGGATTATGGAGGTGCAAGAAAATTATTGAAGTAAATGTGTATATTGCTCCAATCTTCTTATGCAACCATATGCCATGCCACACCCAACTCACAAGCTGCTTACCGATAGGTCAGACCTCAGATATGGAGGCCTGGCTGCACTTTTTAGGAGAGATCCCTGCTGGTGTGGATGGCATACTTCAGGACACAAAATAAGGGCTCCCAGAACACCCCGCAGAAGAAGCTCAGGTGCATGAGGAGATGAGGAAGAAACTCCTAAAACTCCTAGTGTAGTAGTATAAAACTTCAACAGTTTATTAAAAAAAGAATACTACTCACATAAAGCAGATAAAATCAGGCAAGTAGATAAATCAGCACAGTCATCACCCTAGCAGGTATGATTCCATCACCGTTGTAGCTCAACCCAACATGTTTCGTTCAATGAGACATCATCCAGGGGTATAGAAGTTTTTTCAATCACTCTTATTCCTATCACGAGAAATGTAAACATCCCTTGTGATAGTAATAAGGCATCACAGGTCCTCTTTATGGGAAGATCTGGGGTCTATAAGACCTCAGATATCGCCTCTATCCTGGAAAATATGAAAAAAAAAATGTGATCTGACTTTCTAGGGGGAAAAAAAATTACGTCGCTTTTGGCCTCCCAGGGTCATAGAAATGGCCGGGGACCATACGGTCCTCGGCCAGCTCTGTTGGTAATCCAGCACTGTATCAGATCTCTGGCTTCCCGATCACACGGGAGAGCCCAGAGAGGCACTGGAGGGCGACAGAAGGGGAGGGGGGTCTGTAAAAGCCATCCAATGGGTAATAAGCCGCTAGGATGACTTTTACATTGCAGGGTATCTCGCCGGTTAAAAAAAAAATATCTGGATGATGCCTGTAGCTTTTTTACTTTGGTAAAATTCTTTACAAAACAATGGTTCGGCCTCATCTTGAACAAGCAGTTCAGTTTTGGTCACCAATCCTCAGGAAAGACGTTATTGAATTAGAAAGAGTTTAGCGATAGGCAACAAAATTATTAAAGGGGTTGGAGGATCTCAACATAGATTACAGCTAAGCACTCTGGAGAAGAGGGCCTTGGATATGAAGGGCTGGGGGTGCAATATGATTACATTGTACAAATTCAGTGTATCAAATGGGACTTTAGTAACTGTAATAAACTGTGTTTACACTAAGGTACCCGAAGAGGACACATACCCATAATTGAGGTTAGAAGAAAAGGAGGTTTAACCTAATGCCCCGTACACACGGTCGGAATTTCCGACAACAAATATTCGATGTGAGCTTGTTGTCGGAAATTCCGACCGTGTGTATGCTTCATCGGACATTTGCTGTCAGAATTTCTGACAACAAATGTTTGAGAGCTGGTTCTCAAATTTTCCGACAACAAAACTTGTTGTCGGAAATTCCGTGCGTGTGTACTCAATTCCGACGCACAAAAGTCCACTCATGCTCGGAATCAAGCAGAAGAGCTGCACTGGCTATTGAACTTCATTTTGTCAGCTCATTGTACATGTTGACGTTCGAAATTTCTGACATTTGTGTGACCGTGTGTATGCAAGACAAGTTTGAGCCAACATCCATCGGAAAGGCCGATCGTCAGTACGCAGCATTAGATTAGCAAAAGGGTTCCTTACTTTTAAAGCAGCAAAAATGTGCAGATCCTTCCCCCAGGAAGTGGTAGTAGCTGAAAGCATCCACAACTTCAAAAAAACGTTTAGATGTCTTCCTCAGGAAGCAGAACATACAGGGCTATGGTAATTGTTAGGGAATAAAAATCAAACACGCACACAAAGGAATTGTTGTATGTGGTATGTTTTACATTGCACTGTATGTATTTACCTTGTGTAAGTATAACACAGTGGGAGAGTGTTTCTTGCTTTTTATAATGTCTGTGACTTTTACTGGATTTTACAAAACATACAGTCAGGTCCATAAATATTGGGACATCGACACAATTCTAATCTTTTTGGCTCTATACACCACCACAATTGATTTGAAATGAAACAAACAAGATGTGCTTTAACTACAGACTTTCAGCTTTAATTTGAGGGTATTTACATCAAAATCAGGTGAACGGTGTAGGAATTACAACAGTTTGTATATGTGCCTCCCACTTTTTAAGGGACCAAAAGTAATGGGATAGATTAACAATCATCCATCAAACTTTGACATTTTAATACTTGGTTGCAAATCCTTTGCAGTCAATTACAGCCTGAAGTCTGGAACGCATAGACATCACCAAACGCTGGGTTTCATCCCTGGTGATGCTCTGCCAGGCCTCTACTGCAACTGTCTTCAGTTCCTGCTTGTTCTTAAGGCATTTTCCCTTCAGTTTTGTCTTCAGCAAGTGAAATGCATGCTCAATCAGATTCAGGTCAGGTGATTGACTTGGCCATTGCATACCATTCCACTTCTTTCCCTTAAAAAACTCTTTGGTTGCTTTTGCAGTATGCTTCGGGTCATTGTCCATCTGCACTGTGAAGTGCCGTCCAATGAGTTCTGAAGCATTTTGCTGAATATGAGCAGATAATATTGCCCGAAACACTTCAGAACTCATCCTGCTGCTTTTGTCAGCAGTCACATCATCAATAAATACAAGAGAATCAGTTCCATTGGCAGGCATACATGCCCACGCCATGACACTACCACCACCATGCTTTACTGATGAGGTGGTATGCTTTGGATCATGAGCAGTTCCTTTCCTTCTCCATACTCTTCTCTTCCCATCACTCTGGTACAAGTTGATCTTGGTCTCAACTGCCCATAGGATGTTGTTCCAGAACTGTGAAGGCTTTTTTAGATGTTGTTTGGCAAACTAATCTGGCCTTCCTGTTTTTGAGGCTCACCAATGGTTTACATCTTGTGGTGAACCCTCTGTATTCACTCTGGTGAAGTCTTCTCTTGATTGTTGACTTTGACACACATACACCTACCTCCTGGAGAGTGTTCTTGATCTGGCCAACTGTTGTGAAGGGTGTTTTCTTTACCGGGGAAAGAATTCTTCGGTTATCCATCACAGTTGTTTTCCGTGTTCTTCCGGGTCTTTTGGTGTTGCTGAGCTCACCGGTGCGTTCTTTCTTTTTAAGGATCTTCAAAACTGTTGATTTGGCCACACCTAATGTTTTTGCCATCTCTCTGATGGGTTTGTTTTGTTTTTTTCAGCCTAGTGATGGCTTGCTTCACTGATAGTGACAACTCTTTGGATGTCATATTGAGAGTTGACAGCAACAGATTCCAAATGCAAATAGCACACTTGAAATGAACTCTGGACCTTTTATCTGCTCCTTGTAAATGGGATAATGAGGGAATAACACACACCTGGCCATGGAACAGCTGAGCAGGCAATTGTCCCATTACTTTTGGTTCCTTACACCGTTCAACTGATTTGGATGTAAATACCTTCAAATTAAAGCTGAAAGTCTGCAGTTAAAGCACATCTTGTTTGTTTCATTTCAAATTCATTGTGGTGGTGTATAGAGCCAAAAAGATTAGAATTGTGTCAATGTCCCAATATTTATGGACCTGACTGTATATCGTGTTGGCAAAGTTTTTGTGTCCTTAATTACTAATGTCTGTTACATCATGCTAAATATATAACCTGTGTTTCAGGGCCGTCTCCTCAATTTGAGCTGTTCAACTATTCCTACTTTTGTACTTTCAATAACGGCCACTACAGAGGTAAGTTGTAAGTCTGTGTCTTTTTGCACTGTGTTCATAAATAAAATAGGTGAGGTCAGTATAGAACACTGCAAATTGATATAACATAATCTTAAATCTCTCATTACAATGAAAGTAATATTATTTTTTGGATTATATTGCCAACAATTTACACACATTTTTAAATTCATAATTTGCTCCTGCACAGAGGACAGCTGTAAATAAAATGTATATAAAAATGTCTTTTAATGGAATCATACAGCAGATTAAAAATGTTTTTAAAAGTTTGCTCAACCAAAAGATGACCACTGATTGAGAATTAATATAAGGACTCCATAAATGAAAATAGACACATGACCACTCATTAAAATTAGACGAAAAGAGGTTTAACCTTAAACTACGTAGAGGGTTATTTACTGTAAGAGCGGCAAGAATTTGGAATTCCTTTCCACATGCGGTGGTCTCAGCGGGGAGCATTGATAGTTTCAAAAAACTATTAGATAAGCACCTGAACGACCACAACATACAGGGATATACAATGTAATACTGACATATAATCACACACTAAGGTTGGACTTGTGTCTTTTTTCAACCTCACCTACTATGTAACTATAACTTTAATTGATGGACACAGGATTAAGAGACATTTGAGATGCCAAAAGCAGTCCAACTGCCCTCAGTTGGCAATACAGAAAACCAAATGTTAACAGGCCCACCTAGAGCTGCACGATTAATCGTACATAGAATCGCGATTTTGATACACACACACACACACCCCCCGACCCCCGCCCCCGTGATCTACAGCTGGATTACCTCGATTCTGTACCGGAGTGATCGGAGGAGAAGCCGCCGGGAACCAGCGTGGAACGCATATGGCGCTGCTGGCGCCGATATCGGAACTGACGTCAGTTGTCAGCAGAGCAGAGAGTGACGTGCCTGTGCGTGGGCGGAACCACGCTGTCGCTTAGTCGAGAGCGCCGGGAAACACTGACTGCAGTGACTGCGCAATCTGCCTATGAGAAACTACTTTCAGTTTCAGCTGGTTCAATCGCCTTGCCATATTAGTACCAGGTACACTACAAACTTGATCTCATTCTTTAAAAGTACTCATTCATTTACAGAACAATAGAATCATTATTGACCCAGCTTTCACTTCATGTCTGTACATGGTTTGTTCTGCAGGTTTATAGCCATTTGAAGAGACTGGGCTACATTGTCACACGTTTTAACCCAAGATAATGGTGCCATTTTAGTTTCGTTTTTTCTCTGGGTAACAAAACGTCTAACTACGAGGACAATTCTTGATCATACTGTTTTTCTCTCTCCCTGCAATTTTAAATAACTGTAGTCTATGCTGACTAATAATAATAAAACTTCCTGCACTATTATAAGGTTGCAGGAAAACTGTTTGATTCGTTGCCTTTTAAATATCAGTGCATTAGCTGCAAGTGTTTTTAAAAGGTGGATGACAGTGTGCACTCTCGTTTTGTTTTCTCTATAGGTACATACAACAACATGTGTCCAGTCCACCACACCCAGTTGAATATTAAGAGAAAGACAGCTGCAGCAGCACCTTAGCGATTGGAGAATATACACAGTCACACAGGACTCTTTAGCCCAGCTGGGGTCTCGTCTTCTGTATCAGCACAACCAATGTTGCCTGCCTGCAGTGCCTGGTGCTTGTTTTTGTTAGATTTTCTAATTGAAGTTCAGACATATATTTTCAAGGACACTTAGTCACAGGAGAGAACTGAGAAGCATACGTCTTGTCTGTTGACAATCGAGATAAAACGCAACACAAACACTCCTTGACAAAGTCACATCGGTTATAGCGCGAGCCAGGTGTGCTTATGGTTATCTACATCAGAACAACAGAAGTTACAGTTGAGAAGTTAGAAACAAACTAAACAGAATAGAATAATGAATGAAGCAGAGGCCGCAGAGGCAGAGCAATGCACAAGTGAGTCTGATAAAAACCCAGAAGTTTTTGTTCCAAAAAGAGGAGCTTATTCCAAAGTGTGGGCTTATTTCGGATTCAAACCAGATGATGAAACTCCGCAATCTACTGCAAGCAATGTTTAGCCATTGTTTGTGCACCAAAGGGTAACACCACCAATCTGTCTAATCACCTGAAACGTAATCACATACAACAGTATGAGACGTTACAGAAAAACAAAACCACTCAATCACAAAGTACCTGCAACCAGACAAAACAAACGTCAATTAAAGTAACATTATTTAGTGCAACACTGTACCCAACAACCTCTCTCAGGCGCAAAGAAATAACAGAAGGAATCACATTTCACCTGGCTAAAGACATGGCTCCGGTGACCACTGTTGAAAAAGAGAGCTTTAAAAAACTCATTCAAACCCTTGATAAGCGCTATCAAGTACCCTCTCGTAATTATTTTTCACATGTTGCAATCCCTGCTCTGTACTTAAATGTCGTGAAACAGAATTGCGAGATGTACTTAATTTTGCAGCAACTTCAGATTTATGGTCCAGCAGAGCAATGGAACCATACATGAGCTTAACGATCCATTTCATTAATGATGATTTTCAGATGAACAGTCGGTGCCTACAAACTGTTTTTTTCCCTAAGGACCACACTGGCGAAGCTTTGGCACAGGGATTAAAGGATGCTCTCATAAACTGGAAATTGGAGGAGAAAAATCTTGTGTGCATCACTACAGACAATGGAAGCAACATTGTAAAGGCCATATCCATAAATCACTGGACACGACTGCAGTGATTTGGCCATAGGCTTCATCTTGCAATAGAGAATGCAGTGAAGGACCCACGAATTGAGCGTGCAATGGGTTTGTGCAAAAAGCTTGTCGGGTGTTTCAGCTACAGTTAGAGGAGGAAGAGGGAGCTTTCTGAGGCACAAAAACAACTCTGTTTACCAGACCACAAGCTCAAGACAGAGTACCCAACAAGGTGGGGATCTAGGCAGGCTATGGTGAGGAGGATACTTGAGCAGCAAGCTGCCATTACCCATGTCCTCTCTTCTGACTGCAAGGCTAGGCACCTCTTGCCAACATGGCAAGACCTAGAGGTCTTGGAGGCTGTGGACAAGACTCTCACCCCACTGGCAGACTTCACAGATGCTCTTTCAGGAGAGCAGTATGTCAGTGTCTCTTCTGTAAAACCTGCTCTCCACCTATTTCAGTCTTCTGTTTTGGCTGTTAAGGAAGAGGACTCTGATCTTATTTGCACAATAAAATCAAAGATCATGGGGTATCTGGAGGAAAAATATCAGGACCAAATAACACAAGACCTTCCCGACTGGCCCCTCGCTGGCAATAGAGCTGGAAGAAGATAGCGGCGGGGCCCGGGAGAAGAGGCCGAACACCGGGAGAAGTTGGAAGGAGACCCCCCGAAGTTGGAAGAAGATCCCGGAGCTGACTAATAAATTACTCTTAAAACCTGTGTACTGTGTTTTTTTTTATATTGACCCTTTTCCCTAGGTGAATGGGTAGGGGTACCATGTACCCCAAACTCATTCACACAGGGTGGGGGGCTGGGATCTGGGGGCCCCCTTATTAAAGGGGGCTCCCGGATTCCGATAAGCCCCCCGCCCGCAGACCCCGACGACCAACGGCCAGGGTTGTCGGGAAGAGGCCCTTGTCCTCATCAACATGGGGACAAGGTGCTTTGGGGTGGGGGGGCCCCGCAGGGCGCCCCCCTCCCCCAAGGCACCCACTCCCCCATGTTGAGGGCATGCAGCCTGGTACGGCTCGGGGGGGGGGGGGCGCTCGCTCGTCCCCACCCCCTTTCCTGGCCGGCCGGGCTGCGTGCTCGGATAAGGGTCTGGTATGGATTGGGGGGGGGACCCCACGCCAATTTTTCGGCGTAGGGGGTTCCCCTTACAATCCATGCCAGACCTAAGGGCCTGGTATGCCCCTGGGGGGGAACCCACGCCCGTTTTTTCATTTAAAATTTGGCGCGGTCTTCCCGCCTCAGGATTAATGCCAGACAGCTGTCAGCACTGCCTGTCACTCATCGCGGAAGAAAAACAACGTTTTTCTTTCCCAATGAGTGAGCCATCTCGGCGCTGGCTCCTGCGACGGGGCTCGCAGGTGTCAAATCTCACCGAGAAATGCGTCGAGATTGACACAATATCACGGTCACCTACTGTAGATTTTTCAAAGCAGCACAAAGTGAAGGGGCACCAGATCCAGCCTCAGGCTCACAGCAACAACAATCCGAAAGCTTGTCCTTGGAGCTACACTCTTATCTGTTCTTAGGCAGCACTGACAGTGAAGATGATCCATTAGGCTGGTGGAAGGCTCACAAGGAGCAGTATCCGAGATTGTCTGCACTGAACAGAAAATACCTTTGCATTCCTGCAACCAGTTCCCCTTCTGAAAGGGTTTTTAGCACAGGGGGCAACATTGTCACTTGTCGCCGTTCTGCACTGAAGCCACAAAATGTGGATAGGCTTGTGTTTCTAGCTAAGAATCTTTAAGTGTAAATCTGTTTATCTACTGACATGAACCCTGAATGTTTTTTGTAATGTAATTTCTTTATTTCACATTACATTGTTTTTCATTACATTTCTTTAAATTTGTTTGAAGCAAGAGTATTATGGCTACTTATTGCCATTTGGTTTGATAACCTAATGTTCAGAAGTTGTAAATCTTTAAAATAAAATATTTTTTTGAGAATTGTGATCTTTATTCCAAGCAAAAGAATCGTGATTCTCATTTTTCCCAGAATCGTGCAGCTCTAGGCCCACCTATAAACAAACTGAGGACAGTCTGCAGCTGGTCATGCAATGCTATTTCTTTTTTACTTTCTACTATAAAACCTATCCAATAAAAAAATGTTAAAAAATCTGATTTTTTTCATACATTTAGGCCAAAATGTATTCTGCTACATGTCTTTGGTAAAAAAAAAATCCAAATAAATGTATATTGATTGGTTTGCGTGAAGATTTTAGTGTCTTCAAACTGATATATATATATATGTATGTATGTATGTGTATATATATATATATATATATATATATATATATATATATATATGTATGTGTGTGTGTGTATATATATATATATATGTATATAGATATATATACATACACACCCTAATGCATGGCAACAAAAACGCTGTATGAGCTCTACCCTTAGTCCACTTAACAGGCCCAAAGACCTTCCTGGCTTCTATGGCCAATCTCCAGGTCACAGTCTCATTAGCTGTAACAACAGTCTTCTCTAACTTCCCCATGCTCTTGAACCCCGGAACAATGATGGTCGCTAAGTTTTGTGACCATTAGTAAATTTGGAATTGTGACTATTTGCTGACTAAGTGCTTTAATAAATCCTTTTTCCGACTAAAAGTAGTCGTAATCTAAGTGAAACCATTTACAGATTAGGTGCTATAGTAAATAAACCCCTAATCCCACATACACACGGTTGGACTTTTGGACCGGACTTGTCTGACGGACGCCGACGGACCAAATCCGGCGAACAATCCGTTCGAACCTTCAGCTGACTTTTCCAGTCGCAAATCTGACGGACTTTAGATTTGGAACATGCTTAAAATCTTTACGACGTAACTCCGCTGGACCCAGAAATCCGCTCGTCTGTATGCTAATCTGACGGACAAAAAACAACAATAGGGCAGCTATTGGCTACTGGCTATCAACTTCCTTATTTTAGTCCGGTGTACGTCATCACGTACGAATCCGTCGGACTTTGGTGTGATCGTGGGTAGGCAAGTCCGGTCTTTAGAAAGTCTGTCGGACGGGCTGTCGGACTTTTGTAGCTGAAAAGTCCGACCGTGTGTACGCGGCATAACTGACACTGACAATAATAATAAAAAAACCCTGTCAAAAAATACTGACCCTTTATTTATTTTTGTTTATTATTCTTTTATTTTTTTTTACACACACTTTTTTTTTTTCCTCTGCAAAGACAGAGAGTGATACAATGTATCTCTCTCCTCCATTCACAGAGAGAACACGGGGGGGGGGGGGGGGGGCTTCCCAGTCAATCAGAGGCTAGCAGCGATCAGGTGACATGAAATTGGGAGTTCCGGGTCCCGTTTGTTAGTACGGGGCCTCGGGCTCTCTGTGAGACCCCAGACTCTGTGCTGGGAGCATGCCACGCGGAACGCTACCAAAACAAAGGGAGATACGCAAATATGCGGCCCCAGGGAAAAAAGCCCAGTCCAGTGGGGCCGCATATTTGCGTACGCTTAGCGCCAAGGGACATGGTTTGCTCCTCCCTGTTTTGGTTAATTTCCTGCCACAGTTGTGTTGTGGTAGGGGCTGTTCCTTATTTTCCTCCACTTATTGCTTTGCTTAGTAAGAGTGGGGTTATAGCCTAGAGTGGACTTCATACTGTCCTAATTTTCCTGTAGGTGGCAGTATATCTCATGGTATGGAATATACAGAGCTGTGCCCCTCAAGGAACATCCTATTTATATTTTATGGTGAAAACAAAATCACAATCTTTAGAAGAATATACTGTTGTCTATCTCTGCCTAACTAACTGCAAAACCAGATAAAGCTTCAGTAATTACAATCCACAATTATTTGTTTTCTTTTTGGGATATCCCCTCTCTTATTCATTTTTTTCTCTCTTCTTGTAGGCTCTAGCATTAATTGAACTGTACAATGCTCCAGAAGGCCGTTATAAACAAGACGTATATTTGCTACCAAAGAAAATGGGTAAGTGCTGTGTGTGTTTTTTTAACGTTTGCTTGAACATTTGGTTATGGCACTTTTTGAGCTTGTGCGGGCCTATATATTTGATATTGCACCCAAACTTTTTTGATTCAATTTTTAAATCTAAGAATGGTCAGCAGGCAGATATGTAATCTATAGCCATAAAAGAAAATAATTGGGAATACCGAGAGTAACTAGGTGTACCTATGAGTACCAAGTGCAACTGTCCATCTAGTTCAACCAAAAAAAAAAAAAACATACAATCCCATATACACAATCCTATACCCACAGTGAATCCAGAGGAAGGCAAAAAAACCCCAGCAAAGCTACATATAGCTACATAGTCAGGTTGAAAAAAGACACAAGTCCATCTAGTTCAACCAGAAAAAAAAAATACAATCCCATATACAGTACACAATCCTTCACCCACAGTTGATCCAGAGGAAGGCGAAAAACCCCAGCAAAGCATACTCCAATTTGCTACAGCAGGGGAAAAAAATTATTTCCTGATCCCCCGAGAGGCAATCAGATTTTCCTTGGATCAACTTTACCTATAAATGTTAGTACTGAGTTATATTATGTACACCTAGGACAGAATACAGGCCTTTTTAAAGCAATCTACTGAGCTTGCCAGAACCACCTCTGGAGGGAGTCTATTCCTCGTTTTTGCAGCTCTTACTGTGAAGAAACCTTTCCGTATTTGGAGATTAAATCTTTTTTCCTCTAGACATAAAGAGTCCCCCCTTGTCCTCTGTGATGACCTTAAAGTGAATAATTCAACACCAAGTTCACTATATGAAACACGTATGTATTTGTACATGTTGATCATATCCCCCTTAATCTCCTCTTCTCAAGAGGGAATAAATTCAGTTCCTCTAATCTTACCTCATAGCTGAGTTCCTCCATGCCTCTTATCAGTTTGGTTGCCCTTCTCTGCACTTTCTCCAGTTCCCCAATATCCTTTTTGAGAACCATGCCCAAAACTGAACTGCATATTCCAGATGAGGTCTTACTAATGATTTGTACATGGGCAAAATGATATCTCTCTCTCTCTGGAGTCCATACCTCTCCTAATACAAGAAAGGACTTTGCTCGCTTTGGAAACCGCAGCTTGGCATTGCATGCTGTTATTAAGCTTATGAACTACCAAAACACCCAGATCCTTCTCCACTATGGATTCCCCCAGTTGTACTCCCCCTAGTATATATGATGTATGCATATTCTTAGACCCCAAGTGCATAATTTTATATTTAAACCTCATTTGCCACTGTGTTGAAAATATCTCTGTAAGGACGTTATTCCACTTCATAGCTTGGTGTCATCTGCAAACACTGAAATGGCACTTTTAATTCCAGACCCTATATAATTTATGAAGGTATTAAAAAGTAAGGGTCCCAACACATAACTTTGGGATACACCACTGATAACCTTAGACCAAGTAAAAATTTTTAACCACTACTGGATACTGTCCTTTAGCCAGTTTTCTATCCATTTACAAACTGATTTTTCCAAGCCTGTAGATATTACCTTACACATTAGCCATGTGTGGGGAACTGTGTCAAACGCTTTAGCAAAATCCAAGTATACTACGTCCACAGCCACCCCTCTGTCCAAGGTTTTGCTTACTTCCTCAGTTTAATTGGGAGTACTGGGAACACTGAGTGTAACTGAGAGTATGAGGAAGCTGGGGGCCATGAGAAAAGGAATCAGGAGGAGAGGCCACCGAGGGCTGTGTAAATTAGGAATAGAATGAATTGGAGTCAGGAAGTGAGTTTAACATTAAATTGGACAGAGTATAATGTCTAATTCTCTAGGATTATCCCCATTAAGTTAGTAGGTATAATTTCCAATGAGTATGGTAATGTGATTCGGTGCACATCATGTGACATGTATGCGTTCCTTGAGCATCCGTTCCAGGGCAAATACTGCTACACAAAACGTGAGCAGGTTGCTTCCTTGGAAGCACAGGTTCTGAATCTAGGGAAGCAGCTGGCAACACTGAAGCATCGTCAACCTAAAAGCGAGTTTGGAATGTACCCGTCAAGTGCTGGCAGGGGCCATCACAGAGGTCGGTGGAGATACAGGGGTGCAGGCACAAGAGCATAGAAGGTGGGTAATAGGCATGGTAGAGGAAAAGTGTTAGGGAGGTCCTGAGCTGGCACATCCCAGTAAATATGCCCTGTTGCTTAATGTTTGGGAAACCAGTCAAGGAGTGGCATTGCTGGAGCAAAGCGACTCCCCTAGCTGCCAGGGGAACAACTCCTCCAGTGAGGACGGGGGCATGGATAAGGGTAAGGAAAGACAGATTCTGGTGATAGGGCATTCAATTATTAGAAGTACAGATAGGACAATCTGTCACAAAGACGGTGATTGCCGAACGCTGTGTTGTTACTGTGCACTCGGGTTCCACATATCGCGGATGGACAGATTGTTGGGTGGGGCTGGGGAGGACCCAGCTGTCATGGTACATGTTGGTACCAATGAAAAAGTTAGAGGAAGGTGGAGTGTCCTAAAACATATTTGAGGGACTTGGGAGCTACATTGAAGAGAAGGACCTCCATGTAGTATGCTCAGAAATACTACCTGTCCCTCAAGCCACACCAGAGGCAGCAGGAGATTAGGAAAATTAACAAGTGGCTGGGGAACTGATGTAGAAAGGAGGGGTTTGTGTTCCTGGAGAACTGCTCTGGTTACCAGCTCTTTAGCAGGGACGGACTGTACCTAAATATGGAGGGTGCAGCTCTGTTGGGAGAGATGATGGCCAGAAAATTAGAGGGGCTTTTAAACTAGGTATTGGGGGGGAGGGACCAGATGGAGTGATAGCCAGCAATGAGCAAGGTTCGGCGGGTTATATTGGGGGCATTAGTGGTAGGGTGACTAGAACTAAACACAAGGAGTTGTCAAATCCCAATTGCAGCCTCATAAAGTAACAACTAACAAGGACATAGTATGTGATCAGACAAAGTTAAGAGGCATATACACAAATGCTAGAAGTCTAGCTAATAAAATAGGAGAACTGGAGCTGATAATTTTCTGAGGTGGATTTTGATTTTGTAGGAATATCCGAAACTTGGTTTGACAGCGCACATGACTGGCTGGCAACCGTTCAGGGGTATTCCCTATATCTTAGGGATGGGGAGGGGTATGCCTGTACATCAAGGATGATTTGCAAGTGAATGTGAGGGACGACATTACTAATGAAGCAATAGAGGAGGTGGAATTCTTGTGGTTGGAGCTCCAAAGAGAGGTAATAAATTGGAAAATAATAGTGGGCGTATGCTACAGGCCCCCTAACCTGAAAGATGAGGAGTCTGACCTCCTATCACATTTAGGAATGGCAGAAAGGCAGGTGTTATTATAATGGGGGATTTCATTTATCCAGAAATCGACTGGGCGGAAGGAACTGCTCATTCATCTAAGGCTCATCATTTCCTAAATATCTTGCAGGACAATTTCATGGGTCAGTTGGTGAATGCACCAACAAGAGATAACACATTACTAGACCTACTTAATAAAAACAACACCGACCTGATTGTGGAAATACGGTGCAACTTAGGAAACAGTGATCACAGGTTAATTACATTGGCCAGTGCATTCCAATGGGCAATAAATATAAAAGAGCAAAGATAAAACCTGGGTGGCTAAACTAGAACGTAAAAATGCATGTAAAAGAGAAAGGCCTTAGAAAAATATAAGGCGGACGCCATTCCAACACTACAAGGAATGCAAAAAGATGTGTAAGAGCACAATCCGGACAGCTCAAATTGACCAAGGAAGGTGGTCATAGTGGAGGAGAGTAAAAAAAATCCCAAGAAATTTTGTAAATATATTAACAGTAAGAAAGTGAGGCCAGAGCATATCGGCCCCATAAGAGATGATTTGGTTACAAAAGACAAGGAGAAGATCAAGGTTATAAATGCATTCTTCTCCTCAGTTTTCACAAAGAAAAAGGGGGATATAGTAACCAAGATTGTAATGTTAACACATCACAGAATGCACCCTTGTGGCTAACAGAAGCCAGTGTCAGAAATAGACTTGAATAACTTAACCAGGTCAAGATGGCCTACACCCGAGATTCCCTAAGGATCCCGTCAGGTGATAGAGCGTTGTTAATCATTTTTATGGACAGTTTACAGACTGAAATGGTACCAGCTGAGTAGAGAAAAGCCAACGTTGTACCAATTTTTAAAAAGGACTGCAATATATCCCTGGAAACTACAGGCCAGTCAGTCTAACATCAATAGTTTGTAAATTATTGGAGGGGATGCTAAGGGACTATATCCAAGAATTTGCTGATGAAAAAAGTATCATTAGTAGTAATCAGCGTGGATTCATGAAGGATCGTTCTTTCCAGGCTAATCTGTTACCATTCTATGAGGGTGTAAGCTGCTGTCTAGATAAGGGTAGGCCTGTGGAAGTGATATATGTAGATTTTGCAAGGGCATTTTATACAGTTGCCCATAAATGTTTACTTAACAAACTGAGGTCTGTCAGCATGGCCCATAAGGTATGTACCTGGATACAAAATTGGTTACAGGGGCAAGTCCAAAGGGTGGGGATAAATGGTGTGCAAAGAAACGGGGGGAGGGGGAGAGGGGAAAAGGAAGATCACCTCGACCCCAAGAAAGCTAACCAAAAGGGAGACGCAACCACGTTCTATGATCAATGCAAAAATAAACTTTATTGAAAAAAGCATATGGACATGAGAAAAATAAAGGAAAAAAGGAACCCACATGTGTGGAGGGAAACCACACAGGTGGGGTCCACTCCTCCGCGATATCAAAGATTTGTGCAAAACAATAGACTGTGTACATAAAACAACGTTGGATATTAAAAACAAACCTGCCACCAGATGCGGCTTGTCATGTCACTTGCTGTGTCACCTGCCACCAGATGCAGCTTGTCACATCACTTGCCACCAGATGCGGATGGTCGTTTGCCATTGTTGTCTGCCACCAAATGCAGCTTGTTACTTGCGATGTCACTTGCCACCAGATGCATCTTGTCACTTGCCACCAGATGCATCTTGTCACTTGCCACCAGATGCAGCTTGTCACTTGTCACTTGCCATGTCGCCTGCCACCAGATGCAGCTTGTCACTTGCCATGTCGCCTGCCACCAGATGCAGCTTGTGACGTCACTTGCTACCAGATGCAGCATGTCTCTTGCCACCAGATGCAGCTTGTGACGTCACTTGCTACCAGATGCAGCATGTCTCTTGCCACCAGATGCAGCTTGTCACGTGCCACATTGCCTGCCACCAGGTGTCACTTGCCACGTCGCCTGCCGCCAGATGCAGCTTGTCGCATCACTTGCTATCAAATGCGGATTGTCACTTGCCACAGCACCTGCCAACAGATGCAGCTTGTCACTTGCCACCACATACAGGTTGTCACTTGCCATTTCGCCTGCCACCAGATTCAGCTTGTCACTTGCCATGTCACCTGCCACCAGATGCAGCTTGCCACCTCGCATGCCACTTGTCACTTGCCACCTCGCATGCCACTTGTCACTTGCCACCAGATGCAGCTTGTCACTTGCCATGTCACCTGCCACCAGATGCTGCTTGTCACTTGCCATGTCGCCTGCCACTAGATGCAGCTTGTCACTTGCAATGTCGCTTGCCACCAGATGCAGCTTGTCACGTCACTTGCCACGTCACCTGCCACCAGATGCAGCTTGTCACGTCACTTGCCACCAGATGCGGATTGTCACTTGCCACGTCACCTGCCACCAGATGCAGCTTGTCACTTGCCACGCCGCTTGTGACCAGATGCAGCACATGTGCATTGGCTGGGTCCCAGAGAGATGACGTAATATCTCTACTACCCACAGCTGCACAGTGAGGGCGGAACTGCGGTGATGCAGGGCGGGCAGTGAGAGATGATGTAATGTCTCCTCTCCCATCTGCCCACCCGCCTGCCGTCTTTCGCTCGCCGGCTGTCGTGCTGTCCGCTCGCCGACTGTCGTGCTGTCCGCTCGTCGGCTCTGTCTTTCTGCCCACAGCTGCAGAGAGGCCGTGGCCCGGTGCTTGGGGACCCCTTGTGTAGACGATTCTTTACTTTCAGAGCGGTAAAGATGTGGCATTCTCTACCACAAGCAGCAGTATCAGCAAGGAGCGTTGATAGTTTAAAAAAACTATTAAATGGGTATCTGAACGATCGCAAGATACAGGGATATGGGATTTACTGTTGACATAAACTTACACACTTGAACTGGATGGACTGGTGTCTTTAACCTTTTCATGCCTAAGCCCATTTCTGACATTTCTTGCTTACAAGTTAAAATCTGTATTTTTGGTTAGAAAATTACTTAGAACCCCCAAACATTATATATATGTATTTTTTTAGCAGAGACCCTAGAGAATAAAATGGTGATCGTTGCAACATTTTATGTTACACGGTATTTGCGCAGCGGTCTTTCAAGCGCACTTTTTTGGAAAAAAAGACACTTTCATGAATTTAAAAAAAATGTAACAGTAAAGTTAGACAATTTTTTTGCATAATGTGAAAGATAATGTTACGCAGAGTAAATAGATATCTAACACATGTCATGCTTTGAAATTGCACACACTCGTGGAATGGCGAAAAACTATGGTACCTAAAACTCTCCATAGGCGATGCTTTAAAAAAATTAATGGTTACCAGGTTAGAGTTACAGAGGAGGTCTTTTGCTAGAATTATTTCTCTCGCTCTAACAATTGCGGCGATACCTCACATGTGTGATTTGAACACCGTTTACAATATGCAGGCGCGACTTACGCATGTGTTTTCTTTGCTGCACAAGCTCGCAGGGACAGGGGCACTTTAAAAAATTCTTTTTTTTTTCTTATTTATTTTTTTACATTGTCACTTCAAGAAAAAAAATTGGATCACTTTTATTGCTGTCACAAGAAATGTAAACATCCCTTGTGATAGTAATAGGTGGTGACAGGTACTCTTTATATAAGGATCGGAGTCTAAAAACTGTGATTCTGAATACTGTAACTTTTTTAAATCTGCGCCATTGGCAGCCGAGTAAACCATAAGTGACGTTGTGACATTGCTTCCTTGTTTTTACATGGAAGACTGAAACCAAGCAGTTTCCGGCTTGGTTTAAGTCTCACTCTAGCCAGCAGAAGTGCCAGATCGTGGATCGGGTCTTCCGGTGGGATGGGAGGCCCGGAAAGAGCGGCTTAAGGCGGGGGGATGTCCCGGTATAACCCCTTAAAGCCTAGGCTGCTTATGTGCGTACGGTCGGCTCTAAGGGGATATTCAACCTCACCAACTATGTAACTTACATACTTATAATATATAGAAGGAAATCATCTTATTTCTCAGACTCAGTCAGGATAAGGAGATATAAAAATACCCATGTTCATTCACAATCATAAAATCCTAATGCCATTTTGTCAGACCATTAACACTTCTTTAACTACCTCAATACCAGACACTTTGATCCCCTTCCTGCCCAGGACAATTTTTAGCATTCAGGCTGCAAAACTTTGAATGACAATTGCACGGTCATGCAACACTGTACCCAAATGAAATTTGTATATTTTTTTGAGACAAATATAGCTTTCTTTTGGTGGTATTTAATCACCACTGGGTTTATTTTTTGCAAAATAAACAATAAAAGCCCAATGATTTTGAAAAAAATAAAAGTTTTTCTTAGTTTTTGTTAAAGCATTTTGAAATGAGGCTGCACTGATGTGATAGGATGAGGCTTCACTTTTGGCATTGATGAGGCAGCATTAACAAGGCTGTACTGATTGGCACTGATGAGCTGCACTGATAATCAAGGCACTAAGGGCACTCTCCGGTATGCCTCCCAGAACTGGAGAGCTTCGCTGTAGCTGTATATCGGCTATAGCACGGTGTTAACCGCTTGCTGTTTTGACAGCAGCAGAATGGCTCCCCTGCGCGAATCGCTGTAGCTCTACGGCAGCCACTTTAAGGGGTATAGGCACCGCCGTGGTACTGAGAAGCTGATGCGTGTGCCCGGCGACCGCGATGTCCGCCGAGCACCCTCGATCGCTCCTGACAGAGCCAGAATGAGGATCTGTGTGTGTAAACACAAAAATCTATGTTCTGGCAGAAGAGAGGAGACTGTGTGTTCCTAGTATATAGGAACACCGATTGGTCTCCTCCCCCAGGCAGTCCCATCCCCCCCTACAGTTAGAACACGCTGAGGGAACACGTTTAACCCCTTGATCGCCCCTAGTGTCCCTTCCCTGCCAGTAACATTTATTCAGCAATCAGTGGCTCTTTTTAGCTCAGGTCGCTGTATAAATGTCAGTGGTCCCAAAAAAGCATCAAAAGTGTCCAATCTGTACACTGCAATGTCGCAGTCCCAATAAAAATCACAGATCTCCGCCATTACTAGTAAAAAAAATAATAAAAATGCCACAAATCTATTTCCTATTTTTTAGACGCTATAACTTTTGTGCAAACCAATCAATATACACTTATTGTGATTTTTTTTTTTTTTTACCTAAAATATATAGAATATATATCGGCCTAAACTGAGGAAGAAGTTTCTTTTTTTTTTTTCATTTGGCGATATTTTGATGATATTTTTTTCAAATTTGTCGCTATTTTTTGTTTTTTTGTTTATAGGACAAAAAATAAAAAAAGTAGAGATTTTGTTTGGGTACAGCATCGCATGACCGCGCAATTGTCAGTTAAAGCGACGCAGTGCCGCATCGCAAAAAATGGCCCGGTCATTAAGGGGGTAAATCCTTCCGGGCCTTAAGTGGTTAAAGTGGTTAAGGCTGAATTCCAGTTAAGGACATTCTGGCATAGTTACGTTAGTCCAGCTTTGCTTAATCCCCATGGAATCACTGTTGTAACCACCGCTACTAAAGGGATCTTCACTGCCTTCCAGGTCCTGTGCTGAGCAGCTGCCCTGCCATAGTACATACAAGTGGTCGCTCAGCATTCATAGAACACCTTGCATTTCCTCAGTGAATATAAGGCATTCTCTAATTAGACGAGATAGGTATTGTGACATCACTTCCCTGCCTTTCCACCTGGTCCAATCAGAGAATGCTTTGCATTAGTTGAGGAAAATGCCAGGTGTTATTTTTCACTTATAGCTTTCAAAGTTTGTAAAAGACCCCCAGACCATATATTTTCTGAAAGCACATGACCAGTAGAATAAAAAGAAGGTGCTACTGATTTCTAAGGTCCCACGCAAATGTTTATCAAAACAATATTTTTACTAAAAAGCCACAAAAATCATGATTAGCAGATAAATACACAGCAAATTTTACAAAATTCCTACTAAATATCAAAGCTTAACCTGTATTGAGTTAATAAATAATAAATATTTGTAATTTTTACATTGCGCCTTTTTGCAAAATGGTGAAAATCGAACGTATGCAAAAATGTAAATATCCAAATTTCTCTAAAATTCTGAAGGTTTTCATTCTTCATTTTTTTGTGCCTTTTTGCAAAATTGTGAAAATCGAATGTACCCAAAAATTTCTCTCAAAATCTGGAAGTTTTCATTTTTCACTTACAGCTTTCAGAATTTGTAAAAGACCCCCAAACCATACATTTTCTGAAAGCATATGGCCAATAGAATAAAAAGAAGGTGCTACTGATTTTTAAGGCAGCGTGATATTTACGCAAATGTTTATGAAATCAATATTTTCACTAAAATCAATAATAGTGTACATAAACACAACATAACAAAATTCCTGCTAAATTGCTACTAAAGCATCGTTCACATGTGGCATACTAAAGTGTACGCCCATGGAGGGCCATGGGGGCCATGTTTACCCACACAGGGATGCACAGGTGTTCCATGCATCCCCATACAGGCAGTCCCATTTATGTCAATTGGGATGCAACGGCTGCACAGGCATAGCTGCTGTTCCCAATCTGACAAACGTGTGGGTATATGACCCCGAATGCAGACAGTGTGAGCCCAGGGACATGCATGCGGACCTACATGGATGTAAAATTGGGAACAACGGCTCTGTTTATGCAGGTGCTACATCCCAAATTACATCAATGGGACAGCCTGTAGAGAGAAGCACGGAACACCTGTGTATCCCTGTAAAGGTACGCTGTGTATGCCCTGTGTGGACAAGGCCCTAAGCCCCTTTCACACAAACAGACCGATCGGGTCTGCCTGTGCATTTTTCAGGTGGGCCCAATCGGACCACCTATTGTTCTCTATGGAGAGGCTGATGTAAATGGACATGTGTCCGCTAATGGAGGGATGCTGGCTAATGATGGCTGTGGGGAGCGGGTTTGCTGGGGGGGTCAGATCAGGTGGAGGGGGGTAATCAGTGCTGAGGGGTGAAGGGAAAAAGAGGGGAGAGTGGGGGGAGTAGTTCTAAGTGGAGTTAGCGGCGGGAGGTGGAGAGGTAGGGGACAGGGAGGCGCCGGCGTGGGTGGGGAGGGCGGTCACATTAGGGGTTAATAACTCTGATCAGCAGGTTGTAATCCGCTGATCAGAGTTATAGAATTGTTCAGCAGAGTCTGCTTAACAATTATGATATAAGTTTATGGTCATTGAAGCTTATAGGAGAGGGAGATATGAGGTCCGTATGGCATACAGGCTTGGCCACCTGCGGGTATTTTTTAGATCTGTATGGCATACGGACCTGGCAGTGAAAGGGTTAAAGGTCTCCTTAAAGGCACAGGGGCACATTAGAAGTCCAGCAAGAGCACAATGGCAGCTGAATGCGTCCAATGTATCCCCACACCAATTGCAGCGAGCAAGCTGGACAAATGTAACTGCAAAAATATCCATACCTGTAATTCAGCTTTAAGTAGAAGTATACAGGAGCATGCTGGGTCCCTCTTGTGTGTGCCTGTTACAAATAAAAGTCTGGCTGTCTTTTGGTTTGCCATGACATTTGTTGCCATGTGCATTTATACAATGAGTGATTCTTCTCAGGGAATCATTGTATTCCTGTAATATTTAGTGGGGGTACAATATCATATACAGTACTGTGCAAATGTTTTAGGCGAGTGTAAAAAGTGCTGTAAATATAGAATGCTTTCAGAAATAAAAGCGTAAATAGTTTATTTTTATCAATTAACAAAATGGAAAGTAAATGACCACCCTTTGCCTTCAAAACAGCATTAATCCTTTCATTTTTCTAGGTGCACTTGCACACAGTTTTTGAATGAACTCGGCAGATACGTTGTTCCAAACATCTTTGAGAACTAACCGTGGATCTTCTGAGGATGTGGCCTCAAATCCCCCTGTCTCTTCATGTAATGACAGACAGACTCAATGATGTTGAGATTAAGGCTCTGTGGGGGACCAAACCATCACTTCTAGGACTAGGACTCCTTGTTGGGGTCGGCCTGCTGCAGAATACATTTGGGGCCAATCACACACCCCTCTGATGGTATGGCATGATGGATAAGTATCTGCCTATGTTTCTCAGCATTGAGGACACCATTTATCCTGATCAACTCCATTTGCAGAAATGTAGCCCCAAACTTGCAAGGAACCTCCATTATACGTCACTGCTTGACAACGTCTGTTTGGACGAAACATATGTCATGGCAGGGCGGAGCTTGTGCAGGCATCACCCACTCTTTGCTGGAGCCGGTACCAGCTCCGTTTCCTATGCATTTTGCGATTGCAAGAAAGTATCTTCCAAGTAGTTTTTTTTAGCCTTTGATAAATACAATTCTAAATGGTACCAAACTATCAGAGGTTTCTCTTCTTGATGAGCCATCTTTTAGTTGCAGGATGAGGACAATACAGTGAAGTCCTGATGTGAAGTGCAGTTTGGTGTCCCCTCATCAGATGATCTGTTGCTACACATTCATGCAGTTTCATACTAAATCAAACCTCCTATATCTTAGGGTCTGTCTCTCTGGTTAGAGGCTGGATGTGTTGAAGTGGTGGGTTCACTAATCTCAATACGTTGTTGCTACATTTAAGAATGATGGACACTATTCTGTAAGCACTGAGGATCGGATCTATTCACTTGATCACAGGATTCCAATTTGTGGCCGCTATCTAATTGCCTTATTTATCACTGGATTTCACAATTTTATTTAACCACTTCAATACAGGGCACTTAGACACCTTCCTGCCCAGGCCAATTTTCAGCTTTCAGCGCTGTCGCAGTTTGAATGACAATTGTGCGGTCATGCTACACTGTACCCAAACTAAATTTTTATCATTTTGTTCCCACAAATAGAGCTTTCTTTTGGTGGTATTTGATCACCTCTGCGGTTTTTATTTTTTGCTAAACAAAAAAAAATGAAAATTTTGAAAAAAATAAAAGTTTTGCTTTTGTTTCTGTTAAAAAAATTTGTAAATAAGTAAGTTTTCCTCTTTCACTGATGGGCACTGATAAGGCGGCACTGACAGGCACTGATACGGCGGCACCGATAAGGTGGCACCAAAAAGCGGGCACTGACGATGGGCACTGGTAGGCGGCACTGGTAGGCGGCACTGATGGGCACTGGTAGGCGGCACTGATATGCCGCACTGATGTGCATTGATAGACGGCACTGATGGGCACTTATGGGTGGCACTGATGGGCACTGATAGGCGACACTGGGCACTGAAAGGCGGCACTGCTGGGCACTGATAGGGTGCCACTGATAGGCGGCACTGATGGGCAATGATAGGCGGCACTGCTGGGCACTGATACGTGGCACTGATGGGCACTGATACGCGGTACTGATATGAGGCACTGATGGACATCCCTGGTGGCACTGGCAGTGGTAGGCATTGGAGTGGGCACTGATTGGCAGCTGCCTGGGCACATATTGGCAGCTGCCTGGGCACATAGTGGTATTTCCCTGGGGGTCTAGGGGCATACCTGGTGGTCCAGTGTGGATGGCTTCCCTGGTGGTCCTGGGCGGCTTCCCTGGTGGTCCTGGGCGGAATCTGAGGGGGGATGTGCTGATAATCAGCACAGACCCCCCCTGTCAGGAGAGCAGCCTATCTGTCAGACGCGAGTGAGGAAAAGCCGATCACCGGCTCTTTCTATTTACATCGTGATCAGCCGTGATTGGACACGGCTGATCACGTGGTAGAGTCTCTGTCAGAGACTTTACCTAGATCGGTGTTGCAGGGTGTCAGACTGACACCCCGCAACAACAATCGCCGCGATGCACGCTCCCGGGGGCACGCAGCGGCTCGATATCCTGATCACGTCATATAACGTCCAATCAATGATATCAAACCACTTTGCCGCCATCATTTGGTAATAGGGCGGGCGGCATGTGGTTAATTATTCAATTTCTTAATGATTTACCATATATACTCGAGTATAAGTAGTTCCGAGTATAAGTCGAGGCCCTAATTTACCACAAAAAAATGGGAAAAACTTATTGACCCGAGTATAAGACAAGGGTGAGAAATGCACAGCTACTGTAAGTGGAAAAGAGGGTCAACAATGCCCATTTGCAGCCTCACTGTGCCCATTTGCATGCCTCACTGTGCCCATTTGCAGCCATAGGTCCCCTGAACTTCAAACAAGGTAGTTAAGGGTTCCTAGATGCCCCCTAGCTGCAGCCAAAATTTGGGGTCTCTGAACCCAAAGGGTCCCGAAATGACATTGCTGCAGATAGACACAGTTGACCGAATTTGGGGCCCTGTATCTTAGGCCACTTAGTGCTAAGAACCCCAAATTTGGTGTGCAAACCCAGTGCAACTAGCACCATAAAATTTCCAAAGCTGGGGTTTCTAGCACCAAGTGGCCCTGAGATACAGGGCCCCAAAAATCAGTTCAGAAAATGTCAAGCACTCTTTTGCAGCAGAGAATGACATTTTCCGAACCAGTTTTGGGGCCCCGTATCTCAGGACCACTTGGTGCTAGGAACCCCAGCTTTGGATATGTTATGGTACCACTGGGTTTGCACACCAAATTTGGGGTTCCTAGCTCCAAGTGGCCCTGAGATATGGAGCCCCAAAGTCGGTTCAAAAAATGTCAAGCACTTTTCTGCAGCAGAGAATGACATTTTCCGAACCGATTTTGGGGCCCCATATCTCTGGGCCACTTAGTGCTAGGAACTTCATGATATGTTGTGGTACCAGGTCGACTGGGTTTGCATACCAAATTTGGGGTTTCTAGCACCAAGTGGCCCTGAGATACGGGGCCACAAAGTCGGTTCGGAAAATGAAAATTTTTGCTGCAGAAAAGTGCTTGACTCGAGTATAAGTCGAGGGGGTACTTTCAGCACAAAAAAATGTGCTGAAAAATTTGACTTATACTCGAGTATATGCGGTATATCATTTCTATTTTTTATTTATGAAGAACACAATGAATGTCAATGCTTTAATTACACAGCGCACAACTATTTTGGGATATCTATAATTAATGGTTTTGGTATTTTTGTGTTGACTGCAGCTGTGGAGTGTTATTATTTTATTCTAATTTGAGGCACTGAGTGCAGTTTTGTTTTATATAATTCATGCTTCACTTCTGCCTGCAGAAACTCATTATTGTACCGCTCTCCAGCCCATTGTTAACAAACTTCCTTTTGCTACAGCCAAACATTTCAAATTTTGACTAATTAGCCCAGTGCAGCATTTTTCTTCACCCCAGTTCCTCTGTTTTCGTGCATAGTTGAGTGACTTGTTTCCACCTCAGAGCTATGGCTTTTTGACCGCAGTTCTTCCATGATGACCACTTCTGACCTGTGACATGAAACTGTCTTCCACAACCTCTCCTTAGTAGCAGAGTTTGGCTGTTCCTTACCCACTTTGTTTCAGCAAATTTTGGATGGTAACTTGATGTCATCTGTGAAAAAAGCTGAAGTTAAAGAGAGGATGGCTTCTACAAATGGATAATGATCCTAAACACACCTCAAAATCCACGGGGGATTACATCAAGAGGCGTAAACTGAAGGTTTTGCCATGGCCTTCACAATCTCCTGACCTCAACATTATTGAAAATCTATGGATAGACCTTAAAAGAGCAGTGCGTGACAGACAGCCCAGAAATCTCAAAGAACTGGAAGACTTTTGTAAGGAAGAATGGGCAAAGATACCTCAAACAAGAATTGAAAGACTCTTGGCCGCCTACAAAAAGCGTTTACAAGCTGTGATACTTGCCAAAGGGGGCAGTACAAGATATTAACTCTGCAGGGTGCCCAAACTTTTGCAGATGCCATTTTTTTGTTTTCTGTAATTTTGAAAGTGTAAATGATGGAAATAAAATCTAACTTTTTTTGACATATTATAAGAATGTCTAATCTGTAATTTGATGCCATTTGGAGAGTTTTCCATCTTTCCTTGGCTTCGTTATGCACATTAATACACATTTTTACCTGGGGTACCAAAACGTTCGATCCCCACCGTATATACATATTTTTGAAAGCATTCTTTCTTTACAGCATTTCTTCACACCTGCCTAAAACTTTTGCACAGTACTGTGTGTGCGTATGTGTGTTTATGTGTATGTATGCACAGTTGTGCTCATAAGTTTACATACCCTGGCAGAATTTATGATTTCTTGGCCATTTTTTAGAGAATATCAATGAGAACACAAAAACATTAATTGCACTCATTGCTAGTGTTTGGGAAGCCATTTATCAATGTGTTTACTATTTTTAAATCATAATGGCAGCATAAACTACCCAAATGAACCTGATCAAAAGTTTACATATCCTGGTGATTTTGGCCTGATAACATGCACACAAGTTGACATAAAGGCCTTTGAATAGCTATTAAAGGTAACAAATCTCACCTGTGATCTGTTTGTAATTAGTGTGTATAAAAGGTCAATGCATTTCTGTACTCCTTACAGACCCTTGCATCTTTCATCCAGTGCTTCACTGATGTTTCTGGATTCAGAGTCATTGGGAAAGCTAAAGAATTATTATTATTATACAGGATTTATATAGTGCCAACAGTTTACGCAGCTCTTTACAATATAAAAGGGAGACAATACAGTTATAATACAATAAGATACAAGAGGATTAAGAGGGCCCTGCTCAGAAGAGCTTACAATCTAATAGGGTGGGGCAGATGGTACAAAAGGTTGTGAATCTGGGGAATGAGCTGATGGAAGTGGTAAAAGATTAGTTAGAGATGTTATAGGCTTTCCTGAAGAGATGAGTTTTCAGGGATCGCCTGAAGATAGCAAGAGTAGGGGATAGCCGGACAGGTGGAAATTGCGGGTTCCAGAGGATGGGAGAAGCTCTGGAGAAATCTTGGAGGCGAGCATGAGAGGAGGAGATGAGAGAGCTTGAGAGCAGGAGGTCCTGAGAAGAGCGGAGATAACGATTTGGGTGATATTTGGAGATAAGATTGGTGATGTAGCATTCCTTTGAATTGTCAAAGGATCTGCGGGAAAAGGTAAAACTGTATAAAACAGGAAAGGAATATAAAAATATATCCAAGGAATTGAGAAAGCCAATCGGCAGTGTTCAAACTCTAATCAAGAAGTGGAAAATGAGGGGTTCTGTTGAAACCAAACCATGGTCATGTAGACCAACTAAAATTGCAGCCACAACTGCCAGGAAAATTGTTTGAGATGCAAAGAAAAACCCACACATAAAAACATGTGGTGTGGCTGTTTCAAGATGCACAATAAAGAGGCACTTGAAGAAAGATGGGTTGCATGGTCGCGTCGCCAGAGGAAAGCCATTACTACGCAAATGCCAAAAAGTATTCTGCTTACAATACGCCAAACAGCACAGAGACAAGCCTCAAACCTTCTGGCACAAAGTCATTTGGAGTGATGAGACCAAAATTGAGCTTGGCCACAACCATAAACGCTTCATTTGGAGAGGAGTCAACAAGGCCTATGATGAAAGGTATGGAGGTGGATCACTGATGTTTTGGGGATTTTTGAGCTACAAAGGCACCGGAAATTTGGTCAAAATTGTTGGCAAGATGAATGCAGTATGTTATCAAAAAATACCGCAGGAACATTTGCATTCATCAGCCAGGAAGCTGCGCATGGCACGTACTTGGACATTCCAACATGACAATGATCCAAAACACAAGGCCAAGTCGATGCGTCATTGGCTACAGCAGAATAAAGTGAAAGTTCTGGAGTGGCTATCACAGTCTCCTGACCTCAATATCATTGAGCCACTCTGGGGAGATCTCAAACGTGCAGTTCCTGTAAATTCTTGGGCTGTCTTGCATGAACTGGAGACTTTTTACCAAGAGGAGTGGGCAGCTTTACCATCTGAGAAGATAAAGAGCCTCATCCACAAATACCACAAAAGACTTCAAGCTGTCATTGATGTTAAAGGGGGCAATACATGGTATTAGGAACTGGGGTATGTAAACTTTTGATCAGGGTAATTTGGGTAGTTTCTGTTGTTCGATAATAAATGGCTTCAGCCAAACACTAACCATGAGTGAAAGAAGTTTTTGTGTTATCATTCATATTCTCTGAAAAATGGCAAGAAATCATAAATGCTGCCAGGGTATGTAAACTTACGAGCACAACTGTATATATATTAATTTGGCAGTGTCAGCTCTAGCCTGAACTTTTTGTCAATAAGCATTTAGCTTGTGATAACATCTATGTATAGCAAGCACATGATTGTGAAGCACTCTGATTGGTTCCCAGTCATTAGTCTGGACTGGAAGTGTCAATGACAGCCTGATCTGACAGATAGCAACCATATACAGTGTAGGCTGCTAACTGTCAAAGGTGAAATATAGATAATAGTTCACTCTACCTGGGGCATCATGTAAGGGTTTGGTAATTTAATTATTGTATACACAAATGACAAGCAGTCAAATATGGAGAGATTGGTGTTGGTATAAAGTAGTCATACGATACTGCTGTGCTATGCTTTTAATATACTTGCTTTTAATATCTTTTACCATAGTATGTTTATTATTCCCATTCTAGCCAAAATCTAGTACTTTGTAATTATAACCTTGTTTTAGATCTCTGTACATAATGTATAATTTTTGCTAAAATTATAATACAGAAAGTAAACATTTTTCTTTAACTTGTTTGTAGATGAGTATGTTGCCAGTTTGCACCTACCTTCCTTTGATGCCCACTTAACTGAGCTAACTGATGACCAAGCAAAATACCTTGGACTCAACAAGAATGGACCTTTTAAACCTAATTATTACAGGTGGGTACCCGAGAAAAATATGTCAAAATTGGTGCTGTATTAATAAAGTGCTGTCCTATAATTGCAATTTTTGTAATGCCATTAAGTAAAGTGCAATTAGTTTGGGAAAACCTCTTGAAATAGTTTAGTTTTAAGAAAGCCATTCAAGAATGGGCTTAGGCAGAAATCTTAGCCTTAAAGAGAAGCCTTTAGAAAGTAGATATGAAAGATTGTATATAAATATTGTAAATTGCCATTAAAAGAGAAATCTAGTTATTTGCTAAGCTCATATATTCCATAAACTGGCAGGTCTTTACCATTCTTTAAATGTACCACTATGTTGGAAGTTTTGCAAAACAGAATGACCAGTTTTGTACATTGCCTTATGCAAAAGTCACAAAATGAAAAAATAAAAATAAAAATGTATTTTTGATAATACAAGGTGAGAGACTTTTTTTAGGTTAATATTTCTTAAAATGATATCGATGTAATCTCTCTATAAAGTAAAAACGGGGGTGGGGGGCTGAGACCTGTTAACATCTGACTGCCTGTCTATATTGTTTTATGGGGAAATATCAAACAATATTGTCAGCTTTGTGAACCATTCGGATAAAAGTACTGCATTAAAACTTGCTGTACTGCATACGATTTTTATATACATTATGCATTAAATGCAAGATTTAGATTTTATGACCTGTTCACACTAGTCAACAATTGTTTTCTATGTGCCCTTTTGTTGAGTTTATATATAAACATATTACAAAGATAAGTGCTGCGCTATTCCAAATTAATATATATGTACCATATGTGTAAACACATATTTAAACCACAATACAATGTAAATAACAATATGGGAATGAAAACAGTGATGTAATGATAAACAGTCCATCCAGTGCCAAAATATAAGTATAAAGAGTAATCATCCACAGCCCCCTATGATGTCAGTTGTGACGAAACACATAGGGTGGAGCCTGATGTCATCACATACAAGAAATCTTTAGTGATCGGGTCCTGAGTATTGTTTTGTACAGTGCTTTTATTGAGAATACATGTAAGTGCATAATATTTGGTTTAATATAGTTTTTAGTTACAGATTTTATACTATTTGGAACATTTCACTCTTTTTTGTCCCTGTATGTGTGGGAGACCTGGTGGGGATCTTTATACAAGAATGGTGGAATTCTGGAACCATACTGACATCAAGGTATTGCTGTGAATTATGCGCATTTTGACTACTCATTAATTTGGGGGCCATACCCCTTTGGCAAACTTTATTGCGTGACTCCAGCGTAAGGTAGAATTTATAAAGAGGAACACTGGATAATCACCTTTTTTACTTATGTTTGGCACTGGGTAGACTGTTTATCATTGCATCACATGGGACTATCTACCATTACATCACAAACTATTTTTGTTCACTTATAGTTATTTACATTCATTTTTAGTTTAACCTCTTCGCTGCCAGGCCCCGTGCTCCACTTTTAAACTTAGCTGACCAGTCCATTTTTGCAATTTTTTCTTTGTTTTTTTTTTTTCCCTTACAGCTTTCAGAGTTTGACCCCCCCCCAAACCATATATTTTCTGAAAGCACATGACAAGCAGAATAAAAAAAAGTGCTACTGATTTTTAGGGCACAACGATATTTGCGCAAATGTTTATCAAAACAATATTTTCACTAAAAATACACTAAAATCATTATTAGCAGATAAAAACACAGCACATTTTACAAAATCCCTGCTAAGTTCCTATTAAATATAAAAGCTTAACCTGTATTGAGTTAATAAATAACAAATATTTGTACATTTTAAATTGTGCCTTTTTGCGAAATGGTGGAAATTGAATATACCCAAAAATGTAAGAATCCACATTTCTCTAAAAATCTCAAGGTTTTCATTTTTCACTTACAGCTTTCAGAGTTTGTTAAAGACCCCCCAAATCAAATGACCTGTAGAATAAAAAGAAGGCGCTACTGATTTTAAAATTTTGCGATATCTGCGCTAATATTTATTAAAACAATATATTCACTAAAGTATTCTAAAATCATTATTCGCAGATAAAAACACAGCACATTTTAAATATAAGAGCTTAATCTGTAATGAATTAAATCACAAATATTTGTACATTTTAAAATTATGCCTTTTTTGTAAAATGGTGAAAATTGAATGTACACAAAAATGTAAATAACCAAATTTCTCAAAAAATCTGAAGGTTTTCATTTTTCCCCTTAGAATAAAAAGAAGGTGCTACTGATTTTAAAACCCCACAATATTTCCGCAAATGTTTACCAAAGCAATATTTTTGCTAAAAATACAAAATTTCTCAAAAAATCTGTTGGTTTTCATTTTTCACTTACAGCTTTCAGAGTTTGTAAAAGACCCAGAACACCTGTGCATCCCTGTACAGGTAAACACAAGGCTTTGAAGGGGTGTACACTGTGTATGCCCTGTGTGAGCAAGGCATTAGGCCCCTTTCACACAAGCAGACCGATCGGGTCCACCTGTCAGTTTTTCAGATGGACCTGATCGGCCCACCCAATGTTCTCTATGGAGAGGCTGATGTAAATGGACATGTGTCCCTTTACACTCGCCTGCATCAGATCCGGTCCGCTAAAAACAGGTGGATGGGGATGCCTTCCCTAGCAGATACCTGCATTCCATCTAGCAGATCGGATCGGATGAGAATCGGATGTAAACGAACAGGCGGTCCATTTACATCTGACCGCCTCATAGAGAACAGCGGGCTGTGTCCGCTCTGCATCAGCGGAGTGGACACAGTCCTCTCTTCTGCCTGTTCAGCGGGCAGCAGCGGACAGATTCCCCGCTGAGCAGACGGATCTGCTTGACGTAACCCGTTACATGTGAGAGGGGCCTTACTATGTTTTTTTTTTTAACGTTTTAAATTTTTTTACAATTATATTATTCAATATTTTGTACTTCTTTTTTTTTGGTCTTTGGTGAGATATCAGAGGTCTAAACAGACTCCTAATATCTCTTTTTTTGAGACAGAGAAACATACGGAGGACAGTCCCGTTCTCTGCAGCCGGAGCTGCACATTACATGAATTAATAAGGAGTCTGTATAGAGACTCATATTCATTCATAAACTGACACACGGTTTACTATGCTCAGTTATCCATGGACATGGAAGTGATCACTGCCTATGTCCATTGTAGTACAGGAAGAGGGCTGGTAAACATATGTTTACCAAGCCCCCCCCCCCCAGCTTCAACTTTACCTTGCCGGAGCTGAGTGGTGGACAGCAGCTGCAGGAGGGAATGCCGCCCAACAACGACAGATCGGTGAGGTGGGGACTATTGGGGGGTACATATTTTGAACCCCTCTAGGTCCCTGCAGCACCTGAAGCCAGCGGGAGAGGCAGAGAAAGGAAGCCGGCGGCTCGAGGGTAGCTGCAGGGGACCAGGTTTGCTAGGGGGGGTCGAATTGGTGTGGGGGAGGAAATCGGTGCTGGGGGGTGGAGGAAATAGGAAAGAAGAAAGGGGGGCCTTTTTAAAGGAAGGGGAGTGGTGCAAGGTGGAGAAGCTGGAGACAGGAAAGAGGCGGCTTCCGTCTGGAGGGAGGTCACATTTGAGCTGAATAACCCTGATCAGCGGATTGTAATCTACTGCTGTGTTTCTCAACTCCAGTCCTCAAGGTGCCCCAACAGGTCATGTTTTTAGACTTTCCTCTATTTTCCACAGGTGATTTGATCAGTTTCACTGCCTTAGTAATTACCACAGCCGTTTCATGTGAGGGAAATCCTAAAAACATGACCTGTTGGGGCGCCTTGGCTGGAGTTGAGAAACACTGATCTACTGATCAGAGCGAATGGTTTGTTCAGCAGAGTCTCCTGAACAATTCTGCTATAAGTTTATGGTCACTGAGCTTATAGCAGAAGGAGGCATTAGGTCCGTACTGCATACATGCCTGGCCAGCCGTACGGACCTGGCAGTGAAAGGGTTAATTATATTTGCATCATATTCTAGCCATGCTGCAGTGAGCACATTTAAGTATAATTCTTTATTCAATTTTCAATTTTTAAACAAGTCATATAAACAATAATAAGAAAAGGAATAAACATAAGTTATAATGGAAAATAATCTAAGCGATAGTCCAAATCAAATAATTCCGCAGCAACACGTATTAATTAATTAACTAACAGATGCAAATAGATACAACACCCTAATGGAAATTAATGACCAAATCAAATTATAATTACTGCAAAAAGCATACAGTCACGGTATCACATTATCTCTCTCAAACTTGCCAGCCATACACTACGCAGAGAATCGTTCGTGCTCACAATCCACCGATTTATGCCCGCTGACTGACCAGAGTACAACAAACCCTCCAGAAGCAGGCCACAACAAACCCTCCAGAAGCAGGCCCCCCAATGTCTCTCCGCAAAATACATGACTGACAAAAAATATCTCCCCTCACTACCAAATTTAAACTAATCTAAAACTCTGAATAAATTAGGGAGTGGTGGGGATGAGCTAAAGAGAGAGAGTCTGCTACAATAAGCAAAAGTCATGGCATCAGATACCGGCCGGGCATCAGATGTGGGCCAGCATCCACCGTGCGTGAACCAGGGATGTGGAGGGGAGCACCACATAGTACAAGGCAGATCTCCGCTCCCCCTCCCCATCTATTACCATGCTAGTAAGTGACCCCTATTCATATAATTCAGAGACCACTTTGTAACCACAAGGTGTATCTAATACCTATTGTTGGGACTACTTTTAACCGTAAAGTCTTTTCTTCATATCACTGCCTAAATTCTCTCTTTAATATACCTCCCTTAACGCTTTGATAGGGAAAAAGAAAAAAAAAACCCTCTCCTGACCCCAACACTTGGGGGTCTGGAAGGAAAATCTGCTAAAAAAAAATGAAAGCATTATAAGAAGATATATAAAAGATAGAAAAAAACTCCACAGCATCCACCACCTCCCCCCCCCCCTCCCAGGAATCCTCAATCAAACTTGGGCCCCCCCCTCATAAATCGTGGTTTGCTAAACTAGACAAGGGAGCGATCCGTATAGAGGGATGTGCAAGTAATGGTCGTCCATGGCTGCCAAGTATCCCTACATTCCTCCTCTCTTCCATGAAGAGATTCTGTCATATTTTCCATTGTCCTTTTCATCTATTCTAGGGAACCAATGTTCCATTGATGACTTGGTAGTGCTCTTCCACAGGTCAGGGATACATGCCCGGGCAGCATTCAGCATGTGCACTAACAACGATTTTTTATATTGACGGAGGGGCATCACATTTAGATGCAAAAGATATTCCAAGGGGTCCAAGCCTAGATCAACTGATGTCAGTTGTTTAATCACTTTCCCCCCTTCCTTCCAAAATGGTGTAAGGGGCACAGCCAAAAAATATGTAATAGTGTCCCGAGCTCTTTATTACAGCACCAACATTGCTTAGAGATTTACGGCTATAGTTTAAGTAGGGCCGGAACCCTATAGCACCTGATTAAAAATGTATATCCCTGTTCTTGAAAGCAACTTGCTATAGTGGATTTGTGAGCTAGTGAGAAAATCTATTAATTTGCTGTCTTGAAAAAGAAATTTGTAGGTCAACCTCCCATCGACGTACAGTGCCTTGCAAAAGTATTCACCCCCTTGGCTTTTTACCTATTTTGTTACATTACAGCCTTTAGTTCAATGTTTTGTTTTTTTTTTAATGTGAATTATATGTGATGGATCAGAACACAATAGTCTAAGTTGATGAAGTAAAATTAAAAAAATAGATACATAAAACTATTTTTCAGAAATAAAAAACTGATAATTGGCATGTGTGTATGTATTCACCCCCTTTGTTATGAAGCCCATAAAAAGCTCTGGTGCAACCAATTACTTTCAGAAGTCACATAATTAGTGAAATGATGTCTACCTGTGTGCAATCTAAGTGTCACATGATCTGTCATTACATATACACACCTTTTTGAAAGGCCCCAGAGGCTGCAACACCTAAGCAAGAGGCACCACTAACCAAACACTACCATGAAGACCAAGGAACTCTCCAAACAAGTAAGGGACAATGTTGAGAAGTACAAGTCAGGGTTAGGTTATAGAAAAATATCCAAATCTTTGATGATTCCTAGGAGCACCATCAAATCTATCATAACCAAATGGAAAGAACATGGCACAATAGCAAACCTGCCAAGAGATGGCTGCACACCAAAACTCACAGACCGGGCAAGGAGGGCATTAATCAGAGAGGCAGCACAGAGGCCTAAGGTAACCCTGGAGGAGCTGCAGAGTTCCACAGCAGAGACTGTAGTATCTGTACATAGGACGACAATAAGCCGTACACTCCATAGAGTTGGGCTTTATGGCAGAGTGGCCAGAAGAAAGCCATTACTTTCAGCAAAAAAAATTGCACGTTTTGGGTTTGCGAAAAGGCATGTGGGAGACTTCCAAAATGTATGGAGGAAGGTGCTCTGGTCTGATGAGACTAAAATTTTACTTTTTGGCCATCAAAGAAAACGCTATGTCTGGCGCAAACCCAACATATCATATCATATCACCCAAAGAACACCACCAGTGAAACATGGAAGTGGCAGCATCATGCTGTGGGGATGTTTTTCAGTAGTCGGGACTGGGAAACTGGTCAGAGTTGAGGGAAAGATGGATGGTGCTAAATACAGGGATTTTCTTGAGCAAAACCTGTACCAATCTGTGTGTGATTTGAGGCTAGGACGGAGGTTCACCTTCCAGCAGTACAATGACCCCAAACACACTGCTAAAGCAACACTTGAGTGGTTTAAGGGGAAACATGTAAATGTGGTGGAATGGCCTAGTCAAAGCCCAAACCTCAATCTAATAGAAAATCTGTGGTCAGACTTAACCACTTCAGCCCCGGAAGAATTTACCTCCTTCCTGACCAGAGCACTGACTGACAATTGCGCGGTCATGGGGCGTGGTTCCCAAACAAAATTGACGTCCTTTTTTCCCACAAATAGAGCTTTCTTTTGGTGGTATTTGATCACCTCTGCGTTTTTTATTTATTACGCTATAAACAAAAAATAGCGACAATTTTGAAAAACCGCATAATTTTTTACTTTTTGCTATAATAAATAGCCCCAAAAATATTTTTAAAAAAATTATTTTCCTCAGTTTAGGCCGATACGTATTCTTCTATATATTTTGGTAAAAAAAATCGCAATAAGTGTTTATTGGTTGGTTTGTGCAAAAGTTATAGCGTCTACAATATAGGGGATAGTTTTATGCCATTTTTATTGATCTTTTTTTTTTTTTTACTAGTAATGGCGGCGATCTGCGATTTTTATCGTGACTGCGACATTATGGCCGACACATCAGACATTTTTGATTGATTAATTTGATACTGATTCCTGTGTAAATAACACTGGCAGTGAAGGGGTTAACCACTAGGGAGCAGTGTAAGGGTTGGGTATGTCCTGGGGAGTGTTTCCAACTGTGGGGGGGGCTTGGCTATGTGTGACACGTCACTGATCTCTGCTCCTGATCACAGGGAGCAGAGATCAGTGACACTGTCACTAGGCAGAACGGGGAGATGCTTGCGCCAACGGCAGCGCGCACGCAATGGCATGGAAGCAAATTTAAAGGGACATAGTGGTACGCCCATTTGCCCAGCCCTGCCATTCTGCTGACGTACATCGGCGTGCGCCGGTCGGGAACCGGTTAAAGATTGCTGTTCACAAGCGCAAACCATCCAACTTGAAGGAGCTGGAGCAGTTTTACAAGGGGAAATTGGCAAACATCCCAGTGGTAAGATGTGGCAAGCTCAAAGAGACTTATCCAAAGTGACTTGGAGCTGTGATAGCCGCAAAAGTTGGCTCTACAAAGTATTGACTTTACAGGGGTGAATGGTTATGCCCATTGACTTTCTCTTTATTTGTTGTTTGCTTCACAATAAAAAAAAAACACCTTCAACGTTGTGGGCATGTTCTGTAAATTAAATTATGCAAATCTTCAAACAATCCATGTTAATTCCAGATTGTGAGGCAACACGACACAAAAAATGCCAAGGGGGGTGAATACTTTTGCAAGGCACTGTATATATGAAGGGATATGACCTTCTGAAGGCTCGATAATCCGTTTGTACAAAAGTGACAGCAGATGTGGTACATATTTTCCCTCCGCACATAGGCAAAGAATGTCAGTGGCCTAGCATATAGTCCCGGATCTGGTATGGACTTTAAATGAGACAATTAAAGGGCTGACCAAGGGCTCAAATGAGGCTGTGAAAGACTGGATAAATCTTGAGCAGACATCCAGCCCTGCGGGGTAACAAAGTGCAGGTACCTAGGTATGCCTAGTCCTGCCAACCCCCGGAGCTGTTTATTGTCTACCCCGGGTGTAAAATCTTGGTTATAAATCACTGGTGTTAATGGTGATGGAAAGGCCTTTTATTGGGAGTATATTGATAAGGACTGCAATTGTAGCCCCAATTGTAGGATGCGTCTTCAATCCATGATAGTGTTTATGGGCGACCCAAGGAAGAGCGGACAAGGCGATCGATGAAGCTTGTTGTTCAGTTTGCACCCAACATTTGGTCTGCGGGGAAATACACCATGATGCCACTCTGGACAAGTGTATAGCTCAGTAATATGGAATCAGGTCAGGTAGAATAAAATTCCCCCCAGGGATTTGGGCAAGACCAACATCGTGTGGCGAAGTCTGGCCACTTTGTTACTCCAGATGAATTTGGTCAACATTGTCCTGGACGTGAGAAAAAAGGCTTGTGGTAATTTATTAGGTATCGCTTGCATTAGGTATAAAATCTGGGGGAGCAATGTCATTTTAAATGCATTGTGTCTCCCGAAACCACGTAAGAGTTATGCCCCATACACACGGTCGGATTTTCCGACGGAAAATGTGTGATAGGACCTTGTTGTCGGAAATTCCTACCGTCTGTAGGCTCCATCACACATTTTCCATCGGATTTTCCGACACACAAAGTTTGAGAGCAGGATATAAAATTTTCCGACAACAAAATCCGTTGTCGGAAATTCCGATCGTGTGTACACAAATCCGATGGACAAAGTGCCACGCATGCTCAGAATAAATAAAGAGATGAAAGCTATTGGCCACTGCCCCGTTTATAGTCCCGACGTACATGTTTTACGTCACCGCGTTCAGAATGATCGGATTTTCCGACAACTTTGTGTGACCATGTGTATGCAAGACAAGTTTGAGCCAACATCTGTCGGAAAAAATCCTAGGATTTTGTTGTCGGAATGTCCGAACAAAGTCCGACCGTGTGTACAGGGCATAAGGGTTTGCCAAAATTGAAGATGTAATCTCATTTTAGATAATAATGGGCAAAAATTAATCTCGTATAATGAGGCAGTAGTTTGTCAGTTTGACCCACAGGTATTTCATAAAAGACTGAACCCATTTAAACCGATAGTCGCCTTGTTAGCTTAGTGAGTGGGAAGAAGAATACTTGTCGCTTCACATTTAGCATAATTTATAGAAGAGTTAGAAAGGTGCTCATACTGAGCAAAAAGGTGAATGTTTTAAAGTTTTTCATGTATTTCGGAGGGGTTCAGTTATCAGTACATCCACATAGTGAAGTGTTGTCCCAAAGCCCACAATCACAATCCCAACTGTTTTCTAGGGCAGGTTTGAATCTTATTGCTGGCTCTGTGGACTAAAAATACATGTGTACTAATAATTTTTTACCAGACACAAGACTGTAGGGGGCCCAGCAAGCAAATTAAAATGTTATAGTTATTCTCACATGAGGCAGCTATGTGACTAAAATAGCCTGTGTTTTGGGCTTACCAGACCTTCTCCTGTATTATAAAGCTGTAGAAATAACAAGAATTCTGAACTGGAAGCCGAAAGATAAACTATATGTACCACTCAAAAAAAACTATGGATGGTAGAATCCATCCTAGCTGTCATAGAGAACTTTCGGATTGCACCCAAGCTTTGGAAGTTTTCCCATTAATGAATGGAGATAATTTCAACTAAAACATATTCTTCATATTAAAGCTGATCTCCATGTTTCCTGTGACATTAAATAGTTTGGACCAAGCTGATCCAAACAACTTTTTTTCTTACTAAGTGTTGCACTTGCTCTAAGCACTGTATGTACTGCATAGACTTCCCTACTCACACCCGGAACAATATATGTAGAGTTTGTCTGAGCGGAGCTCAGCCATTCACAGGCAGCTTTGTATTCTGTGAGTCAGAGATTGCAATGTCATCAGCCCACCTCTCCGCCCTAACTAATCAGAGGAAGCTTTGTATTCATTCACAGAATACAAAGCTGTCTATAAATGGCTGAGTGTCACTCAGACTAATGCCCCGTACACACGGTCGGATTTTCCGATGGAAAATGTCCGATCGGAGCGTGTTGTCGGAAATTCCGACCGTGTGTGGGCTCCATCGGACATTTTCCATGGGATTTTCCGACACACAAAGTTGGAGAGCAGGAGATAAAATTTTCCGACAACAAAATCCGTTGTCGGAAATTCCGATCGTGTGTACACAAATCCGACGGAAAAAGTGCCACGCATGCTCAGAATAAATAAAGAGATGAAAGCTATTGGCCACTGCCCCGTTTATAGTCCCGACGTACATGTTTTACGTCACCGCGTTTAGAACGATCGGATTTTCCGACAACTTTGTGCGACCGTGTGTAGACAAAACAAGTTTGAGCCAACATCCGTCGGAAAAAATCCTAGGATTTTGTTGTCGGAATGTCCGAACAAAGTCCGACCGTGTGTACGCCCTATAACACTCTATTGTTCTGGATGTGAGGCGGGAAGTCTCTGTCTCTCAGCTAGAACCCAGCACTGTGTACTGCATGTAGTTGAAGCTACATATAGTACATACAGCGCTTAGAGCCAGTGCAGCACTTAGTAGGGGAAATATATTTTTTGGACCATCTTGACAGTAACCATGAAAATCGGCCTAATCTAGCACAACTTAGATCATTAAAATTCCTAACTACCAATGAAAACTTATTTTTAGTAGACTAATGTGTATCTCCTATAAATGTGTATCTCCTATATGTTACACATGGAAGAATTATCACACGAGCTCTTTCTTTGGGGCATGAAACGTGAACTGGGATGCTCCCTTATGGACTCGCTTATTGGTACACATTTCATCTATAAGAACCGTATCAGTTATCCGTTTATAAAATCAGTTATAAACTCTTCTGACGATGGGATCATGTACTAACGAGATGAGGCTTAAAAGTCCCATACAAATTAATATTCCATACCATTCCCATATTAAGAGCCTTAATATTTCCATACTTCAACGTGCTGAAAGCTATGCCGAATAACAAGCACATTGCCTTCTGTAATGCTGTTCGAACACAAATGACAAAAGTCTCCATCCATGCTCTAGAGAATGAGTCCCTTAAATTGCTTTTTCAGCACACATAAATGGGAACTAAACAATACAAAAGCAGAGTACTTCCCAATTTACTGAACAACCCCAAGGTTTTGATTCTGTCCTAGCAGAGAAGAGAGGCAATCCCTGCTATTGACAAAAATGTACACTTTATTTGTTTATTTAAAGGAGCATGTAGAGCATTGCATCCGTGATCAGCAATGTCCAGCTCTTACAGAATCTCAGCATACCTCATACGGGCAGGCAGTTACCTGAGGGGGGGCAGCAGGGAGAGAGCTGCAGATACCAGAACATGTTATATATTCCACACTAAAAACAGGTGGAACATGTTCCAAAACTGAATTTATCCATTAAGATGACGTAATAACATTTTTTAAATATGATAAATAAAATATTATTAGCATTAAAGTAATTATATTTTTTGTTTGTGCCAATGTTTTCTAGATACTGATACTTGAAACTGGCTGATTCCAGTATACCAAGGCATCTGTGAAATCTCAAGAGCGCTTTAGAACAACCACCACCCTTCCTTATTTGTCTGTTTTTATATCATCCTCTTCTTTTTTGGGCTTTTTTTTCTGCTTGTTTGTATGTTTTCACTTTATGTAGAGAGTAATAGTACCTTGTATGTCACAATTCAGTTAGGGCCCATTTACATTTGTGGGACTTGTCATACGACTTTGGACATGACAAGTCACAGCCCATTGTTTGCAATGTTCAGATCGGTGTGACTTTGAAAAGTTGCCTGCACTATTTTGGTGCAACTTTTGCTGCGACTTTGGTCCAGAGAGTGTTGCATCAGTCGTGCTTCAAAGTCGCACTGAAAATCGTGCGACTTTGGAGACGCGCTAATGTGAATGGAGCCTTATTCTGATTTGCATTTAAACCTAATTAGCGGAAAAATTGAAAAGTAGCACTTGGTAAAGAAATTGGCAAATTTAAAGTCTATCTGTCTCCAAAACATATATTTTTTTTTTTTTTTATTAGAAATTGGAGGAACATTAGAACCTCTGTACAATTTTGTATTGCTGTCTGTGTTTCTTTTGGGGTAATTTCAACTTGCATCTTGTCCCAATGACTACAAAGAAAGGAAAGAGAAATTGCTCCAGTAGGATCACAAATGGAAAAGGAACCTGAGTTATTTCTTCCCACCCTATTCACAGGATTAGGAAGCACAGCTTTGCTGTCCATCTTTTTTATGCAAGTGTAGCTTATCTGTAATATAATATATACTTGGACTGAGCCATTCACATGCATGTCTATATATGCACACACACACAAACACTTCTGCCTTATTATGGGACCTGTTGACATTCCTGTTTACATTTTGTATACAGAGTGGATAATCTGAACTAAAGGTTTAGGAGTCAGTGTGTGTGTTTTTTTAAATAAAAGATTATCTTTGCTCTTTTTATTTTATATTGTACATGGTGTCAAGATATCACAAACAAGGCACTTTGTAAATGCAGAGGAACATTACCACTATTACTTGCAAACACCAGCTTTCAAAATGACAACCGGGAATTGCTTAAACAGCAAGAGTAGATGTCAAAATGCAGATAATCTGCAAGTGTCATTAAGTAAATACAATTTCTTTCATTGTATTTACTTCTTCATATGAAGATCAAATGTGTTATTCCCAAAGCAAAATACATGGAAAGAATAATCCCCTTACTGCTTTACAGAATACAGGTACTTAGGCAGTAAGGCTGAACTGTGAGTGACTGACCCAATTCCAAAGAAGTTGGGATGCTGTGTAAAATCTTCATAAAACAGAATGCAATGATTTGCAAATCTCATAAACCTATATTTTATTTACAATAGAAAATAGAAAACATATCAAATGTTTAAACTGAAAAAAAAAAAAATAAGGTCATGTGGAAATTGATGGCAGCAACGTGTCTCAAAAAAGTTGGGACAGGGCTATATTTATTACCGTGTATCATACCTTCTTCTTTTAACAACACTGTAAATGTCTGAGAACTGAGTAGAGCAGTTGTTGGAGTTTTGGGATAGGAATGTTGTCCCATTTTTGCCTGGTATAGTATTCTAACTGCTCAACAGTCCTGGGTCGTTTTTGTCACAATTTTCATTTCAAGATGTACCAAATATGTTTAATTGGTGAAAGGTCTGGACTGCAGGCAGGCCAGTTAAGCACCCAGACTCTTCTACTATGAAGGAATGCTGTTGTCATAGATGCTGTATTGCGGTTTAGCATTGTTTTGCTGAAATATGCAAGGCCTTCTCTGAAAAACGTCATCTAGATGGGAACATATGCTGCTCTAAAACCTGGATATATCTTTCAGCATTGATGGTGCCTTCCAGATGTGCAAGCTGCCCATTCTATACGCACGAATGCACCCCCATACCATCACTGATCCATGTTTTTGAAACGAGCGCTGATAACAAGCCAGAAGGTCCCTCTCCTCTTTAGTCCAGAGGAAGCGATGGCCATAGTTGCCAAAAAGAATGTTGTGACCACACAACAATTTTCAACTTTGCAACAGCTGATTTTAAATGAGCTTTGTCCCTGAGAAGACGGTGGCATTTCTGAACCATGGCTTCTTCTTTGCATGACAGAACTTTGCCTTGCATTTTTTGATGGTGTAGCGAACGGTGTTTACAGTCAGTGCCAGTCTTTAATGTAGTGCCAATAAAAACATCAATAACTGTAAACGCAAAGCACAGTGTACCTGCGCACATGCAAAATTAAAAGAAATTGGAGATCATAAGCAATATACTAGTTGTTAGTCCATGAGTCCACACGGAACCAATAAATGGTAAATTAAGGCGGCAGCTGTCCCCAGAGAAAGCCAACTCTAACTAGGACAAGAAAGAGAACCACAGGAAGCACCACCTGAGTGTAGTTTTAACAGAACAATTTAATTGCAGGATACAAGAAGCACTCACAGGATGAAAATTAAAATAGGGCTCATCTGTAGCGTCAAGCGGGTCTCTCCTAGCGTCCGGCACATGCATCCACAGAGTACTGAGATGGTAGGGGGTCCGCTGCATGTCCTGTGGCCATCAGAAGGTCACATGGAACCAGCATGGAATGCACGGAAGTGACATCACCGGAAGCAGGGAGATGTCCAGGAACACTGTACAGATCAGACAGGAAGGCAAGGCTACGCACTCGGAGCTTCAGCTGCTTCTACAGGCCTAAGTTGGAATGTGTATGTAGTGCTAATTATGTGAATGGGACAGCAAGTCTCAGCACCTCTGCACATAACAATATTCTACATCGAATTAAAATAAGAACAATGATGTATCATAATAAGAAAAAAATGCCCATAAAATGAATAAAAGACATACAGAGCATTAGAAGTATAAAACAATATGAGAGTTATAGGGGATAATATAAAATATATATAAGATATATAATGCGACAAACTAACCACCCACCTTCTTTATTGGAAACAATTGAAGGCTAAAAAGACTGATGCAAAATAATAATAAAGCGGGTAAGGGAGGGAGGTTATACATGTGGCAGGACATGTCAATATCCAACCAGGGTATACATTCAATAAACTACACTGTTAGGTCTCAATGAAAAAGGTAGGGGAGGTAGGTAAAAAAACAGAGGAATGACAAAATGTAACCCCTACTAGAAATGGGACTTTAGAGGTTTAAAAAGTGTGCAATCATATATAAAAGTTAAAATTCAATATTTATTAAGTATCAAAAAAATGAATTCAAAGGTTTCTTATGTCATGAAAGATGTACATTTTGCACAAAGATGGATTGATACATCTACCACAATATAGGCAAAAGTCACTTGGACTGTGATACAAATTTTATTTACGTAAACCAAGCCGACGCGTTTCAGAGTCCTTAGAAACTCCTTTCTCAGGGAAAGCTTCGCAATTGTTGTACATGTGGTCTATAACACAAAACATGTATTAGAACATATATCAACACGTGTATGCATATAGCATTATACAAGAGCCAACTTTGGAAATGCTGCACTACTTAATGTCTTCATGAGCAATGATGAAAAACTAGTGGGAAATAAAACCAATTGGAAGAAAGATGGAAAACAGTCCAGCAAGGTCAGCAAAGTCAGAGAGGTAAGGTAAGTAGTAAAACAGATGGCCTCCTCAAAACAGTGGGGTAGCTCAAAAATGACATGTACTGGGATCACCTGGCAAAGGTAGAAAAAGACACACATGTGCCATCAGCTGGCAAACATAGTAAAGTAGTGATGTTAAGCAGAGCATAAGGGGAGGATAAGAAAAACCCCAAATATTATGGTAGAGTAGGGGGCGTGGTGTGCGGGATGACGCCATGTGCCTGGGACCTACCAACATGCGAACCCCGGACCGTTAAAAAAAAAAAAAGAAACACACTGGTTAATATCAATACCCAGGACATCCACAGATAGTGTGCAGAAATGCATAAAAACTAAAGAAAAAGGAGAACAATATCCATAGTAGTTAGGATGTTGAATGCAGGCAAGAGTCTTGGCTGATTCCAAAAAAAGGGAATGGAGATGGGAAAGGATCATTTCTCCATTCCTCCTGAAGCAAAACCCTCCAAAAAGGGTTTATAATTAACTGCCTCATTGAGGCCAGGAAAAATAGTGGCCTTAAGTTGATGGATCCACCTCAGCTCCCTCTGGAGGAGAAGTTTGTTTCAATCGCCCCCACGGGGGCTGGGGTGGACCCGATCAAGGGCAAAAAACTCGACCCTAGGAAAGACCCCATCATGTAGCATCTTAACATGTCTACCCAATGATAGATCGGGATTGCAGGTTTGCATACTGTGTATGTGTATAAATCCTCCTCCAGAACTCAATCTTGGTCTTGTCAACATAAAATGAACCACAGTCACAGACCAAGAGATAAACAACCCGTCAAGTTTTACAATTGGCGTAATGTTGTGCCTTGAACATATGTCCATTTGGTAGTATGGTGGAAGGACCTGTCTGTATGTATCTACAGTAATTACATCCCCAACAAGTATATGTACCTTTATATTTGCATGGATCCTGTCTCCTTTCCCCTTTGTACTCGCTATGAATGATATGATCTGTAAGGGACCTAGCTCGTCTGTTATCTGAGGAGTCTGGGATACAAATCTGCCTATGTTGGAAACCAAATATAGTAGATGCCAATATTTTTTCAGGCACGTTTTTGCGTATTCTCTTTCCAGCATTCTCCCTAATTTTCAGGCTTCCTGCTGGAAGGAGGATTAATCGGAGCAATTTCTCCTAATCCTTGGGTATTGGCTATATGGTATTGATTTTATTAAGGACTTTGGGTGGAAGCTGGATGCTTGTAAAATGGAGTTCCCTGCTGCAGGTTTCCAATAGAAATGGCTCTTGAGTATATCATTCTCATCACGTGAGACCATGACATCAAGAAATGTAACCTTGTTAGGAGATACAACATAGTAAACGTTTTGTTAAGCCTTTCTAGCCATGATTTTAATAGCTCTTCCGGGCCACCCCAGATCATATCGGTGCCACATAACTATGTGGTCCGTGTACATCGAGAGTCATTCCTCAGACTTCAACATGCATTCCCACTCCCCCAGGTACAGGTTGGCAAACGATGGGGCACAGCATGTCTCCATCGCAACCCACTGCACCTGGAGGTAGTGGGAACCATTGAATGAAAAAAACATTGTAGCCAAGGACAAAGTCCAATGCCTGCACTATAAACCCATTGTAAGCCCGGTCATCTCATCCCCCTTGGGAGAGGACATGCCTGATGGCAGCCAAGCCCAGCTTGTGGTGAATGGAGCTGTACAGGGCCTCATTGTCAATTGTCACCAAAAGAGAAGGTGGGGGCACCTAAAGATTCTCAAGAATTTGTAAAAAGTGGATGGTGTCCTTCACATAGGACGGGAGACTAACCACATGGGGTCTCAGATGCTTGTCGATTAAATGACTGTTCTCAGTCAGAGCCCCATTACCAGAGATAATGGGTCTACCGGACAGCTTTTTTCGATTTTTGTGTACCTTGGGAAGGGAATCGAAAGTGGGAATTTTCGGAAACTCAATACGTATATTTTTCATAATAATCCCATTCCCAAAGGCAGTGTCAACAAGGTTGTAAAATTGCTTGGTAAATTTGTCAATTAGTTTAGGAGTGATTGGTCGATACCAGTCAGGGTGGTCTAGGATTTTGTTTGCACATAGACACATAATGCTCATTATCTATAACCACAATGTTACCCCCCTTATTGAAGGGTTTAATGGTTAAGGAAAAATTGTTGGCCAAGTCCTGCAAAGCTGGTTACTCCTCCCAAGTCAAATTATTTTTGTGTTTCGATTGAATGAGTAGCCTCTCAATATCTCTGGATACCAGTTTGAGGAAACCTGCTACACTGGGATTGGTACTAGGTGGAGGTAAGCAGTCCGTTTTTTGATTGAGGATTTGAGAGGCATGGGTTTCTCAGTGGGAAAACAGAGGGAAGGTGTTGGACTGGGGGGGAGAGAGAACATGGAGATGGATTACACTGTATTTACTATGGCTAAAAAGTCTTATAGGGCGTACACACGGTCGGACTTTGTTCGGACATTCCGACAACAAAATCCTAGGATTTTTTCAGACGGATGTTGGCTCAAACTTGTCTTGCATACACACGGTCACACAAAGTTGTCGGAAAATCCGGACGTTCTGAACGCGGTGACGTAAAACACGTACGTCGGGACTATAAACGGGGCAGTGGCCAATAGCTTTCATCTCTTTATTTACTCTGAGCATGCGTGGCACTTTGTCCGTCGGATTTGTGTACACACGATCGGAATTTTCGACAACGAATTTTGTTGTCGGAAAATTTTATCTCCTGCTCTCCAACTTTGTGTCGGAAAATCCAATGGAAAATGTCCGATGGAGCCCACACACGGTCGGAATTTCTGACAACACGCTCCGATCGGACATTTTCCATCGGAAAATCTGACCGTGTGTACGGGGCATTAGATGTAAGGGGAAGAGAGGGGGGCTAGGCTTGTCTTTTACTCATGTCCTGGACCAAAACCCTCTGGCCTTCCTTGACCTTGAATTATGTCATGATAATGGAGTCATATACACCCAAAACTTTGTGAAACCCACTGCGGGCACTCCTTTATCTATTTTGATAGTTCTCAAAATCCCTTGGTGGGTGAGTAATATCCCACGTAGTCAGTTTTGCCATTTTCGGAAAAACTGTACACAAGATATAGATTATAACAACCATGGCCAACTCCTTACCAATTTTTTTTTTAGATGAGGGTTACTCTTCTTTCCTAGTAGAAAAAGCCTTCCAATGATATCATGACCCAGCCATCTGCCCCCACCCCCCAAAAGTAAACCTTCCGAAGTAATACTACCTATTCTGTTTATTACTCTATTCCACACCAAACATACGAAAATGGAAAGGATTTTATCCACCCATTGGTCAATATTGCTTGAAGACCCTCATTTACAGACTTCCTTGATTACCAAACCAAAAGTGGCGTAAAGGAAAGCCAGAAATATTAAGAGTAAAATCGCTCCCAGTAAAATCAAGCATATTTCACCCACCTCTCCCACTCTGACTCTTATTCAACTGGTAGGGATGTAGCAGTGCAGAAAACTCCTATGCTTGATTTGCCAGTTTGTTCAGCATGGCCAAAAAAACCTTTTCTGTTAAGGGGAAAACACATACCCTTAAAGAATTTTATAATTGTTCTACCAACTACGTAGTGTACTGCTTAACCTGTCCATGTGGGTTATTTTACATCGGGAGAACCATCAGAGCCCTTAGAGCACGCTTTGGTGAACAGAGGTGGTTCATCGAGAGAAGCCATGATCAACATAATGTCCCTAAGCACTTCTTAGTACATCACAATAGATCCACGCTTGGTTTCAGGGCTTGGGTCATCAAAATCTATCTCCAAATCGCTTCTTGTGGCCAAACGATATAAAGCCTGTGCCAACAGGAGACTTTTTGGATTTATTCATTGGGTACTCTGGCTCCAGGGGGGTGAACCCTTACATCTAAGACTTTTTAGCCATAGTAAATACAGTGTAATCCAGCTCCATGTTCTCTGCCCCCAACCCCCCCCCCCCCCCTCCAACATCTTCCAGCAGTTTTTTTTTTACCTATCTCCCTTACCTTTTTCATTGAGACCTAACAGTGTAGTTTATTGAATTTATGCCCTGGTTGGATATTGACATGTCCTGCCACATATATAACCTCCCTTACCTGCTTTATTATTTTTTCCCATCTGTCTTTTTTGCCTTCAGTTGTTTCCAATGAAAAGGGTGGGTGGTTAGTTTGTCGTATTATATATCTTATATTTTATATTATCCCCTTTAACGCTCTTATATTGTTTTATACTTACAGTTATACATCATTGTTCTTATTATAATTCCATGTAGAATATTGTTGTGTAGAGGTGCTGATGACACTTGCTGTCCCACAGCCGGCCCATTCACATAAATAGCACTACATACACATTCCAACTTAGGCCTGTAGAAGGAGCTGAAGCTCAGAGTGCGTAGCCTTCCTTCCTGTCTGATCTGTACAGTTTTCCAGGATGTCTCCCCGCTTCCGGTGACGTCACTTCCGTGTAGTCCACGCTGGTTCCGTCAGACCTGATGGCCACAGGACATGCAGCAGACCCCCTACCATCTCAATAGTCTGTGGATGCATGTGCCAGATGCTGGGAGAGACCCGCTTGACACTATTTAAAGATGAGCCCTATTTTAATTTTCATCCTGTGAGTGCTTCTTGTATCCTGCAATTAAATTGTTTCTGGTAATACTACACTCAGGTGGCGCTTCCTGTGTTTCTCTTTAATGTAGTGCCATCTGAAGATCACAGGCATTCAGTATTGCGTTTTTAACTTTTCACTTGCGCACAGTGATTTCTCCAGATTCTCTGAATCTTTTGATGTATGATGTAGCCTTATATTTAAAGTTTTCAATTTTACATTGAGGAACATTATTCTGAAGATGTTTGACAATTTTAGGGTGCATCTTTTCACAGCTGGTAAACCTCTGCCCATCTTTACATCTGAGACACTCTGACTCTTTAAGATGCTCTTTTTATACCCAATTATGTCACTGACCTGTTGCCAATTACCCTAATTAGTTTCAAAATGTTCTTCTAGCTCTTCCTTGTTCATAGCACTTTCTTTCCCAGCTTTTGTTGCGCTGTCCCAACTTTGTTAAGATGTGTTGTTGCCATCAGTTTAAAAATGACCTTATTTTTCTCAGTTTAAAGATTTGATAGGTTTTATATTTTTTATTGTGAATAAAATGAGATTAGCAAATAAATGCATTCTGTTTATATGTAGATTCTACAGAGCATTACAACATTTTTTAAATTGGGGTTGTTTATAAGCCATGTTACATTCATGGGCAAGCCACAGAGATAGATGACATCATCTTATTAAAAAGCTGTCCCAACATAATTTAAAGGGTAACTCCACTTTCGTGGGAAAAAAAACAAAGAAACAAAAATACAGCATATACAATTGCGACTCAAGTCCTATTGTAATTGAATGGTATTAAAATGTAATAAAAAAAATCTTTCCTTTTCAATCTGCAGTGCTGTAATTTTCTGTAAAATCCAATATGGGTACTTGGAGGCTTTCTGTACAGAATGCCTCCCAGAAAGATAATTTCCCGCTTGTGTGATTGGCTTACTGATTTTCCCAGAAGTCTCCACTAAGATACAAATCAGATTTTGAGCATCCCTTGCAACAAAAATGTATTTTTTGGTGTGATACTCCCAAAGGAAAATTACGTCTAAAGGGATGCTGACCCTGCAACTTTCCTCAGAGCCTTGCAGGTGCAGCAGCTGATTGATACTTATAAAACCACGCCCATACAGATTTACTTGCACATGGACACAGACAAACAGCAATTTCTTTAGAATAACAAAAGGTAGGAATCTGCAACAAAGTTTGTTAAAATCCCTGCAATGTACACAAATCACCCAAAGGGGAATGTTTTTTTTTCTCAAAAAAGTGGCGTTACTCTTTAACTAAAAAAGGCAAAACTTTTTTTTTAGTTTTGGATAGAGTGAAGCGAGATTAGAACACCTATTAGGTTTTTATTTGTTTGTCCTCCCTTAGGAAGATTCCCCCTCTCTATTTGTCCTGTTTACCATTATCAGTGAAAGTAAAAGAAAATCACAAATTTTGGGTTGTCCCCGGAAAAGTTATAGAGGAGACACCTTCCAAAGGGGACCCTAGTTCTAGTAACCTGGGAGGTCCCAAGGGATTCCCTTGATTTGCAGGGATTTCCTCTCGCTTCCTGTTTTGGCTATTAGGAAGTGAAATCTCCCCAATGGGACACAGGCAAAAAAAACTGACAGGGGTTATAACTTTCCCTCACTTTATCCAAAATGGAAAAAAAATAGTTTTGCCTATAGTTCTACTTTAAAAAAGAAACAGTCAGTTTGCTTATTCAAGCATCTGAATATTCTGTCTTAAACTGAGCTTAAATTGATTAGTTATGAAGGATTTATATATTAGAAATGGTTATGCACATATAAAAAGACAGAAACTCTGTGAGATAGAGACTTCGGCTGATTTCTAACACCTGATTAAGCTTAGACAAAGTATGTAAGCTAAATAAGGCTGAATATTAGAATGCTTGCATAATTCTAATTGTAACTATCTTGGTTTGAACTTTTTCAAATTTATATTACGAAGAATGGCATTTTTTAGCTGTGGAACTGCCTTGTGTGGATTTATTTTTATTTTTCCCAGAGAGGTGAATTTTGTTTATAGTGGACCAGAATGGTTTGTGTTCCTTGCTCTAGACCAAAATTTCTGGAGTTTGAGAGGTTCAGCTTAAGGGACATGGAAAAAATACTCAGTAACTATACCTCACATCTTGTATGCCTACAATACTTCATTTGAAATGTAGTATTTATATTTCACATGCTGTCCAATTCTTGTCAATCTATATGTGTAACACCCAGAATATGCATATGGGAGCTTTAGTTTTTTCAGCTGCAGCATTTAATTAAAATTGTGTCCAGCAGATTGAAACACTGAAGTACTAAGGATAGAACTGAGGTGTGTCTACAAGCCATTCAACTTTACATAACACTGTGAGGTATAAGCACTGACCTATTTCCTTACTTTGGTTAATCATTATGAATTATTTTCTGGCTCGTGAAATCATTTTATTGTTTTTTTTCTATCCAACTTATGCTCTGTCATACAAAGAAGAAAAGTAAGTCCAGCAAATGCCATATGCTTGAGGTATTACTGAGCAGCTGCCGATTTGGCTTGATGGTGCTAAGGAAGTCCCTTGCAATGCATGCGGTAACTGCCTTTCATCAGTGCACCTCTATTAGGAGGTTATAATTATTTTTCCTAACACTGAAATCTAGAAACACTGCACTTCTGTTTTCAAATCATCAGTTAAAGACTGAAATCGGATAAAAGCCTCTTAGAAGCTGGACTTTTGCATCATAAGTGATTTTTAGCATGTTTAAAGATTTGCTTGTAAAAGATTTATTCTACAGTAATGTATAAGATTTCTAAAAAATGCAACAATGATTCTCTTAAATAAACCAAAAATAAATCCAAGTTAAGACTGAATGTTTTTATCATTTCTGACTCTTTAAAGCTTTTAGATCTCTACCTCTCCCCCAAGCTGACTCGCTACATAATACCCTCTCCCCACTACCCGTTTCCAGGCCAGGGGTCTGAACATTTTAGGCTAAGTGGCAATACAACAAGGAAAGGAAGGATGTCCATCAGCTGGTAAACCCCCTGTCTATGTACCACTGTATACTTGAAATCCTAGAGGTTCAGAAGCCACCTGGTGATTCATGAGATCTTGTTCCTAATCTGTGCCATCCAGGTAAGGGGTCAGCTTAAAGGGTCAGTCGAACTAGTAGTACCAGATGCCCACTTTTTCGTGAGACACTCACTTTGCACAATTGAATGGTTTTTTTGGCTGTAGGGAATCTCTGGATCAAGTATATGATAGGGTGCTCTAGCTGGGACACGACTGCACCCAGGCCCAGTTTTTAAGCCTCTATTTTGTACTAGGAACCTTTTCTGAAAATCAGAAGCTATGAGGACTGATTTCTTGCACAAAGCCTGCTTCAAATGATAAAAGGGTAGGCTTTTCTGAAGGAAAGAAGGGAAAGGGGAGACACAATAATTAATTACATCAAGGGGGGTGACTAGGGTTCAGGAAGGCAGTTTTCCCAATATGAAACCAAAATCCAGAACATGGGACATGACCTCAAACTAACTGGAGGAAAGTTCCAAACGAATTTTAGAAAGTATTATTTTAGTGTAGTTGATGCTTGGAATAAACATCCAGCAGAGGTAGTGAGGCAGTCAACAGTAAATGGCTTCAAACATAGATCTATACTAAGACAAAAAAGTTAACAAAAATAAATAAATAACGGGCAGACTCAATGGACTATTCGGTCTTTTTTTTGCTATCACTTTTCTATGTTTTCCTTTTTGTGAAGTCTTTTAAAAGGGTTCCCAAGCTGGCAAAGTTGGGATAAATAACATCCCACAATGTATAGAGAAGAGCATACCTGCTTTTTTGTGAGGGGGTTGGGTCATTTTGCGATGGCTTTCACTTTGTTCAGCTTGGGTTTGATGATGCATCTGCCTACCGTGTACACCAAGTAGCAGGCCTCCCAACCTTCCATTAAGGCATCCAAACCTATCTGGACCTGTTTTAGATGACTTTCTCTGGCTAAAGATGAAATTGTCATCATAATAGACCAAACATAGGAACAGACTCTCCCCCCATCACCTGAAGCACCGCATGTCCTGGCTACATAGCCGTTTAAGAGTTCCATAGTGACTCTGAACCAAATTATTTCAAGTGGAACTTTTTCATGCAACCTTACTTACCTGCCTACCGCTTTGCTACAACTTCATTCCACTCTTTGCTACTCTGCATGTCTGCTGGATTGAACAGACTGCACAGATCTTTGGAATAACCTCCCTACTTCCCATGAGACCATGATTCAGCATGGGAGCCGTGTATGATTAGGCACTCACAGAGGAATCAGCTACTTAACACACGGCTCTGCTGCTTCACTTTCACACAGCCAGCAGATACCTGATCCTGGAAAGGGAGGTTTTCAATCTATATGAGCGGAATTGGAGGAAGAGGGACAGTGAGTATTCATAAGATATTCCAGACCGATCATATCGGCAGCTGCATCAAGGGTACCCGAAGTGCTGGGATCCAGCTTCTGCACTGGCCGGATCGGATGTAATTAACTGTGGATATGCTAGATGTATAACATCAGTTGTATCTTTGAGCTAAAAGCTCCTCACTGACTATGAGCTAAAGTGCTACATTGTTGAATTAGAGTATAATCAACCAAGAGTGTGGACATAACATCTTTATCTACAGTGAATGGCCACATGAGCTCGAACTCACAGCTCTGATATAGGGCATACAAAGATTCATGGTTACCCACTGAGTTGGGATAAGGACAGATTCTGTAATTTTGTGGTTTAGTGATTTACCCCTTGCCGACCAGCCGCCACAGTTTTACTGCGGCATAATGGCATGGCTGGGCGAAGCTCCGTCATCTTACGTTGCTTCGCCCTGTGGCCACTAGGGGCGCGCGCCCGCTGCTCGCCCCCCTAGCGGGTGCAAGTGCACCTCCGGGCTCCCGCGATCCCTGCTGTCACACTGACAACCGGGATATGTGTGTGTTAACACAGTTTCCGGTTCTCTGAGAGAAAAGACAGATCGTCTGCTCATACAGAGTATGAACAGCGATTTGTCATCTCCCCTACACAGTCCCCACTTCAGTTAGAACACACACTAGGGAACACAACCCCTTGATCGCCCCCTAGTGTTATCCCCTTCCCTGCCAGTGACATTTTTACAGTAATCAATGCATTTTATAGCACTAATCGCTGTATAAATGCCAATGGTCCCAAAAATGTATCAAAAGTGTCAGATGTGTACACCGCAATGTCGCAGTCATGATAAAAAACGCAGATCAACGCCATTACTAGTAAAAATAATAAAAATGCCATAAAACTATTCCCTATATTGTAGATGCTATAACTTTTGCGCAAACCAATCAATAATACGCTTGTTGCGATTTTTTTTTTTACCAAAAATATGTAGAAGAATACATATCGGCCTAAACTGAGGAAAAAAAATAAATTTTTTATATATATATTTTTGGGGGATATTTATTATAGCAAAAAGTAAAAAATATTGCGTTTTTTTTTTTTTTTTTCAAAATTGTCGCACTTTTTTTGTTTATAGCGCAAAAAATAAAAACTGCAGAGGTGGTCAAATACCACCCTAATGCCCCGTACACACGGTCGGACTTTGTTCGGACATTCCGACAACAAAATCCTAGGATTTTTTCCGATGGATGTTGGCTCAAACTTGTCTTGCATACACACGGTCACACAAAGTTGTCGGAAAATCCGATCGTTCTGAACGCGGTGACGTAAAACACGTACGTCGGGACTATAAACGGGGCAGTGGCCAATAGCTTTCATCTCTATTTATTCTGAGCATGCGTGGCACTTTGTCCGTCGGATTTGTGTACACACGATCGGAATTTCCGACAACGGATTTTGTTGTCGGAAAATTTTATATCCTGCTCTCAAACTTTGTGTGTCGGAAAATCCGATGGAAAATGTGTGATGGAGCCTACACACGGTCGGAATTTCCGACAAGGTCCTATCACATATTTTCCGTCGGAAAATCCAACCATGTGTACCGGGCATAAGAACGCTCTATTTGTGGGAAAAAAAAGGACGTCAATTTTGTTTGGGTGCAACGTCGCACGACCGTGCAATTGTCAGTTAAAGCGACGCAGTGCTGAATCGCAAAAAGTGCTCTGTTCAGGAAGGGGGTAAAATCTGAATCTGAAGCGGGTAAAGCAACTTTTCAGGGAATTCCATTGCTGGAGTGCTTATTACATTCGCCCATTGTGGCTATAAGGTGTAAAGGCCCCCCGCATAGATTCACAGGAGGTCACATGGACTGGTATCTAATTTGGATAGAATTCGATAGAACACCTTTTGTATATATTAGAGCAGAGACTGCGAGCCAGGCCTTCTAGTCCACATCAGTGCCTGACCTCAAAAACGTGCTTCTGGAACAATGGTCAAACATTCCTATAGACACACTCCTAAACCTTGTGGAAAGCCTTCCCAGAAGAGTTGAAGCTGTTATAGCTGCAAGAGGCAGACCCTACGGACTAAGACTGGATGCCATTAAAGTTCATGTGTGTGTAAAGGGCAGGTGTCACAATACTTTTGGTAAGTGTATCTATGGTTGTCTAATGCTGCACCTGTTACAGGAAAACTGAACAAAGGGGGGAGCACTGTTGAATAGAAACACATTCACAAAATTTGTTTTAATTTTTATTTCACAAAATTAGTTTTAGAATATTCCATTTTTTTATGCAAAAGCTTTCACTTGGCAATTTTCAGTAGTCGGATGCACAATAAGTAATATTCATTATTAAAAGTCATTTTGCGTTTCTCTAAAAATCCTGACTTCAGTTGAAATCACGCGAGGTATAATCAATCAACACAAAATGGGAAGGTAAATAGTTTTACTGTGTTGAATTTATGAAGGAAAAAAAAAAGGCATGGGAATTATTGATCCTTCTTGATCATTCTTCATAACTTTCTATAGCTCATGATTGTCTTGATCAGCTGTGGGGACTTTATCAGAGTCTGCATTTTGAATCAGCTGATAATAAAACTGGACAACTTTTTTAAGGTTCTCCACTGAAATCCGCTCATTCAGTCCATGAATCCTAAAAGAGGGCAAAGAAAATAGTTATGTTACATAGCAGTACAACTATAACTGTTGAAGAAAATGAGAAAATCCAGACAGCCGCACTCTAGGAAGATGTATTTCAAAAGTTGTTTATTGTAATAAATTCTTGAGTATACAGCATACAAAGCTATGAGTAAGCGCGAAACGCGTTAGCTGATTGCCTGTACTTTCTACCACAGTGCTTTGTATGCTGTATGCTCAAGAATTTATTACAATAAACAACTTTTGAAATACATTTTCCTGGAGTGCGGCTGTCCGGATTTTCTCATTTTCTTCAGCATGACTCAGCATTAGCCAGCACCTGGGGCTCTTTATCCTGGGAGACAACTTAGTTGATACCTGGAAGTGAATCTTTGCCTGTGCGGTGAGAATTTTTCTACAACTATAACTGTTGCTAAACATATTGTCTCATAAATTAGTCCTCCTAAAGCTAGCCATTGATGAATATGTATTTTGAGGTATGTTATGTTGGCATCATGCAGCCCTAGGAACACCAGAAATATGATACCCCTTTGTACCTTGTGTCATGTGATTATTTTAGTAAAACTTGGTGCTAGAATGCACTATTAAAATAGAACCACTTCTACCTAAACTGCTCTCGGCCAAAATAATTTCGACACCCTGGTCTGACCATGACCTAATCTTAGTGACGCTTTCTAATATAACTGCTATATTAGCTAAACACCAATGTGGATTGAACCAGTCTTTGCTGGGTAATGAGTCTTATGCCGCGTACACACGAGCGGACTTCCCGGCATACTTGGTCCGGCGGACCAGAGTCCGCCGCACAATCCGATCGTGTGTAGGCTCCCGCAGACTTTTTTTTTCCCAAAAGTCCGCCGGACCTAGAAATGAAGCATGTTTCAAATCTTTCCGTCGTAAGTCCGCCGGACTCGGTTCCTGATGGAAAGCCTGTTCGTCTGTATGCTGGTCCGACGGACCAGATACGACGCAAGGGCAGGGTATTGCATCTTGCGCTCGCTGCAATAGGAAAAACATAGGGGCATACCAGGCTGGGACTGTGACGTTTTAGGGGGGCGTGGTCATCACCCGTTGACCACGCCCCCTAAAACATCACAGTCCCAGCATGCCCAGGGACTGTGGTGGCATAAGGGGGCGGGGTCTCCGCCTATATAAGTTACATAGTTAGTCAGGTTGAAAAAAGACACAAGTCCATCCAGTCCAACCATAAAAAAAAACAAAAAACAAAAAAAAAAAAAAAAAACGTACAATCCAATATACCCAATACTATACCCACAGTTGATCCAGAGGAAGGCAAAAAACCCCAGCAGAGCATGCTCCAATTTGGGATCAGGAAGGAATTTTTTCCCCTGCTGTAGCAGAGAGGCAATCGGATTTTCCCTGGATCAACTTTACCTATAAATGTCAGTACCCAGTTATATTATGTACATTTAGGAAAGTATCCAGGCCTTTCTTAAAGCAATCTACTGAGCTGGCCAGAACCACCTCTGGAGGGAGTCTATTCCACATTTTCACAGCTCTTACTGTGAAGAAACCTTTCCGTATTTGGAGATGAAATCTCTTTTCCTCCAGTCGTAAAGAGTGCCCCCTTGTCCTCTGTGTTGACCGTAAAGTGAATAACTCAACACCAAGTTCACTATATGGACCCCTTATATATTTGAACATGTTGATCATATCCCCCCTTATTCTCCTCTTCTCAAGAGTGAACAAATTCAGTTCCTCTAATCTTTCCTCATAGCTGAGCTCCCCCATGCCTCTTATCAGTTTGGTTGCCCTTCTCTGCACTTTCTCCAGTTCCCCGATATCCTTTTTGAGAACTGGTGTCCAAAACTGAACTCTATATTCCAGATGAGGTCTTACTAATGATTTGAACAGGGGCAAAATGATATCTCTCTCTCTGGAGTCCATACCTCTCTTAATACAAGAAAGAACTTTGCTCGCTTTGGAAACCGCAGCTTGGCATTGCATGCTATTATTGAGCTTATGATCTACCAAAACCCCCAGATCCTTCTCCACTACAGATTCCCCCAGTTGTACTCCCCCTAGCATGTATGATGCATGCATATTCTTAGCCCCCAAGTCACATCGGAGAGCATTCCAGCCGGAGAGACCGTTGTGTCAACATCAGAAGAAGAGAAGAGGGAAGAAGCTGAGAAGTCCGGGCCCCTGTAGCAAAAGAGTGGCATGAAGATAGCGGAGGAGCCGGCAGAAGAACTGGAACACTAGGAGCAGAGGTCGAATACCGGGAGAAGAGGCCAGAGAAAGCGGAGAAGAGCCAACCGGACGCCAGTAGAAGAGGAACCGGAGGGACCCCCGAAGTCGGAAGAAGACCCCCGAAGCCAGAAGAAGACCCCCCGGAGCTGTCTAATTACTTTTAAAACCTGTGTAGTGTGTTTTTTTATTGACACTTTTTCCCTAGGTAAACGGGTAGGGGTACCATGTACCCCATACTTATTCACATAGGATGGGGGGGCCGGGATCTAGGGGCCCTCTTATTATAGGGGGCTCCCGGATTCCGATAAGCCCCCCGCCCACAGACACCAACAACCAACAGCCAGGGTTGTCGGGAAGAGGCCCTTGTCCTCATCCATGAGGGCACCCCCTTCCCCCAAAGCACCCACCCCCCCATGTTTAGGGCATGCGGTCTGGTACGGTTCAGGAGGGGGGGCGCTCGCTCATCCCCATCCCTGACCGGCCAGGCTGCGTGCTCGTATCGGGGTCTGGTATAGACTTTAGGGGGGGGACCCCACGCCGTTTTGTTCGGCGTAGGGGGTTCCCCTTAAAATCCATACCAGACCTAAGGGCCTGGTATGCCCTGCGACGGGGCTCGCAAGGTGTCAATGACTTTTCTAGTCCTGTCGTACCCGAGTCACGTTCAAAATGAACGGACTTGTCCGTGTGTGGGCAAGTCCGTTCATTCTGAAAGTCCGTCGGGAAGACGGGCGGTCCTAGCCTGCTGGAAAGTCCGGTCGTGTGTAGGCAAGTCCGTCCGTTCAGAAAGTCTGGCGGTAGTCCGCCAGGAAGAACGTCGGACCTAGTTTCACAGAAAGTCCGGTCCTGTGTACGCGGCGTTACTGTTTAGATGTGGTCACCCATCTGAAAACTTATTTTGACACCAATAAAGTAGAGGATACCACCATGGCCATAAATTTGGCAGTGCATAAAGCTTCATTGAAATGTTTCCTGATTCAGCTATCGTCTAGGCTTAAAAATTTTTTTAAAAAAAGGAAGGAATTGACTTCCTCTAAAACTAGGGAATACGAAGATCTGGTTGCCCAACATAAACGTTCTCCACACACTGCTCTACTCGTTAACCACTTCCCGTCCACCGGCCGCAGTTATACTGCAGCAAGGTGGCTGGATAGCGAGAATCACTGTAGGTGTACGTTGCTCTGTGCATGTGATATAGCGGGCGCGTGGATCCGCGATCACGGTATACAGAGGCAGAACGGGGATCTGCTTATGTAAACAAGGCAGATCTCCGTTCTGATAGGGGACATGATGGAGATCTGCTGTTCCTAGTCATCGGGAACAGTGATCTCTATGGTGTTTCAGGCAGCCCATCCCCCACACAGTCAGAACACACCCAGGGAACACAGTGAACCCCTTGATCGCCTCCTAGTGTTGACCCCTTCCCTGCCAGTGTCATTTATACATTGATCAGTGCATTTTTATAGCACTGATCAATGTAATAATGCCACTGGTCCCCAAAGAGTGTCATTTGGGGTCAGATTTGTCCGCTGCAATGTCGCAGTCCCGCTAAAAATCGCAGATCGCTGCCACTAAAAACAATTTAAAAAAAAACATAAAAGTCCCTAAATCTATCCCATAGTTTGTAGATGTGATAACTTTTGTGCAAACCAATCAAAATACGCCTAGTGCATTTTTTTTTTTTTTTTTTAACAAAAATATGTAGAAGAATATATATCAGCCTAAGCTGATGAATACATTTTTTTTATATATATATTTTTTGGATACGTATTATAGTTTTAGTTTTTATAGTTTTATAAAGTAAAAAAATGTTTTTATTTTTTTTCAAAATGGTCACTTTTGTTTTGTTTATAGCGCAAAAAATAAAAACTGCAGAGGTGATCAAATACCACTGAAAATAAGCTCTATGTGTGGGAAAAAAAGGCCATCAATTTTGTTTGGGTACAGGGCGTATAGTAAAAAATGGCCTGGTCATAAGATGGGTGAATCCATCTGGGGCTGAAGTGGTTAAGCTTGTATAGGTTTGTATGGAACGCAGAGAAACAACTACACTGTATGAACCATAAGTTCTTTACGTGGCGGGATAGGCCTAAATCCATACTAGCACATAAACATCTTTACCTTTTCCCCTTTCAAGGAAGCCCATAAAGATCTTATAAGTATTAACTGTGATTTGAAAATTCCTACTAAACTTTTAGAGCTGCGGATGACGGAGGCACGTAAACTGACCATGGTAATCGGGGTTCAGCAGCCATGATTACCATGGTCGGCACACAGAGGGGGACAAAGGAACTGGCAGGTTCAGACAGTTTTTTTTTAAATCTTAGAAAGGGGCATATTAGACAGCACAAGTGCTGTGCTGTTTAATCAGTTATAAGGTAACAGGATCTCTCTCTTTTTTGGGGTTACAAACCCTTTAATGGGAGCAGGACCTGAATTTTACTTGGGAACTGCCTTAATGTGGTGTTGATAGATATCTTAGACAAAGCATAGGCCACACACACACACCCCTGGTCAGTTGGTCCTACCTGTATCTGTGCTGCTAGCAGGCAAAGGGCCATGTATGCCACGTAGCACAAAGCGAGACCCCCTCAGTGTGGACCTGTGAGAGGAGCGCAGCCGGAGACCTGAAGGAGAGCGGGAGAGAAGCCGAGCTGCCGGAGAAGGAGCGTAGGTTGCAGAGCCGAGAGAGGCTCGGCCGCTGTCGGAATAATTCGGAGGGGCTCGATTCGTACCAGAAGTCGGTCCGGAGTCTTCTGACATGCCAGGTAGAAAAGGCAACGTGGAGCGATGGGTTGCCCCAAAGGAGGAGAAAAAGGAGTTTGGGACTGGCAGGAGAGAGGGGATGATGAAAGGTGGAATATATGCAAAGTATCTAAAGTGTAAAGGTTAAAAGCTCTGCAGTAACAAAAACTCACAGTAAGATCCCTGCTTATTTGAGTCAACATTTCATTTTATCCACCAAGCTAGTCACCTCTTTATTATTGTTCCACAGATCATATAATGAATGAGGGAAGAGACTTGCATCTGTCATATAATCGCCTGACTCATGAACGTGTGGTTGCACTTTGATCGGTAGGGGGGATATCGACCCTGATATTTTTGAACAGGGAATATGACCTGTACTCTTTGCATAGCCTCTTTCCTGGTGAAATACAGGCCCATATGCTCCTGTCAGCTGAAGACGGGGGTAACGCTGGCCAAAATTGTATCTGATTTGTAAACACTTTTGAATGTGAACATTGAACTATAACTTGACAGCTGTAGAAGATTCTAAAAGTTCATGACCGGAGTTATTGGGATGGTAAATCCTTATGCCGCGTACACACGGTCGGACTTTTCGACCAGACTGGTCCGACGGACGCCGATGGACCAAAGCCGGCGGACAATCCGATTGTGTGTGGGCTTCACCGGACCTTCAGCAGACTTTTCCAGTCGCAAATCTGACGGACTTTAGATTTGGAACATGCTTCAAATCTTTACGTCGTAACTCCGCTGGACCCAGAAATCCGCTCGTCTGTATGCTAGTCCGACGGACAAAAACCCACGCTAGGGCAGCTATTGGCTACTGGCTATCAACTTCCTTATTTTAGTCCGGTCGTACGTCATCACGTACGAATCCGTCTGACTTTTGTGTGATCGTATGTAGTTAAGTCCGTTCGTTAGAAAGTCCGACGCAAGTCTGCCAAAAGTCCGTCGAAAGTCTGTCGGACGGGCTGTCGGACTTTTTGTAGCCGAAAAGTCCGACCGCGTTTACGCGGCATTAAGTTTACAGGGACGGGCCTTTATATATTCCATCAGTGAAGGTTAGACCGGATATTTTCAATCTGTGAACACTACTTTGTATACTCTTGCCCATCGGGTGTCAGCTAAGGTAATTTGGATCTAAGGGCCAATTCCCCAAGTCAACAAACACTAGGACATATGTGTTGTGTTTTGTTTTTTGGAACGGAGACTTGGATATAATTGAGCCCCAGCATTTCAGAAGCTGGTTGTCTCGTGTAGTAGGATTGTTTCTCTGACTTTAGTTAGAGGATCTAAAACACATAACCTAAGAAGATAATGAGAAACCAGTGAAAGGGGAGGGGGTAAATCCCCCTAAAGCAAGTTTTAGTCCTGGTACAATAAAAAAATACATGACACAATAGGGGAGTCAAGACAGCCCTGGGAAACAGTTAGGGACAAGGAGCAAGTACCTGGGCAGAGTTTAAAAAAATGGGCAGAATAGGCAATCCCTGGGATTAGGTAGCTCAAATTTCTCAAAAGAAGAGCATCAGACAGATAGTGACCTCGAAAGGAGGAATAAAGAAGATCAAAGAGGAAAAAAATCAACTTCCAACTTAATCTGAAATGGTGGATATGTTCTCAAAACTGGAACAGTCCCTAAAGGGGATATGGAAACTTTACATGGGGACTTGGGCCTGATTTTAAAACGGGTTGAAGACACAGAAGAAAAACTGGATACTCATGCAGTAGAAATAAAAAAACTTAAGGAACAAAGAAAAAATTACAAATGGAGCAGAGGAACATGTTGTATAGGTTGGAAGACCAGGAAAACCGAAATAGAAGGAAGGAAAAAGAATTTGCGGACTGCCGGAAACGCAGGAAAAGTATTTACAAAATATATTGAACAAAGTATTTTACCCACTGATTGGAAGATCAATAACCGAAACATTAAAGATCGAAAGAGTACACAGGATTAGAAAACCCATAAATATGGCCAGGGAAACTCCAAGAGATTTCACAACTACAAAAGATAAAGAACAGATCTGGGAGAAACTGAGAACAGTTCACCCCATAAAATACGAAGAAGCCATCCTTCAGATATTTGCAGATCTATCATCTGAAACTCTGTCAAGAAAAAGACAACTGAAGCCCCTACTGGAACAAATGGGAGTACATAATATCCAATATTTCTGGGGTTTACCGGCCAGTCTGATAGGACGGAAAGAGGGTCGTTCAGCAAGATTAAAATTCCCAAAGTATTTTGAAAAATTCTGTAAGAAATTGGACTTGCCTGTACCAGATATACCAGGCTGGTCAGAGCCAAAGAAGAAAACGTCAACAACAAAAAAAAAACTTAGACAAAGATGAAGAGAAAAACTGACTAACAAGGAGGGGGTGAGGGGATAGAAATGAGCAATAGATAGGGGATGGGACTTGGGAAGCGGAGCCGGCTTAAGGACACTTGCTTGGGAAGAAGTGTCTGTATTGGTTGGGGTACAAGGACAGAGCATAACCTCAAGGGGAGATAGTCAAAGGGCAGATAGGAACAAGATGGGGAAACCCGCCTTCGACATGAAGGCCATAGGTGGGCCAAAATACCCCAACAAAAGGGAGAAAGAATTAGGGAGGGGAAGTAGAAGGGAGGGGAATGGGTTAGGAGGAAGGGAGGGAGAGGGACGATTGAAGGAAGAGAAAGGGAATCTCTCAGGACATAATAGAGGAATCCCGTTGTAGATTTTGAGCCTTCTCTTTGTTTTCTCTACGCCTACAAACCCTTTTACTTCCCATATATATGTCTAACCGATTGAAGTCACTGGTGAAGGCGAACATAGAATGTAGGAGGAGGGGAAGGGAGTATGGAGATCAAAGATGACATCAATAAACTTTTTAACATATACTGTTCGTGGGTTAAATACACCTGAAAAGAGATAAAATTTTTAGAGGTTGAACAATGATGCAGGGGTAGTGTTTCTTCAGGAGACACATATCTCCCATGAAACACATGTAAAGCTGTATTCGAAAGATTATCCAACATGGTAATATGGAAACTCTACAACAAGAAGGGCATGGGGAGTAGCCATTGGGCTGGCCAGAGGGGTACGGTTTTCCCTGGAGGAAAGGATGGTGGACCCTGAAGGTCGGTACCTATTCCTAAAGGGAAGACCGTGTGAAATGTATTGTACTTTGGCAAACATCTATTGTCCCAATAAGAACCCAACAAATTACTTGAAGGAGGTCATGGGGAAATTAATGGTTTTCAAAAAGGGAAGTGTAATCACGACAGGAGATTTTAATTTTTGTATAGATTCAAGAATAGATAGTACGTCGTCCCGGGTACAGGGGATTAGGAATCCACAGCTGAAGACGATAAAAAAAGAAGCTATATCAATATCAAATGTTGGATGTATGGAGAGTACATCATCCTAAAACACAGGACTATACATTCTACTCCCCTGTGCAGGGGTCGTACTCTAGGATTGACTACATAATGGTTAAACATAAATTATTAGACTTGGTGATTAAGACAACATTGTCGGATCACTCCCCAGTGACTATGAAAATGAAGATACTGGGATCTCAAAATAGGCCAAACTCATGGAGATTGAATGAAGAACTAATACAGCATAAAGAAACAGAAGATAAAATAAGAAAAGAATTAGAACAATATTTTGAAATAAATGATACCAAAGAAATATCGGATGCCACGTTATGGGAGGCCCATAAGGCCTACATTAGAGGCATTCTGATAGCTATAGGAGCCAGGGAAAAAAAGGAAAGGACAAAGAATATGGAAAGATTATTAAAAAAAAATCTATGAATTAGAACAATGGCATAAGAAAATGGAGATGTTGAGGCGCAGCATGCATTGGTAATAAAAAGGGATGAATTAAAAGAACTAATGAAACCGGAGACAAGAAGGATATTAATAGAATAATGAAAAAAAGATATCAGTGGGGAAATAAAACAGAAAAAACATTTACCAAAAATTTAAAAAAAAAGAAAAAAAATCAGCAAATTATATAGAAAAAAATAGTACCGGGGAGATGGTGTACTCGACAATAGAAATAGCAGGAGTGTTCCAAAAATATTATGGGGCATTATACTCAGTAAAACAAAAGGTACAACAGAAATAAAAAGAACAGAAAAGACAAAATAATTTTTAAAATAAGCTAGATTACCCCAAGTATTAGAGAGAAAGTTATCTGCACTAGAAGAACCCATAACAGAAGAAGAGATTAATGCAGCATTAAAAGATTTAGCATCGAAAAAGGCCAGGCCCAGACCGGTTTATGACCTACTATTTTAAAAAGTTCAAAGAAATTTTATCCCCAAAATTATGCTCATATATGAATGGACTTGGAAGAAACTATGAGATGAGAAGAGAAGCATTACTGGCTTCTATTACAATTATCCCAAAGGAAGGAAAGGATGCTACCCTATGCTCAAGCTACAGGCCAATATCCCTTGTAAGATTGGGGTATCAGACTCAAACGGTAGGTGCGTTGTCAGTGAGTACTCCAGTACAAAACTGTATTTTTTAAGGGCCTGGTAGCCCACTTTTATTTAAAAGCACGGAAAAGTTCACAAAGACATCAGTAGCCCACGCAGGGGGTTCCACCATTACTGTATCTTGCACACTCAATACTTTAGCCTCCTGGCTTACATTCTTGCCATACGGCTGATTCAGGCCTTTAGCCTAGGCCTTAGGTCTGCTCCTCAGACCCAAAAGAGTTTCCTAGAGTGAAGCTCTCTCCTAGCTTACTCCTGCTGCTTTCTACTTGCTGCTCTGTCACCTGCAGACATGCCTACCCTGGTTGCCCCCTGCAGCCTCTGACTCCTCTCAGAGGAATGGGAGTCCACCTGACTCCCATGCACAGACTTCCTGTCTGTTGGGTGGAACCCTGTGCCATAGCCAGGTCACAATTAAATAGCCCAGCACACAGCTGTGCAATCAGCGTGCCTCTCCCTCCAAAATCTGGCGTAAACCAGCAATCTTCCAGGTAGCACAGGGTCCTACTGCCACACCCTGTTAAATGTAGATACAAAATGATTTACATAAGTATTAGCTACTAGAATGAAAGGCTTGATGACTGAATGCATGGGGACCAGGTGGGTTCATCCCTGGAAGAGACAATGTAGTGAGAACATTGCTCTTACTGCAGAAAATTAGAGAGGGATGCTCCCCTGGCCTACTTTTGTTGATAGATGCAAAAAAAGCTTTTGACAGGGTGGACTGGGGATTCATGATGAACACTCTGTAAGCCATGGGAATAGGCCCAAAGGATGATTCAATGGATTAAAGTTTTATACAACCATCCTACAGCAACAGTAAAGATTAATGGGGTTTCATCCCTACCTATTGAAATGTTTAACCACTTAAGGACCGCCTCACGCCGATTTACGTCGGCAAGGCGGCACGGGCAGGCAAAATCACGTACATGTACGTGATTTGCCTCCCGCGGGTGGGGGGTCCGATCGGACCCCCCCCCCCGCCGCCCGAGGCGGTCCCGTTTGGTCCCCCGGCGATCGGAGGTGAGGGGGAGGCCATCCGTTCGTGGCCCCCCCCTCGCGATCGCCGCCGGCCAATCAGATCACTTCCTTTGCTGCTGTATGCTAAACAGCAGCAAAGGAAATGATGTCATCTCTCCTCGGCTCAGTATTCCGTTGCAGTGCCGAGGAGAGAAGACTGAACTGTGAGTGCACCAACACTACACAACACAGTAGAACATGCCAGGCACACGAAACACCCCGATCCCCCCCCAATCACCCCCCCCTCCCTGTCACAAACTGACACCAGCAGTTTTATTTTTCTGATTACTGCATTGGTGTCAGTTTGTGACAGTTACAGTGTTGGGACAGTGAATATTACCCCCCTTTAGGTCTAGGATACCCCCCTAACCCCCCCTAATAAAGTTTTAACCCCTTGATATCCCCGTCGCCAGTGTCACTAAGCGATCATTTTTCTGATCGCTGTATTAGTGTCGCTGGTGACGCTAGTTAGTGAGGTAAATATTTAGGTTCGCCGTCAGCGTTTTATAGCGACAGGGACCCCCATATACTATCTAATAAATGTTTTAACCTCTTGATTGCCCCCTAGTTAACCCTTTCACCACTGATCACCGTATAACCGTTACGGGTGACGCTGGTTAGTTCGTTTATTTTTTATAGTGTCAGGGAACCCGCCGTTTATTACCGAATAAAGGTTTAGCCCCCTGATCGCCCGGCGGTGATATGCGTCGCCCCAGGCTCTTTTTTACTGTATTCTATTCTGCAATGTTTTATTGTTATTATGTTTTATCATGTTTGTTTTTCAGGTATGTAATTATTTATACTTTACCGTTTACTGTGCTTTATTGTTAACCATTTTTTTGTCTTCAGGTACGCCATTCACGACTTTGAGTGGTTATACCAGAATGATGCCTGCAGGTTTAGGTATCATCTTGGTATCATTCTTTTCAGCCAGCGGTCGGCTTTCATGTAAAAGCAATCCTAGCTGCTAATTAGCCTCTAGACTGCCTTTACAAGCCGTGGGAGGGAAACATCCAAACATCTCTATGGCCTAAGAAACCGGAAGCTACGAGCATTTTATGACTTAGATTTCGCCAGATGTAAATAGCGCCATTGAGAAATTGGGGAAGCATTTTATCACACCGATCTTGGTGTGGTCAGATGCTTTGAGGGCAGAGGAGAGATCTAGGGTCTAATAGACCCCAATTTTTTCAAAAAAGAGTACCTGTCACTACCTATTGCTATCATAGGGGATATTTACATTCCCCGAGATAACAATAAAAATGATAAAAAAAAAAAATGAAAGGAACAGTTTAAAAATAAGATAAGAAAGCAAAAAAATAATAAAGAAAAAAAAAAAAGCACCCCTGTCACCCCCTGCTCTTGCACTAAGGCGAACGCAAGCGGCGGTCTGTCGTCAAACGTAAACAGCAATTGCACCATGCATGTGAGGTATCACCGCGAAGGCCAGATCGAGTGCAGTAATTTTAGCAGTAGACCTCCTCTGTAAATCTAAAGTGGTAACCTGTAAAGGCTTTTAAAGGCTTTTAAAAATGTATTTATTTTGTTGCCACTGCACGTTTGTGCGCAATTGTAAAGCATGTCATGTTTGGTATCCATGTACTCGGCCTAAGATCATCTTTTTTATTTCATCAAACATTTGGGCACTATAGTGTGTTTTAGTGCATTAAAATTTAAAAAAAGTGTGTTTTTTCCCCAAAAAATGCGTTTGAAAATTCGCTGCGCAAATACTGTGTGAAAAAAAAAAAATGAAACACCCACCATTTTAATCTGCAAAATACTCACTATACCTCTCAGCAAATAGCTTGGGGTGTCTACTTTCCAAAATGGGGTCATTTGGGGGGGTTTTGTGCCACCTGGGCATTCCATGGCCTCCGAAACTGTGATAGGCAGTGAAGAGTGAAATCAAAAATTCACGCCCTTAGAAAGCCTGAAGGCGGTGCTTGGTTTTCGGGGTCCCGTACGCGGCTAGGCTCCCAAAAAGTCTCACACATGTGGTATCGCCATACTCAGGAGAAGCAGCAGAATGTATTTTGGGGTGTAATTTCACATATTCCCATGGCATGTTTGAGCAATATATCATTTAGTGACAACTTTGTGCAAAAAAAAAAAAAAAATTGTCTCTTTCCCGCAACTTGTGTCGCAATATAAAATATTCCATGGACTCGACATGCCTCTCAGCAAATAGCTTGGGGTGTCTACTTTCCAAAATGGGGTCATTTGGGGGGGGTTTGTGCCACCTGGGCATTTTATGGCCTCCGAAACTGTGATAGGCAGTGAAGAGTGAAATCAAAAATTTACACCCTTAGAAATCCTGAAGGCGGTGATTGGTTTTCGGGGTCCCGTATGCGGCTAGGCTCCCAAAAAGTCCCACACATGTGGTATCCCCGTACTCAGGAGAAGCAGCTGAATGTATTTTGGGGTGCAATTCCACATAGGCCCATGGCCTGTGTGAGCAATATATCATTTAGTGACAACTTTTTGTAAATATTTTTTTTTTTTGTCATTATTCAATCACTTGGGACAAAAAAAATAAATATTCAATGGGTTCAACATGCCTCTCAACAATTTCCTTGGGGTGTCTACTTTCCAAAATGGGGTCATTTGGGGGGGTTTTGTACTGCCCTGCCATTTTAGCACCTCAAGAAACGACATAGGCAGTCATAAACTAAAAGCTGTGTAAATTCCAGAAAATGTACCCTAGTTTGTAGACGCTATAACTTTTGCGCAAACCAATAAATATACGCTTATTTACATTTTTTTTACCAAAGACATGTGGCCGAATACATTTTGGCCTAAATGTATGACTAAAATTGAGTTTATTGGATTTTTTTTATAACAAAAAGTAGAAAATATCATTTTTTTTCAAAATTTTCGGTCTTTTTCCGTTTATAGCGCAAAAAATAAAAACTGCAGAGGTGATCAAATACCATCAAAAGAAAGCTCTATTTGTGGGAAGAAAAGGACGCAAATTTCGTTTGGGTACAGCATTGCATGACCGCGCAATTAAAAGTTAAAGCGACGCAGTGCCAAATTGGAAAAAGACCTCTGGTCCTTAGGCAGCATAATGGTCCGGGGCTCAAGTGGTTAATGAAACGAGACAGGGGTGCCCCCTTTCACCCCTATTATTTGTATTGTCGTTAGAGCCCTTCCTAGCAACGATTTAAAATAGTCAAGGCATAGGAAGGGATTAGGATTGGTGATGAGGTACATAAAATAGCGGATTATGCAGATGATGTATTGTTCTACATCTCCAATCCTAGGATAACAGTGCCTAACTTAATGAAGATATTAAAATACTATGGAGAATTATCAAACTTAAAAGTAAATCCCTCTAAATCAGAGATCTTAAATATAAATATGAGTAAACAAGAAGAACAGATCTTACAACAAGAATTCCTATTTACATGGAGGAAAACAGAATTAAAATACTTAGGAATAAAATTAACACCATCCCTAGGAAAAATATACCAAGCAAATTATATCCCACTGCTAAATGAAATAAAAATGGAAATAACCACTTGCTTACTGGGCACTTAAACCCCATTCCTGCCCAGACCAATTTTCAGCTTTCAACGCTCTTACACTTTGAATGACAGTTGCCAACAAAAGTTTTATCATTTTTTCACACAAATAGAGCTTTCTTTTGGTGGTATTTAATCCCCACTGGGATTTTTATTTTTTGCTAAAAAAAAATTAAAAAAGACCGAAAATTTAGAAAAAAAAAAAGTTTCATAGTTTGTCATAAAATTTTGAAAACAGGTAATTTTTCTCCTTGATTGATGTGCGCTGATGAGGCTGCACTGATGGGCTGCACTGATAGGCAGCACTCACAGGTGGCACTGGTGGGCACAGATGAGGCAGCCGCGGCTCTCTGTGTGAGGGACCGATGTACCTCTGACAGAAGCCGGTGATCGGCTTTTTTTTCCCCTCATGCTGAGGGGAAAAAAAAAACTATTACAGATCTTCTGTTTACATCACGTGATCAGCTGATCACGTGGTAAGGGACCGGGATCTTTGACCAGTCGAGTCTCAGACTCGGTGATCACAGAGCACACCGCGTGCCCCACAGGGGGCGCGCAGGCAGCTCATGCAGGGAAGGACGTTATATGACGGCCTCCCGGCAATTAAGGTCCGCGCTGTAGCGATCATTCGACTATAGCGCAGGCGGGAGAAGGTTAAAAGCATAGCAATAGGGTCCCTCTCCTGGATAGGATGAATAAATATTATAAAGATGGTAATATTACTGAAAATTGTGTATAAATTCCAAGTGTTGCTGATCTCCCTACCACAGACATATTTCAAGTTATTAAAAACTATCATTTCAAAGTTCATATGGCAAAACAAGAAACCGAGAATACAATTCTTGGTATTAAATAAGGATAAATTGCAAGGAGGATTATGGTACCAGATAAAAAAAAAAATATTATAATGCAGTTTTATTATCATGAGTGAATAAATTAAAAAAGATGGGTAAAATTGGAGAACACAATTAGTAATGCACGGTTGGGTAAGATTGTATGGATACCGCCACAGTATTGAGCGTTAGATGAGAATGCAATGACACGAAATGTACTTAGAATTTGGGACTTAATTCACAAACAAGGCAAATGGAAGTATAATATTTTTCACCAGGAAAAGGGAAATTATTTGGGGAATGCTTAAAATGCACAATTAAAAGGACATAATGAAAAAGGGAAAAATATGCACAAGAATTAAAGCACAAGACGAATGTGATGGTGATAAATGAATGGTTTTATTTCCAGCTGAAGCATTTTGTCACAACATTGCCACAACCAATAAGATCAGGAGTGGATTTATTACCATTGGAGCGCTTCTGTATAGCAACAAACACAAGAAATGGTATCTCCCGGATCTACAAAATATTGGTGGGAATGGACGGACTGGAAACTACGCCATACATAAAATAATGGGAAAAAGAATTGGGAGCACGAGGGAATGAACAACATTTAGGAAAAATTCTAAGGATGGTACATAGCTCTGCGGTAGACACTAATACAGTTGAAATTTACAATATATGTCTGACAAGATGGTATATAAAACACCAGACAAAGCACATAAATATCAAATAGGGAAATCGTCATATTATTGGCGAGGATGAAAAGTAGAGGGAACTATGACCCACATTTGGTGGGACTGCCCAAAAATTAAAAAAAATATTGGAGAGAGGTGTTGCAATTAAAAAAATAGAATATAAATATCTTCTGATCAGCTTGCTCTGAAAATCCCGGCCTTGATCCGAGTGTAGGCGCTGAGGCAGCCCGTAATGAATGCAAAACTTCTCCACTAGAGTTTTTGCTACAGTACTGGCTTGTTGGTCCCTAGTGGGGAAAGCTTGAGCAGCGGGTGAAATGATCTGTCACAACCAGGACATTACTCTGTCCACTCAGGTCAGGTTCCAAACACAAGAAATCAATGCACACCAACTCCATTGGTCCTTGGCTTTGAAGATGGCCCATTGGGGCTGCCCTTCTTGGTAATGTCTTTGCATCTGATGCGCAAGAGCGACAGTAGCTTTCCACCTCAGCTCTCATGGATGGCCAATAAAATCGATCCCTGACTAACTTGAAGGTTCTATCTGGGCCTAAGTGACCATGATCATCATGAAGAGGGGTCAACACTATTAGTTGGCGTTTCTCAGGGAGGAAAAGTTGACAAACACCCTCTGGTTCCTCAGATGGACCTCTCCGGTATATGACTCCATCTTCCAACCACATTCGTTCCCACTCTCTATGGATTACTTTTTCTCCCTCAATGGAGCTATTCAACAGTATCTGAGGGTCCTGGGTGGATAACGATTTCCTCATAAGATTCCCCAAAAGATCTTCACGTTGGTCTCATGCCCTCTTTTGTCAACTGAGGCAGTGTCATGCTCAATTAGTGCCCCTGTTCCTCATTCCAGCACCCAGTGTTGGCTGTTGCTTTTCCCCCTGTCTGTGTTCACCTGCAAGATGATTGATCTGATCAGTCACCTGATATAAGTAAACCAAACACTCTATCCCTTGCTTGTGATAGAGACAGTTACCTGCATTGTTCCTAATCCAGCCTCCTGTTTGCCTTGCTTTCCCTGTGTATGACCCGGATTAGATATTGGACTATTCCCTGAACTCAGCCTGCCCTATTACCTGGATCATCTTTGAACCACGCTATCTGTCTGCTAAACTGCAAGTAATCTGTCGTTTGCTCTGTTCGCGTCTGCCCTAGTGTGGTGGCCAGGCATTGTGTATAAGTCCTGGGGGCAATCAAGTATTGGTAGGCCTGCTTGTCTTAAGGGAAAGGGGGCTACTATAGATGAAGCACACAGTAGCTGGCTATAGTGTCTGACCACCTGCATTGAGATAGACGTGACATTCGTGACAGGCAGTTCTTGGGTCAAATCACAGTAATATCTTGGTACTCCCGCAGGGGTGATTCCCACAGCTTCGGCCCCTATAGCCCCTCTGTGTTTATGTTATACTCCTTGACAAACAGCCCATACTCCTTCCAAGGGTAAATGGACCCAACTCTTCTGGCCAGCGTTGGTGAAGCGAGGCCTTCGGGAAAGAGTGTCAGCTTCTCGATTTCCCACTCCTGGTCTGTATTTCAAATTGAACCGGAATTCAGACAGAGCAGCCAACCACCGATGTCCAGTGGCATCCAGATTGGCAGTGGACAATAGGCAAGTCAATGGGTTGTTATCAGTCTTTACCACAAAGGTAGCCCCGTACAGATAATCACGTAGCTTATCTACCACAGCCAACTTGAGGGCCAAGAACTTCAATTTGTGTACAGGATAGTTCTTCTCAGGTGGGGTGAGACTGCGACTCACAGGCCATCGGGCGGAGTCTCCCCGCCGACTCCTGATACATCACTCCTCCAAGGCCATCTCTGCTGGCATCCACATGCAATTCATAAAGTTTAGATGGGTCAGCGTAGGCCAACACTGGTGCTTCAACAAGACTCCCCTTCAGTCATTCAAAAGCCCCTTCACACTTCACCGTCCATTGCTCTTGAATGAATTCACGGGGCTTCCTTGGGTCTCCCTTCTGGGCTGTCTGCTGATTCCCCTCCGTTTGTTTCTGTAAAAGCTCGTTCAATGGCCGGGCAGTCTGTGAGAAGTTCTTCACAAATCTTCTATAGTAAGAGCAGAAACCCAAGAACAACCTCAACTCTGTGACGGTGCTCTGGCGAGGCCAGGAAGTAACAGTCTCCACTTTCTGAGGGTCAGTAGCTATTCCCTCAGCTCTACATGCCCCAGATATGTGACTGAAGTCAGTAGAACTAACACTTCTCTAGAGACAGCTTCAGCCCCTCTGTGTGTAATCGCTGGAAAACTTTCTCCAGCCGAGCTTCATGTTCAATGTTCTGCCAAACACAATGATATTATCAAGATACACTAGCACTTTGATCAAGTTCATATCACCCACATTGTTTTCCATCAGTCTCTGTAAAGTAGTGGGGGCCCCTGTTAATCCTTGTGGCATTTGGTCGAACTCGAAAAACCTAGAAAAACTAGAGGACTGATGAAGGCCGTCTTTTTTCGGTCATCCGGATGCATGGGTATTTGTTAGTATCCACTCTTTAGATCCAGCACACTAAACCATTTAGCCCTTGATAAGCATTGCACGGTCTCTTCTATGTGGGTGGTTGTGTACTGATCTGGTATGGTCCTTCGGTTCAAGGTTCGGTAGACAATACACATCCGAGGAGAGACCCATTCTTCTTTCTTACTACCACAGTAGGGAAGCATAAGGGCTCCTGGATTCCTTAATGACCTCTGACCTCTTCAATTCAGCCAGCTGCTCTTAAAGATCCTCCAGATCACACTAAGGAATTTGCCTGCTCTTTCACGAAAAGGCTTATTTTCCGTTAGCCAAATTCAATGTTGAGCACTCCAGGAACAGCCCACATCAAAATCATTCTTGGAGAACATTTTCTCCCATCGGGCTACTTGAGCTTTGATCCTCTCCTCCCATCCGGAGGGTAGGTTTGGGCAGTGGACGGTAGTCTCTCTTCCATCTCCCTTCTTGACTAGCTCATTCCCTGTCACAGGGGTGGCAGCACTCACTTTCCCAATCACCATCTTGGGCTTTAGGCTGATTGGGTGACCGGTGACGTTCCTCACACTGATAGGAATTTGCCCTCTGCTTCTCTGTAAGGCCCAATTGGGTATGATCTCCAGGACCACATCTTTTCCAACTTCCTCCTCTGTTGAATCTGCTTCCACCACTACATAATGACCTGGCTGGTCCCATGACAGCTTAACCGTGGCCTTCAGACAGGCTCTCTCACGTGGCTGCAACACCCTTTCATGGGTATCCAATTGCCACAGTTTTCCTACCCCTTCCACGGGGCCACTCGCTGGAAAGCCTGCCGCAGCTGAGGATGATTCTTCCCTACTGGAGCATCCTCCAAGGCCAGTGGAGTGAGTAGTCTTCACACAAGATTGGTGTTGGTGCCTATCAACAAGGAATTTCGACCTGCTCCAGGAGGTTGGGGGCAGACAACTTCCAACGTATCAAAAGTCTCTCACTAAGCTGTTGCCGCTTCACAGCCTCTGAAACAATCCACTCTTCCATGGCTTGAAGGGCCTGGCTCCTCCAGGTTTCAAATTCATCTTCCCCCACTGGAGTCGGCAACTGCCTTGAGAAAAACCTGAGTCTCCGATAGCTCTGGTTAGCATTTCCAGACCAGTTCTTCACTAAGCTATCAACTAGCTGGCTCATATCCGTGTAGAAAGAGAGTGGGGGCATTGGCTCCTTGAGAGTCGGCTCCAAAAGATGCAGGGCCCTTCTCCTGAGCCCTGGATGATGGCTGTCTCTCAACATGCTCTCCCGCCACTTTAAGTGGGATCACTCTAGCAATCACCCCTAAGGCTAGACGTACCTCTTCCTCCTGAAAGCATACAGGCATCTCTTCCTGCCACTCCAGTAGCACCCTGAATTGGTCCAGGTCGTACTCAGCTTCTGTTTCCACGTTCCACGTACGCACGTTCCCGATCCTTGCATTCCGAGTGCAGCCCACTCCCGATCCTTGCATTCCGAGTGCAGCCCACTCCTGATCCTTGCATTCCGAGTGCAGCCCACTCCTGATCCTTGCATTCCGAGTGCAGCCCATTCCTGATCCTTGCATTCCGAGTGCAGCCCACTCCTGATCCTTGCATTCCGAGTGCAGCCCACTCCTGATCCTTGCATTCCGAGTGCAGCCCACTCCTGATCCTTGCATTCCGAGTGCAGCCCACTCCTGATCCTTTCATTCCGAGTGCAGCCCACTCCTGATCCTTGCATCCTGAGCACAACGCACTCTTGAACCCTGCATTCTGATCGCAACGCGCTCTCGAACCCTGCATTCTGAGTGAAATGCGCTCTCCAACCCTGCATTCTGATCCCAACGCACTCCTGATCCTTGCATTCTGAGTGCATGACAATCTTGATCATTGCATTCTAAGCGCAACATACTCCTGAACCCTGCATTCTGAGTGCAAGGCACTCCTGAACCCTGCATTCTGAGTACAACGCACTCCAGAACCCTGCATTCTGAGCGCAACGCACTCCTGAGCCCTGCATTCTGAGCGCAACGCACTCCTGAGCCCTGCATTCTGAGCGCAACGCACTCCTGAGCCCTGCATTCTGAGCGCAACGCACTCCTGATCCTTGCATTCTGAGCGCAACGCACTCCTGATCCCTGCATTCTGAGTGAAATGCGCTCTCGAACCCTGCATTCTGATCCCAACGCACTCCTGAAGTACAGAGCATCTATGTAGTCCATGGCAACACAAGTTTTCTTTCCCATCCTCAGGTTACGGATCACATCAGCCAGCGGGTCTCGAAGGCTCTCACTGAGCCGTTGCCGCTTCACAGCCTCTGAAACACTCCACTTCCATGGCTTGAAGGGCCTGGCTCATCTTCCCCCACAAGAGTCGGGAACTGCCTTGAGAAAAACTCCAGAGTCTCCAATAGCTCTGGTTGGCATTTCCAGACCCGTTCTTCACTAAGCTATCAACTAGCCGGCTCATATCCATGTAGAAAGAGAGGGGGGCATTGGCCCCTTGAGAGTCAGCTCCCATAGATACAGGGCCCTTCTCCTGAGCCCTGGACAATGGCTGTCTCTCAACATGCTCTCCCCCCACTTTAAGTGGGATCACTCTAGCAATCACCCCTTTGGCTAGACGTACCTCTTCCTCCTGAAAGCACACAGGCATCTCTTCCTGCCACTCCAGTAGCACCCTGAATTGGTCCAAGTCATACTCAGCTTCCATTTCCACAATGTAGGCCCGGTGTCCTGGGCCCAGAGCTCTCACCCTCTTTCTAATCTTAAATGTAGCACGACCCCCTTGAGGACTGCTTGGATTTACCTGCTCATCTGCACCACCATGACCCTGTGAACATTCCAAACCACCTGACACTCTGGGTTCAGACATCTTTGCACCACCTTAAAGTAATAAGTCAAACAAATTGGTGAGTTTATATCCTAATAACATTTACTGGAATAACTCAAAGTAGATCTTGTTGCAAAGAGGAGGTAATAGATCCACTGAGCTTTGGATAACAGTCCTGACTCAGAAGAAGAATTCCTCTACAATAGTACAAGTTAAGACAAATCAGCAATAACAGTATATTATATACACATAAGTAAAATGGAGTACCACTTGAACATGACCTGAAAGGATAAGCAAGAGTTAGGCACTAATTCTGGCAAGACTTCTAAAGGGGGAACCCAGGCCAGCCTATTTAACTTTTAATCCTAATGAGAGATCAATCAAACAAGAATGGTGTGAGGGCCCTTTAAGTAGTAATGACAGCAATGTCCTAGTTGCAGGCCTGATGATCTTCGCCGGCAGTCGGAGCTCATTAACTATAGCCTATAAGGTGCAGTAACAAGGCAATGGAATTTCTTGGACTGGTTGACGTAATAGGTGTCTATATACAGTGTTCAAATAGAAGTAGTAAAGTGTGTCCCCAGGGTTAAGCTGTCTGTATACAGTGTCCCAGTGAAGCAACAAAGAAAGGTTTGCAATGGTGGGCAATTTCCCTCTCACCACGACCAAGCCGATTCAATGCCTTCCGAACAGCGCCTCCCGGAGAGACGTCCTTGCAGCGGATCCCTTTGCGATGATCATCTGATGCGAAGCACAAAGAGCGGATTGTCGGACTTTTGAGGAGGTGGTGGATACATGTCCGATCAACAGCAAGCGGTGCTAGGCCCTTCTCGGCCGGTTTGGAATGTTGTACACCGCGTGGTAGGCCGCGACCTCACTCTCCCTGCACAGAGAGGTCAGTCACACACAAGGCCCAGGAGGAAGAGAGCGTGGGGCGGGTTTCTGGACTCTTTTATAGCTCTTCCCAGCAATCTCTCTGATGGTAGCAAAGATCCCTGGAATATGTAGTCCGGGTGTATAGTCATGCAGGGCAATTGCCATTCTGAGGAACTACTAATTCCACAATCCCTTTGGTTTGGCTCACAGAGATGTCAGTTAGTGACGCTGGACACTAGCAGGACAATACAGTACATAGAAATGACGAGGAATCGCAATCTGAGATGTAGCGGGGAAGAGGAACTGGAGGGATTTGCAAATAAGTGGAAAGACTGGATAAAATTTAGGAAGATGAGGAGAAGTATGGAAATTGTGGGCATGTAGGAGAGGGGGAGGTGGGAGAAACCGGAGAGGGTATGCAATTAAAAGGTATAAAGAGAGAGGGCAGGATTGGGGAGGGGGGAATTGTAAAGATTAACTGTTTTTTTTTTTATTGATCTTTGAAATATTTTGTATTCTGATATAATGAAAAAAATAAGATCCTAAAAAAAAAAATGATTCTAACAACTCCTGTGGTTTTATATCCGATTACCACTGCGGTTAGAAGTTGAAATGTATTACAAATTTACTAAATGTTCCTGCCTTTCTAGGTTGCTGTTTTAATATATATATATATAAAATAGTTTGAACAACCAATACTTACCTAGATGCTGGCGATAACCTGAGACTTTGATTTGCTGTTGCTAATATTTCTACTTTCTGTACTAGTGTTACTAAAGCTAGAACCTGCATTCACTATATCTGGTCTCCCACAGTACACAGAACGTGGAAATGCAATTATTTTAGTAAATATAAAATGGACAAATACCTTTCTCATCAGCAGTACAGATCCAGATCCCTGCATTCTGAGTGCAACGCGCTCCGGATCCCTGCATTCTGAGAGCAACGTGCTCTGGATCCCTGCATTCTGAGAGCAACGCGCTCCGGATCCCTGCATTCTGAGTGTAACGCGCTCCTGATCCCTGCATTCTGAGCGCAACGCACTCCTGATCCTTGCATTCTGAGAGCATGGCACTCCTGATCCTTGCATTCTGAGCCCAAGCACTCCTGAACCCTGCATTCTGAGTGCAACGCACTCCTGATCCTTGCATTCTGAGTACAACGCACTCCTGATCCTTGCATTCTGAAAGCAACGCACTCCTGATCCTTGCATTCCTTGCGCAAAGCGCTCCTGATCCTTGCATTCTGAGCACAACGCGCTCCTGATCCAGATTCTGAGAGCATGGCACTCCTGATCCTTGCATTCTGAGTGCATGGCACTCCTGATCCTTGCATTCTGAGTGCATGGCACTCCTGATCCTTGCATTCTGAGTGCATGGCACTCCTGATCCTTGCATTCTGAGTGCATGGCACTCCTGATCCTTGCATTCTGAGTGCATGGCACTCCTGATCCTTGCATTCTGAGAGCAATGCACTCCTGAACCCTGCATTCTGAGTGCAGCCTAATCCTGATCCTTGCATTCTGAGAGCAACACTCTCCTGATCCTTGCATTCTGAGAGAAACGCGCTCCTGATCCTTGCATTTTGAGCGCAACGCGCTCCTGATCCCTGCATTCTGAGTGCAACGCGCTCCTGATCCCTGCATTCTGAGTGCAACGCACTCTCGAACTCTGCATTCTGAGAGCAATGCGTTCTCGAACCCTGCATTCTGAGTGCAGCCCTCTCTTGATCCTTGCATTCTGAGTGCAGCCCACTCCTGATCCTTGCATTCTGAGCACAGCCCACTCTTGATGCTTGCATTCTGAGCACAGCCCACTCTTGATCCTTGCATTCTGAGCACAGCCCACTCCTGAACTTTGCATGCCGAGCACAGCCCACTCCTGATCCTTGCATTCCGAGTGCAGCCCACTCCTGATCCTTGCATTCCGAGTGCAGCCCACTCCTGATCCTTGCATTCCGAGTGCAGCCCACTCCTGATCCTTGCATTCCAAGTGCAGCCCACTACTGATCCTTCCATTGCGAGCGCAGCCCACTACTGATCCTTGCATTGTGAGCGCAGCCCACTCCTGATCCTTGCATTCTGAATGCAGCCCAATCCCGATCCTTGCATTTCGAGTGCAGCCCACTCCTGATGCATTCTGAGCGCAATGCACTCCTGAACCCTGCATTCTGAGTGCATGTCACTCCTGATCCTTGCAGTCTGAGCACAACGCACTCTCAAACCCTGCATTCTAAGTGCAACACACTCCTGAACCCTGCATTCTGAGTGCAACGCACTGCTGAACCCTGCATTCTGAGAGCAGCCTACTGCTGATCCTTGCATTCTGAGTGCAACGCACTCCTGAACCTTGCATTCTGAACGCAAAGCACTCCTGATCCTTGCATTCTGAGTGCATGGTACTCCTGATCCTTGCATTCTGAGAGCAACGCACTCCTGAACCCTGCATTCTGAGTGCAGCCTAATCCTGATCCTTGCATTTTGAGCGCAACTCACTCCTGATCCTTGCATTCTGAGAGCAACGCACTCCTGATCCTTGCATTCTGAGAGCAACGCGCTCCTGATCCTTGCATTTTGAGCGCAACACGCTTCTGATCCCTGCATTCTGAGTGCAACGCGCTCCTGATCCCTGCATTCTGAGTGCCACGCGCTCTCGAACCCTGCATCCTGAAAGCAATGCGCTCTCAAACCCTGCATTCTGAGTGCAGCCCTCTCTTGATCCTTGCATTCTGAGCGCAGCCCACTCCTGATCCTTGCATTCTGAGCACAGCCTACTCTTGATCCTTGCATTCTGAGCACAGCCCACTCCTGATCTTTGCATGCCGAGCACAGCCCACTCCTGATCCTTGCATGCCGAGCACAGCCCACTCCTGATCCTTGCATTCCGAGCGCAGCCCACTCCTGATCCTTGCATTCCGAGTGCAGCCCACTCCTGATCCTTGCATTCCGAGTGCAGCCCACCCCTGATCCTTGCATTCTGAGCGCAGCCCACTACTGATCCTTGGATTGCGAGCGCAGCCCACTCCTGATCCTTGCATTCTGAATGCAGCCCAATCCCGATCCTTGCATTAGAGTGCAGCCCACTCCTGATCCTTGCATTCTGAGCGCAATGCACTCCTGAACCCTGCATTCTGCGTGCATGTCACTCCTGATCCTTGCAGTCTGAGTACAACGCACTCTCAAACCCTGCATTCTAAGTGCAACACACTCCTGAACCCTGCATTCTGAGTGCAACGCACTGCTGAACCCTTCATTCTGAGAGCAGCCTACTGCTGATCCTTGCATTCTGAGTGCAACGCACTCCTGAACCTTGCATTCTGAGCGCAAAGCACTCCTGATCCCTACATTCTGAGTGCAACGCACTCTTGAACCCTGCATTCTGATCGCAATGCACTCCTGAACCCTGCATTCTGAGCGCAACGCATTCCCGAACCCTGCATTCTGAGTGCAGCCCACTCCTTATCCTTGCATTCTGAGTGCAGCCCACTCCTGATCCTTGCATTCTGAATGCAGCCCACTCCTGATCCTTGCATTCAGAGCGCAATGCACGCTCGAACCCTGCATTCTGAGCGCAACGCACTCTCGAACCCTGCATTCTGAGTGCAACGCATTCTCGAACCCTGAATTCTGAGCGCAGCCTACTCCTGATCTTTGCATTCTGAGCGCAGCCTACACTTGATCCTTGCATTCTGAAAGCAACGCATTCCTGATCCCTGCATAACACACTCCTAAAATCTGCACTCTCGTACTACTTATTTTTGTCACAAAAATAAAAAATTGGGGGGGGGGGGGGGAGAGACACTATGCCCGGTGATCTTTGATTTCATCAGTGTTGTTAAAGTAGATCTCCATCACCCGAAGGTTGCCTACCCCTGCTTTAGTGCACAGGTGTCAAACTGGCAGCCCTCCCGCTGTTGCAAAACTACAAGTCCCATGACACATTGCAAGGTTGACAGTTACAAGCATGACTCCCTCAGGTAGAAGCATGATTGGTCTTGTAGTTCTGCAACAGCTGGAGGGCCGCAAGTTTTACACCCCTGTTCTAGTGTGTTGTACTAGAAGTGGCAGTGTAGGAAAATGTACCTGACTCATGTTACAGCCTGTGAGTCTTAATTGGGTCAGGGTTCGCTAAAGTTCAGGGCAGGGTGACGCATCCTAGCAGCTCTCTGGTGCCTCCCCCTGGTGTCTGGAAGGTTAGAGAACCTTCTAGAACTAGGGGTTAGGAGGAGCTGGCATGAATATTTATGGGGCCTCAGCCAATCCCCAGATGTGGGCTGGCAGAGGGCAGAGACAACCCGATAAATAGACATGGGCCATTCCAGCGGGGGAGTCGGGTGGAAGATGAAAATGGAGTGCTGAGGAGAGGCTGTCGTGGCCCTTGAGGAGACCCCCTGCTGGGGAGAGGTGATACCTGGGGCTGGAGGCTCGGCATAGCTGGCCTAGAAGGATCCCACCACAGGAGGCAGTTGGAGGAGAACCTTCAGGAGAGGCAGTAGGACAAAGCAAAGACAAACAATGAGTAGAGATCAGCACTGAACAGGGACAACACAAGGGAGAGACTGTCAGCTGTAATAGTGCTCTCCAAAGACAGCAGTGGGCTTAGTCTTTATCCTTGCCCTGGGGAATCTCCATGGAAGTGTCTTTATAAATGATATAGGGTCTGGGAATAAAAGTACCATTTCTGTCTTTGCAGATGACACTAAGCTATGCAGTGGAATAATGTCCTTGCAGGATGTCTCCAATGTACAAGCTGACCTCAATGCACTGTCTAATTGGGCAAGCAAATTGGCAAATGAGGTTTAATGTTGATAAATGTAAAGTTATGCACTTGGGGGGCTAAGAATATGCATGCATCATACATACTAAGGGGAGTACAACTGGGGGAATCTATGGTGGAGAAGGATCTGGGGGTTTTGGTATATCATAAGCTCAATAATAGCATGCAATGCCAAGCCGCGGTTTCCAAAGCGAGCAAAGTCTTTTCTTGTATTAAGAGAGGTATGGACTCCAGAGAGAGAGAGATCATTTTGCCCCTGTACAAATCATTAGTAAGACTTCATCTGGAATATGCAATTCAGTTTTGGGCACCAGTTCTCAAAAGGATATTGGGGAACTGGAGAAAGTGCAGAGAAGGGCTACCAAACTGATAAGAGACATGGAGAAGCTCAGTTATGAGGAAAGATTAGAGGAACTGAATCTTTTCCCTCTTGAGAAGAGGAGATTAAGGGGGGTATGATCAACATGTACAAATACATAAGTGGTCCAGATAGTGAACTTGGTGTTGAGTTATTCACTTTAAGGTCATCACAGAGGACAAGGGGGCGCTCTTTACATCTAGAGGAAAAATATTTAATCTCCAAATACCGGAAAGGTTTCCTCACAGTAAGAGCTGTGAAAATGAGGAATAGACTCCCTCCAGAGTTAGTTCTGGCAAGCTCAGTTGATTGCTTTAAAAAAAAGGCCTTGATTCTTTCCTAAATGTACAGAACATAACTGGGTACTAACATTTATAGGTAAAGTTGATCCAGGGAAAAAACGATTGCCTCTCGGGGGATCAGGAATGGATTTTTTTCCCCTGCTGTAGCAAATTGGAGCATGCTTTGGTGGGGGTTTTCTCCTTCCTCTGGCTCAACTGTGGGTGAAGGATTGTGTATATCGGATTTCAAGTTATTTTGTTTGTTTTTTTTTTTTTTGGTTGAACTGGATGGACTTTCTTTTTTCAACCTGAATAAGTATGTAACTATGTGCCAGTCGGGAGGACTTGGAGAAAGATCACCCAGGAGTGGCTGGTGACAGCCAGGGGGCTAGTAATTTCTGCAAGCAAGTGGAGCTGGGATCAGTGGCCACAAGGGAAACAGAAGGAGCAATGTCATGCTGTTTGCTCACTGCACTACTTTGTCAAGGGACTGAGAGTTCCTGCCTGTAATGGGCCTTTGCTGAGTGAACACAAAACTGTTAGTTTCTTCAAGCGTGAGCAGCAGGTGCTTTGAAAACCAAGTTTGTGCAGGAGGAAGGAAAAGTGGACTTTTTGTAAATAGGGAGGAATTGTCCCTTTTTGTCCATAGTTCTGGACATTTGTCAAGTTGGGCATCCCATAATTCCCTTCCCCATTCAAGTTATCAGCCCCTAATAAAACATCAAAAACAAGCCAAGGACTGGTTCCTGCATTGGAATGCATGAAGGAAATTCTGTGTGACTAGCTGTGCAGCAGTGGAGACCCGGGACACTAGCGACTCCCATGGGGGTAGTGCTACACATTATATGCCCGCCACCAATGTCCTGGCAGTACTAGAATGCCTATGCATCAAATCAATTCTGCCAGAAGGCTTGCTCTGCCAATTGTCAAGTAGAAAACTTGACAGACCGACAAGGTACCGACCGATATACTGTAGAGTCCATACACTAACTTTTTTTACTATTGTACAGTGTACAGAGGTCAGGAGGATATAGGGCAGTGGATAGTAAAGCCTTGTACACACGCTTAGATTTTCAGATGACCAAATGTCTGTTTTTTGTGGCATGCTAGTCTCATGTCGAAAATGAAGAGGTTACTCACAATACGAAAATTTTGTACGACAGAATACAATGTAAGAAGTGACGGAATGTGTTGAATAGTTTTGAATAATGGGGAAAATCCCAGGCTTAAGTATTCTGAATCAGTTCATGATAAATCTCTGTAGACGTGAAAGGAGAAAAAACCCATCACCATCACCCAAACACACTGACCCTTACCAACAGCAAGTGGGTTAAACAGCATAGCATTATTAGATGGTATCCACGTTTCCCATAAATCTGGGAAACGAGAGGAATTTCTTCGAGGTCCTCATTCCATTGATAAAACCAAAATTAAGGTATATGCCTTTAACCAGAATGGTTATGCCATAAAGGTACACTCCGGAGATGTAGCAGGATATTTATGTAAGCATGGGGATGAGAAAGGACAAACTCATTGAGAGAAAGCTCATTTTGAGACTCGCAACATATAGAATGGAAGGATACATATGACATCCCTGATGACGTCAGAATGCACTGACGAAAGTGGTCGGACATAACAAACGTGACACGCCACTTCCGCTCGCAACTTGGTTTTCCTGCTTTTCTGTTTGTCTGCCTGCACGAACCCATCTGTGGGTAATGCGGTTTTAGCCTGTTGAGAGAAAGCTCATTTTGAGACTCGCAACATATAGAATGGAAGGATACATATGACATCCCTGATGACATCAGAATGCACTGACGAAACTGGTCGGACATAACAAACGTGACACGCCACTTCCGCTCGCAACTTGGTTTTCCTGCTTTTCTGTTTGTCTGCCTGCACGAACCCATCTGTGGGTAATGCGGTTTTAGCCTGTTTTAGCCTATTAAATATTTTGGCTTACTTCACCATGGGAGTCGTTTATAAATTTTTCCCATTTATGACATCTATGGTCTTTATGACCCATCTTGGGAAGTCCGGTTGCATGCATCTAAGTAGCCGCAGTGTTACTTAAGGCACCTGAGTTCCAGCACCTGAGTCCCAGTGCCTGCACTTAACCGTGAGAAGCTCCGTTTGTTCTTGAAGCGCGTTTGACTCCTGTAATGGGAGTCACCTCAATCTAGTGAGTAGGCTGTGTGGCTGTTGATGGTGGCGGAATACTGTTATTCGATGCTTTGCTGAATCCAAGGAAGATTTACCCAGAAGCTTATTAATTCAGGAATATTTGAACATTTTGATCCATTATTGTTTGAAATAATTTTTGAACACATTGATATTTTTGAAAATTATCTTTGGACTTTTATTTCACTATTTTTCACTTTGCATATCTTTATATTTTATATTTTTATAATTTCCACTATTTACATTTTTTACTATGATGATTTAATGCTTCACTTAGTTGGTAGTTATCATCACTGATATTATTTCACCACTTTTATGGTCTTGATTCACAAAAGAGTGTGACTTTGTATTTGCACTTCAAAAGGAGTGCAGTTTGTAATTAACTTGTTAATTATTTTCTCGCTTTCCTTATCTGCCTTAACCTTTCTTCTCATGTGTTTAATTTTTAATTTGTGAGCCTTTAATTAAAAAATTTGTTCTTGCTTGGGATGTTTGCGCAATGAGTTTGTCCTTTCTCATCCCCATGCTTACATAAAAATATCCTGCTACATCTCTGGAGTGTACCTTTATGGCATAACCATTCTGGTTAAAGGCATATACCTTAATTTTGGTTTTATCAATGGAGTGAGGACCTCTGGGCAACGAGAGGAATTTCTTCGATTTATGGGAAACGTGGATACCATCTAATAATGCTATGCTGTTTAACCCACTTGCTGATGGTAAGGGGTTCTTTCTCCTTTCACGTCTACAGAGATTTATCATGAACTGATTCAGAATACTTAAGCCTGGGATTTTCCTCATTATTCAATATATGGACTTTTTTAATATGATCATTCTATAGCGCTACACCTATACCCCATACGTTTTTTATTGCACCCAACAATATTGTGTTAGCTGCTTATATTTACTATTTTCTTGACAGCGCAACAAATCAGACTTGTATATGTTGAATAGTTTTGTATGTATTCTGAGCATGCCTAGTCTTGCTCTTGCGATTTTTTTTTCATACGAAAACCATACTAATGAAACAAAAATCGGATGTTGAGTTCACATCCGACAAATTTTATAGTCTGCACATCCAGCTTTTGTATGACAAAAAAGCGAAATCGGCTGTTGAAAACACCGTACTAACGATCTGAAAAACAGCAGACAGCTCGTCGTACTAATTTTTCCATCCAGTTTTCGTATTGTGTGTACGGGCCTTTAGAGGTCCAGTTGCATGTCAGATTAAAAACTACTATGGAGGGATTAAAGCTGACTCGGAGTTCAAGTGCCACGCCACAGTTTCTGCATGTTTGAAGCTGCATTCCAGGCTGGTTTGACAACAGTTGGGAGGATCTCCCAATCACTGCTGATCTTGTCTTCAGGTCTCCAACGCAAAGACAGACATTGAATTGTGATCATCCTCAGAGGCCCCTGCAACTGGACTTTGCTGCAACATTCTTCTGGAGTAGAGTACTATGCCAGTACTAGTCTACTTCAGTCCACTGCCTGCTTTACTGAAGACCCTTGAAGACTTCATCTGCCCAGCGTGGACACCTACTCTACTGCTAGCATGACTTACAGGCTCTCCTGCGATTTTTTTATAGTACAAAGCAGCCATGTCTGAGCCTGAACGAGGAACCTCTCCCACGGATGAACTATGTCATCATCTTGCAGCACTCACACAAGCGGTCAAGAACCTGCAGGAGGGTTACAACCGGCTTGAGGAATGCATTCAAGCATTATCCTTATCAAACTCAGCACCTACTGCTGTGATGCTACCACCAGAACCCAGAGTTCTGACTCCAGAAAAATTTTTGGGCGATCGCAGTAAATTCAAGGAGTTTCGGAATGCCTGTGAACTGTACTTTGCATTACAGCCTCGAACCTTCTCACTTGAAGCTACAAAGGTGGGTTTTGTCATCTCCCTCCTGCAAGGTGGGCCCCAGTCCTGGGCCCATTGCTTACTTGAGCAGAAGAACCCATCTGTCAACTCTGGCTATATTCTTCGATACCATGGCCCATTTACAGTGAGGGAAAAATAACAGAGTTAATCTTACCGGTAACTCTGTTTACAGTAGTCTTCCAGGACAGTCCTTGAGAGATGGAGTTCCTCCCTCCAAACAGGAAACGCATTTCCAATTAGTTTAAGGCGATCCCCTCAGGTCCCTGGTCATCCAAGAGAACTGAAGGCTGGAATCTAAAAGACATAAAACACAACACAACCCCACAAGGTTAAACATTAGGGTGGTATCGTGCTGCCCTGGAAGACAACTGGAAACAGAGTTACCGGTAAGACTAACTCCGTTTTTCCCCCAGTCATCTTCCAGGTCAGCCCTTGAGAGGATAACCAATTACTCACCAGACTAGGGTCGGACAACGGCTTGGAGGACTTTCCTACCAAAAGCCTGGTCTTGACTGGATATCAGATCCAGTCTAATGTTGAACAAAGGTAGAAAATCTTGACCAAGTTGCTGCCCTGCAAATTTGCTCCGGGGTGGCTCCCGCCCTCTCCACCCACGAGGCCGCTGAAGCCCTTGTAGAATGAGCCCTTAGATCTTTTGGTGGTGTTACTTGCATAACTCCATAGCATTCCAGTATAGCTGACTTGATCCATTTGGCTAGCGTTTTCATGGACGCTTGTTTACCTTTTTGTTTTCCAGCGTACAGGACAAATAGTGTCTGGTGCTCTGAACTCATTGGTGAATTCAAGGTATGAAGTAGGCATCTTCCAACATCTAGAAGGCTTAGTTCTTGCTCTTTACTATTAGGCGATGAACTACAAAGTGCATTATATTATATCCTGGGATTTGTGAAAAGTTTATGTCACTTTCAATGTAAATCCTGGATCGTTTTGAAGAACGATTCTGTCATTGTGAATTTTGAGAAAAGGCTCTCTGACAGACAGAGCCTGGAGTTCTCCTATTCTATTTATTGTAGTGATAGCCACAAGGAAGACAGTTTTGAATGTCAGCAAGCGTAAAAATGTTTCTTGTAGAGGCTTTTGATGATCCCCCTCAGTACCACCGACAGATCCCATGTGGGACATCTTTGTGTCTTGGGTGGTCTGTACTTAGACTTTGACAAAGCGCAGGCGCATAAAATATGTAAGTCAGGGTCGCCACGGCAACATCAAGCTTGCGTTCTGCCCAGCATCTTGACTCCTCGTACCTGGCTATGACCCTGCTTTGACCCTGCCTTCCGACTTTTAGATTCTGTAGAGAGCGCCCTCAAGGACGCTGGATTCCAGGTTGCCTGATGAGCTCGCTTACCGCGGACGCCCAGTGGAGAGACGGTTTACAATACACCTCCTGGAGTTAGAGCGAGACTGAAATCCATAATTAAGCCACCAGTTGCAGTATAGGAAGCGGTATCTCTCTACTTTGAATCTCCCTGCACATTGAGTCATTGGGTCTATCATTCCAGAGCAGTACTTGGAACACACTTGCTGACATTAACCCCTTGTCATCTGGAGTTTTGGCGGTATCGTATTATTAATTTTCGGAGTACTTCAATGATGACGATGAGTTATTTCATTAAGTTTTATTATTTTTTATCTAATTTTTTCATCTGACAGTTTGTGGTTCTTAATTTTTAACATTAGCGTACATTCAATAAATGAACTTGATTAAGTATATTATTTATAATAGTTCTCTTATTCACTGGTCCCATTGAGCGCTGCTGATTTGTGTATTTTGATGTACTTAGCCAACGCTCTGCAAAAAAGAGCGACCAACAGGACTTCTTGTAGTGTCTATTCTAGATATATTGAAAGCGCTGATTTCTGAACCTTCGGCGTACTGAGTGCTAGACCTTTATCAGCACCCTGCTGTAGGAACTCTAGAATAGTCGGTGTATCCATCTTTTGTCTGTTATTTTCAGCACACCAGCTGTTAAATTTTTTCCAGGTCTACTACTTTCTGTAGATGGCCCTGGTGTTAGGCTTCCTGGCGCTCAGAAGCGTCGCCACCACTTTATCTGAGAATATTTTCGATCTCCGGATATCTTCCTCAGTAACCAGGCCGCCAATTTGAAGCTTTCTTGTTTTAGGCCTGTTAGGGGTCCCTGACACATCAGGTCATCCCTGCGAGGAAGTAGCCAAGGCTCCTCTGTCGAGAGACTGAGGGGCTGAGAGAACCAGGCTCTCTTGGGCCAATATGGTGCTATCAGTATCAGTTTTGTCTGTTTCTGTAGGAATTTCTTCCCCACTCGAGGAATCGGATGTACTGGGGGAAAGGCGTAGCACATCTTGAAATCCCATGGGTTTTGAGGTGCGTCCATCACCAGAGGCGGGTCTTGCAGGTTTAGCGAGTAGAAACGTTTCACATTGGTATTTTCCCGGGATGCAAATACATCTATTTTTGGCATTCCCCAGCGGGCTGTAATTTCCCTGAACACCTCTGAGTGTAATACTCACTCCTCTTGGGAGATCTCTTGGCGGCTAAGGAAGTCAGCCACTTGATTGTTTTCCCCCTTTAGGTGGACCGCTCCCAGCGACAGTAGATTTCCTTCTGCCCATCGACAGATTTTTGTTGGAGAGGTGGATTAAGGAGGGGCTCCTCGTGCCCCCCTGTTTGTTTGCATAGGCTACTGCCGTGGGGTTGTCACAGGACTAGGGTGTGCTGACTTCTTAGCTGGTCTTGGAAGTGTTCTATAGCTTTGGCTATTGCCATAAGCTCCCTTCAGTTCAAAGACACCTGAGCTTCTTCCGGGGACCACTTCCCCTGAGCAGGCTGACCTGCTAGGTGGGCTCCCTAAACCTAAATGCTTGAGTCTGTGGTCAACTTCTGTGAGATTGGGAAAGACCATTGCAGACCCTGGTTCAGATATGTGTGGTCCCTCTACCACCAGAGCGACCTTTTTCACCGAGGTTGGAAATAGGAGTGTTCTGTCCAGATATCCTTGCTGATCTTTTAGGATAAAGATTTGTAGATGCCTTAGATGATACTTGGCCCATTGTACTGCAGGTATCGTTGAGGTCGTTAGAACCAGAACCGACATCAGCTCTCTGACGGATATTGGGAGGTTGTTCTGTATAGAACTCACTCTCCTGGTAAGGCCTTGAACTTTCTCTTCTGGTAGGGGCGTTTTCTGCTCTGTGGAGTTGAGCAGATATCCCAGAAACCGTATGTTCGGAGTAGGACACAGGTTGGATTTTTCGATGTTTAAAATCCATCCTAATGACTTTAGCCATAGTTGGGCTTCTGCCCTTTTACCAGCTGTACTTCCAAAGGTGCCACGAAGAGCAGGGTGTCCCGGTAAGGCACTACTGTCACCTTCAACCTCAGGAGGGACCAGGGCTTCTGCTAGGACTTTGGTAAATATCCTCGGTAACAAGGATAGCCCAAAAAGAAGAGTCCTGCTTTGAAAATTATACTCGTTTTCCTCTTTCTCCACTGCCAATCTTAGGTATCTCTGGGACTCTTCTCCTATGGGAATGTGGAGGTAGGCATCCCTAAGATCCATGGTCGCCATGAAGGTTCCCGACTAAGAACATGGATTCCATGCGGAATTTCTTGTATTGTATCGCTTGATTCAGGGGTTTTAGATTTAATATTTGTCGAAACTCTCCACGCCTGTGCACAGAAGAAGCCTGAATCCGGGTCACCTCCTGCCCGCAGCCTAAGGAGGGTTGCCCGCGGCTGCACATTTGACAACCTCTGCCCAGCAATCCGGTAAGGATGCACTCACCCCTGTAGCCCAGAGACTCACACACCACTCTCCCTGCTTCAGCCATGAGATGCATGCCCCTGCTCAGCCCTTGGGAGATGGAGCCTCCGGCGGTCGCTCAGGCAACATGTCTCCTCCGGATGCAGGAAACACTAGGACTGACCAGGGACCAGAGGGACCGCCTTAAAAGACTAATTTGCAATGTGTTTCTTGATGGGGGGAGGAACTCCATCTCCCAAGGGCTGACCTGGATGAAGACTGGGGGGGGGGGGAGTATTTGATACCCTGCTGATTTTGTACATTTGCCCACTGACAAAGAAATGATCAGTCTATAATTTTAATGGTAGGTTTATTTTAACAGTGAGAGACAGAATAACAAAAAAATCCAGAAATGTATTTGCATTTTAATGAGTGAAATACGTTTTTGACCTTTTGCAAAACATGTCCCTTGTCCCTTTGATGAGGTGAAGTTGTCCTGTCCCCTTAGCAGAAAAACACCCCTAAAGCATAATGTTTCCACCTCCATGTTTGACGGTGGAGGTGGTGTTCTTGGGGTCATTAGCATCATTACTCCTCCAAACACAGCGAGTTGAGTTGATGCCAAAGAGCTTGATTTTGGTCTTCTCTGACTACAACACATTCACCCAGTTCTCCTCTGATTCATTCAGACATTCATTAGCAAACCTAAGACAGGCCTGTACATGTTGCTTTCTTGAGCAGGGGGACCTTGCAGGCGCTGCAGGATTTCAGTCCTTCACGGCGTAGTGTGTTACCAATTTTTTTCCTGGTGACTATGGTCCCAGCTGCCTTGAGATCATTGACAAGCTTCTCCTGTGTAGTTCTGGGTTGATTCCTCACAGTTATCATTGAAACTCCACGAGGTGAGATCTTGCATGAAGCGGATGAGATGAATAAAGCGATCTCGCGCAGACTAGCAAATATTCAAATTCCAAAAAGTGCAATGTGCAGTCAAGAAGGAGTGAAAACTTCATATAAAAGTTGAATGAACTGTGCAAAAATTGATTACAACAAGGGACATGAAAATGTACACAAATAGAAACAAATATCCACTTAATAGGCAAAAAAGCAGAAAAAATAAATCGCATGTGCAAAAATGCCAGAAAAATGTGTATATGGGCACATAAAAATTAGTTCACTTGTAAGTGACAGAGAGATGAGAATAACTCATCTTCTATGGAGAACGTTGAGCACAAGGGTGATAAATGTTCATGAGGTAGTGCACAGAGATGGTGTGGTGATGAAAAAGCAAATTAGTGCTGCTCAGTATCCATGTAAAACTTCATAAATAGATTAATTCTCGAACAGTCAGTCTCCCAGAACTCTCACCTCATATACTGTAATAAATCGCATGGTAATGTGAATATAATTCTCCACCGCTCCCCCTTTGGCTCCTTCTCCAGCTCACATACACTTCAACAAGGATTAGAGGTATCTTCTCCAGCTGTGAATGTCTTTACTCAGCCATCCCTGTTGTGATTAGTCGCAGATGTCTGACTCTGGACACAGTGGGGTTGATTTACTAAAACTGGAGAGTGCAAAATCTGGTGCATCTCTGAAGAAAAAAAAAAAAAACGCTTGAAGCACCAGACCGAGGGAGATTGACAGTTATTTTGTATTTCTTTCATTTGCGAATAATCGCACCAACTGTTGTCACCCTCTCACCTCGTGTAGGTCTACAGTGTTGTCCCCAACATCCTTGGAAAGCTAAGGAAGAAGCAAAAAGTACTCTTGCGCACAGGTGTATAGGCTAAAAAGTCCCAAGGGTTCAAGAAGGACTATGGATTTCGGCCTTGCTGCTCTCAAAGGATGGGATTGTCCTAGTGTTAAATGAAAAGAAGAAAAAGAGCGCACCAGCCTAGTGCATTATCCTTGACAAATTTATTAATTAAAAACAAGATAAAAACTACTCACAAAGGTCGAAGAAAAAATCGCATAGTATATGGCACAGAGGCAATTATTCCAGTGGTAGCAGTTTTCCAGGTCCCAGGAAGGAGGCATACGGACTACTGCTGGCTAACGCGTTTCGAAGGTAACCCTTCTTCATCAGAGCCTTCATCAGCTGAGCCTATCATCTACTAGGACCCCCAGGTCCTTTTCCATCCTAGATTCCCCCAGAGGTTCTCCCCTTAGTGCCGGTTCACACAGGGGCAACACGACTTACAGCGCGACTTAGCAAGGCGACTTCAGCGCGACTTCAGCGCGACTTACAACGCGACTTAAAGTCGCCTCCATGACAGGCGACTTTGCCTGTGGCCAACCATGATCTAGCATCTCCTGTGACATCATTCTAGTTCCTGTTCCTGGTTCCCTGTGTTCTGTCTGTTACCTTATATTTACCTAGTGTTCTGTCTGTTCTGTGACCACAATGTACACTGTGCGGTATTTACTGAGAGCTGTCGTAACAGCTGGTGTGGCAGTAATGATGGAGGAAGAAGAGGAAGAGAGGAAGCGAAGGATGAGGATGAGAAGAAGGCGGCGCTATTGGATCCATCCTATTATTGCAAATCGAGAAAACAGAGGCCAGTTCTGGGCCATGTATGAGAATTTGCGTGTGTTTGAGGACAAGTTCTTCAACTATACCCGGATGTCGATCACAAGGCAAGTACCGTTTTTTGATTTTTGGGTGACAAAGTTATAATGTTTAAAACAAAGATAGTTTTATTGCATTTTTTAAAATAATTGTTTAACTAATAATGGCGGCGATCGTCAGTTTATCTTGTGACTGCGACATTATGGCGGACCCATCGGCCAATTTTGACACTTTTTCTTTGCATTGTAATTTATACAACAATCAGTGCTATACAAATGCACTGATTCATATGTAAATAGAACTGACAGCGAAGGGGTTAACCACTAGGTGTCAGTGTAGGGGTTAAAAGTGTGTCCTGGGGCCGTGTTTCAAATTGTGTTGGGGATGACGTGGCTGTGTGTGACACGTCACTGATCTCAGCTCCGATCACAGCAGAGATCAGTGACAATTTCACAAAGCATAACAGGGAGATGCTAGTTTACATCTCACCGTTCTTCTTCCACTTGAGACTATCACTTGTATGATGTTAATGTGCGTGTGTAGCTCCAAATGGCTGATATGTCTTATTTTCCATATATTAAATTAGCTTTTCTCTTTATTTTACAGTTTTGATGAATTGCTTAGTCTGGTTTACATCCATCTGGAGCGACAAAATACTTCATATAGGAGGAGTATCTCACCAACGGAAAGACTAATTATTACACTAAGGTAAACTATCTATTATTTTTTGAACATTACTATTCTATTTGCAACATTATAGTAAGGTCCATCCTGAGCTCATTTGTCTGGGCTTCTTCAACGGGTCACGTGAGTGCAATTCTTTTGCACTCCTGCACCCCCATTTCAGTGTCGAGTGATCAGAAGTCCACTTTGTGCAGACCTCACCAAGATCACTTGAGGCAGGGCATCAACTTCATTTACAAAGTTGTTTATCCACCAGCTGCCTGAACTGCTGGCAGTGTCAGCCACTCAGCAAGCTGCTCTTCGCTCATCCTCATCTCACTACTCCAATGAGCTTGGAGGAGCAGAGCAGGAGAGGAGCTGACTGACAGTCAGAAGCTCTCAGCTCGGGCAGAGAACAAAGCCATCGACGATGTTTGTTGACTCAGTTCTGTGTGAAGAAGCAGCAGTGAACAATTGCAGCATTGGTGCGAAGCTACCTTCACCTAGGTAAGTATGATTATTCCATCAAACAAAAATCTGTTAAATACATTTTCTAACATTTAGCACACAAACACCCATTAATTTTTCGAATAACAAACAACTTTTTATTACAATAGTGTATATATATATATATATATATATATATATATATATATATATATATATATATATATATATATCTCAAGGAATAATATATAACATACATCTGTAAATAATAAACTTTTCTCTCTTTATTTTTTATAATTCCTCATAAACTGGGTCGTAGCCAGAGGTTCCAGAGCTGGTGGAAGGCATGGGGGATGGTGTTGGTGGGAAATCATTTTCATTACGCCTATATTGTTGGTACCCTGGTGCACCAATAGCAGATGGAATTGGGGATGGAGATGGATAGGGGATTGGTGGATGGGCAGGATTCAGTGCATGACCATACTCATCGGAGTATGGACGGAAACGAGGGGGGTAGTAGGGGTGGGTTCTGGGCGGTGGAGGGTTGGGGTATGGATAATATGGGCCAGATGGTGGTGGTGGTACAAACATGTGTGAGGTGGGAATGGGATCATTATGGATACTTCCTTCAAGGAGGTCCATCACTGCCTTCTTCACTGCATGCTTGCGCTCCAGGGGAATTCGCTGCATCATTCCTGCAACCATCAGACCAAAGCCATGGTCTTCCGAGTTTAGCTCGTCTAATTTTTGGTTCATACTTTCCACAAGTTGGGAAAATCTCTCCATATTTTCGGTGATCCTTCCCCTTGTTGTTGGTCTGCTCCTACGTTGGTTTGGGAGCCGGATAGGCTGAGCCTGCTGCTGCGTGCTTGCTGAAGCCTCTTCCTGGTTGCTCTGCTGTGCAGCTTGTGCTTCATTCAAAATTGAATGATCCAGCGACCCTCCTGCTTCCTGGGATGCTGCTTCGCCACTTGCAGCGGGTTCTGATTCCGCCTGCCCTTCACGAGGTACTTCCCAACTGGATTGGGTTCTGCATTAAACATAGAATACAGTTAAGGCACACCCTTATTTATATAATTGTATAGTATCACTTTACAAATATGAAAGATGTTATCTCACTCTCTCAGATCCATCCAAGGCCTCAGAAACTCGAGTTCCTCCGCATGTATATAGGGTACCACCCTTCTAGTTGCAGATCCACTCCGTCCAGCCTTGATTTTGCGGAGATACCTCATATAGCAGTCACGCAGCCCTTTCCATCTTGTTTGTAAGATCGATACTGCAAAACAGAAATTGGAACATAATGATTATGTGTTTTGTCTTTTAGATACCTGGCAACCGGTCATTCCTTAATCAGCCTACATTATGAGTTCATGGTGGGCAGGTCAACTATAAGCGACATCATCAAAGAAACTTGCCAAATCTTATGGGATGTTCTTAACACTATAGTCATGAAGAAGCCTACACCAGAGAATTGGCGGGAAATTGCGAACCTATTTTGGAGTCGGTGCAATTTTCCCAATTGCATTGGTGCTATAGATGGCAAGCATGTGCGTGTTATAAAGCCAGTTGGTAGTGGAAGCATGTACTTCAACTATAAAAAATTTTGTTCTTTTGTCCTGCTGGCCGTAGCCGATGCTAACTATTGTTTCACTTATATAGACATAGGATCGTACGGTAGTAGCTGCGATTCGCGCATTTTTGTTAATTCATCTTTTGGTGAAAGGCTACGGGATAATCGTTTGGATATTCCAGAGAACTGTCCTCTTCCAGGCACGACTGAACCCCTAATGCCCTATGTGTTCATCGCAGATGAGGCATTTGCATTGGGGGAACACTTAATGAGGCCTTATTCGAATAGGAACCTGACTACCCCTAAAAAAGTGTTCAACTATCGCCTAACAAGGGCAAGAAGGGTGGTAGAATGCAGCTTTGGTATTCTGGCAAACAAATGGCGTTTGTTACATACGCCAATTGCATTAAACATCGAAAATGCTATTAATGCTGTTAAAGCAGCTTGCGTGCTGCACAATTTTGTACGGATACGTGATGGGTACCGCTTTGAGGATTCACTAATGCACGATATGGAAAGTGCACACCTCAGTGCTACAAGGGGATCCAGCGATGGTGCCACTGTTAGAGAGCAATTTGCTTCTTTCTTTCTTTCACCAGCTGGTGAATTAGAATGGCAAATGGATGCCATTTCATAACTGCATATGATATTTTTTGCCGCTGTTACCTTTTATTTGAATTTTTCAAGCCTGCAGTTTCTTGAGTTTTAAATTTTGTCAGGCTATGTTACTGTCGTTAATGTTTAAAATACTATTTTTGTTTAAATTTTGACATATACTGTGATAATAAAACAATCCTTATTTTGGCTGATATTCATTATTCATTGTCTACATTAATTACCAATACACTTCCAATCATGCCTAGTCAAGTATGTCAGTGCCTTGCATAAACACATAGATAACATAGATAACATAACATAAGATAACATAGATAACACATAGATAACAGACATGAATTTAAAAAAAGGTAAACTTACATTTGTCACTTCGTTCAATCCTCGTCAATGTGTCCCAATCATCAATGGTACGTTGACAGATGTCCAGCCAGGCACTATCCCTCTTACTTTGATCCTTGTAGTTAGGATCAGTCCGGACATAGATACAGGGATGCTGCCTCACGAGTCTTATTAAGGACTCATTGTCAACTGCCTCTCTATGATGGACATCCCTGTTTGCTCTGGTGGACATTGTACACACAGATCACACTGGTAGGTAGTATACACAGAGATCACAGCATCCAGGAAGTACTCTGTGGGAGGGACGGGGCTGCCTGCAGTGGGGAGTGCTGGGAAAATCTTTTCTTCTTTCCTGTGAAGTCGCTTCATTATAGATCACGATCCGACTTGTAGGCGACTTCCATTGAAATCAATGGGTACAAGTCGCCTACAAGTCGCCTTGAAGTAGTACAGGGACCTTTTCTGAAGTCGGAGCGACTTCAGTAGCGTACATACAGACGGCTCTCATTCACTGTAATGGACTTTCAGATGTCAAGCGACTTGGGGCGACTTGAGGTCTGACAAGTCGGATCCCAAGTCGCGGTAGTGTGAACCGGCACTTAGTGAGTAGATTGCATTCATATTCATATTTTTGCCCAAATGCATTATTTTACATTTTTCCACATTAATGGGGTTGTAAACACTCATGTTTTTTCACCTCAATGCATCCTATGCATTAAGGTGAAAAAACACCTGGCAGTGACCCCCCCCCCCCCCGTTTTACTTACCTGAGCCCCATATTTCTGTCGACGGAGACACGCTCTCCATGGGGTCCCGGCTCTTGATTGGATAGATTGATAGCAGCACAGCCATTGGCTCCCACTGCTGTCAATCGAATCCAATGATGCGAGCGCCAGGGGCGGGGCCGAGTCTGGCATTCGTGTCTATAGACGCAAATGCTGGACTCCAGAGCGCGCCCATAAGGTAACCCCTCGGGAGAGCGCTTCTCCTAGGGGGTTATCTGATGTGGGGAGGAGCCGCAAGAGCTGCCGGGGGACCCCAAAAGACAAGGTTCGGGGGCTACTCTGTGCAAAACGAGCTGCACAGTGGAGGCAAGTATGATACGTTTGTTATTTAACAAAACACTTTAAACCTTGTTTGCAATGTAGTTGCCCACCCCAATAATTTGTTTAAATCTTCTTGCAGGGTTTCCACATCCTGCAGAGAAGTCATTGCCCTGCTTAGCTTAGTATTGTCCGCAAATACAGAGATTGAGCTGTTTATCCCATCCTCCAGGTCGTTTATGAATATATTAAATAGGATTGGTCCCAGGACAGAACCCTGGGGGACCCCATACTCCCCATTTATCACTACCCTCTGAACTGGCCCCTTTAGCCACTTTTCAATTCATGTACTCACCCTATGGCCCATGCCAACGGACCTTACTTTGTACAGTAAACAATTATGGGGAACTGTTTGAAATGCTTTTGCAAAATCCAGATACACCATGTCTACAGACCTTCCTTTATCTGGATGGAAGCTCACCTCCTCATGGAAGGTTAATAGTTTTGGTTGGGCTAGAAGGATTCTTCATGAATCCATGCTGATTACTGCTAATGATACCGTTGTTATTACTAAAATCTTGTATATAGTCCCTTATCATCCCCTCCAAGAGCTTGCATACAATTGATGTTAGGCTAACTGGTCTGTAATTCCCAGGGATGCATCTTGGCCCTTTTTTAAATATTGGTGCTACATTGGCTTTTCTCCAATCAGCTGGTACCATTCCAGTCAGTAGACTGTTCATAAATATTAGGAACAATGGTCTGGCAATTACTTCACTGAGTTCCTTAAGGACCCTCGAGTGCAAGCCATCTGGTCCCGGTGACTTATTAATGTTAAGTTTTTCAAGTCTATTTTTAATTTTGTCCTCTATTCGCCATGAGGGTGCTTCCTGTGACGTGTTATGAGGATAAACATTGCAGTTTTGGTTACTGAACCCCCGTTTCCCTCGTGAAGACTGAGGAGAAGAATAAATTCAATACCTTCGCCATCTCTCCATTCTTAACCACTTCAGCCCCGGAAGGTTTTACCCCCTTCCTGACCAGAGCACTTTTTACAATTCAGCACTGCGTCGCTTTAACTGCTAATTGCGCGGTCATGCAATGCTCTACCCAAACGAAATTTGCATCCTTTTCTTCCCACAAATAGAGCTTTCTTTTGATGATATTTGATCACCTCTGCCGTTTTTATTTTTTGCGCTATACACGGAAAAAGACCGAAAATTTTGAAAAAAAATGATATTTTCTACTTTTTGTTCTAAAAAAAATCCAATAAACTCAATTTTAGTCATACATTTAGGCCAAAATGTATTCGGCCATGTCTTTGTTAAAAAAAATGTCAATAAGTGTATATTTATTGGTTTGCGCAAAAGTTATAGCGCCTACAAACTAGGGTACATTTTCTGGAATTTACACAGCCTTTAATTTATGACTGCCTATGTCGTTTCTTGAGGTGCTAAAATGGCAGGGCAGTACAAAACCCCCACAAATGACCCCATTTTGGAAAGTAGACACCCCAAGGAATTTGCTGAGAGGCATGTTGAGCCCATTGAATATTCATTTTTTTTGTCCCAAGTGATTGAATGATGACAAAAAAAAAAAAAAAATTACAAAAAGTTGTCACTAAATGATATATTGCTCACACAGGCCATGGGCATATGTGGAATTGCACCCCAAAATACATTTAGCTGCTTCTCCTGAGTATGGGGATACCACATGTGTGGGACTTTTTGGGAGCCTAGCCGCGTACGGGGCCCCGAAAACCAATCACCACCTTCAGGATTTCTAAGGGCGTACATTTTTGATTTTACTCCTCACTACCTATCACAGTTTTGAAGGCCATAAAATGCCCAGATGGCATAAAACCCCCCCAAATGACCCCATTTTGGAAAGTAGACACCCCAAGCTATTTGCTTTGAGGCATGTTGAGTCCATGGAATGTTTTATATTTTGACACAAGTTGCGGAAAGTGACAATTTATTTTTTTTTTTTGCACAAAGTTGTCACTAAATGATATATTGCTCACACAGGCCATGGGCATATGTGGAATTGCACCCCAAAATACATTTAGCTGCTTCTCCTGAGTATGGGGATACCACATGTGTGAGACTTTTTGGGAGCCTAGCCGCGTACGTGGCCCCGAAAACCAATCACTGCCTTCAGGATTTCTAAGGGCGTACATTTTTGATTTTACTCCTCACTGCCTATCACAGTTTCAGAGGCCATGGAATGCCCAGGTGGCACAACCCCCCCCCCCAAATGACCCCATTTTGGAAAGTAGACACCCCAAGCTATTTGCTGAGAGGCATGGTGAGTATTTTGCAGCTCTCGTTTGTTTTGGAAAATAAAGAAAGACGAGAAAAAATTTTTTTTTTTTCTTTTTTCAATTTTCAAAACTTTGTGACAAAAACTGAGGTCTGCAAAATACTCACTATACCTCTCATCAAATAGCTTGGGGTGTCTACTTTCCAAAATGGGGTCATTTGGGGGGGTTTTTTGCCACCTGGGCATTCCATGGCCTCCGAAACTGTGATAGGCAGTGAAGAGTGAAATCAAAAATTTACGGCCTTAGAAAGCCTGAAGGCGGTGCTTGGTTTTTGGGGTCCCGTACGCGGCTAGGCTCCCAAAAGGTCTCACACATGTGGTATCCCCGTACTCAGGAGAAGCAACAGAATGTATTTTGGGGTGTAATTTCACATATTCCCATGGCATGTTTGAGCAAAATATCATTTAGTGACAACTTTGCGCAAAAAAAAAATAAAGAAAATAAAAAATTGACTCTTTCCCGCAACTTGTGTCACAATATAAAATATTCCATGGACTCAACATGACTCTCAGCAAATAGCTTGGGGTGTCTACTTTCCAAAATGGGGTCATTTGGGGGGGTTTTGAACTGTCCTGGCATTTTATGCACAACATCTAGAGGCTTATGTCACACATCACCCACTCTTCTAACCACTTGAAGACAAAGCCCTTTCTGACACTTATTGTTTACATAAAAAAATAAAATTTTTTTTGCAAGAAAATTACTTTGAACCCCCAAACATTATTTTTTTTTTAAAGCAAATGCCCTACAGATTAAAATGGTGGGTGTTTCATTTTTTTTTTTTCACACAGTATTTGCGCAGCGATTTTTCAAACGCATTTTTTAATAATAAAAAAGATTATCTTAGGCCGAGTACATGGATACCAAACATGACATGCTTTAAAATTGCGCACAAACGTGCAGTGGCGACAAACTAAATACATTTTTAAAAGCCTTTAAAAGCATTTACAGGTTACCACTTTAGATTTACAGAGGAGGTCTACTGCTAAAATTACTGCCCTCGATCTGGCCTTCGCGGTGATACCTCACATGCATGGTGCAATTGCTGTTTACATTTGACGCCAGACCGACGCTTGCGTTCGCCTTAGCGCGAGAGCAGGGGGGACAGGGGTGCTTTTTTTTTTTTTTTTTTTTTCATTATTATTATTATTTTTTTATCTTATTTTTAAACTGTTCCTTTCATTTTTTTTTTTTAAATCATGTTTATTGTTATCTCGGGGAATGTAAATATCCCCTATCATAGCAATAGGTAGTGACAGGTACTCTTTTTTGCAAAAATTGGGGTCTATTAGACCCTAGATTTCTCCTCTGCCCTCAAAGCATCTGACCACGCCAAGATCGGTGTGATAAATGCTTTCCCAATTTCCCAATGGCGCTGTTTACATCCGGCGAAATCTAAGTTATAAAATGCTCGTAGCTTCCGGTTTCTTAGGCCATAGAGATGTTTGGAGCCACTCTGGTCTCTGATCAGCTCTATGGTCAGCTGGCTGAATCACCGGCTGCATTTTCAGGTTCCCTGTTGAGACAGGAGAGCCAGAGAAAAACACGGAAGACGTTGGGGGGGGGGGGGCATTCCCTCCCACTGCTTGTAAAAGCAGTCTAGAGGCTAATTAGCCGCTAGGATTGCTTTTACATGAAAGCCGACCGCTGGCTGAAAAGAATGATACCAAGATGATACCTAAACCTGCAGGCATCATTCTGGTATAACCACTCAAAGTCGTGAATGGCGTACCTGAAGACAAAAAAATGGTTAACAATAAAGCACAGTAAACGGTAAGGTATAAAAAATTGCATACCTGAAAAGCAAACATGATAAAACATAATAACAATAAAAAATTGCAGAATAGAATACAGTAAAAAAGAGCAGAACAATAGAGAGAATAGAGAGAGAGAGAACAATAAAACGTCAACTATTTTTTTTTTTATATTTTTGTTTGTGTTTTTTTTTACACTTTTTTTTGTAACTAACTTTTATAACTGTAACCGGTTCCAGGTTCGGGTCTCTCAAAATGCGATGGCATCTTGGGAGACCCTGTGAAAGTGGGCCTAGTCTGTGCAATGCTGTACCCTACGCTAATACTCAACTAGTGAATGGTAGCGTTCAAAACATTCACCAATGCAAAGACCAGGATTGTCAGGACAGGAGGGACAATAATAGCGGGTGTCAAGCCTATATCCGCGCTTGCTGCAGACACGACATCTTTTTTGGGGGGGTTCGCTGGGTAGGGGTACTTGGGAGGACATAAAGAAAATGCCTCTCATGCAGCCGACTGCATTTGGTTGGGGATGTGAATGGGGGAAGTACGGGCGCTGCAGAAGCGGTGGGTTCCCAATTAGGATTGGCGAATGCAGCAGGAAGGGCACTATGGGCACGACGGGCCTGTGTTTATCTTTTTGGTGGCAGCGGGACACTACTTGTGCTTGCCACCTCACCAGCTTGAACTGCACTTATGGGACTCGCCACGTCACCAAGTGTTACTGCAGTGCTGGTTTGACTACGACCGGGGTGTACTAGGCCGCTGGCGCTTGCCAGTTCACCAAAACGCTACAAAAAAAACTTTTAGCGATCACAGGGATCAGGCCTGACTCTGCGAACGCTGCAGTTATGCGTTTAGTGTTTTGTAAGTGTCAGTGATCGATCGATACTGCACTTGGGTGGGCTGGGCTGGGCCGGGCGGAGGGGCAAAACGCAGGTGCTAGCAGGTATCTGGGCTGATCCCGCTAACACTGCATTTTTGGGAACCCTAAACTGCTGGGGACGCTAGTATAGATCTGATCGGATCAGATATTGATCCGATCAGATACTATACCACTAAGGGAGGTGTATGCTGCGTGCGTGGGTGTTAGCGGTACTGGCGCTAACCTGACGCTGCCTGGGGCTGGTGCTTGCCAGTTCACCAAAACGCTACCAAAAAAACTGTTAGCGATCGCAGGGATCAGGCCTGACTCTGCGAGCACTGCAGTTATGCGTTTAGTGTTTTGTAAGTGACAGTGATCGATTGATACTGCACTTGGGTGGGCTGGGCTGGGCCGGGCGGAGGGGCAAAACGCAGGTGCTAGCAGGTATCTGGGCTGATCCCGCTAACACTGCGTGTTTGGGAACCCTAAACTGCTGGTGACGCTAGTATAGATCTGATCGGATCAGATATTGATCCGTTCAGATACTATACCACTAAGGGAGGTGTACGGTGTGTGCGTGGGTGTTAGCGGTACTGGCGCTAACCTGACGCTGCCTGGGGCTGGTGCTTGCCAGCTCACCAAAACGCTACCAAGAAAACTGTTAGCGATCGCAGGGATCAGGCCTGACTCTGCGAACGCTGCAGTTATGCGTTTAGTGTTTTGTAAGTGACAGTGATCGATCGATACTCCACTTGGGTGGGCCGGGCGGAGGGGCAAAACGCAGGTGCTAGCGGGTATCTGGGCTGATCCCGCTAACACTGCGTTTTTGGGAACCCTAAACTGCTGGGGACGCTAGTATAGATCTGATCGGATCATATATTGATCCGATCAGATACTATACCACTAAGGGAGGTGTATGCTGCGTGCGTGGGTGTTAGCGGTACTGGCGCTAACCTGACGCTGCCTGGGGCTGGTGCTTGCCAGTTCACCAAAACGCTACCAAAAAAACTGTTAGCGATCGCAGGGATCAGGCCTGACTCTGCGAACGCTGCAGTTATGCGTTTAGTGTTTTGTAAGTAACAGTGATCGATCGATACTGCACTTGGGTGGGCCGGGCGGAGGGGCAAAACGCAGGTGCTAGCGGGTATCTGGGCTGATCCCGCTAACACTGCATTTTTGGGAACCCTAAACTGCTGGGGACGCTAGTATAGATCTGATCGGATCAGATATTGATCTGTACAGATACTATACCACTAAGGGAGGCGTATGCTGCGTGCGTGGGTGTTAGCGGTACTGGCGCTAATCTGACGCTGCCTGGGGCGACGCATATCACCGCTGGGCGATCAGGGGGCTAAACCTTTATTCGGTAATAAACGGCGGGTGCCCTGACACTATAAAAAATAAAAGAACTAACCAGCGTCACCCGTAACGGTTATACGGTGATCAGTGGTGAAAGGGTTAACTAGGGGGCAAGCAAGGGGTTAAAACATTTATTAGGTAGTATATGGGGGTCCCTGTCGCTATAAAACGCTGACGGCGAAGCTAAATATTTACGTCCCTAACTAGCGTCACCAGCGACACTAATACAGCGATCAGAAAAATGATCGCTTAGCAACACTGGTGACGGGGGGTGATCAAGGGGTTAAAACTTTATTAGGGGGGTTAGGGGGGTATCCTAGACCTAAAGGGGGCCTAACACTCACTGCCCTAACACACTAACTGTCACAAACTGACACCATGCAGTAATCAGAAAAAAAAAAAAACCTGCTTGGTGTCAGTTTGTGACAGGGGGGGGGGTGATCGGGGGGGGGGATCGGGGGGCGATCAGGGGGGGGATCGGGGTGTAATGTGTGCCTGGCATGTTCTACTGTGTGTGTGTGTGTTGTGCACTCACATTACAGTCTTCTCTCCTCGGCCCGGAACGGAAGCTACCGAGCCGAGGAGAGATGACATCATTTCCTCTGCCTCTGTGTACAATACAGAGGCAGGGAAATGATCCCATTGGCTGGGAACGATCGCGAGGGGGGGGCCACGAATGGATGGCCTCCCCCTCACCACCGATCGCCGGGGGACATTTGCCGACCGCTGCAGGCACCGGGGGGGGTCCGATCGGACCCCCCACCCGCGGGCAGGCAGGGACGTACAGGTAAGCCCTTTTGCCTGCCCGTGCCGCTTTGTCGACGTACATCGTCGTGCGGCGGTCGGCAAGTGGTTAATAACCAGATTCCCTTCATCATTCTTTATGGGACCAATATGATCTGATCTCCCTTTCTTACTATTTATGTACTTGGGATTTTCTTTTACTCTCCTCCGCTATGTGCCTTTCGTGCTCTATCTTAGCCGCCCTGATTGCACCCTTGAATTTCTTGTTGCATTCTTTGTAAAGTTGGAATGCTGATGATAAACCCTCAGCCTTGCATTTTTTGAAGGCCTTCTCCTTTCATTTTATATGCATTTTTGCGTTGGAGTTAAGCCACCCAGGACTTTTATTAGCTCTTTTAAATTTATTTCCCATTGGATGCACTCACTAATTCCCTTATTTAATATGCTCTTAAAGCATACCCATTTTTCCTCTGTGTTCTTTGTTCCTAAGATTTTATTTCAATTATTATCTTCTAGCAAGGATCGTAGTTTAGGGAGGTTGGCTCTTTTGAAATTCAGTGTCTTTGTATTCCCCTTATGTTTCCTATTTGTGTGAATTAATACTAAAACTAATTGACCTGTGATAGTTTTTTTCCAAATTGCCCCGTATTTCCACATCCATGATCAGGTCTGAATTATTGGTAATCAGTAGGTCTAGCAGCGCTTTGTTTCTAGTTGGTGCATTTACCAATTGACCCATGAAATTGTCCTGCCAGACATTTAGGAACTGGTGAGCCTTATGCCCCGTACACACGGTCGGACTTTGTTCGGACATTCCGACAACAAAATCCTAGGATTTTTTCTGACGGATGTTGGCTCAAACTTGTCTTCCATACACACGGTCACACAAAGTTGTCTGAAAATCCGATCGTTCAAAACGCGGTGACGTAAAACACGTACGTCAGGACTATAAATGGGGCAGTGGCCAATAGCTTTCATCTCTTTATTTATTCTGAGCATGCGTGGCACTTTGTCCGTCGGATTTGTGTACACACGATTGGAATTTCCGACAACGTATTTTGTTGTCGGAAAATTTTATAGCCTGCTCTCAAACTTTGTGTCTCGGAAAATCCAAAGGAAAATGTGTGATGGAGCCTACACACGGTCGGAATTTCCGACAACAAGGTCCTATCACACATTTTCCGTCGAAAAATCTGACCGTGTGTACGGGGCATTAGATGAATGCGCGGTTACTTCCACCCAGTCTATGTCTGGATAATTGAAATCCCCCATTATAATGACACTTCCCATTCTTGCCGCTAATCCAAATTATGATAGGAGGTTCGCCTCCTGCCTCTGGGTACGGGGCCTATAGCATACTCACATTATTAGTTTCCCCTTAGTTTCCTCCCTTTGTAGCTCTACCGATAAGGATTCTACCTCTTCCCTTGCTCCCTTATTGATGTAATTTCTCACATTAACTTGTACATCATTTTTTATATACAGGCATACCCCTCCCCTTTTTTTACCCTCTCTATCCCTGCGATATAGGGAATACCCTTGAACGGTTGCCAGCCAATCATGAGAGCTGTTGAACCAAGTTTCTGTAATTTCTACAAATCAAAATCCTCCTCGTACAACAGTAGCTCTGGTTCTCACATCTTGTCCGCCAGACTCCTGGCATTGGTGAACATGCCACGTATTTTAGGCCGGTCGCATACTATCTCCTTATTGGGTGCTCTGGGGTTGCAACTAGGACTTGTTACTATACTTACCTCAGGTTTAGGTGCTTTAGTCAACCTACCAATAATGCCCCCAATACTACCCCCTGGAATATGTTCCACGCTGACTATCTCTACCTCTGTACCCACCCCCCGGACTAGTTTAAAAGCCCCGCTAACTTTTCGGCCATCTTCACTCCCAGCAGATCTGCACCTTCCTCATTTAGGTGCAGTCCATCCCTTCTATAGAGCTTGTAACCAACTGAGAAGTCTCCCCAGTGCTCCAGGAACCCAAACCCCTCATTTCTACCAGCTCCTCACCCACCTGTTTACTTCCCTAATCTCCCTCTGCCTTTCTGGTGTGGCTTGAAGTACAGGTAGTATCTCTGAGAATACCACCTTGGAGGTCCTTTTCCTCAATTTAGCTCTTAAGTCCCTAAAATATTTTTTTAGGACACTCCATCTACATCTGACTTTGTCAAGGGTGCCAACGTGCACCATGACAGCCAAGTCTTCCCCAGCCCCTCCCAGTAATCTGTCCACCAGATCCGTGATGTGCCGAACCTGAGCACCCGGTAAACAACATACAGTTCGGCTCTTTGTGACAGATTGCCCTCTCTGTCCTAAGAATTGAGTCCCATACCATCAGAATCTGTCTTTCCTTTCCCGTGGCTTTACTCCCACCCTCACTGGAGGAGTTATTCCCCTGGCAGCTAGGGGAGTCACTCAGCTCCAGCAGTGCTGGTCCCTGACTGGTTTCACCAATGTCACTCAATGGGGTGTACTTATTGGGATGTTTCAGCCCAGGACCGGCCTCCCTGACTCTTTCCCCTCTATCCTTCCTAATGGTCTATTCTGCTTTCGTGCCTGCCCCTCTTTATCTCCACCCGCCTCTGTGCTGGTTCCTGCCGGCACCTGCCTGGTATGATCCCAACTCTCCTTTAGTATAGTATAGAGGGACTTCTCAGTGTTAACAGTTGCTTCCCTAGATTCAGAACCTGGGCTTCCAGGGAAACGTGTGCTTACATTTTGCACAGCAGTGTTTGCCCTCGATCGGATGATCAAGGAACACATACATGCAGCAAGATGTACACCAAGTCGCACCTCCACACCCATCGGGCATCGTACCCACTAATTTAATGGGGATTGGGGGTTATACTCTGTTCAAATTAACTAACAACTAGCTTCCAGACACTAATACTCAATACATAGGTTCTCAACAAGACAATACACAGGTACTCGCAACACACGTGCACCCACAGCCCACGTAAACTGTCATCTTGGTCTCTGTTTAATCTACAACTGCCATGATGCTGCACATGTGATCGGCTATCACACCAGCCATTGCATGATTTGACAGTTTGGTTGAGAGCACAACCAATGGGAGTGTTACATTTCCGGCACGTGTCGGAAATGTAACTATTTTTTTAAACTGTTAAATGGATGGATTTACTTCCGCTTTAAGTGAGGGTAAGCCTTTTAAGCCAGCCTGGAAACAGAGATTTGGTGGTTTTGTAACCCGAAGACAGCTGTTGTGGTGAACAAACAGTATTGTGTTCTGGCATGATGCACTATGCAGACTGCCTCATGCAGTGCAAGCACTGTCTAGGTATGTATCTGGCATAAAAATGTCTACAGCTGTTTGAGTAAAAGAATTGCATCTCAAGAAGTCTTGATCCAGCAGAATTGGATAGAGACATCCTGCCTCCTCAGGATACTAAGCTCAACTGTGTTTCATAGCAGATACAAGAATATAGCCATTAGATGTAGCTGGCTTTATTTTGTTTTGCTAAGTGTCCAATCCTCGTACAGTATAATCACTGCAGTTGAAACTACAATGCTGTGTCCTTCAATAAATGATGGAAAAAAATACAAACACAGGTCACATTGAAAATATCTCTTTTAGTACATATTGGCCTCCTACCTTCCCAAATCTTCAGGTTTCAACTGAAAAGGGCTAAAACGATAGATGCTGTGAGTCAAGTTGACAAAATGGCGGCTGTCAGTATTTCCAATACAGATACCTGGAAAGCAACAACAGTTAAAATTAGCTATGTAAAATAAAACATTTAAAAAGGGACTTCCTCTATTGCTGAGAAAGTAGCTACAATATATTTTGTGTGATTTCTAACGATGGGCTCAGGCTTGTTCGCAACTCCACGTGCCCGCGCCAGCCAGGAAGCGGACACTGGGCAGCGCTAATCACAGTCAGTGAGACATTTCAAGATCTGTGCAGCAGTGGACCGGGAAATGTCTCACTGCCTGTGATTAGCGCTGTGCAGTGTCAGATTCCTGGCGGGTGCAGGCACGTGTATATGTGAACACACCTGAGCCCATCCTTAGTGATTTACTACTGAAATGCTTAAGCCCGCTAGCAACTTATTTAAAGTGGCAATCAACACCTCCCATTAGGACCTGTGTTCAACACTTACAAACCAGAGTTCAAAAGTAATTTAACCACTTGCCCTAAAGGAAAGTTTTATTATATCATGCGGGTTTGCTGCGCTTAGCCATAGACTTCTATTATATCCTGCAGGTTTGGTGCACTTTCTGAATGCAGGAGTTTTGGTGCGCTTTCAGAAAGTGTACGACACCTGCAGGATATAATAGAAGTCTATGGCAAAGCACAGCTAACCCAGGAAAGTTGCAAATGCACCGCACCTGCAGTGCAGGTTAACTACAGCACATCAGTGTGAAAGCAGCCTTATAGGGGGCTCAGGACAGAAAGGATTAATTTACATTTGCAGTTTGGAGGGTGGTAAAACCCCATAGTTAAGACGTGTTTTTATCTCCCCCGCCCCAACCGCAGTCCATTTAGCTGCAGTGGCCAGGGGTGTACACATGTCATAGCAAGAGTTATACGCCCTGTCATGGTTGGTGGGTGTAGCATCTGCCATGAATGACCCATTCAAGTAAATGAGGCCACTCTGCAAGTGCCCTGCAACCTTGTGAGTAAAAGGCAGGCAGCATGTTTTGCATAGGTGTGCGCAGCCTCTTGCATTAGGGTGTGCACCCCAAAGCTCAAATACATATGCATGTGTACTAATGCTGTCAGTAGGGCAGTGGACAGTGTCAGTAGTTTAATTTTTATTGTTTTTAAATTATTTTATTTTTTTAACATTTTTTTGGGATGAAATATCAGTGGTCTAAACAGGGGGGAATATGCACACCTGGCACACCCTGTGCGCACGCCTATGGTGTTTTGCTTTCTCATCACCTGCTTTAACCCATTGGACGCTGCATAAAAATGCAGTTGTGCTCCCATTTACTTGAATGGGTCGCGATTGGCAGGCGGGAGCACCCACCAAAAGCAACAGGGGACTTAATTTCTGCTGTGGTATGTGTACACCTTTGGCTGCTGCCTCAGCAGCTAATGAGGGTAGGGATTGGGGTGGTAAAACTATGGCTCAACCACATGGTTTTACCGAGCTCCCTGCACCCGCCCCAATTTTACATGTGAACGAGCACGAAGGGTGCTGCTGCCGAATGCAACTAAGGGCTCTTTCAAAAGTGCAGGCCCTGCTGCTCCCCTGAAAAGTGATCCTAGTGTGTTTGACAGGTGGAGATGAGTAGAGAGGGGCTCGGGCCGACACTGCAATTGTTTTTAAGGTTGAACTGGATAGACTTATGTCTTTTTTCAACCTGACTAACTATGTAACTTAGCACACGGCTAATCACAGGCAGTCAGACATTTCCCAGTCCGCAACTGCACAGATCGGGAAATGTCTCACTGCCTGTGATTAGTCATGTGTAGTGTCGGCTTCCTGGTGGGATCGGGCAAGTGGGGTTTCGAACACACCTAAACCCATCTCTAGCGAGGAGGCAATATGTTGCCTTCTCACCACCAGATTTAAACCCATAATTGCAGTGCACTGCATGCAGTTGCGACACAGTAGCAGTGGTGTATTTAGGTTTTGTGCTGCCCTAGGCCTGACTAAACTCATGCACCCCCCTTGCTGCCGAGGCCACACCCCTTCCTGTTTAAGACCCACCCTATCATCTGTAAATCACACCCCTTCCTCTTTAGGCTCATTTGGCATAGGGGGGGAGGGGGGAACAGGTACCTGTTTTTGACAGGTACCCTTCCCCACTCCCTGGAGACTGCGCTGCCCCCTCTGAAGTTCGGCCCCCCTCCTTCCTCCACTGGGGCATTCAGAAAGTGCAACGCGCTTCGCACACGTGCAGTAGTAAACCGTCCGGTTTCTCTTACCATGAATGATGGTGGCAAAACCCGAGAGCCAATCCGAAATCGGCTGAGGTGTCGGCATTGCGGGATGCCTGGACAGGTAAGTGTCCTAATATTAAAAGTCAGCAGCTACAGTATTTGTAGCTGCTGAGTTTTAATGTTTTCAAGGGGTGGGGGCGGGACTCCTCTTTAATGAGTTTGCATTGATTTCAGCATTGATGGAGCACTTTATTGCAATATCATGATCTGCATAATAATGCACTTTCACTAAATGTGGACTGTTTAAAGGGTTTGCATTGATTTTAGCATGCATGGAGCACTTTACACATGCCAGTGGCGGCTGGTGCTCAAAATTTGGGGGGGGTGCAAACAAACTAAAAAATTCTGGAAAAAAAAGACATTAATTGCAGCCTCACTGTGCCCCATCAAACGCAGCCACTGTGCCCCGTCAAATGCAGCCACTGTGCCCCATCAAACGCAGCCACTGTGCCCCATCAAACGCAGCCACTGTGCCCCATCAAACGCAGCCACTGTGCCCACCAAACGCAGCCACAGCCACTGCGCCTATCAATTGCAGCCACTGCGCATATCAAACGCAGCCACTGTGCCCACCAAATGCAGCCACTGTGCCCACCAAATGCAGCCACTGTGCCCACCAAACGCAGCCACTGTGCCATCAAAAGCAGCCACTGTGCCCCATCAAACACAGCCACTGTGCCCACCAAATGCAGCCACTGTGCCCACCAAACGCAGCCACTGTGCCCACCAAACGCAGCCACTGTGCCCACCAAACGCAGCCACAGCCACTGTGCCCATCAATTGCAGCCACTGCGCACATCAAACGCAGCCACTGTGCCCACCAAACGCAGCCACTTTGCCCACCAAACGCAGCCACTGTGCCATCAAAAGCAGCCACTGTGCCCACCAAACGCAGCCACTGTGCCATCAAACGCAGCCACTGTGCCCAACAATTGCAGCCACTGTGCCCATCAACTGTAGCCACTGTGCCCTCAAACGCAGCCACTGTGCCCTCAAACGCTGTCACTGTGCACCATCAATTGTAGCCACTGTGCCCACAAACACAGCCACTGTGCCCCATCAATTGCAGCCACTGTGCCCCATCAATTGTAGCCACTGTGCCCTCAAACGCTGTCACTGTGCCCCATCAATTGCAGCCACTGTGCCCCATCAATTGTAGCCACTGTGCCCTCAAACGCTGTCACTGTGCCCCATCAAACGCAGCCACTGTGCCCCATCAAACGCAGCCACTGTGCCCCATCAAAAGGCAGCCACTGTGCCCCATCAAACGCAGCCACTGTGCCCACCAAACGCAGCCACTGTGCCCCATCAAACGCAGCCACTGTGCCCACCAAACGCAGCCACTGTGCCCACCAAACGCAGCCACTGTGCCCACCAAATGCAGCCACTGTGCCCACCAAACGCAGCCACTGTGCCATCAAACGCAGCCACTGTGCCCTCAAACGCAGCCACTGTGCCCCATCAATTGCAGCCACTGTGCCCCATCAATTGTAGCCACTGTGCCCTCAAACGCTGTCACTGTGCCCCATCAATTGCAGCCACTGTGCCCCATCAATTGTAGCCACTGTGCCCTCAAACGCTGTCACTGTGCCCCATCAATTGCAGCCACTGTGCCCCATCAATTGTAGCCACTGTGTCCTCAAATGCTGTCACTGTGCCCCATCAATTGTAGCCACTGTGCCCTCAAACGCTGTCACTGTGCCCCATCAATTGTAGCCACTGTGCCCCATTAATTTTAGCCACTGTGCCCTCAAACACTGTCACTGTGCCCCATCAATTGTAGCCACTGTGCCCTCAAATGCTGTCACTGTGCCCCATCAATTGTAGCCACTGTGCCCTCAAATGCTGTCACTGTGCCCCATCAATTGTAGCCACTGTGCCCTCAAACGCTGTCACTGTGCCCATCAAATGCCAACACTGTTCCCATAACACTGTGCCTCTCTCTCTCCTTCTCACGTCACTGCCAGACCTCGCCCCAGTGCCGAGTAGAAGCAGTGCGGAGGAGGGTAGGCGGAGCATAAGGCTCCATCTCCGCCAGTCACCGACCGCTTATGGGGGCGTAAATCACACGCCGCCCCCCGCATGAGAGAAAATCCCCCCACCCGATTCCCGGCTCCCGCACACATGTAGCCCATGGCGGCTGCCTTGCTGTAGCGGGTGGCGCTGCTGTGTATGGGCATGCTTGGCAGAGGGTGGAGGGGTGTGAGCTCTGCTAAGCATGCCCATACACACACCCCTCGACCCTCTGCCAAGCACGCCCATACACAGCAGCGCCGCTACAGCAAGGCGGCCGCCGTGGGCTGCATGTGTGTGGGGGGCGGCCGCGGGAGCCAGGAATCGGGTGGGGGGACTTTCTCTCATGCGGGGGCAGCTTTTTTTGCTGCCCCCTGCAAAGTTCCACCCTAGGCCTGGGCCTTGTCGGCCTAGGCCAAAACACAGCCCTGCACAGTAGTACGTCAATTAGAGGTTTAAATCAGGTGTGAGGAGACAACACTAGGAGACACTGTGCCCAGTAATCTTTGACTTATTCCATGTTGTTCAGGTAGATCTCCACCTCTTTAAGGTGGTCTATGCCTGGTTTAGACAAACCATTTGCCACTGACAGGGGTGCTTATCAGCTTTTATTTATGTAAAACCTTTATCCCAAAAGGAAGAAAACTGTTGCTGTAACTGCTTATAAACTGTGAGCTGGAGTTTGCCTTCAATTGTGTTAGTGTATTTAAATCTACTAGTGCGTTTAACACTACCCTCCCTCCCAGACTTACAAAGCTACTGTCCAAAGATATCTCTGAGCTCCATCATCTAGAGTGGGGGCACTCCAATACAGGAGGTGTGTTACTGGTCAGATCACCAGGTGGCAATAGAGGGGGAAAAAGTCTATAAAAAAAAAGAAAAGAAAACGAATGCAGGCACCACATCGGATGATTGGTGAGCTGCAATATATTACATTTTTGGTTTTGGTTGCTTCCCCTGTGTGAAATACCTAGTGTTTCTGCCAGTTCCTCTGCTTTCCTATTAAAAACTGATCACACTAGACAGGAGAACACACCAAGGTCAGTTCTCCAGCTGTGCTGGGAACCCAGCATGCTCTCCTCCAATGATTAGATTTGTCCTGACACGCCCCCCTGCACAGGCTTCTACTGGGAATATCGGTATACTATTGCTTCTCCTGCCCCACTATTATGAAGCTGAGAGCAGAGTAAGGGCACTTTCACACTGACAATCAGAGGGTTGATATGGCGCACTCAGAGTATTGCTGTATATATACAATGTATTAAATAAGAAGGATAATAAAAATAAAGAAAAAAGGGGGTAGAGTTTGGCAGAATAGGGGGGGGGGGGGCTTGGTGGTAACGTAAAATGTTTTAGGCCCAAGCATTAATCCATGTAAGAATAATGAGGTGCTGAAAACGTAGAAGGCTGCCAGCCCAAAAAAGATAGAAGAGGCTCTGGAACAAGACAAAAAAAAAAGCAAAGCCTGATGAAGGAACACGCATGCTCCAAACGCGAGGCGCCACCCGCCTGACCCCGTTCCTGGAAGTGAGCACCCACAGCACCGCCGGAAAGCCACAGGACACAGGACAGAGAATACCCTCCACCGGCCCGTGACATCTCTACTACCCGGGAACATGCGGATGAACTGACACTATTGTTTACAATGCTGGATTTTATCTACTCAAATGTGAGTGCTTTTAATCCCCTATAATAAAATTGTTGTATGATACAGGCTGCACTTAGAGGGCGCCGTCCTCTCATTTTCACACTGAGCCTCCCCAGGCGTCAGCGGTAAAGCGCCACTATTTTTAGCGGCGCTTTACCGTCGTTTTAGCGTTGCATTTCAGCCGCTAGCGGGGAGCTTTTGACCCCCGCTAGTGGACGAAAAAGGGTTAAAAGTGCCCGCAAAGTGCCGCTGCCCATTGATTTCAATGGGCAGGGGGTGCTTTAGGAGCGGTGTATACACTGCTCCTACAGCTTTTCAAAGATACTGCTTGCAGGACTTTTTTGAGCATCCTGCCAGTGTAGCGCCCCAGTGTAAAAGCCCTCGGGCTTTCACACTGGAGTGAGAGGAGAGGCACTTTGCAGGCGCTTTTCAGTCGCTATAGCACCTCTAAAAAAGCCTCAGTGTGAAAGGGGTCTTAATGTGATCACTTATAAAAAAGGGGGGAAAATGTGTTTATGTTTTTTTATATCTGTACACAAATGTTTTGTCTTTCATTGCTTTTTTAAACTCAATGGGTTGTTTTACATGGTGAGGGTTTACATATGCTTTAACTTCTTTAAATGTAAAAAGTTACCCCTAAAGTGGATGGGAACCCTCACATATTCCCAGTGAAGTGAACAACCTCAGATGATACACAGAGATGAAACAAATCTCCCTACATAAGTTTTACATGTATATATCTGCTGTCTTCAGCTTCATATACTGTTTAGAAAGTGCACATCCTTTTAGGATATTTTCTCTTTCTGGTTAGCACTTCAGTGAAGCCTGGGCATACAGCCAAGACACTTGATTGGAGGAAAGGCACACACCCCCTCTCCTCATAGGTAGAGACTTTCAGCTCTGTTTGTTGAATCGTTCAGGGCTCATCTATTTATGCTAATCTATTTATAGCATCCTCCCCAACACAAAACTGCTTTGAAGAGAGATAACAAAACACTGCAGATACACATTTTTGTAAATATTTTATTATATCTTTTCATGTGACAACACTGAACAAATGACATTTTGCTAAAGTGTAAAGTAGTGAGTGTACAGCTTGTATAACAGTGTAAATTTGCTTTCCCCTTAAAATAACTCAACACACAGCCATTAATGTCTAAACCACTGGCAACAAAAGTGAGTAGACCCCTAAGTGAAAATGTCCAAATTGGGCCCAAAGTGGCAATATTTTGTGTGGCCACTATTATTTTCCAGCACTGCCTTAACCATCTTGGGCATGGAGTTCACCAGAGCTTCACGGTTTGCCACTGGAGTCCTCTTTCACTCCTCCATGACGACATCACAGAGCTGGTGGATGTTAGAGACCTTGCGCTCCGCCACCTTCCATTTGAGGATGCCCCACAGATGCTCAATAGGGTTTAGGTCTGGAGACATGCTTGGCCAGTCCATCACCTTTACCCTCAGCTTCTTTAGCAAGGCAGTGGTCGTCTTGGAGGTTTGTTTGGCGTCGTTATGTTGGAATACTGCCCTGCGACCCAGTCTCCGAAGAGAGGGGATCATGCTCTGCTTCAGTATGTCACAGTACATGTTGGCATTCATGGTTCCCTCAATGAACTGTAGCTCCCCAGGGCTGGCAGCACTCATGCAGCCAAACTCCCACCAGCATGCTTGACTGTAGGCAAGACACACTTGTCTTTGTACTCCTCACATGGTTGCCACCACACACGCTTGACACCATCTGAACCAAATAAGTTTATCTTGGTCTCATCAGACCACAGGACTTGGTTCCAGTAATCCATGTCCTTAGTCTGCTTGTCATCAGCAAACTGTTTGCAGGTAATTCTAATGCATCATCTTTAGAAGAGGCTTCCTTCTGGGACAACGGCTATGCAGACCAATTTGATGCAGTGTGCGGCATATGGTCTGAGCACTGACAGGCTGACCCCCCACCCCTTCAACCTCTGCAGCAATGCTGGCAGCACTCATACATCTATTTCCCAAAGACAACCTCTGGATATGAATCTGAGCACATGCACTCAACTTTTTTGGTCGACCATGGCAAGGTTTGTTCTGAGTAGAACCTGTCCTGTTAAACCGCTGTATGGTCTTGGCCACCATGCTGCAGCTCAGTTTCAGGGTCTTGGCAATCTTCTTATAGCATAGGCCATCTTTATGTAGAGCAACAATTATTTTTTTCAGATCCTCAGAGTTCTTTGCCATGAGGTGCCATGTTGAACTTCCAGTGACCAGTATGAGAGAGTAAGAGCGAAAACAACAAATTTAACACACCTGCTCCCCATTTACACCTGAAACCTTGTAACACTAATGAGTCACATGACATCGGGGAGGGAAAATGGCTAATTGGGCCCAATTTGGACATTTTCACTTAGGGGTGTACTCACTTTTGTTGCCAGCTGTTCAGATATTCATGGCTGTGTTGAGTTATTTTGAGGGGACAGCAAATTTACACTCTTATACAAGCTGTACACTCACTACTTTTCATTGTAGCAAAGTGTAATTTCTTCAGTGTTGTCACATGAAAAGATTTTCCCCGGTGACCTCGTCCCTTATGACGTCACAGTCCCATCATGCCCCGGGACTGTGACGTCATAAGGGGTGGGGTCACCAGGGGACATCACCCCGGTGACCACGCCCCATGCCTATATAAGTCGTTGCACACCTCGCACACGGCATTACAGCGGGGGAGATCGTTGTGTCAACATCGGAAGAAGAGAAGAGGGAACAAGACGACGGAGAAGACTGGGCCACAGCTAGCAAAAGAGCGGCAAAAGTGCAGAAGATAGCGGAGGAGCCCGGCAGAAGAACCAGAGAGCGGGAGAAGTACCGGAGACCTGCAGAAGAGGCTGGAGAGCAGGAGAAGAACCGGACACCGGGAGAAGAGGCCGGAGAGAGCGGAGAAATCGGAAGAGACCCTTGAAGTCGGAAGAAGACCCCCGGAGCTGCCTAATAAATTACTTAAAAAACCTGTCTAGTGTGTTTTTTTATTGACACTTTTTTCCCCCCAGGTGAATGGGTAGGGGTACGATGTACCCCATACTCATTTACATAGGGTGGGGGGCCGGGATCCGGGGGCCCCCTTATTAAAGGTGGCTTCCGGATTCCGATAAGCCCTCGGCCCACAGACCCTGACAACCAGGGGGGAGGGCACTCGCTCCTCCCCTTAAAATCCGTACCAGACCTAAGGGCCTGGTATGCTCCTGGAGGGGAATTCCCTCTCGCTGCAATAGGAAAATGTGTTTTTCCTTTTGCAGCCAGCGCAAGATGTACAGTACCCTGTCGCCGAGAACCAGCGTGACAGGATCGCGCTGGAAACACATTCTCGCGGACAGGTACTGTATGTATCCAACTCAAATTTCATAAATCTGGTTTACATCCACTTTAAGTGAGGGGGGGCCTCACCTGCTGGTTCTCTTTGGTGCTCTGCTGAGCACAGACACTCTGACGTCATCACATACAATTCAGGACCACCAGTCCTACATTGTAAGTGAGGATGTCGAGGGCTTGCCTACATCCCCTGATGGAGAGAAAAGGAGAGCATCAGCTACTGGGGGAGTAAAGGATAAGATACAGTGAATACATTTGCTGTTTATGTTTCCCCTAGACCAGGGGTCTCAAACTTGCGGTCTTCCAGCTGTTGCAAAACAAGTCCCATGAGGCATTGCAAGGCTGACAGTTACAAGCATGACTCCCTCAGGCAGAGGCATGATGGTAGTTGTAGTTCCGCAACAGCTGGAGGGCCACCAGTTTGAGACCCCTGCCCTAGACCAAAATGAGCCTATAGTCCTTGCAGTGCTGGGGGATCCAAACTGCAAACAACTGCTGTTAAATATTAAAAAGTACACCTGATTTAAATTATTTTGCCGGGCTGCCTCCAGCTTTGCTACTTTCTGAATCCCTGAACTAAGCAGCAAGTGAAAGAAGAATACTTCTGATCTGTTCCAGGCAAGTGACTCAGAAAGCATCAAAACCATTAAATCTGCATGACAACCAGGCAGCTAGCATTTTCCTGGCAAGGTCAGCCTACAAGCTTGGTTTTCTTTTCACAAATGTATTCAAAAACACAACATAATGCAAAGTGCAGTAACCATAGCAATCAATAGTATTCATCGTTCATAAAACCTTCAGGCCCGGTTCACACATGTGTGGTGCAAATTGAAGCTCAGGTTTCCCTGCGATGTGAAAAATCAGTTGTTCATCGTTTCACGTCAGTTTTTGATCAGGATCAGGTCAGGATTGCATCAGTATCAGGTCAGGTTTACATCAGGATTTTATCCTGTTCACAACGGAATGCATCTGCGAATCAGATGCGTTCTCATAGAAGATAATGTGCTTGCAATTCGCACTGCAATGCCAAGAAAACGCACACGTTTTTTGGGCAATGCGGAGTGCGAATGCAACGCACATATGTGAACCAGCCTCATTTAAATAAACATATTTTAAAATGTCATGCGAATTGGATGTGGTGTAAGCCGCTTCCAATTCACATAGGTGTGAGCCGGGACTCAGACTCTGCTACGGGTTACCATACTTTACATGTCAGCGGTTTTATTTTGCACTGCATTACTGAATAAGCCTGATGGTAAGCCTGACTACATTTTTTTTTACATATGTAAGCACAAATAGGTCCCTAAGCACAAATCCTAGGGCTTATAGATGTATACCCCTGTGTTTTTTTGTTTTGTTTTTTGTCTGGTCTTAAAGTGGTTCTAAAAGGCAGTTTTTTTTATCTTAATGCATTCTATGCTTTAAAACCTTCTGTGTGCAGCAGCCCCCCTAATACTTACCTGAGCCCCATCTTGATCCAGCAAGGTTGCATGAGAGCCTGGGCTATCCGAGACTCACCCTCCTGATTGACCGATTGGCCCCTGCTGCTGTCAAATAAAGTCAGTGAGCCAATGAGGAGCGAGAGGGGGTGCGGCCAAGCCGGGGCTCCGTGTGTGAATGGACACAGGGCAGCGGCTCGGCTCAGGTGCCCCTATAGCAAGCTGCTTGCTGTAGGGGGCAGGAGGGAGGGGCCATGAACGCCGACAGGGGAGGATCTGGGCTGCTCTGTGCAAAACCATTACACATAGCAGAAAAGTATAACATGTTTTTTTGTTTTTTTTAAATAACAAACAAGACTTTAAAGGAGAAGTAATGCAAAAAGAAGGAATGCAAAAATAGGTAGTACATGCTACCCTCATACCTGCATTGCATTTCTTTCTTTCCCCAGTCCTTTCATTTTTGTAGAATAGTCTTTTGAAGATCGCAGAATCAGCCTCTAACGATTCTTTCTCAGTTCAAACGTTTCCAGGGGGTGGAAACATCTCCACAATCCAGCCACTCCTTCACTCCCTCCCTCTGGAGGACATGCGGGTGTGTTTGGTGAAGAGGTGCACACCCAGGCTGCTATCCAGAATGAGCACATTCTTCACATGCCTCTGTTTGCATGGCAGCGTGTCCCCAGCTAAAACTGGGAAGCAGAGACAGTGTGATACAAACAGTGAAGTCAGCCTTTCTCTGGCTGTTATCTGCAAGCTCTCCTTTCCCCTGGGCTTTGATGTTACTTCCTGTGTCCTCCGAATTCCCTCCCCCCCTCACTCATTCAAAGTCTGTATCAGCGTCTCCTCCAGCCAATAGGGGGAGTCACTTCTCATGTCCAGACATAAACACAGGTGTGTTCTCTACACATAGCACTGTGTTATATCAAAAGAGGAGACATGGTGAGAAGCATAGTGACCTGTGCCCTGTGTCTGTTCTCTGAAATGTACACAGTGCTATGTGTATAGAACATACCTGTGTACAGCATATAGGAGGGGGGACTGACAACTCCCCCACATCTAAAGTGACCCCCGATATGTTCCCAGAGTCTCTGTACGGCATGTGATGGCTCTGTACGGCATGTGATGGCTCTGTACGGCATGTGATGGCTCTGTACGGCATGTGATTCTGTAATACTTGATTTACAATGAAGGGCTGGAAAGATTTTTAGATATCAGCAGCTCACATAGAATATATGTAAGCAAAAAAAAGGAAACCCCTACTTCTCTTTTAATATCACTTTAATTGTAATTTACTACATATTGAATTTATTATCTAAGACAAAAAACATACCTGGCACTACTGGCACTCCAGAAAACACAGAGTGAATGGTTCGCTGTAGTATTTGGTAACCAAAGTTTGACTCATCATGGGGGCTAATAGGAAGGGGATCAAATGAATCCAGGACGGAAAGTTCCACTCTTTCATCATTAATAGTATTCCTTATAATGTCTAAAACCTGGAAAAAAATTGAATTTTTATGTACTCACTGTAAAACCTCTGATGTTCATTAAAAGAATCAGCACAGTAGCAAGTCTATACCATAGGTTATGCTTTTGTCTTCAGGAGATTGGACACTAAAAAAAAAACCTCAAGGGTAATTATATTCGGCAGCACTGGTTTCATTTGATTTATGTTACTTACTGTCAAAAAATGGCTACAAACAGAGCTGTTAAAACTGTTTGAGTCCTATTTTTCTGGCTTGTTGCAAGAGCAGCTGAAAGCAGAGCTTGTCATGAAGATTGTAGCAATGTCAGATCTCTCTCTCTCCTTAATCTCCTTCTACAATAGCCACCTAACTCAATGTATCTAAACTATTTTAGCAAGCAAACTAGCTCCGGCAAAGAAAAAGATTTCCCATGCTCTGGGGCTGTGCCTGCACTGCATGGGTTAGCTGCTCGCTTTGTTCAGGGGCGACCACAAAGCTTATACTCAACCGATCCTCTGCTCCAGTGGCAAACGGTGCTCCCCCATGATCCAGCGATGGTCTGTTCCTAAAGTCCAGAGCAAGTCTATGGGTGTGACGAAGTCAGGAACAGTCAGCCCCACAAGATCACTAAACTACAAGTGGGAGAGGGGCTGCAGGGACCAGTCTTGTGCTGGGAGGATTGCAGGATTAGGAAAGTACAGTAAAACCTTGGATTGAGAGTAACTTAGTCTGAGAATGTTTTGCAAGACAAGCAAAATTTTTAATAAATTTTGACTTGATAAACGAGCAATGTCTTGATATACAAGTAGCATCAAATCACAACTGGGTTTAAAAGAGAAGAGTGGTGCCTCTAAGTGTAGCAATATGATTACATTTGATGAAGGTACAACATTTAGCAACTCACATGATTGATGATTAAAAGAGGCACATCTAAGTATGCAGGCATCCGGGTAAAGCTGTCCACATAGACTACTATTCTCCACACCACCATCAACGTCAACCCTTCCATTCTGCGCTCAACGAGCGCGTCAGGCCTCACTTTCAGATCACTCTACAGCAGGGTAGTCTTTCCAGTCACGATTGCACACTGACCGTGGTAAGGGCCGGCAGTGCGGAGGATGTTCTATGTGGACAGCATACTTGGATGCGCCTTTTAATAATCAACCATGTAAATGTTGTACCTTCATTAAATGTATACTCTGTAGCTCCTGCTGGATTTTGCTTCTAATCTCCTTGTGGAGGCTGCCATTTGTAGATGGACATTTTATGGTTACACATCACATTGCTATAATCTGACCAGGACATTTTGATGATAGGCAAATCCTATCTTCATATTGATTAGTGGTTCCAAATTAATAATAACTACTGCAGTAGGGAACAGACGCAAAAGATACGCTCAGCATCTTTCCAAATAACCGTTCTGCGTAATTATGACGCAATTGAAGGTTTTTATACACATGACTACGTAGGTATCACATTAATATTACATTTGTACATTTATGGTAACAAGGGGCGTTACATAGGCAGGCTAATTCTAATCAGAACTCAAAAGAATGTAAACATGTACTGAAAACATTATTAGTGCTGTGTGCACAGTGAGGGCAGTGTGCAATACATACAAAATACAATACAATTATATACAGAACTTACAAATTTCCATTACAGTCTCCCCTCTTTTGATCAATATTTTGATCACTAACCACACCTGCCATCACCTTTAACCTGGAACCTCCACATGCTTAGGTGAAGGTAGTCCTGGCCAAAGAGGCAAAATCTCCATTGTGGAGAAAATAATAGCTGAGCAGCTTTTTTATTACAAAATGACTTTTCATTGTGAAAGACAAATGATTGATAAGACACATTTACAGAGTACTGGCTGTACACTCCTGTGGCCAGAATGGCCTTCTAGCTGAATTGTTGGCATGCTGACTTATCAGCACATGTAAACACAGACAATTCTACATAAAATGGAAGACGTACATAATACAAATATGACTTCAACATGGCTGAACTACTTTGCAAATCACATTATATATATATACCTTACAATTAAAGTAATTGATTCAAAAAGTACCCTAGACTGTGATCGCAAGAGGTAAACAAATCAAACACAGAGATTTCTTTAATTTAGTAATTTTTGCAGTGTCTGGTGTGGATCCAGGTGACTTTTCCTTCAAGTTTTGCAAAACTCTACATAAAATAGATGCTGTATTGAGTCTCCAAACATTTCCTTATATATAAATGTCTCTTAACAATCCACAAGTCACCTGGCTTTAGTTTTAGATCCTTCTAAACTTTTAGGATCTGGAATTGGGGAGAAAACACATGAGTTTGTCAAAAACCTTAAAAGATCAGCAACATTCTCTGTGAGATCCGAATGGAGGACTTCAGCTACTGAGGCAAAATATAAGCAAGTGAGTAACACACTCCCAAACCAAATGCCATAGGGAGAGAGCCCAACATCCCCTTAGGGGCTTGATAAAATATAAGAAGACTTCCAGGCAAAAGTTTTTCTAGTTTCATACTCTACTTTGTCTGCTACATTGTAGACAGTAGGGAGTGTAAAAATAAAACCTCAAAACTTCTAGTAAGGACTCTCCTATAAAAATGATTTCCTCTGTTACTCCTCTGTACTTTCTGGCACTCTACTTACAAACTACTTCTGATAACACTTTTTACTGTGGCCTTCGCAGTAGCATTTGCCACTGGACATCCAGAAAACATGTCCATACAGACAAAATGAATACTCGTAAGATCCTGACTTGGGCATCTGGATATATCTTTTTGTAATCTCTGGAAGGGATGTTCAGCTTTTGGTAACACCTTTGATAACAGGTAAAACAATAAGTGGTATGATATAAAAACAACTGTGGAGAACCCTGGCTTTATCCCATGTTCATTTACTAAGGCAGCCATAACTGCTTGTGACTGATGACACGGTCCATGTGTCAAGCTGGAGGGAAAAAAGTGGCTGGCAGACATAAATGATCACCTTTTCCAAATTTCATAAGAAGTTGCCCCCTGTGCACCAGTTGTTCTTCTCGTTCTGCCTTCCTTAGAGTTGAATTATTAATCCCAGCTATACTGGGCCAAAACTAGGGTGGAATCTGTGAGTTGCACAGACCCAGCAAGTGTCTGGGGCTGTAATGCAGCATCCTTAGTTGCCTGGTCTGCTTCCATGTGTGAGTTTTAATGTTAGTATGGCTACCTCAGCAAGAACTTGGAAGGCTGAAGGCAGCCAATCAAATTAGCTTGGCATGCTTGATTGGTTTACCTGCCGAAGTAAAAACAAACTTCTGGCCTTTCAAGTGGAACCAAAAGCTCTCTATATCTCGACTATCTATATAAATATATACTCTTTTTATAGCTCACAGGCTTTGCTAAAACATGGAGCTCTGCTTCTTGAGCTGGGGAAAAAGGATCCAATGACTTTACACACAGAGTATCCTTCTGGGTGATAAACTGCATCCTCAGTTTAAAACCGGGAATAACTCTACAAAAAAATTGAATATCTGGGTCTTCAGGGAGTGTGTCCTGCACTGGGCTCACAGCAGCTGATTCCTACGTCATCAATTTAACACATGTGGTTTTTCTTTGTCTCCAACCTCCTCCAATAGGGGCATTAAGGTGTCTGGATTCAAATGTACGCATTTTGCATTGTTAGATTTGTACATAAACAAACAAAACAAATTCATATTTTGAACCTTTCATTAGACAAACATTAAGTTAGCCGTATACTTGCTGCGCAGAATGTGGGACCATTAAAAATTAAATATTTGACCAAAATAATGTCTGTAACTATCTAATAGCACCTTTACATAAAAGCTACAGCTCTGATATATCGGGATGAACCCTTCATTACTGGGTCCAGCTTGCATAAATATACTACAATGGCTTGTTTTCTATCATGCTGTTTGTGTAAGAACTCCAGTGTCATGTTTCAAAAAGACAACTTTTTCCTGGCAATATTATAATAAATGATAACAATACCCTGTGGTCATGCAGAGATGTCCATAAATCCAAAATATTCTTCTGCTTATACCACTGCACTTACAAGGAAAAGGGGCACATCATTTTACAATCCACACATTCTGCTTTGGATTTCAAAAATAAAAATAAATAAAAACAAAAGGACCAACAATCTGTATGATGGACCAGAAAGCATCAAAAACTATAAAACAACTGGCTGCAGGTGGCCTCCAAATAACAACCTCATCTTATTTTTTTTTTCTCTCAATAAGGGCTTATTGTATAAATGTAAAATTACAAAATCGTTATCTTAAACTAAACTATCCCCATTCATTACAAATTTCCCCATTAACCTGGATTTCATTTCCAACCAAAGGTTGTCCAAACCAGTTTCAATATATCTATATTATTAATAAAATTGTTAAACTCATGTTAGAAATAATACTCATTATTACTTAATTTCCCTTTTTTTTTTTTGCACTGTTTCCACTATCAAAGGATATTCATTTTTTGTAATACACGGTTAAATGTAACCTTCATTTTAACTGGCGGCACAGTGGCGTAGTGGGTAGCACTCTCACCTAGCAGTAAAAAGGGTTGCTGGTTCGAATACCAACCACGACACTACCTGCCTGGAGTTTGCATGTTCTCCCTGTGCCTGCGTGGGTTTCCTCCGGGTACTCCGGTTTCCTCCCACACTCCAAAGACATGCTGGTAGGTTAATTGGCTTCTGTCCAAAAAAAAAAAAAAACTGGCCCTAGTATATGAATGTGAGTTGGGGACCTTGGATTGTGGGCTCCTTGAGGGTAGGGACTGATGTGAGGGTGTACTCACTCAGGTTGAACTGGATGGACTGGTGTCTTTATTCAACCTAACTATGTAACTATGTAACTATAGATTCAAAAATAATTGTGATCACATTGTTTATCATTAGATTCGTTAACCTGGCACATTTTGTTATAAATGTTTTGTCTAAAAAACTGAAATTGGCATGGTGTCCTTCCAGCTTATCACTGACCCATTCTTTCATGAGAGCGCAAAGGAGGAGGTCACATCTGCAAACATGACACACATAAGCGATAGAACTAAAGGTTCCAGCATTCACACACATACACGAAATATCTCTTAAATCACTAACATTTTTCCCATTTGTACACAACACATGCATATCAATCACTCACTCTTTTAACTCTTTAATATTTCCTTGCTTAACTTCTCCTTTCCTTATTTTGTTCTGATATCCTTTGCATCCAATGTATTGTAATACCATACTTCACCTACTGTACCTTCTATGATCAGACGGGCAGCAATAGTGCTCATCCCATCTTCCCTCTCTGACAACATATAAAGTATTCTGTTTTGACTCTCATTTCTCTGTTTCTGACTTTACTAGTTGTAGTGCCTGACCCCAAATTCATCCCACAACTTAACATGAAAATGTCCCTTTCTGTCTAGTGTTAATTGTCACCCTTGATCCATCCTGCTCACATAGATAGCTGTTTCTCTAGCTGTTTACTCTGCATGATTCTTAGTCCCTATGGACTTTGATAACCCAGTTACCCATTGTGGATCACTGTCCACTTTAACCATTAATCTAGGGGCCAAGTATAGGCGGAACTGCACCTTCGGTTCATATATAGCGCTCCTCTTGCGCTGGGCATTTTTGAGGGTCTCTTACCCTTCATTCCCTTACTTAATTTAATGCCCATAATGACTGGCCAGTCTTCTCTACATGTGCCTATACCCTCTTGCCTCTAGACTACTTCTAGCAGATGTACTACATATTACCTGTGAACAGCACTATTCTTCCCTTTCTTATCTATAACACTTCGATGGACAGTAGACAGTGACAACATAACATATAACCACCAATCAATACAGTTCGATTAAGGGGAGTAAAATAGGTACCCTTTGTCCCAAAAATGCCTTACCGATCAAGGAAGTCTGATAACTCAAATGTAAGCAAAAGGCTTACCTCAGCCGGCTGATTATCAGAAATTCCCGGATCGTCTCAAGCTCCTCGTTTCAAATTCTCAGCGTCACCTGTAAACCCGTCCTAGGCAAAGCTTGCCATGTGACCAGGACATTTTGATGATAGGCAAATCCTATCCTCATATTGATTAGTGGTTACAAATTAATAATAACTACTGCAGTAGGGAACAGACACAAAAGATACGCTCAGCATCTTTCCAAATAACTGTTCTGCGTAATTATGACGCAATTGAAGGTTTTTATACACATGACTATGTAGTAGGGTTGTCCCGATACCAATTTTTTAAGGACCGAGCACAAGTACCGATACTTTTTTAAAGTAAAAAGAAATATTCAAAAAAGACCGCGCTAAAGGTAATAACCATGTGATATGACTAATGAAAACATATACAATTTAAAATGAATTATTACAAAATTATTATTTGTGAATGAAAAACACCAAAGCTCTATAGTAAAAGTGACTGAAAATTATAAGTCCCAAATGAAGGTAGCAGAAGTCCCAAATGAAGGTAGGAAAAGTGACTGACGTCACTACAACACACAGTTCATGAGGTCAAAACAAATGCAAAGAGTGATCTTGGACATGTAACGCAGTCCTTGGAGCCCAGGTAGGTGTATACAATGTGCATAGACGTGAAACACCCAGTGACAAATCCTCCACCTAATAAGATGTCCGCTTACCAGAGGTAAGCTGTAAGAGTTCCCTGCTGGAACTCTGTCCAAGTGGAACTGGTCTAAGTGCTCAATACATCGCTAGATCCTGCCCACCCTCTTCCCCATTGGAGACCTGAGGAGCTGATCTTCCCCGTACAGAGATCATTATTAAGCTGTTTTACAGCTTACCTCTGGTAAGCGGACATCTTATTAGGTGGAGGATTTGTCACTGGGTGTTTCACGTCTATGCACATTGTATACACCTACCTGGGCTCCAAGGACTGCGTTACATGTCCAAGATCACTCTTTGCATTTGTTTTGACCTCATGAACTGTGTGTTGTAGTGACGTCAGTCACTTTTCCTACCTTCATTTGGGACTTCTGCTACCTTCATTTGGGACTTATAATTTTCAGTCACTTTTACTATAGAGCTTTGGTGTTTTTCATTCACAAATAATAATTTTGTAATAATTCATTTTAAATTGTATATGTTTTCATTAGTCATATCACATGGTTATTACCTTTAGCGCGGTCTTTTTTGAATATTTCTGTTTAGTATGTGCACGCCTCACATTATTGACTGCAGCCTTTTTATAATTTACTATAGTGAGTAGCGCGGTAATTTACGGTATTTACTTTTTTAAAGTACTCGCCGATACCGATTACCAATACTTTTTTTTTTATGTCACGTGACAAGTGTTTTTTTTTTTTCTTTCTCTTTTTTTAGGGGGGTAGGGGTTGAACGGTGTCTGTGTGTTTTTTTTTTAGTTTACATTTATTATTTTTTACAATAATATTTTTTTTTATTCTTTATTGCAATATGTGTTTTTTTTTTTTTAATCAGCCCTGTTGGGGGGCTTTGGTGAGATATCAGGGGTCTTAACAGACAGAGAAAGAGACCGAGGATAGAGATTCCCCAGTCCCTCTGCAGCCTCAGCTGCACTGAGAATGAATGGAGAGAAGACAGCGGCTCTTCTCCATTCATAAACTGAGACATCGTAATCACAGGAGATTACAATGTTTCAGTTATGTGAATGGACAGAGTCAGCTGACTCTATCCATTCACACAGCGGAGAGGTACAGCAGAACGGAGGGGGACAGAGGAAGAGAGAGGGACAGCAGAACAGAGGGGGACAGAGAAGGAGAGGGGCACAGCGGAACAGAGGGGGACAGCGGAGGGGGACAACAGAGGGGGACAGAGGAACGGAGGGGGCATGGAGGAGGATGAGGTGACAGTCAGCGGTGATCACGTGTGGGGGAGTTACAAGCACCGATCACCGCTGTATGTCACTAAAGCAGCTAAAAGCCGTGGGGGGAGAAGCTTGTAACTCCCCCACACGCCGATCACCGCTGACTGTCCAGGTATCGGCGGAAGCATCGGGAGCATTTGCCCGAGTACAAGTACTTGGGCAAATGCTCGGTATCTGTGCCGATACCGATACTAGTATCGGGTCAACCCTACTACGTAGGTATCACATTAATATTACATTTGTACGTTTATGGTAACAAGGGGCATTACATAGGCAGGCTAATTCTAATCAGGACTTGAAAGAATGTAAACATGTACTGAAAACATTATTAGTGCCGTGTGCACAGTGAGGGCAGTGTGCAATACATACAAAATAGAATACAATTATATACAGAACTTACAATTTTCCATTACAAATCTTTTTATATGGACTATAACCTGAAGGACTTATGAATAAATGGTTGTGGAAAGAATCATCTGAGTTTCCATTATTTCTTATGGGGAAATTTGCTTTGATATACAAGTGCTTTGGATTACAAGCATGTTTCTGGAACAAATTATGCTCGCAATCCAAGGTTTTACTGTATATCTCTGCTCTTCTCTCCCCTAGAAAAAAAAACAAGCAGTTAACCTATGCAGTGCGGACACAGCCCCACTGCATGGGAAAAAAAAAATTCAGTTCAGCTTTAATCAGGGCCGTTGATAGGGGGATACCACTGCTCCTCCTGTACGGGGCCCAGGCACACAGGGAGGGACGGAAGGGGAGGAGGATTGGTGCGTCAGGGCAATTACAGAACGATGCCCTGTGTCTGTGTCTCCCTGCAGCAGCCAAAAGCCAGTCTCTCTCCCTCCCTTCAGCTTTTAGCTGCTGCACAGAGAGACATAGACACAGGGCATCAGTCTAATTGCTTTACTGCATGAATCCCCCTCCCTGTTCTCCTGACATGTGATTCCCCCCCCCAAGGCTTGAGCAATGCAGGGAGTGTGCTGCTATGCGTTTGGAAAAAAAAAGCCCCCACTGGCAGCTGATGGGTAGATCCGTGTCGGCATCTGTAAGGAGAACAGGCAGGGGCCCTGACAGGGGTTTTAGAATGGCTAACACCAATGGTTAGAGGAGTAACTGCGGAGTGCTGGACATAGGAGGGAATGCTATGGATAGGAAGCAAGGAGGCTGCTACATAGTTACATAGGCGAGGTTGAAAAAAGACACACGTCCAACCTATGTGTGTGATTTTATGTCAGTACTACATTGTATATCCCTGTATGTTGTGGTCGTTCAGGTGCTTATCTAATAGTTTTTTGAAATGATCAATGCGCCCCGATGAAACCACTGCCTGTGGAGGGGAATTCCACATCCTAACCACTCTTACAGTAAAGAACCCTCTACCCAGTTTAAGGTTAAACCAATTTTCTTCTAATTTTAGTGAATTGCTGCGTATCTTATTAAATTCCCTTATGTGGAAAAGTTTTATCCCTATTGTGGGGTCACCAGTAGGGATGAGTCAAACACCCCCCGGTTCGGTTCGCACCAGAACATCCAAACATGCAAAAAAGTTTGTTTGAACACGCGAACACCGTTAAAGTCTATGTGACACGAATTTCGAAAAATTAAAAGTGCTAATTTTAAAGGCTTATATGCAAGTTTTTGCCATAAAAAGTGTTTGGGGACCCAGATCCTGCCCCAGGGGACATGTATCAATGCAAAATAAAGTTTTAAAAAACTGACATTTTTTTGGGAGCAGTGATTTTAAGAATTCATAAAGTGAAACGATAAAAATGAAATATTCCTTTAATTATCGTGCCTGGGGGGTGTCTATAGTATGCCTGTAAAGTGGTGCAGTTTTCCCGTATTTAGAACAATACCACAGCAAAATTAAATTTCTAAAGGAAAAAAAGTAATTTAACACTGCTTGCGGCTGTAATGTATTGTCGGGTCCCGGCAATATAGATGAAAATCATTGAGAAAAAAACGGCATGGGTTTCCCCCCCAGCCCATTACCAGGCTCTTTGGGTCTGGTATAGATATTAAGGGGAACCCCGCACCCAAATTTAAAAAAAATGGCGTGGGGGCCCCCAGGCACTATATACTCTGAACAGAAGTATATATACTCTTTAGAAAATTGGGCCTTAGGTGTTGGTGGTGCCAGAACACTGTAACCCCTCACAGCTGCTCTTGGGTGCAGGAACAGGCCCTGCTGTTAAATATAATTTCAAAAATTGTAATCACTGTAACCCCTCACAGATACTCTTGTTGGGCACAGGAAAGGGCCCTGCTGTGAAATATTTGATCAAAAATTGTAATTACATGCCCCTGTTGAACAGGGGCAGAAAAATTGGGCCTTAGCCAATGGTGGTGGTGCCCTAAACCAAAAATATTGTTGGAAGCTGGCATCATCAAGATTGAGGAGGAATACGATAGTCACTCAGCATAGGCAATCTTCAAGGAATCCCACATCCATAGAAAAATCAATCAGTTAAATCAGCATTAGGTGCTTGATAGATGCTGCTGATCCAAGACTGATTAATTTTTATGAATGTGAGCCTATCAATGGAGTCTGTGGACAGGCGCACTCTATGATCCGTTACAAACCCTCCAGCAGAACTGAATGTGCGTTCAGAAAGAACCCTGGATGCAGGACAGGCCAGTAGCTCAATTGCATATTGAGCAAGTTCTGGCCAGTGGTCCATCCTCAAGACCCAGTAACCCAGTGGATGGTCTCTTGGAAAGGTTTCCAAGTCTGCTCTTGCCCCAAGATATTCATGCACCATGTAATGCAGACGATGGCTTGAACCGATCAGACCTTGGCGCTGAGGACTGAAAAATTGTCTAAAGGCATCTGTCAGCCGGCCACCTTCTCCACCGCTCTTCCTCTGACTGAACGAAGCCTCAGCAACACGTTGTCCAGCACCAGGAGACTGTAACCTCCCAGGGTCTGGAAAAGCATTACACAAATCTTTTTTCATGGCCTCATGAAGATGTCTCACCCTCTGCGAAGGCAGGATGAGTTCTGCAACCTTACCCTTGTAACGTGGATCAAGAAGGGATGCCAGCCAGTAATGATCCCTCTCCTTGATACCACAAATCTTAGGGTCCTTTCGCAGGCTTTGCAGAATCAGGGAAGCCATGCAGCATAAGTTTGCAGATGCATTCAATTGTGAGTCCTCTTGGTCACCGAGGATGACGTTGTCTGGAACTACCTCCTCCCAACCACGTACAACTCCTTGGGTTTCTGGGGACTGAAAACCATCCCTTGAAGACTGCTGCTGAGTGTTATCGTCTACACCAATGCTGACACAATCCTCCTGCTCCTCTTCTTCCTGTGTGTTTGGCGGGCCCACAGGAATGCTATATGGATAAAGGGGGCCTTGAGAGGTAAGGAAGTCCGCCTCTTCCTCCCGCTGTTCTGCCTCAAGGGCCCTGTCCATTATTCCACAAAGCGTATGCTCCAACAGGAAGAAAAGAGGGACAGTATCACTGATGCATGCATTGTCGCTACTCACCATCCTCGTGGCCTCCTCAAAAGGTGACAGGACAGTGCATGCATCCTTGATCAGTAGCCACTAGCATGGCAAAAAAAAGCCTAGCCAAGACCCTATCCTGGTGCCATACTCACACAGGTACTCATTGATGGCCCTCTGCTGTGAGTGCAGCTGCTGCAGCATTGCCAACATTGAGTTCCACCTTGTGGGCATGTCATAAATGAGGCGGTTGGTGGGCAGGTTGCATTCCCTTTGAATGCCAGCCAAGCACTGGCATTGTATGACCGGTGGATATGACCACAGACTTTTCTGGCCTGCCTCAGGAGATCCTGTAAGCCTGGGTACCTGCTCAATAGCCGCTTCACCACCAAATTCAGGATGTGTACCAAACATGGGACATGGGTCAAGTGTCCCTGCTGGAGAGCGGAGAGAAGGTTGGTGCCATTGTACCAGAAGTGTAGTAGCAACTGCACTACGGCTGCACTGTATTGTGTACTGTGTACACCACCAGAAAAGTAGTAGCAACTGCACTACAGCTGCACTGTATACACCACCAGAAGTGTAGTAGCAACTGCACTATGGCTGCACTGTATTGTATAATGTGTACACCACCAGAAAAGTAGTAGCAACTGCCCTATGGCTACACTGTATTGTGTAATGTGTACACCACCAGAAAAGTAGTAGCAACTGCACTATGGCTGCACTGTATTGTGTAATGTGTACACCACCAGAAAAGTAGTAGCAACTGCACTATGGCTGCACTGTATTGTGTAATGTGTACACCACCAGAAAAGTAGTAGCAACTGCACTATGGTTGCACTGTATTATGTACACCACCAGAAAAGTAGTAGCAACTGCACTACGGCTGCACTGTATTGTGTAATGTGTACACCATCAGAAAAGTAGTAGCGACTGAACTACAGCTGCACTGTATTGTGTACTGTGTACAACACCAGAAGTGTAGTAGCAACTGCACTACGGCTGAACTGTATTGTGTAATGTGTACACAACCAGAAATGTAGTAGCAACTGCACTACGGCTGCACTGTATTGTGTAATGTGTACACCACAAGAAAAGTAGTAGCAACTGCACTACGGTTGCACTGTATTGTGTACACCACCAGAAAAGTAGTAGCAACTGCACTATGGCTGCACTGTATTGTGTACTGTGTACACCACCAGAAGTGTAGTAGCAACTGCACTACAGCTGAACTGTATTGTGTAATGTGTACACAACCAGAAACGTAGTAGCAACTGCACTACGGCTGCACTGTATTGTGTAATGTGTACACCACAAGAAAAGTAGTGGCAACTGCACTACGGTTGCACTGTATTGTGTACTGTGTACACCACTAGAAGTGTAATAGCAACTGCACTATGGCTGCACTGTATTGTGTACTGTGTACACCACCATAAGTGTAGTAGCAACTGCAATACGGCTGAACTGTATTGTGTAATGTGTACACAACCAGAAAAGTAGTAGCAACTGCACTATGGCTGCACTGTATTGTGTAATGTGTACACCACCAGAAAAGTAGTAGCAACTGCACTACGGTTGCACTGTATTGTGTACTGTGTACACCACCAGAAAAGTAGTAGAAACAGTACACCACGGAATAAATCTTCCTTGATCCCGAAAACCAAAACCGATACCGAAAGTGACTGTTTTAAAAAATATTTTTATACAGAAGATGGTCAGCGACTGGGGACATGGTACAGGAGATGGTCAGAGACTGCAGAGATGGTACAGGAGATGGTCAGGGACTGAAAACATGGTACAGGAGATGGTCAGAGACTGCAGACATACTACAGGAGATGGTCAGAGACTGAGGACATGGTACAGGAGATGGTCAGACACTGCAGACATTGTACAGGAGATGATCAGAAACTGGGGACATGGTACAGGAGATGGTCAGAGACTGGGGACATGGTACAGGAGATGGTCAGAGACTGAGGACATGGTCAGAGAGTCAGAGACTGCGGACATGATACAAGAGATCAATGCAGCCTTACCAGTGCCCGTCAGATGTAGCCAGCCAGTGTCCCCAGTAGTGCAGCCAGTGTCCCCATTGCAGCCAGTGTGCCCAGTAGTGCAGCCTGTGTGCCCAGTAGGGCAGCCAGTGTGCCCAGTAGGGCAGACAGTGTCCCCATTGCAGCATAGCCAGTGTCCCCAGTAGTGCAGCCAGTGTCCCCAGTAGTGTAGCCAGTGTCCCTATTGCAGCCAGTGAAGGGAGAGGAGAGCCGCAGCCTGTTTGATTACAGCGCTGGGAACATCACAGCTTTCATTTCAATAGCAGAAAATTGGGTGGGGCCTGTGTGGGGCTCCGCCCCCACCCCCGGTGCCATCTTTTAGGGGGGCTTCCTATATCATTGAAAGAGAGGAGAGCCGCCGCCTGTTTGATTACAGCGCTGGGAACATCACAGCTTTCATTTCAATAGCTGTGTGTTCCCTGCTGCATGCCATCACATACAGCCCCTCCCCCTTGTCTGGGGAACTTTGATAGACAGATCACACGTCCCAGGATTGGATGGGTGATCTGTCTATCAAAGTGTCCGGACAAGGGGGAGGGGCTGTATGTGACGGCGCGCAGCGGGGAACACACAGCTATTGAAATGAAAGCTGTGATGTTCCCAGCGCTGTAATCAAACAGGCGGCGGCTCCCCTCTCTTTCAATGATATAGGAAGCCCCCCTGATAGGCAGCACCAGGGGTGGGGGCGGAGCCCCGCCCCATTTTCTGCACCAGGAGCGGCAAAAATTCTCTTTCGGCTTTTTGCTGAAAGGGCCATTTTCGGCCGATATGTTTCGGTGGCCGAAATTTCAGTGCATCCCTAATATATATATATATATATATATATATATATATATATATATATATATATATATATATATATATATATATATATATATATATATATATATATATATATATATATATAATATTATATATACACATACACACAGTGGGGCAAAAAGTATTTAGTCAGGCACCAATAATGCAAATTCTCCCGCTTAAAAAAAAAGAGAGAGGCCTGTAATTGTCATCATGGGTATACCTTAACTATGAGAAACAAAATGTGGAAACAAATCCAGACAATCACATCTGATCATGTCTGATTTTTGAAAGAATTTATTTGCAAATTATGGTGGAAAATAAGTATTTGGTCACCTACAAACAAGCAAGATTTTTGCCTCTCACAGACCTGTATCTTCGTCTTTAAGAGGCTCCACTGTCCTCCACTCATTACCTGTATTAATGGCACCTGTTTGAACTTGTTATCAGTATAAAAGAGACCTGTCCACAACCTCAAACAGTCACACTCCAAACTCCACTATGGTGAGGACCAAAGAGCTGTTGAAGGACACCAGAAACAAAATTTACTAGACCTGCACCAGGCTGGGAAGACTGAATCTGCAATAGGCAAGCAGCTTGGTGTGAAGAAATCAACTGTGGGAGCAATAATTAGAAAATGTAAGATATACAAGACCACTGATAATCTCCCTCGATCTGGGGCTCCACTCAAGATCTCACCCTGTAGGGTCAACATGATCACAAGAACGGTGAGCAAAAATCCCAGAACCACACAGGGGGGACCTAGTGAATGACCTGCAGAGAGCTGGGACCAATGTAACAAAGGCTACCATCAGTAACACACTACGTTGCCAGGGACTCAGATCCTGCCGTGCCAGACGTGTCCCCCTGCTTAAGCCAGTACATGTCAAGGCCCATCTGAGGTTTGCTAGAGAGTATTTGAATGATCCAGAAGAGGATTGGTGATCCCATCAGCAAGGGCATTGAAGATGAAACATGACTGGGTCTTTCAGCATGACAACGATCCCAAACACACTGCTTGGGCAACGAAGGAGTGGCTTCGTAAGACGCATTTCAAGGTCCTGGAGTGGCCTAGCCAGTCTCCAGATCTTATCCCCATAGAAAACCTTTGGAGGGAGTTGAAAGTCTGTGTTGCCCAGCGACAGCCCCAAAACATCACTGCTCTAAAGGAGATCTGCATGGAGGAATGGGCCAACACACCAGCAACAGTGTGTGTCAACCTTGTGAAGACTTACAGAAAACGTTTGACCTCTGTCATTGCCAACAAAGGATATATAACAAAGTATTGAGATGAACTTTTGATATTGACCAAATACTTATTTTCCACCATAATTTGCAAATAAATTATTTCAAAACTCAGACAATGTGATTGTCTGGATGGGTTTCCACATTTTGTCTCTCATAGTTGAGGTATACCTACGATGACAATTACAGGCCTCTCTCATCTTTTTAAGTGGGAGAACTTGCACAATTGGTGGCTGACTAAATACTTTTTTGCCCCACTGTGTGTATGTATGTATGTATGTATGTATGTATGTATGTGTATATATATATACTGTGTACACCACTAGAAGTGTAATAGCAACTGCACTATGGCTGCACTGTATTGTGTACTGTGTACACCACCATAAGTGTAGTAGCAACTGCAATACGGCTGAACTGTATTGTGTAATGTGTACACAACCAGAAAAGTAGTAGCAACTGCACTATGGCTGCACTGTATTGTGTAATGTGTACACCACCAGAAAAGTAGTAGCAACTGCACTACGGTTGCACTGTATTGTGTACTGTGTACACCACCAGAAAAGTAGTAGAAACAGTACACCACGGAATAAATCTTCCTTGATCCCGAAAACCAAAACCGATACCGAAAGTGACTGTTTTAAAAAATATTTTTATACAGAAGATGGTCAGCGACTGGGGACATGGTACAGGAGATGGTCAGAGACTGCAGAGATGGTACAGGAGATGGTCAGGGACTGAAAACATGGTACAGGAGATGGTCAGAGACTGCAGACATACTACAGGAGATGGTCAGAGACTGAGGACATGGTACAGGAGATGGTCAGACACTGCAGACATTGTACAGGAGATGATCAGAAACTGGGGACATGGTACAGGAGATGGTCAGAGACTGGGGACATGGTACAGGAGATGGTCAGAGACTGAGGACATGGTCAGAGAGTCAGAGACTGCGGACATGATACAAGAGATCAATGCAGCCTTACCAGTGCCCGTCAGATGTAGCCAGCCAGTGTCCCCAGTAGTGCAGCCAGTGTCCCCATTGCAGCCAGTGTGCCCAGTAGTGCAGCCTGTGTGCCCAGTAGGGCAGCCAGTGTGCCCAGTAGGGCAGACAGTGTCCCCATTGCAGCATAGCCAGTGTCCCCAGTAGTGCAGCCAGTGTCCCCAGTAGTGTAGCCAGTGTCCCTATTGCAGCCAGTGAAGGGAGAGGAGAGCCGCAGCCTGTTTGATTACAGCGCTGGGAACATCACAGCTTTCATTTCAATAGCAGAAAATTGGGTGGGGCCTGTGTGGGGCTCCGCCCCCACACCCGGTGCCATCTTTTAGGGGGGCTTCCTATATCATTGAAAGAGAGGAGAGCCGCCGCCTGTTTGATTACAGCGCTGGGAACATCACAGCTTTCATTTCAATAGCTGTGTGTTCCCTGCTGCATGCCATCACATACAGCCCCTCCCCCTTGTCTGGGGAACTTTGATAGACAGATCACACGTCCCAGGATTGGATGGGTGATCTGTCTATCAAAGTGTCCGGACAAGGGGGAGGGGCTGTATGTGACGGCGCGCAGCGGGGAACACACAGCTATTGAAATGAAAGCTGTGATGTTCCCAGCGCTGTAATCAAACAGGCGGCGGCTCCCCTCTCTTTCAATGATATAGGAAGCCCCCCTGATAGGCAGCACCAGGGGTGGGGGCGGAGCCCCGCCCCATTTTCTGCACCAGGAGCGGCAAAAATTCTCTTTCGGCTTTTTGCTGAAAGGGCCATTTTCGGCCGATATGTTTCGGTGGCCGAAATTTCAGTGCATCCCTAATATATATATATATATATATATATATATATATATATATATATATATATATATATATATATATATATAATATTATATATACACATACACACAGTGGGGCAAAAAGTATTTAGTCAGGCACCAATAATGCAAATTCTCCCGCTTAAAAAAAAAGAGAGAGGCCTGTAATTGTCATCATGGGTATACCTTAACTATGAGAAACAAAATGTGGAAACAAATCCAGACAATCACATCTGATCATGTCTGATTTTTGAAAGAATTTATTTGCAAATTATGGTGGAAAATAAGTATTTGGTCACCTACAAACAAGCAAGATTTTTGCCTCTCACAGACCTGTATCTTCGTCTTTAAGAGGCTCCACTGTCCTCCACTCATTACCTGTATTAATGGCACCTGTTTGAACTTGTTATCAGTATAAAAGAGACCTGTCCACAACCTCAAACAGTCACACTCCAAACTCCACTATGGTGAGGACCAAAGAGCTGTTGAAGGACACCAGAAACAAAATTTACTAGACCTGCACCAGGCTGGGAAGACTGAATCTGCAATAGGCAAGCAGCTTGGTGTGAAGAAATCAACTGTGGGAGCAATAATTAGAAAATGTAAGACATACAAGACCACTGATAATCTCCCTCGATCTGGGGCTCCACTCAAGATCTCACCCTGTAGGGTCAACATGATCACAAGAACGGTGAGCAAAAATCCCAGAACCACACAGGGGGGACCTAGTGAATGACCTGCAGAGAGCTGGGACCAATGTAACAAAGGCTACCATCAGTAACACACTACGTTGCCAGGGACTCAGATCCTGCCGTGCCAGACGTGTCCCCCTGCTTAAGCCAGTACATGTCAAGGCCCATCTGAGGTTTGCTAGAGAGTATTTGAATGATCCAGAAGAGGATTGGTGATCCCATCAGCAAGGGCATTGAAGATGAAACATGACTGGGTCTTTCAGCATGACAACGATCCCAAACACACTGCTTGGGCAACGAAGGAGTGGCTTCGTAAGACGCATTTCAAGGTCCTGGAGTGGCCTAGCCAGTCTCCAGATCTTATCCCCATAGAAAACCTTTGGAGGGAGTTGAAAGTCTGTGTTGCCCAGCGACAGCCCCAAAACATCACTGCTCTAAAGGAGATCTGCATGGAGGAATGGGCCAACACACCAGCAACAGTGTGTGTCAACCTTGTGAAGACTTACAGAAAACGTTTGACCTCTGTCATTGCCAACAAAGGATATATAACAAAGTATTGAGATGAACTTTTGATATTGACCAAATACTTATTTTCCACCATAATTTGCAAATAAATTATTTCAAAACTCAGACAATGTGATTGTCTGGATGGGTTTCCACATTTTGTCTCTCATAGTTGAGGTATACCTACGATGACAATTACAGGCCTCTCTCATCTTTTTAAGTGGGAGAACTTGCACAATTGGTGGCTGACTAAATACTTTTTTGCCCCACTGTGTGTATGTATGTATGTATGTATGTATGTATGTATGTGTATATATATATATATATATATATATATATATATATATATATATATATATATATATATATATATATATATATATATATATACATACATACACACACACACACACACACACAGTATCTCACAAAAGTGAGTACACCCCTCACATTTTTGTAAATATTTTATTATATCTTTTCATGTGACAACACCGAAGAAATTACACTTTGCTACAATGTAAAGTAGCGAGTGTGCAGCTTGTATAAAAATGTCAATTTGCTGTCCACTCAAAAGAACTCAACACACAGCCATTAATGTCTAAACCGCTGGCGACAAAAGTGAGTACACCCCTAAGTGAAAATGTCCAAATTGGGCCCAATTAGCCATTTTCCCTCCATGCTGTCATGTGACTCGTTAGCGTTACAAGGTCTCAGGTGTGAATGGGGAGCATGTGTGTTAAATTTGGTGTTATTGCTCTCACTCTCACATACTGGTGACTTGAAGTTCAACATGGCACATCATGGCAAAGAACTCTCTAAGGATCTGAAAAAAAGAATTGTTGCTCTACATAAAGATGGCCTAGGCTATAAAGAAGATTGCCAAGACCCTAAAACTGAGCTGCAGCACGGTGGCCAAGACCATACAGTGGTTTAACAGGACAGATTCCACTCAGAACAGGCCTCGCCATGGTCTACCAAAGAAGTTAAGTGCACATGCTCAGCGTCATATCCAGAGGTTGTCTTTGGGAAATAGACATATGAGTGCTGTCAGCACTGCTGCAGAGGTTGCAAGGGTGGGGGGTCAGTCTGTAAGTGCTCAGACCATACGCCGCACACTGCATCAAATTGGTCTGCATGGCTGTCGTCCCAGAAGGAAGCCTTTTCTAAAGATGATGCACAAGAAAGCCTGAAAACAGTTTGCTGAAGACAAGCAGACTATGGTCATGGATTACTGGAACCATGTCCTGTGGTCTGATGAGACCAAGATAAACTTATTTGGTTCAGATGGTGTCAAGCGTGTGTGCAACCAGGTGAGGAGTACAAAGACAAGTGTCTTGCCTACAGTCAAGCATGATGGTGGGAGTGTCATTGTCTGGGGCTGCATGAGTGCTGCTGGCACTAGGGAGCTACAATTCACTGAGGGTACCATGAATGCCAACATGTACTGTGACATACTGAAGCAGAGCAGGATCCCCTCCCTTCGGAGACTGGGCCGCAGGGCAGTATTCCAACATAACGACCCCAAACACACCTCCATCATGACGCCAAAGAAGCTGAGGGTAAAGGTGATGGACTGGCCGAGCATGCCTCCAGACCTAAACCCTATTGAGCATCTGTGGGGCATCCTCAAATGGAACGTGGAGGAGCACAAGGTCTCTAACATCCACCAGCTCCATAATGTCGTCATAGAGGAGTGGAAGAGGACTCCAGTGGCAACCTGTGAAGCTCTGGTGAACTCCATGCCCAAGAGGGTTAAGGCAGTGCTGGAAAATAATTATGGCCACACAAAATATTGACACTTTGGTCCGAATTGGACATTTCAGGGGTGTAGTCACTTTTGTCGCCAGCGGTTTAGACATTAATGGCTGTGTGTTGAGTTCTTTTGAGGGGACAGCAAATTTACACTTATACAAGTTGTACACTCACTACTTAACATTGTAGCAAAGTGTTATTTCTTCAGTGTTTTCACATGAAAAAACCACTACACATGGCCGCCGTGTAGGTAGCCTTATATAGTGTGGGGCTAGGACTTAGTCCCCCTGAGCCATGATTGGCCAAAGGCACCCTGCCTTTGGCCAATTATGGCTCTCTTAGCAGAGGGCACTGGGATTGGCCAAAGCATGTAGGTCAGATGCATGCTTTGGCCAATCATCATACAGCAATGCACTGCGATCTCGCAGTACATTATGGGGCGTTCCGCGGGCGCTCGAATTTCCCGCGAACGCCCCATAATGTTCATGCTTCGGCAAACGGGCGAACGCCCGATGTTCCGAGTAGAACTTATGTTCGACCCGAACATCAAGCTCATCCCCAGTCACCAGTACAGTATTTGTACATTGAAATCATATCCCCTCTCAAGCGTCTCTTCTTCAGAGAGAACAATTCAGTGCTCGTAACCTTTCCTCATAACTAATGTCCTCCAGCCCGTTATTAGTTCTGTTGCCCTTCTCTGTACTCTCTCCAGTTCCAGCACATTCTTCCTCAAGACTGGTGCCCAGAACTGGATAGCATACTCCATGTGCAGCCAGAGCAGAGTCTTGTAGAGTGGGAGAATTATCGTTTTATCTCTGGAGTCAATCCCTTTTTAATGCATGCCAATATTCTGTTTGCTTTGCTTGCAGCAGCTTGGCATTGCATGCCATTGCTGAGCCTGTCATCTACTAAGACCCCCAGGAATATTCCCCCACAGGTTCTCCCCCCAGTGAGTAGATTGCACTCATATTTTTGCCACCCAAATGCATTATTTTACATTTTTCCACATTAAACCTCATTTGCCATTTAGTTGCCCACCCCATTAATTTGTTCAGATCTTTTTTGCAAGGTTTCCACATTTTGTGGAGAAGTTATTGCCCTGCTTAGCTTCGTATTGTTCGCAAATACATAGATTGAACTGTTTATCCCATCCTCCAGGTAGTTTATGAATAAATTAAATAGTATTGGTCCCAGGACAGAACCCTGGGGGACCCCACTTTCCACCCCTGCCCATTCAGAGTACTCCCCATTTATCACTACCCTCTGAACTCGCCCCTGTAGTCAGTTTTCAATCCATGTACTCACCCTATGGTCCATGCCAACTGACCTTACTTTGTACAGTAAACGTTTATGGGGAACTGTATTGCATGCCTTTGAATAGATTGGTTTGGCAAGAAGGATTCTTCATGAATCCATGCTGATTACTGCTAATGATACAAATGTCATTGCTAAAATTTTGTATACAGTTCCTTATCATGCCCTTACCTTATTATGCTAGGATAGGAGGTGCTAGAAGCAGAGTGGATAAAGCTGTGGATGGGGGGTCCTAGGTGCAGAGTGGTGAGAGCTGTTGATGGGAAGTTCTGAGCGGAAAGAGCTGTGAATTAGGGGTACAAAGAGGTGGGGGTTGCTAGGAGCAGACACGTGAGAGCCATGGAAAGGATGAAAGCTATGGATGGGGGAGCTAGGTGCAGAGTGGAGAGAGCTGTGGATGGGGGGGTCCTAGCAGCAGAGGGGTGAGAGCTGTGGATGGGGGGGTGCTAGGTGCAGAGGGGTGAGAGCTGTGGATGGGAGGGTGCTAGGTGCAGGGGGGTAAGAGCTGTGGATAGGGGGGTGCTAGGTGCAGAGGGGTATAAGCTGTGGATAGGGGGGGGTTCTAGGTGCAGAGGGGTGAGCTGTGGATTGGAGGGTGCAGAGGTGTGAGGGCTGTGGATGGGGGGGAGCAAGGTGCAGAGGGGTAAGAGCTGTGGATGGGAAGTGCTGCGTGGAAAGAGCTGTGAATTACGGGTACAAAGAGGTGGGGGTTGCTAGAAGCAGACACGTGAGAGCCTTGGAACGGATGAAAGCTATGGATGGGGGTGCTAGGTGCAGAGGGGTGAGAGCTTTGGATGGGGGGTACTAGGTGCAAAGCGGTGAGAGCTGTGGTTGGGGGGGGGGCAGCTATGTGCAGGGGGGTGAGAGCTGCGGATGGGGGGTGCGAAGAGCAGAGGGGTGAGAGCTGTGGATGTGGGGTGCCTCTGTGGGTCCAGAGGGGTGAGAGCTGTGAATGGGGGGTGCTAGGAGCAGAGGGGTGAGAGCTGTGGATGTGGGGTGCTACTGTAGGTGCAGAGGGGTGAGAGCTGTGGATGGGGGGTGCTAGAAGCAGACACGTGAGAGCTGTGGGGGGGGGTGAGGCAGAGGGGTGAGAGCTGTGGATGGGGAGGGGGGGGTGCTAGGTACAGAGTGGTGAGGGGACAGGGGGTGCTATGTACAGAGGGGTGAGAGCTGTGAATGGGGGTTGCTAGGTACAGAGGGGTGAGAGCTGCGGATTAGAGGGGGGTGCAAGGTGCAGAGGGGTGAAGGCTGTGGATGGGGGGGTGCAAGGTGCAGAGGGGTGAGAGCTGTGGATGGGGAGTGCTAAGTGCAGAGCGGTGAGAGCTGTGAAATAGAGATGCTAGGCGCAAAGAGGTGAGAGCTATGGATGGGGGGGGGGGGTGCTAGGAGCAGACACGTGAGAGCTGTGGAAGGGAGGTGCTAGGTGCAGAGGGGTGAGAGCTGTGGATGGGGAGGGGCTAGGTGCAGAGTGGTGAGAGCTGTGGATGGGGAGTGCTAAGTGCAGAGGGATGAGAGCTATGGATGGGGGGTGCTAGGTGCAGAGGGGTGAGAGCTGTGGATGGGGGGGGGGGGTACTGGGTGCAAAGCAGTGAGAGCTGTGGATGGGGGGTACTGGGCGCAAAGCAGTGAGAGCTGTGGATGGGGGGTACTAGGTGCAAAGCGGCGAGAGCTGTGGATGGGGTTCAGCTAGGTGCAGAGGGGGTGAGAGCTGTGGATGGGGGGTGCTGGGAGCAGAGGGGTGAGAGTTGTGGATGGGTGGTGCTAGGTGCAGAGGGGTGAGAGCTGTGGATGGGGAGGGGCTAGGTGCAGAGGGGTGAGAGCTGTGGATGGGGAGGGGCTAGGTGCAGAGTGGTGAGAGCTGTGCATGGGGAATGCCAAGTGCAGAGGGGTAAGAGCTGTGGATGGGGGGGTGCAAGGTTCAGAGGGGTGAGAGCTGTGGATGAGGAGGGCTAAGTGCAGAGCGGTGAGAGCTATGAAATAGGGGTGCTAGGTGCAGACACGTGATAGCTGTGGAAAGTAGGGGAGTACTAGGTGCAAAGGGGTGAGAGCTGTGGATGGAGGGGGGGTGCTATGTGAAGAGGGGTAAGAGCTGTGGATGGGGAGTGCTAAGTGCAGAGGGGTAAGAGCTGTGGATGGGGAGTGGGGAGTGCAAAGGGGTGAAATCTGTTTATGGGGGGATGCTAGGTGCAAAGGGGTGAGAGCTGTGGATGGAGGGGGTGGGGTGCAAGGTGCAGAGGGGTGAGAGCTGTGGACATTGAAGATTGGGGTCTGTCTGAAAAAGAATCCGACCTCAGCTGTGTGCAGTGTGGGGAAGAACAGCTCTGATGAGTGCCCTGCCAGCAGTCACCCCATCCTCTGCCCTGCCGACGCCATGCTCTGCTTACCCCATCCCATGCCCTGCTGATCCTGTCCTATGTCCAGCCAAACCCATCCTCTGCCCTGCTGATAACTGTCCTATATCCTGCTGACCCCAGCCAATGACCCCAACCTCTACCTTGCTGACCCCTGTCTTCTGTCCTGCTCACCCCTTTCCTTTGCCCCACTGTCCTTTTACACCTCCCTGCTGACCCCTGTACAATGCGCTGCTGACCCCATTCTCTACCTTGCTGATCCCTGTCCTATGCCCTGTTGGCCCATCCTCTGCCCTGCTGAACCCATCCTTTGTACTGCTAACCCTTGTACACTGCCTTGCTGACCCCCTGTCTTCTGCCCTGCTGACCTCCAATTCTCCACCCTACAAAATGCTGACCCTATCCTCTGCCCCCTCGATATTTTTTACTGTACCCTCACATCAGACAGGCTAGATCTGGTCCTGGTGCGGAGTTGAACGCACCAAGCTGCTTGTTCTCATTTTGCACTGGTAATTAACCAGTCACTGGGAAATGCTCATTTAAAGGTGTAGGAATTGGGACTGATCTGAGGTGTGAAGGTGCAGGAATTGGGCTGATCTGAGGTGTGAAAGTGCAGGAATTGGGCTGATCTGAGGTGTGAAGGTGCAGGGATTGCGCTCATCTGAGGTGCGAAGGTGCAGTTATTGAGGTGATCCGAGAAGTGATGGTGCAAGAATTGGGGCTGATCTGAGGTGTGAAAGTGCAGGAATTGGGCTGATCTGAGGTGTGAAGGTGCAGGGATTGCGCTTATCTGAGGTGCGAAGGTGCAGTTATTGAGGTGATCCGAGAAGTGATGGTGCAAGAATTGGGGCTGATCTGAGGTGTGAAGGTGCAGGAATTGGGGTGATCTGAGGGTTGAATTTGCAGGGCTGATCTGGGATTTGACAGTGCAAAAGTCCCTCCTTGCCATGGAAATGAACCTAATCTCATAAAAAATATTTCCACCGCATTTGTGAAGAAGGCTTCAGGGCGCCCAAGAAAGTCCAGCAAGCGCCAGGACCATCTCCTACAGTTGATTCAGCTACGGGTTCGGGGCATCACCAGTGCAGAACTTGCTCAGGAATGGCAGCAGGCAGGTGTGAGTGCATCTGCAAAGACTTTTGGAGGATGGCCTGGCGTCAAGCGCAACAAAGAAACTACACTGATATTCTGCAAAAGGTACAGTGAATGTACTGCCAAGGACTGGGGTAAAATCATTTTCTCTGATGAATCACCTTTCCGATTGTTTGGGGTTTCTGCAAAAAACCTTGTCCGGAGCAGAAAAGATGAGCGCTACCATCCTGTGTCATGCCAACAGCAAAGCATCCTAAGACCATTTATGTGTGGGGTCGCTTCTCAGGCAAGGGAGGGGGCTCACTCGCAATTTTGCTTGAAGAGGAACTGCAGTGTACTCACATAATTTGTAATACAAACATCTTTGCCATTCTGAAGCTTCCATCCAACTACTTTGCATATTATTTTATATATACTGTGATTCTGTACTTGCCAAATATGCTGCAGAAATCTCCCTCCACTGAGTCTGGCTGCAACCATTTTAACTGTGGGCAGCTAAAGCTGCTGCCTGTTCACTTCCTGGATTTACACCGAGGCACACCTCCAGCCCTGCAGCTCTCATTGGCCCTCTTATTACTCACAACCCCCCTCCTCCTTTCTTCCTGGCAAACACGAGAGAGAGAGAAAGAGAGAGGGCTTTGCATGATGTCATAAGCCTAGGCTTTTTTCCAGACAAGATACAGGAAGTGGGCTGTATAAGGTATTTACTGGCAGAAAAAATATGTTTTATTATCCAAAGTTAAAACAAGGGCAGAAGATTTAATGGAAAGATTAAAAAAAATCACTGAAGTTCAGCTTTAACACAGCCATGAATAAAGAATAGTACAAAAACATCCTCAGAGAGCAACTTCTCCCAACCATCCAAGAACAGTTTGGTGACTAACAATGCCTTTTCCAGCATGATGGACCACCTTGACATAAGGCAAGTGACTTGGGGAACTAAACATTGACACTTTGGGTCCATGACCAGGAAACTCCCCAGACATTAATCCAATTGAGAACTTGTGGTCAATCCTCAATAGGCAGGTTAACCAGAAAAAGAACAAATTCTGACAAACTCCAAGCACTGATTATGCAAGAATGGTCTGCTATCAGTCAGGATGTGGCCCAGAAGTTGATTGACAATGTAACGAGCCCCTGCTCGCTCGGTTCCACTCTCCCGACACTCCTCTGCAGCTATAGAATCAGATTGCAGATCGCAACATCTGATTGTTCGGTCATCCAATGCTCCGGGATTAGAACTACAGCTATGTGCCGTTCTAACCCAGTTGTGATAGCTCAGAACAAACACCAGGCAGGCTGTATGTAAGTTCAAACCGGAATCTCTTTTATTGCAAAATACAGGCTCTTTTATACAGAGAGGAGGTGTATACCTCCTGCTCATATTGCTATGAACATACACCTGTGACCAGAAATCTAATTAACATGGGCTAATTAACTAATCCCTTTAGACAGCCTAGATGACTCAGACATGACCTTTAGGCCAGACTGGCCGTCTTGTAGCTCAGAAAACCCAATCAACATTATCACAATAGCAGAGTTAATTAAAACAAACAACAATGGGGATCTAATGACTCTTAGATTCCATACTAGAGACATATTTACAATACACATTCTAGCAGACAACAGACAGGTAGCTGGAATTGATGACATTAGCATTTAACAGTAGGAGTCCCAATGGTATGAATCAGTCACTATTCTAATATGGCATATAAAGGGTTCTCAGAGTCTTGTGTCTTGGGGGACATGAAGCTGAATCCAAAGTAACACCAACCCCAGGGTCCCCAGAGTCTGTGTGTCCTGGGGGACCAGGACCCGAATCCACAGTAATACCACCTCAAGGGTCCCCAGGCATACAGCTCACAAAGAGCACCGTTCCCCCAAATGCCAGGGCCCACGATCAATCGGCAAGAGGCTAGCATTCAGTCCCCTCCAAAAGTCTCTCTCCCAGCTAGGTCTGTCACAGACAACATGCCAGGGTGAATTGCAGAGGTCTTGAAAAAAAAGGGTCAACGCTGCAAATATTGACACTTATAAAAATGCTTGTAATTTTACTTCAGTATACGACATCTGACAAAAAGATCCTAAAACACTGAAGCAACAGACTTTGTGAAAATTAATATTTGTATCATTCTCAAAACTTTTGGCCAGAGCTGTACATTTTTTTGTGTTAACTTTAAGTACAGGGAGTCATTTTTAATTAACTGGAGTACTGAGATACATTGTTATACTAACTTGGAGTGATTTTACTTGGAGTACTGGGAGTAACCAGGAGTACTGAGGGTGATCTAGAATACCGAGAGTACTTAGGGGTACTGGAGTAGCTAGAGGTAACTTTGGTGTTGGGAGCAACTGGGAGTATTTTGAAATAACTTGAAGTACTGGATAGTGACTCGGTGTACTGGGAGCAACTGTAAGAAATTTAGAATAACATTGCAGTGCTTGGAGTAATATTACCAGAGTGCTGTGAGTGACCTGGGGTAACTTGAGTATTGACTTGGAGTACTGGGTACCAGTGGAGGCTCATCCATGGGGCTACTGGGGCAATGCCCAACCCAAAAAAACAAGTAAACAAAAATTAACTGTAATTATTTAGCAACAGCAGCACTGTGCTGCTGTTCCTACTTGCTAGGTTGATTTAAAAAAAAAAGTCTAATCTGCCTAGCAACAGGACGTCGGTCCGAAAAATCATTAAAAAGTAATATCTAGAACACTGTAAAATGAATTCTCCATCCTTATTGGCTGCTCCAACATTCTATTCTGTGAATAGGAGCCTGCAAGGGCGGTGTTCTATCGAGAAGTGCCCACTATCGAGAAGTGCCCGGGATGAACGGCACATGCGCCGTACGGAACAGCACAAAAGCTAAGTTTACGATCAGCTGTTGTGTCGGCGAGACGGCGCCTGCGCACAATAGCCGATGGAAGACATTTTTCTGTCAGATTGTGGCTGACGAGGCGTGTTCATAAGCTGTTCCATACTGCGTATGCGCCATTCGTCCCGGGCACTTCTCGATAGAACAGCGGCCTAAAATACTGACCCTGGCCCGCCTAGTCCATTTGGTCCCTCCCTGGGAGGGAGCCAAGATCTTCTCTGCTTGCAGTTGCACATCCTTGCCTGCTGCCGAGCCATGTCCCCCCCTGGTCTCTCCCTCTCCCGCAGTCTTTCCACTCTCCACCGGGGACCCTGCCCCAGCCCACCATCTTGTACAGAGGGGAGGAGGATGACACGAGTGATCAGCACAATGGAGGAGAAGAGAAAGAGCAGCACAGCTTCTGCCAGAATGTGTCAGATGTGAGTTCAGATGAAGGGAAGGAGGAGCTCAGCCAGGGACAGTCAGATAATTTGCTGGCACAGTGGCACTGGCAGGCTGGAGATCAGCATCATTCGTGACCCTAAACTAACCCCTGACACATGATGAGCCATGGAAATGTGATGTCCCTGGTTTTTGGAACTGACCAGCTTCCATGAACATCATAATCTATCAAAAAAAGTTTATCCACAGATAACACTGAACGGGTCTCCTGCAAAGCACAGCTGTGTCGGCAAGGTAAGAGCTCTGACCATAAATCACAAGGAGCTCACAGGAACACACAGTCAATGATTATTCTGCAATTAGTCTGCATCCATAGATAACAGATAAGGCTGAACAGGTCCTTTCCAAAGCTCAGCAGAGTAGGAGCTCTGACCCAGCCATAAATCACAGACAGTACACAGACAGTAATTAATCTGCAATTAGGCTTAATATACACCACTTCAACCCTGGAAGATTTGACTGCTGAATGACCAGGCCATTTTTTGCGATTCGGCACTGCGTCGCTTTAACTGACAATTGCGCAGTCGTGTGGTGCTGCATTCACACAAAATTGACGTCCTTTTTTTCCCCACAAACAGAGCTTTATTTTGGTGGTATTTGATCATCTCTGTGGTTTTTATTTTTTGCGCTATAAACAAAACAAACAGCGACAATTTTGAAAAAACACAATATTTTGTACTTTTTGCTATAATAAATATCCCAATTTAAAAAAAAAAAAAAAACAAATTTTTTCTCAGTTTAGGCCGACATGTATTCTTCTACAGATTTTTGGTAATAAAAAATGCATTAAGCGTATATTGATTGGTTTGCCCAAAAGTTAAAGTTATAGTCTACAAAATAGGGGATAGATTTATAACATTTTTATTATTATTATTTTGTTACTAGTAATGGCGGTAATCTGCCATTTTTATCGGGACTGTGACATTATGGCAGACACATTGGACACTTTTGACACATTTTTGGGACCACTGGCATTTATATAGCGATCAGTGCTATAAAAATGCACTGATTGCTGTAAACATGTCACTGGCAGGGAAAGGGTTAACATTAGGGGGCGATCAAGGGGTTAATTGTGTTCCCTGTGTGTGTTTCTAACTGGGGGGGGAGGGGACTGACCTAGAGGAAATGACAGATCATGATTCCTACCTATTAGGAACTCACAATCTGTCTCTCCTCACAGAACGGAACAGGGAATTGTGTGTTTACACACACACGTCCCTGTTCTGCCTCTCATGCCCACGATCACTCGTGCCCGGCAGTCATCGCGGCGATGGGCCACGAGCATCGCCACTCCTGCAGTGCAGCGGGCGTGGTGCGCGCGCGCCTGCTATCACGCTTAAAGGAGCCAACGTATAGCTACGACAGCTAGCGGGATCGTGCCGACCTGCCGCCATATGACGGCGGCTGGTCGGCAAGTGGTTAACCTGATCTGAATGACTTATCTTGACAGTTAGAAACCAGCGTCTAAAAACGTCCGTTTAGCCGCATTTACATGCCACGTTTGCATCTAGAAGCGTTTGTAAAAGAAAAGAAAAAAACTCACTGGCTCGGGCTGGGCGCTGGATGGCTGCAAGCAGGGTCAGTACAAGGGATGGGAGGGGGTGCTAGGTTGTGAGCAGGAAAATCTGCCCACAAAATCTAGTTGTAACACTTGTATGCCCCTGTTGCCTGCCCAAAACAAAGATTATGTGCCCCTTCTCATTGGTCTGTGGCAGCAGATACACCCCTTTCCAGGCTCCCTTCTTGAGTCTCTCCTCCTCCTCCCCTCCCCCCAGATCGGAGCTGGTATAGTCCCAGCGACAGTATATGTCTGCGGGGCAGTAAGAACCTCACATTGCAGCATCGATCATTGGGTCCCACCCAGCAAACAGCAGAGACCTCCTCCAAGGCAGAGTAAAGATGTGTACAGCACGGATGGGAGGCTGGATCCTCTGCCACTGTAAGACTCCACTGCCCTGCATACTGTGATGTGAACCTGCTCTGTACTTTTCGGTGCAGGTTTATTTAAAGTGAAAGTAAAATTCTTCAATAGGTTAGGAATCATTGTGACATTTCAGGTGCTACATAGATGTAATCCACATACACATTATATCTTCTAAAAATAATGATTTTTAATAAGATATAATGTGTATGTGGACTACATCTATGTAACACCTGAAATGTCACAATAATTCCTAACCTATTCAAGAATATAAGAATATTCAACTCCAAGAATACAGAAGTCCACTCTTGCAATGTGGGGGAGAGTGGTATAGCCTTTTTTTACTTACCTGATATTATGCTCCAGCTAGCTCCAGTGTTCTCCTCCTCCCTAGACATCATCACATATAAAGGAAGACTAACCCTGTATGGTATGAAGTGGAGGCTGGAGTGTGACCAATGTCATTCCTAACATACACAGGAGCTGCAGGGGATAGAACTGCAGAGAGCCCGCTGAAGCAAGGGATAAGGTAAAGTTGGGTACACACAGATTAGAATTCATGGGGTTCAGCAGGGCCTGAATTTTGATCTATGTGTACCCCTCTATGTTAGGAAGGACCTCATTGTTACATCATCTTCTGCTGGAAATCCTTGCTCAATTAGCTGCTTGCAGCCAAACAGCACTAGTGTTGACCAGTGTATTCTGACAGGGGACAGTCCCTACTGTCAGAATACAATGTCCCAGTGAGGGGGGATTCCCAAATCCACCCACTTGTGTGGAGGGAGGAATCTTGTCAGCCACTTGCTTGAGCCTCATCTTGATCTAGCAATTTGCACAAGAGCAGTTGCTCTCTGATGGACTGTTTGTTTTAAGTGCATTGCTTTGCAATATACATTTGATTTGCAGCACTGGAAGTTTGTGTCTGTGTGGAGTTTGAGCTTACTTCTTGTGTCTGTAGTCTTTTTGCGTGTGTGTGTGTGTGTGTGTGTGTGTGTGTGTCTGAACTGGTGTTGGGGTATAAACACAAGCAATTTATTAAGAATTTGCTTCATTACTCTCTTTTGTCACCTTAAGATATTTCAAGCAGAGTGAGATCTTGAAGCAATGCACTAACCTCATCAACTGTTTGTGCTGGGTGAAGACGGAAATTGACTGTTGCTCTTGCCATGTGTGGGATCACATTGGACTGAAAAAAAAAATAAAAAAAATAATGAAAAACAGAAAATGAAAGCAGGCATTTTCATACCAGGTACTGGCTCATCTCGTATTGCAGAAAAAAGTAGTCCTGCAATGTGAACTATGTTATGCTAATAATTACTTCTAATCCTCTTTTCCATCTTCCCCTTCACCTTACAGGTGAACCTGCTGACCGATATTGAGGCAAGTGAGGTGAAGGGGTGTTCTGCAAGCTGCTTTTTAGTATTTAAAGTAATTGAAATTTTTACCTGCACTCAGGCTCACCTTCAGAGTCTGTGAAAAATACTATGACAGGGATGGATTAAATAATTTATTGTAGATATTAGAGGCCTTTAAGACTTCATTCACACTTGTTCAACCTAAAAATCGTGCAATTTCCACTGCAACTTTACTCAGCGACTTCATGCGACTTTGGAAGAGTGCGACTTTGTTACAACTTTGACCAATGTGATCGCTTTGTTTGTGCTCCACAAAGTCGTTAGACATGTGCAGAACGGAAACGTTAGTTTCATTTGGTTTCTTTATTTCTAAATGTATTCCAAATTTTCAAAACATTTTTTGAGTCGGTCAAAAATTTATTAACCGACTCAAATTCTGTGCTGGTTGTTAAGGTGCGGAAGCTGGCCACCGCATCCTAATAACTGATGACTCATCAGCTGTCAGCGGGTTTCCCCACTGACAGCTGAATGTAAAAAATATTTAAAAATTAAAAAATGCCGGCATTGAAAAATAAATGAGAAAAATGGTGTCCCCTCCAATGCATACCAGGCCCTTTGGGTCTAGTATGTGTTTTAAGGGGAGCCCCACACCAACTTTTTTTTTATCCGAGCATGCAGTCCAGCAGGTCAGGAAAGGGGGAGGGGAATGAGCAAGCGCCCACCCCCTCCTGAACCATACCAGGCTACATGCCCTCAACATGGGGGGGCCACGTTGATAGGGACAAGGACCTCTTCCCCACAACCCTGGGCATCGGGTGGGGGTCCCCCTATGTGACTGAGTACCCCTACCCATTCACCATAAAAGGTGAGCACAGCATGAGTTTTTGACAAATTCTTAGTTAAAATTTTTTTTTTAAATGTCCCCCGGTGTAGATGCATCATCAATCACATGGCCCGCCGCCACTGCCGACCCGAAAAAAAACAAAAAAAAAAACAACCTCCGGCTCCGATGAAGGCTCCCACCATCTGCCTGCTCCATCATGTGACAGCTCTTAAATAGCAAATGGGGCGGGGCCACCTGGGGATGTCAATGGGTGGCACCACCCCCATGTAATGTCACCAACCCAGCATGCTCTCGGTGGGGGGGGGACCCCACTCACAAGCGGGAAGGGGGCCTAAGCCAGATTTAGGTCATCCACTGTCACATGCCATGATAGATTTGCATCCATAAAAATCTAAAAAAGCAATCTGAAGTGTAAAACAAATCCACCAACCATAAAACAGACAAATCTGTCACCTATCGGGAATGTGGCCCAACACATAATCCTAAATTTTACTTAAAAATGTTGATATTTTTTTTATTTATATATAAAAATGTGTTTACACTTGGTGAACACATGCGGGCGAAAAAAAAAAAATTCACAATCATGCCTTATTCATGTCATAGGTTTTTGGTAGCACCTAGATTTGTAAGCAACTATTCAAGGATGAAGCACACGAAGGGCAAAATTAGAACCAAAATATCTGATGTGCACCTTAATAATTCGTTAAGAATTACTACTACATCCATCGAACCAGACATCGATGCGTTAGTTTATTAAAAACAGTGTCAAATATTGGACTAGTTTTATGTTGCCCTCTTACTTTGATAATAAAAAAATATACCAAAAAAATGAGTTTTATTACTACGATAGGTAAATTACCTATATTAGTGATTGTTAACTTGTGATCTGCTTTTTTTTTGCTCATCAGCTATCCTTAACCACTTAAGCCCCAGACCATTTGGCTGGCAAAAGATCAGAGCACTTTTTGCGATTTGGCACTGCGTCGCTTTAACTGACAATTGCGCGGTCGTGCGACGTGGCTCCCAAACAAAATTAACATCCTTTTTTTCCCCAGAAATAGAGCTTTCTTTTGGTGGTATTTGATCACCTATGAGGTTTTTATTTTTTGCGCTATAAACAAAAAATAGCAACAATTTTGAAAAAAAATGCATTTTTTACTTTCTGCTATAATAAATATCCCTAAAAAATATATAAATTTTTTTTTTTTCCCTCAGTTTAGGCCGATACATATTCTTCTACATATTTTTGGTAAAAAAAACAAAAAAAAAACGCAATAAGCGTTTATTGATTGGTTGGTGCATAAGTTATAGCGTCTACAAAATAGGGGATAGTTTTATGGCATTTTTATAAATGTTTTTTTTTTTTTACTAGTAATGGCGGCGATCAGCAATTTTTTTTTTTTTATCATGACTGCGACATTATGGCGGACAGATCAGACACTTTTGGCGCTATTTTGGGACCATTCACATTTCTATAGCGATCAGTGCAATTAAAAATAATTAAAAATGCATTGATTACTGTGTAAATGTGACTGGCAGTGAAGGGGTTAACCACTAGAGGGCATTGAAGGGGTTAAGTGTGTTCCAGGGAGTGATTCTAACTGTGGGGGGGGGAGGGGCTACGTGTGACACGACACTGATCATTACAGGGAGCGGTGATCAGTGTTCTGTCACTAGGCAGAATGGGGAAATGCTTGTTTACATCAGCATTTCCCTGTTCTTCCTCTCCGTGAGACGATCGCGGGTATCCCCGCGGACATCGAGTCCGCTGGACCCGCGATCACACTCACAGAGCTTGCGCGCCCGCAAACCGCTTCTTAAAGGGCAACGTACAGGTACGTTAGTATGCCTGTACGTGCCCTTCTGCCGACCTATATTGGCGTGAGCTGGTCGGCAAGCAGATAAGCTGGGTTTTAACAGTTTTTTTGGGGTTGCAGAAAAAATACTGACAGCTCTGGTCGGAGCCACTGTTCTAACCATGCAAGGTTAGTTTAGCGATCTCCCCTGCTGAGCTGCTGTGTTCTGACAGGCGGATGCCACCTCGCCAGAACACTCCAATCAGCGCTGAACGGGAGTTGGTCGGATGCTGGCTTCTCAGCATGCACATCTGACAGAAACCGGTTGCAAATACATGCGCAAGCTACAGAACCCCGTCAAGGCACCCCAGTGTTTTCTGTAGTCCTAACTCTAAATTTTGAGAGCCTCCACAGTGGAAGCACATGCAATATAATGGATAGTCAGAGGGCAGGTGAGCCTAGAGGAAGCCTACCCCTCCTTAAATGAACAGGAGCACACTTGACACCCAGCATATAGCACCATGGCAGCAAAGGTGTCCAGTGCATCCCCTCACCAATATTTCAACAGTACAAACAAATGGCCACTGCCCTCACCTATAACTGGCCTTTGCAGCAATGAGCACATGGAAGGGCAATGCATGCTAAACCTTTTAACAATGTCTGTATGCATGAGGGGCAGGAAGGATTGGCCAATCACATGACCACCGTGATTGGCTGTCACAGTCACGTGATCGTACGGACTGAAATTGCCAGCTCAGTCACTGAGAGTGCACAGTAAGCATGCTCTCAGTACATTATCCTCCACCATTTATAGATATATATGGGTGGTGTGTGGGCATTAAAGCCCACCCCATTTGTTACTGCACATATTCATTGTGTGGGTGGTAAGACCTTAAAAGGGGAATGTCTCACCCCTTCCAAACCCCAGAAGTTGTACTTGGTTGGGGTTAGATGGTGAATACCTGGGATCCTCTGGTGCAGGCAATTTGTGAAATGGGCTCTTTTCAGCTGACATGCCTGTGCAAGGACCCCTGCATTTAGGGCATGAAATAGAGGGACCATTTTGAGTGGCCATCCTATTGGATCCGCATAGAGGTGGAAAATAGCAGCTCTTCTGCCACCGCCCCAGAAGAAGCGTTAAATGCACCACATCGCAGAGGGTGCATTTTCCAAGGATGGAAAGCTTCATTTTCATGAGCAATGTGCTCATCTGAGCCTTTAGGTCCCTGAAAGGAAAAGCATTTTTTCAACCACAGCTGATGGGCCAAGAGAAGCCGGAATCATGCAACTGCTGACTACATAATCCAGGGTTGATACGAACACTCTAATGCTGCGTACACACGATCGGACATTCCGACAAAAAAATCCTGGATTTTTTTCCGACGGATGTTGGCTCAAACAACAACACGTACGACGGCACTATAAAAGGGAAGTTCAATACAAAGTGCGCCACCCTTTGGGCACCTTCTGCTAATCTCGTGTTTATCTCGTGTTAGTAGAAATTTGGTGAGACACGATTCACGCTTTTTAGCCTCGTGCTTTTCAGTTCATTACTGCTCTTCAGTTTGTGCTTGTGGGTTCGTATCTGTTTTTCAGTGTGTGTAGTCAGTTCGTATCTGTTTTCCAGTGCGTTCTTGTCCGCTCGTTTCTGATTTTCAGCTTGCTCTTCTCAGGCCTTTCTGATCTTCAGCGTGTTCTGTTCTGACCAGCCGACTGTTTTCTAGCCATGTTGCGGGTACGTACTCATCGTAGAGTTCGTGCTGTGCAGGGGCTTGGTGTTGGGGTTCTTACTTTGACCCAAGCCCAGTCCATGAAAAGGGAGGAGTAGTTCATGAACCAAGAATTGGTTGCTCCAGCGTGACCAATTCTCTCACATGCCTTTGTTGCGGGAGATCCAGGAGAATAATCCTGATGATTTCAGGAATTATCTCCGGATGACGGTCCCCATTTTTCACCGTCTGTTGGTGTCAGAGAACTCACACAGCAAGCACCCGTCTCCATGCAGCAGCTGCCAATCCTCATTCTGCTAATGCCAAGGTGCATGCACGGAACCATAGCCAGAGGCAAATGAGATCCAGGGTGGGCATGCACAATGGCACCTCTATGCGAACGCTAACGCGCGTCCGCGAGTGCCAAAGCGCTAATATGCTAACGCACATGCGCCAATGTGCCAAAAGTGCTAATGTGCTAACGCGCATGTGCCAATGCGCTAGTTGCTAATGCGCGTACGCACGTACGCTGGCGCCAATCCTAGCACACAGCACCCTATATAAACAGAGAGTCTGCCTAGCATCAGTGCTGGATTGTCTTCAGCTTGTTCCTGTTGTTACTCTGCCTGATTGACCTTGTTCCTGAAAACCCGGCTATCTTCTGACCATTATCTTGGATCTCCCCTACCTGCTGAACCTGCCTCTACTTGCAATACTGACCTTGGCTTGGACTTATGATTACGGCTCTGCCTCCTGATTCTGTACCCTGCTGCCCGTCTGTTGCCAACCCCTGCCTGTTCCTGACTACGGTTTTGCCTTCTGACTTGGTACCCCGCTGCCAGCCTGTTGCCGACTCCTGCCTGTTCCTGATTCTGCAGTTGATCCTGATCTGGCTCCCGCTGAACAAGTTTGGTGATCAGTTTCCACATCTCCTCAGCAGAGGTTCCTATATCTCTAAGTTCCAGCCTCCGGTCTGCAGGCACCTGCACCCTTCCGTTGCCCTCGCACTCCCTGTACCCACCACCAGGGGTGCTTGGACTGGAACCGTGCAAGAGGCCACCCTCATCATTTCGGGCTCCGCTGTAAGGTACGTGACAGTTGGCTTTGCTGTCCCCCTATATTACCAGGCAGGACACCTGCATGTGGCAAGCCATCACTCCCGAGCAGAGGCTAGTCGCCACGTTGCGGTACTTGGCGATGGGGAGAAGTCTGCAGGACATCAGGTTCTCAACAGGCATCTCCCCAGGCTCTGGGGATCATTACTCCAGAGACCTGTTCTGCCATCATTCAGGTCCTGCAGAAGAACTATATTAAGGTAAGTTTTCTCCTTTAACATCACATTCTATGTATTTAATGTTTGCTAATGTATTGTATTTATTTCATCATTCCCTAATTACCATTATTGTAATATGCTGTGAATGTCCCCTTTGTCCTCATGCATGCTGGAAGTTTTTAAAGTTCCTTTTTTGTCCTTCATGCATATTTGCCTTCACTAACCTCCCCAGCATGCTATCCTGGACCCATACACACCTAGCTTAGTCACTTAATGTATTTTGTCAGCTCCATAGTAGTGCTTTACCCTAAACACCCCCTAAAATGTGTACAAATGTTATTTGTGTCCTTAAAAGCAGGGAGAGTGCAAGAGGCTTTTTTTTGGGTCCCAAACTCATTTGGAACCCTCCCTCCCCCCAACCGCTAAGTCAACCGATACCAATCCTCTATCTGCTGACTTTGCCAAACCCATACACACTATACCTACCTCTTTTGTGTTCATATTTATGGATGAATTATCCAAAGCATGTAGTGCAAGCGCCTGCCTGAATACTTTCAAATGGTACTGTTTAAAGTTTTGTTCTCCTATTATCTTGATAGGCAATTGCAGAATGTAAAAATGTGCTTCAATTTGTACAGTGTGTATTCATATTTTTGTATTATGACACTTCTTATCTGTCCAGTCTTACTTTTCCAGTGTAAGTAAGGAGGGGCTGGCCAAAGTAACACACATTATGTATGCATTCAGCTCTCAATGAAGTGGAGAGGGTTACCTGTCCAAAACATACCCCCCCTAAAATGTTTACAATGGGCCATCAGAGGGGGTGAGGAATCTGATAAGTTGACCTCATACTTTTGTCTTTAAATACTCCTTAAAATCAGTGTTATACTAATGTTGGCCAAGAATGTTTGTGTCTAATCTGCTTGCAATGTTATGTGCAAAAGTAGTAATTATTTTTTTTCTTGTTTGACTCCACAGTTTCCTTCAAACCCACAGGAATGGCAGACTGTGGCCTCTCAGTTTGCCCAGCAGTGGGACTTTCCTAACTGCGAAGGGGCAATCGATGGGAAACACATCCACATCGTCCCACCCCCCAACTCGGGGTCATACTATTATAATTACAAGGGGTTTATAAGTATTGTGATGTTGGCGGTGGTGTCAGTGACATACGAGTTTTTGTATGTGGACGTGGGGAAGAATGGCCGGGTGTCGGATGGTGGAGTCATCGCCCAGATGGAGTTTTACAGAGGGCTCCAGAATGGTGGCTTGGGCTTGCCACCTGCGGAAGACAACGTGGTTGGTCTTCCGATTTGTGATTGTCCCTGATGAAGCGTTTGGGCTAGGCGAACATCTGATGAGAGAAAAAAAAATTCAGGGGAAGAGTCCCACTGAGAAGAAACACAGGCAGACCATGTTGCTTAATAAGGGATACATTTTATTAGAAAAATATATTTAATACAAAAAGAGCCAAGACCAGGTACCCACCACCAACACCAAGATCATATTAAAATTAGACAACGTTGTCTGTTTAAGAGCAGCTGCATCACGCTTCAATTATGCATGCACACACCTGTAACAAGGCTATTGTTAATGGGATTAAATAATATTTGTGGATCAGACTAATGGTTTCAGTGACATGCACCGTACATGACAAAGTCCTTCCAGTCACTGTATTTAGATAGAAACCCTTTTAACAAAAGACCCCTGTTTGAAGGGTAGTTGATTGAGTCAAGTTGCTAGTCCCACAGAGATAGTCTTAATTAGAGTTGTAACAAGACATAGCTGTCAGTGTGGAGAGATGATTATAGTCCACAGTTAGTATCCAGTCCAAAGACACAGAAATACAGTTTCCCAGAATGGGATTGCATGTATTCACAGGGTCTAACTGTTGAAAAAACAATAGCTCAATGACATTGTTTATGAAGTTGGCTAATACTGGCTGAGAAGTAACAAAAAGCAGGATGCAAAGTAAAAGGAGGCAGTTAAAGGACCTATGGTCTGCTCACCCGACCATTCATGGAGTGATATAATCACAGTCCTGTACTATCTTTCTCCGGTCCGGGGGGCTGTATGTGCCGTCCTGTATGCTCCGTTTGTTGAGCAGGGTCCATGGGGCTCCAGTGAGCAGTTTGCTGTCAGCACTATATAAGTGTCAAGTCCTCTGGGCCACCATCCGCTTGTATCAGTCAAAGTAGTCACCGCTGCCTTCAGGCAATCAACTGCACATGCACAGGCATGATGAAATACGTCATCCACGACGCATAGAGCGTCTCTGTCGTGATGCCAAATCCGACATGTTTCACCAGGGACTCTGATTTTTTTCAAGGATAGGAGAGGCATGAGTTGTGTTTCTATTTACCGTATATACTCGAGTATAAGTCGAATTTTTGAGCATATTTTTTTGTGCTGAAAGTGCCCCCTCAACTTATACTCGAGTCAAGCACTTTTCTGCAGCAAAAAATGTCATTTTCCGAACCAAATTTGGGGCCCCGTATCTCAGGGCCACTTGGTGCTAGGAACCCCAAATTTGGTGTGCAAACCCAGTGGAACTGGTACCATAACATATCCAGAGCTGGGGTTCCTAGCACCAAGTGGCCCTGAGATACGGGGCCCCAAAACCGGTTGGGAAAATGTCATTTTCTGCTGCAGAAAAGTGCTTGACATTTTCTGAACTGATTTTTGGGGCCCTGTATCCCAGGGCCATTTGGTGCTAGTAACCCCAGCTTTGGAAATTTTATGGTGCTAGTTCCACTGGATTTGCACACCAAATTTGGGGTTCTTAGCACTAAGTGGCCCCAAGATACAGGTCCCCAAGTTCGGTCAACTGTGTCCATCTGCAGCAATGTCATTTCGGGACCCTTTGGGTTCAGAGACCCCAAATTTTTGCTGCAGCTAGGGGGCATCTAGGAACCCTTAACTACCAAGTTTGAAGTTCAGGGGACCTATGGCTGCAAATGGGCACAGTGAGGCATGCAAATGGGCACTGTGATGCTGCAAATGGGCATTGTTGACCTTCTTTTCCACTTACAGTAGCTGTGCATTTCTCACCCTCGTCTTATACTCGGGTCAATAAGTTTTTCCCATTTTTTTTTTGTGGTAAATTAGGGCCTCGACTTATACTCGGAACGATTTATACTCGAGTATATACGGTATACTGCATTCAATACCTCCCACTTTCAATTAGAGGTTGCTATACAAGGAATCACCACTAGATGTCATCTCCCATATAAAACATCACACTCTCTTCTCTTCCACTATTCAGAGGCACTCAATTATGGCCATACATTTGCAGACACGGATCAATACATTTTTTTCAAAGTTAGAATTAAAAATAAAACAGGTTGACTTAATAAATATCTCAAATAGTAAAGATATAGAATCAGACCTACATAATGATAGACAAGGCAGAGAGGACAGAAAAGGGGGGCTAAATAAAGATTATGCAACTAATTGATTGCTATGCAACTTTTTCAGCAAACAGTCGCATATATCACTATGGATTAATTAGGGCTGAAAGACTGTGTATGTCTCTCTATATCTTTTATTACTATACTTTACTTTATACACAGAGGCTGTATTCAACAGAACAAAAGATATTCACATAGTGTGACATGCGTCCAATGCGGCTCAAAACAATGCAGATAGACTACTCATTCTGGATAGGGCCTAGACTTGCATCAGGTTGATTTACTTTAAGATAGTCAAAAATTATTATGAAAGTTATGCAATTATTACTTTCAGGATAACGCAAATTTAGCTAAACCTGGAAAAACGCATGTTTCAATAAAAATTAGATTAGGCCCAGAGGGGATGCATGTATGTATCTTAAGTAGTTGAATAACAGCTGCCTGAAGTATATAAAGAGACCACATACCTCAGATGTATATCATATATTGTTAGGCCCTAATCAAACCAAAAATGGCTGGAGGCTACATTCTGTGTTTAGGCCTTGAGGCGTGAGTGTTTTTAATCGGAAGATCCACATCTTCTCTTTTTGGAGCAGGATCGTGTCAAAATCGCCCCTGCCTGTAGGTAAATATAAGGTATAGATCCTTTTGATATGGATGCCAGCGGCATTGCCATTATGGTAATCTGCGAAGTGTAACGCAAGTGGGGACATGTCCTCTCTTTTTTGTTTGTTATCTTCTTTGACTCCTTTTTTTATGCTTCTTAAATGTTCCCTGATGCGAACCCGGAGCTGTCTTTTGGTTTTTCCAATGTAATATTTGTGACATGGACACTCCAGCATGTAGATGACCCTGGAGGTTGCACAATTAATAAAATTCTTAATTTGGAATGAGACACTCCGAGTCGCATCAGTGAACATTGTAGTCCTCTCAACAAATTTGCATACCTGGCAATGTCCGCAGGCATACATTCCCTTGAGGGGGGGGCAAATCTGATAACCAATCTGTCTTTCTTTTTCTGGTGTATTCTGAATGTACAAGTACATCTTTTAAATTCCTTGCTCTCCTGGCAATCATTTGAGGGCGAGGACCAACAATTTCTTTCAGCATTGGCGATTTTGTCAGTAGCCCCCAGTGCTTTTGAAGTATGCCTGTTACCTGTTTCCACTGTGCCCCATAATTGGTAATAATTCTTAATGGAGCTTGTGTAGATGTTAGTTTTTTGTTTCCATTTGTGGAGACTATTTTGTCAGCCAGAAGATCCTGTCTGTTTGTCAACCAGGCCTTTTTGCTTGCTTGTTTCAGAGTTTTTTTGGGGTAACCCCTATCTTTAAACCTGGCAAACATTTCACTAGCCTCCTTATGAAAGTCATAGTCATTGTCTTCTATTTCTTCTACTTTGACTGCGTCCTCTCGGGATCCTAAGATCAAATATTTCACCCTTTTATATAATCTTAAAACTCCATAAATCCCTGGATAACCCCCCCTGCAGGCCGATTGTCTCGGCAATAAAAGGCCCTCTAGAAAGGCCCTCTAGAAAGTATTGGGAGATATGTTGATTCCTTCATAAAAACTTTGGTGACCTCTTTGCCATCATACATTCGCGATACTCGCGATGTTTTGGCTAAGTTACATGATTTGGAGATACCGCCAGAGGCCCTACTGTGGGTATCGACGTGGAATCGCTTTACACGTCGATACCCCACGATTGGGGCCTCAGAGCGGTTTCTTTCTTTCTGGAAACAGCGCAGCCTGACTTCGGGGCACAAAATGAAATTGGCATTGACCAACTATTTCCAATTCCTCGATGGATACTATCAGCAAACGAGGGGCACAGCGATGGGAGCTCCCTGGGCCCCCTCATATGCTTGCCTCCACCTGGGCCTGGGGGAACGGGATGTGGTCTATAAGATGCCAATGTACCTCAGCCGGGTACTGACCTGGCTGAGGTATATTGATGATATCATCATGGTATGGCTGGATAACCGTGAAGAACTTGACGAGTTTCTGTAGACTCTAAATAAGAATGACAGAAACATCGTCTTGACCCATGTGATAGATGCCAATACAATTTCCTTCCTTGACTTGCAGATTATACGTGTGGATACACGACTGGTGACTTGTACCTACAGAAAGCCCACAGCAGCAAACACGCTTCTGCAGGCATCAAGTCACCATCCAGATCATCTAATCAGAGGCGTCCCAGTGGGCCAGTTTCTGCGACTTCGCAGAAACTGCTCAAAAGAAGATGACTTTCGTAAGGAGGCTAGTGAAATGTTTGCCAGGTTTAAAGATAGGGGTTACCTCAAAATATGGCTGACAAAATAGTCTCCACAAATGGAAACAAAAAACTAACATCTACGCAAGCTCCATTAAGAATTATTACCAATTATGGGGCACAGTGGAAACAGGTAACAGGCATACTTCAAAAGCACTGGGGGCTACTGACAAAATCGCCAATGCTGAAAGAAATTGTTGGTCCTCGCCCTCAAATGATTGCCAGGAGAGCAAGGAATTTAAAAGATGTACTTGTACACTCAGAATACACCAGAAAAAGAAAGACAGATATATTTATATATATATAATAGCAGTGGGCAGAGGATGGAGGCAGGGAATAAGGACAAGATTGAAAGCAAGACTCTGAGGGCCCGAATGATCAAAAACAGTCAGGCAATAAGGAGACATTCAATGGATAGACCAGTTGGACCTTTCTCTAAATCTTTTCTCTAAAATGGGATATTTGTTTGTTTTCATTAATTTTGTTTTTGTCTTTGTTTTTGTCCAACTGGTCTATCCATTGAATGTCTGTCTCCTTATTGCCTGACTGTTTTTGATCATTCGGGCCCTCAGAGTCTTGCTTTCAATTTTGTCCTCATTCCCTGCCTCCATCCTGTGCCCACTGCTATCGTACTCTCATTGTACTCACATTAAAACTAATATATAAACGCATGAGTAAGACATTCCATACAATAGATGATGGCAGTGTACTAATGGTCACGGCGGACCCGGGATGCTGTTTAAGGCTTCTCACCCCTCTCCTCGATGGATCCTCAGCGCTACGAGGTAGTCCCAGCCGACCAGATACAAAACCCCATGCTAGGTTGCCGTACAGCCACGCCTCCAACATGTTTCGTCATATCGACTTCTTCATAGGATTCAATGATCCTATGAAGAAGTCGATATGACGAAACATGTCGGAGGCGTGGCTGTACGGCAACCTAGCTTCTGTGCATGACGTTTGACGTTCTGGGTTTTGTATCTAGTCGGCTGGGACTACCTCGTAGCGCTGAGGATCCATCGAGGAGAGGGGTGAGAAGCCTTAAACAGCATCCCGGGTCCGCCGTGACCATTAGTACACTGCCATCATCTATTGTATGGAATGTCTTACTCATGCGTTTATATATTAGTTTTAATGTGAGTACAATGAGAGGAGACCTTTATGGTTTTATCCAATAAACGTTTTTAAGCTGTATTACGCTATTGGAGGCAATTTCTCTTTTACATGATAACATCTCCTTACCTGATGATAAGCTTAGCCCGTTAAGGAAGGCCTTCTTCTGTCCTGGGTCCAACGTGCTCCAGCTCGTGTACCCCTTGGGGGGCCCTACATAAAGCATATGTGCCGCGCATGAGAATGCAAGGCATAAATATTCGGTGAGTGCGGCTTCACTAGGGGGATCCAAAGTCACAACCGGTGTGGTGGAGGCGTACATGTATAGCGGTTGAAGATTTGTTGCACATTCACTTCTTCAGTTTGCACCCTTGCTCTTTTCATCAATTGTTCACAGCCTGGACTTTATCAATTATCATTTTTGAGTTTGGACTTTTCATTTAGTCACAGGGTTCAATACCATGTCATTTGATTTGTTTTGATTATATGGCACTGAATTATTTTTGTTTCATATAGCCACTTAGACAGCTACCTTTTTTTTTGGTGGAAGTTTGACATATGTTGACGTTTTGATCATGTGGTTTATTCACAATTAATCAACATTATTATTTTTAAGATACATTTGAGTTTATATACAGCGCCACTATTTCATTTACTAATTTTGGAATACTGGGACATTGGTTTCTTCTTTTTTAAGTTGGCAGCTGCAGTCATTATTTACACATAAGCGCAGTGGAGGGTCACCAAGTTTTTTTGCGCAACACTTGATCACTCTTTATAATATCAAAAAAAATATGCCTAAGATTCTGGGCCGTGGATCGAGCCGGAATAAAGCCACATTGGTCCCTATGGACTATCTTGTGGATAACTTTCAACAAACTCGATGCCAACACCCTGTCCAACAATTTGATGTTCGACGTTAGAAGGGAGATGGGTCTACATGAATCAGCCAACATGGCATCCTTGCCTGGTTTTAACAGAACAATAATTGCCTTATTGATTGATTTGAGGTAGCCTCCCTGACTCTAATGCCCCATTATACACTTTAAGCAAAATAGGCATCATTTGTTTTGCATATCTTTCATACACCTCAGACGGAAGTCCATCTGTGCCTGGAGGTTTCCCATTAGGAGCCTGTTTTAGTGCCAAGAGGTGTTCCTCCCCCGTAATCGGTTCATTTACTGTAGCAATTTTTCATCTTGGGCCGAGAGAAAGTAGAGAGCATTTATCTCAGAAATTGGCTATTTCACTCCCGCTAGGGTGGACCTTTGATGAATATAGGTCATTATAATATGTACGAAACACCTGTAATATATCTTGTGTTGAATTCCTAAGACATCCCTGAGAATCTTATAATTTATCTTTATGTGTTGAACATTGTTGATTACGTATCAGCCTCACTAGCATGTGTCCTGTGTTTTCTCTCTCCTCATAGTGCTTTTGTTGTAAAAAGAAATGTTTGTTCTCTGCTAATTGGAGCTCTACCTGCCTTGACTTTGACTGTAAAGCCAGCCAGGCCCTCTTAGTGTCATCCGTCAGATTATCAACATAGGCATCCTCCACTCTCTCAGTCTCCTTTAGGATAAATGTCCCCCAAACCTTTGTAGTTGTTTTAATACGTTGAATAATGTATAAAAATTGACTCTCAAAAAGGCCTTAGCTGTGTCTAACACCACTCCTATATCTTACATAGTTACATAGTTAGTAAGGTTGAATAAAGACACCAGTCCATCCAGTTCAACCTGAGTGAGCACCCACAATTGTCCGCATCCCCGCACATTGCACCTCATCAATATGCCCATCCACTATATTATTATTATTTTTTTTAAATATATTTAAGGTACCCATGTAGCGCCATCAATCTACACAGTGCTCCACATACACCCACACCAGTCCCCACCCCCAAGGGGTCTGCAATCCAAAGGTCCCCAACTTACACCCATACACCAGGGCCAATTTTTTTTTTGGCAGAAGCCAATAAACCTAACAGCATGTCTATGGAGATCTGCGGTATCTATATTAGAGCGGAAGAAGGATGTTAACAATTCAGGGATGGGGTCAGGTTCAGGGTATAGGGTTAACCAAAATTTAATTTTTCAAATTGTTTCCAGCTAAAAGTGTCTTGTGGTTGTAGGGAAATGCTACACCTACCCAAAAAGGGGAATGATCTGAAATATGCCTGGGTTCGTAGAGGGAGTCTGCCAGGAAGGAGAGATTAGACTGGTTACCCAGGCCCAGATTAATCTTAGATAAGCCATCATAAGTAGCCGAGTGACAGGAAAACATCTTTGTAGTAGGGTGTCTCATCCTCCACACATCCACTAGCCCAAGCTCCCCCACCAGGCAAGAAAAGTGAGCAGGTTTCCCAGAGAAAGGATCATTTTGAGAGTTGGGAGATAATTTATCCCAATGGGAGTCTAACAGATTATTATAGTCTCCCACCGCTATAAGCGGTGTATCAGGATGACGGGCCATAAAACTCGCCAGTGATTTGAGAATCTCAGCCAAAAACAGTGGAAGGATGTACACCCCTGCAATTATACATGGAACCCCATACAATTTACATAGAATACCATTGGGGTCTGTGAGCACTTGGCTGCATGTAAATTGAGTGCCGTACAAATATGCTCACCCCTCTAGAGCAGGTCGAATAGGTTGCATGATACTGGCATGAACAATCTTGGTGACAGACAATGAGACGAATCAGGTGATAGATAAGTCTCTCTTAGGCCTATGTCGTCTGCCCTTAGTCTTTTTACATTTCGAAAAACAGCCAACCATTTTACAGGATTACCAAGGCCTCGAACATTCCAGGACAGGATCTGTACTGTGTTAGCCATTAGGAAAGAGAAAAGCAGGCAGTGGGCAGCTACTAAAAAAGCACGTAGCGCAGTAGTTTGCCTCACAATCGATCAGTGAAGAAGGCAACCGATGTATTGTTAACATTCTCCACTCATACCAATTCCCAACATGGCAATTGGTCGGGATAAGGAAGGCAAAAGGTATAGGCATCCAGGTGGGTAAACAAATCTGCAGGGCATCCGCAGAAAGGTTAGCACAGAAAAAGAGGAAAAAAACTAAAATTAAAAAATACAAACTGTATGTGGTCCAACCGGGACCACCACAATGAAACTTTCGAAGCCAACTGTCCTATTGGGACCATATGGAGAACAGTGGAAATTCAAAGATGTTGTACTGAACCCCTCCAACAGCAGAATATGTCAAAGGAATATTATTTAAAGAAAAATTGCCATCTGTATTCTGCCTATCCTCCAAATGTGGGCAGGTGATCTCCTTTTGATCATAAAAAGGAAGAAGAAAATGACCAGTTACACTTACCAGTAACAATGTTTCTGAGAAGTCTTCCAGGACGGCACCCTGAGAGATGACTGGTCCTCCTGACAGGAAACACAATCAAGAAAGAGGTTAAAAACCCTGCCCCTCCCTGCACTCCTCAGTTGTGCAAAAGTATTGACCCACACCAGTGCATGAAAGTGAAACAAAAACACCTCCAATGTACCACTATATAATAATACAAACCGGGTGGGAAGTAGGCCTGCCGTCCTGGAAGACTTCCCAGAAACACCGTTACCGGTAAGTGTAACTGGTCATTTTCTCAAGTCGTTTTCCAGGACGGCACCCTGAGAGAAGAGCAAGTAGCTCAGGCCTACCTTAGGGCGGGACAACAGCTTGCAGGACCTTTCTGCCGAAGGCCAGGTCCTGGGGTGACAGAAGTTCCACTCTGTAATGTTTCAGGAACGTGTTCTGACTTGACCAAGTTGCTGCTTTACAAATTTGATCTACCGATGCTCCGGCCCTTTCTGCCCAAGAGGTTGCCAGAGACTGTGTAGAGTGAGCTCTAAGATTAGTTGGGACTGACTGATCTGATTGCTTGTAAGCTATGGTAATAGCCTGTCTAATCCATTTAGCAATAGTCGTTCTAGAGGCCTGTTCGCCTCTTCGAGCGCCACAAAAACTGACCAACAGATGCTGAGATTTTCTGAACTCTCTTACTCTTTCCAGGTAAAGCAACAGACATCTCCTGACATCTAAAGTATGAAAGGCCCTCTCCTTCTCGTTCTGTGGATTGAGACAGAAGGATGGTAAGATAATCTCCTGCGACCCATGGAAGCGCGAAGCCACCTTAGGAAGGTACAAAGGGTCCTGCCTGAGAATGACTCTGTCCTCAAATAGGCGAAAAAAAGGCTCCTTCATAGAAAGAGCATGCAAGTCGCCCACCCTTCTGGCTGTGGTAACAGCCAGAAGGAGGGCAGTCTTAAAGGAAATTAACCTAACTGAAGACTGAGCCAACAGCTCAAAAGGTGCCCTGGTCAGGGCTTCCAAGACTAAAGATAAATCCCACGGTGGAAATTCCTTCATTTGCACCGGGGAAAGTCTCTCTCTAGCCGTCAAAAATCTCTTTACCAAAGGATCTAGAGCTAATTTAATATCCAGAAAGCTAGACAAAGCTGCCACCTGAACCCTAAGGGTCTTGGTTGCTAAACCACGGTCTACTCCCTCCTGTAGGAAGTCTAATGCCGCGTACACACGGTCGGACTTTTCAGCTACAAAAGTCCAACAGCCCGTCCGACAGACTTTCATAGGACTTTTGGCGGACTTGCGGCAGCCTTTCTAACGAACGGACTTGCCTACATACGAACACACAAATGTCCGACGTACACCGGGCTAAAATAAGGAAGTTGATAGCCAGTAGCCAATAGCTGCCCTGGCGTGGGTTTTTGTCCGTTGGACTAGCATACAGACGAGCGGATTTCTGGGTCCGGCGTAGTTACGACGTAAAGATTTGAAGCATGTTTCAAATCTAAAGTCCGTCAGATTTGCGGCTGGAAAAGTCCGCTGAACGTCCAGGGAAGCCCACACACGATCTGATTGTCAGCCGGCTTTAGTCCGTCGGCGTCCGTCGGACTTTTGTAGACGGAAAGTCCGACCGTGTGTACGCGGCATAAGATTACTGGAATATCTTTCTGGGGGGCCCCTCTTGCTTCACACCACCGGGAGAAGACAACCCAGACCCTAGCATAAATACATCTAGTTACAGGCTTTCTACTCAGCAACAGGGTGTCAATCACTCTCTCTGAACACCCCTTGTTGTGCAGGCTCTCCCTCTCAACAGCCAGGCTGTTAATGTGAAGAAACCGGGATTCGGATGGCAAAGAGGGCCTTAACCACCTCAATACAGGGCACTTACACCCCCTTCCTGCCCAAGCCATTTTTCAGTTTTCAGCGCTGTCGCACTTTGAATGACAATTGCGCGGTCATGTTACACTGCACCTTAATTAAATTTTTATCATTTTTTTCCCCACAAATAGAGCTTTCTTTTGGTGGTACTTGATTACCTCTGCGGTTTTTATTTATTGCACTATAAACAAAAGAAGAGCGACAATTTTGAAAAAACACAATATTTTTTACTTTTTGCTATAATAAATATCCGATTTTTTTTTTTTTTTTTTAACAAATTTTTTCCTCAGTTTAGGCCGATACGTATTCTTCTACATATTTTTGGTAAAAAAAAATTGCGATAAGCGTATATTGATTGGTTTGCGCAAAAGTTATAGCGTCTACAAAATACGGGATAGATTTATAGCATTTTTATTATTTATTTATTTTTTACTAGTAATGGCGGCGATCTGCAATTTTTATTGTGACTACGATATTGCGGCGGACACATCGGACACTTTTGACACATTTTTGGGACCATTCACATTTATACAGCGATCAATGCTATAAAATTGCATTGATTACTGTGTAAATGTGACTGGCAGGGAAGGGGTTAACACTAGGGGGCGCTCGAGGGGTTAATGTATGACCTAAGGAGGTGATTCTAACTGTGGGGGGAGGGGACTGACTGGGGGAGGTGACGATCGCTGTCCCTATGTACAAGGGACACGCCATCGGTCTCCTCTCCTCTCTGACAGGACGTGGATCTGTGTTTACATGCACAGATCCATGCTCCTGCTCTGTTACCCGGCAATCGCGGGTGCCCGGTGGACATCGCGGCCGCCGGGCACGCGCACCGGGTCCCGAGTGACGCAGCGGGCGCGCACGCGCCCCCTAGTGGCTCGGGAGGGCGAGGACGTCATATGACGTCCTCCCAGAACAATAGAAGCCCCGTCCAGCCGTCATATGACGGTGGGCGGTGGCTTAGTGGTTAAAGTAGAAGATCCTGATGCTCTGGAAGCTGAAACGGAGGAGATACCGTCCAGTTCCACAACGTGGGAAACCAGGTCCTCTTGGGCCACCAGGGGGCAATCAAGATCAAATTGCCCCTGGCCCAACTCAGTCTTTGAAGGATTCTCGGAATCAGGGCTAAGGGAGGAAAGGCATAGCCTAGACTGAAATCCCATTCCTGAGCCAATGCGTCCACCCCCTCGGACCCCTGTTCTCTGCAGAGGGAAAAGTATCTTTTGACTCTCCTGTTTGCCCTGCGAGTAAAGAGGTCTATCTATGGTGTGCCTAGCTGTTGACAGATCAGGGAGAATACTTCGGGATTCAATTCCCATTCCCCCTGTTGGACTGTCTGACGACTGAGGAAATCTGCTTTTATGTTGAAAACTCCCCTTATGTGCACCGCAGAGATCGAGGGTATTCTTTGTTCCGCCCATTCCAGAATCTCCTGCGCCAATCTCATCAGTGAAATCGACCGTGTACCCCCCTGATGGTTCAAGAAAGCCACTGTCGTAGAATTGTCGGAGAGGATCTGAAACTCTCCCCCTGATCCTGCTCTCGAATGCCTTTAGAGCCTCCCTGACTGCTAGCAACTCCCAGAAATTGGATGAAGCAGTTCTCTGTAGTCTGTCCCACACACCCTGAGCTTGGAGCTCTTCTAGATGGGCCCCCCATCCCCACGAGCTCGCATCGGTCGTTAATCTGACAGGCTGAAACTGGGACCAAAGATGACCTGCCCCCAACCTTTGAGGGTTGAGCCACCAAAGCAAAGACTTTCTTGCCTCTTGAGGGATGGAAACCGGAATATCCAATGATTCCTTCTTTCCATCCCATGAGGATAGCAGGAAGCTCTGCAGGAGTCTGGAGTGGGGCTGGGCCCAAGGTACTGCCAGAATACATGAAGTCATGAGCCCTAGAATCCTCATGATCACTCTTTGGGGCACTACCCCCTGCCGCAGGATTGAAGACACTGAAGAAATCAGTGCTTCTATTTTCTCCTGTGGGAGGATCAGCTTTTGCCCCACTGAGTCCACCCACAGGCCCAGGTAGAGCTTGGTCTGAGAAGGAGTCAGGGAGGACTTTTCGTGACTTATCAACCATCCCAGGGACTGCAAGGTGGATATTACCCTGTCCAGATCCAGGAGAAGGGACTCCCTGGAAAGGTTGTAGACCAACAGATCGTCTAGATAAGGGATCAGAGAGATCCCCTGAAGGTGCAGGTAGGAGACGACCTCTGCAAGGATATTTGTAAATACTCTTAGGCTGGCCCCCAGCCCGAAGGGTAGAGCCTGAAACTGCCAGTGCTGGGTACCCTGATCTGTGCGAATAGCAAACCGCAGGAATACCTGGTGTTCCGGCCGAATGGGAATATGCAGATATGCATCCTTCTGGTCTATGGTGACCATGAAAACCTCCCTCAACAAATGCTTTCTGACCGTGAACACCGATTCCATGCAAAACTTCTTGTATCGCAGGAAAGTGTTTAATCTTTTTAGATTCAAGATTAACCGGAATTTTCCGGACGGTTTGGGAACTACAAAGACGTGGGAATAAAAACCCCGTCCTTGCTGATCCGTCGGTACTGGGAGAATGACTCTCTGATTTGCCAACTGCCCGACACTCTCTATGACACCTATAGCCTTTGGCTTCTCTTTGGGTAGGAAAGTCAGTAGAAACGACTGCGGAGGCCTGGAAGCAAATTCTAGCCCGTAGCCCTCTTTTATCCATTGAAGGACCAGAGGACTCCAGGCTACCTGCTCTCACTGTGCGACAAATTGTGCCAGCCTCCCCCCTACCTTGGTGCTGGCGTCACTTGGATTCCTTGTCTGCGACCTTTGGGCTGGAGAAAAGAAGAGCTCCTTTCTGTTTGGCTTTTCCAACACCCCATTTCTTGCCCTCCTTACGATCCTTAAACCGATTGTTGACCTGGGGGCCTCGAAAAAATTTTTTAACCTTTTTGGGCTTCACAGGAAATTTCTTTCCCTTTTCCGTTGATCTGGAAAGGGTCTGGTCCAACCCTGCACCAAATAGGAGTGACCCCTCACAAAAGGTAGGCCACACAACCTTGTTTTAGAAGTGTGGTCTCCATCCCAGGTCTTAACCCATATAGCCCTTCTGGCTGAATTAAGAAGTGCTGCCGTTTTTTCCGAAGTCCACAAGGACTCAACTGCAGCGTCCACAAGAAAGGCTACCACCTTAACAATTACCTCCAGGGAATCCAAAAGATCCTTGGACTTGGAAGTACTTGTCACATGATCTGTCAACTTATTAAGCCACATATTCGTATTTCTAGCTATACAGGCTGAAGCTAAAGCTGGACTTAATGTCACCGCATTGACCTCCCAGGCTCTGCGTAAAAGGGTCTCGGACCTGCGGTCCATTTGGTCCCGAATGTTACCTGCGTCTTCAAAAGACAAGTCTGATTGTTTAGACACCTGAGCCAAAGACGCGTCAAGTTTGGGAAGTTTAAAAAACTTCTCCTCCTCCTCCTTGAAAGGGCACCTGCGTTTCCAGGTCTTAAACGTTTGAAGTTTATTTTCTGGCTCCTTCCATTCTCTTAAAACAATGTCTTTGAGGGACTGGTGGATAGGCAACACCCTGGACTGAGCCTTAGACAACCCCTGATACATTCTATCCTGTGCAGAAATCTGTGCCTCTGTCTCCTGGATCTCCTCAGAAGCATAAATTGCCCCTAGGAGGCCCTCCATATCATCTGTAGAGAAGATATGTCTGCCTGGTCTGGAGTGTCCCTCTTCCTCCTGGCTATCCTCTGCGTCTTCCCCTTCCTCAAGGAGACTACGACCGGGGTCTACCACCTCCTCCGTCTCCTCCTCAGAACCCTGAGAAGATGGCGGTCTCTGTGGTATGATGCTTCTAATATTTGTAGAAGCACTTTCTTGGGAGGAAGAGCCCTCTCTGCTATCCTGCCTAGTATTAAGGCTAGCCTGAAAAGCTTTAAGGGTGGACAGCATTTCAGACTGAACTGAGAGAAAATCTCTCATAACTTCTGAAGTCTCCTTCCCCGACAACTTGTGTATGCACTTATAACAAAACAGCTTTGTGTGTTCTGCTGCTAACTTGTCATTGCAGTACCCACACCTCTTGGATCGGGAAGGATTTTTGAATTTTGGTCTACTGGCAACACTCTGGGTTTCAGTCTCTGCAGAAAAAGAAGCCCGCAAAATGGCGCCGACGGACACACAGCCGCCAGGGCCGAGGCGGCGAGGATACCCGCTCTATACCCGCAGGGGGAGGACAGATTGGACGGCAAACTCGCCTCCTGACTCGGTCAGGTAAGGAGAGGGAAAGCAGGAACATGGTCCCTGGAGTTCTGGAGACTCACAGTGCCCAGGGTCCTCCAGTTCTCCTGGGGGGCTCTTCACCGCCCCCTGAGAGATAGGGAAAATAACCCCCCAGGAAGGGCAAGCCCTATCAGACCCAGAGGCTTCTCAAAACCTGCAGTCTGGCACCCAGGGGGAGACTTCCAGCCCACGGCCTTAGGTTTATCAGAAAAAAACAAACTGTTTCGCTGTGGGGAAACACAATCAAAAACTGAGGAGTGCAGGGAGGGGCGGGGTTTTTAACCTCTTTCTTGATTGTGTTTCCTGTCAGGAGGACCAGTCATCTCTCAGGGTGCCGTCCTGGAAGACGACTTGAGAAAAAAGCACTTTGATTCACAGCGAGAATTATGACTCAGCAGGCCTTGGAGGCGTACATGCTCGAAGCGATCTCTCCTCCCTGTCTAGCCATTGTGTCGCAGCAGCAGGTTTTTTAAAGAAGTGAGCCTCCCCGTTGGCCACCACTCTCAGTTTAGCTGGGAAGAGCATGGTGTATTGCAGATTAAGAGTTCTGAGACGTCGTTTTACATTTGTGAATTTCGCCCTCTTCTTCTGCACTTCCGCAGAGTAATTCAAAAATAAGGACATTTTTGTGTTATCCATGACCAATGCACCACTCATATATCATGCCTTAGCGAAAATCACATCTCTGTCTTAAACAATTTAAACAGGAAGGTGCGAGAAGGATGGTCTAGAGGTAGGGGGCACATGGGCACTCTGTGAGCCCTCTACACAGAGAACATGGGAGTGAACGACTCCTTCCCAAACATTGTGAGCAGCCAGGACTCAATAAAAGCAATGGTATTTTTACCCCCAGACCTCACAGGTATACCTATGGCCTGCACATTATAGCGCCTCATCCTGTTCTCCAAATCATCCAGGTGTGCAGCATGTTGTGCAGTCATCATCACATTCTGTTTTACATATCGCATTAGATGCTCCATATCATCCTCCACATTACTGACCCGTCCCTCTAGAGCTGATGTTATCTCAGTTTATGAAAGTCATGCCTGATAAAAGAAACATCTTCTGTCAGTACGGTAATGGAGGTGGTGCAGTTAATGACCGCCACCATGATGTCTCTCAGAGTTGGTTCCGGGCTCTCCCTGGGGGATGGAGATGATGCAGTATGATGGAAATTTTGTGCACTTACTGTCTCCCACTCTGTCTGCAGCCTGGCCCGCTCCTCCATCGGTGCCGTGTCATCTGCCTCGGATTGTTCTTCTGAATTGTCTTCCCTAAATGAGGAGGCAGCATGCAGTATCTTCGGTGTGGATTTTGAAAAAACTTCTGCGCCGCCTCCTTATACTTGTCTTTTTCGACAAGCAATGTGTCCGGGCACCATCTTTGATCACCAGGTCAGGGAACGGCTTCCGTTAGCTTTTTAGCAATTATATTTTGCAGTATATATTGCCTAGGAGACGCCGCTATGCTTTACCAAGCTGTCGTTGTGAGTGTAGTACAGGTCAGGTACTTTAATAGGTCACCCCCAGAATTATGTGTCAGGGCTGGGCTCAGCCCTTCCTTCTCTGAGCTGGCAACTCAGCTGTAGGCTAATTGCCAGCTCCCATCACTCTCCACAGTTACCCAGCTGTTGTTGATTCTACTCGTCAGTCCTGCCTACTTTAAAGCCATCCAGCTCACTTGATCTCTGCCTTCGCCTTTGTCAACATCACAGAGACTTTCTCCTGCATTCCTGTTGAAGACTTGCTCAGCTGACGTTCCTTCTGGCTCCTTATCCTGCTTGCTGTGCTACTACGTTTATCTCTGGCTCTCTGACATTTGCTTGGCTGACTACCCGATGCGGTTACTGAACTCTGACTTGTTTTGACTACGTCTACTCTGTTTACCTTATTATTATTATTATTATTATTATTATTATTAAACAAGTGTGATTTAACTATACTTCTGTCTCGGTCTGATTCATGGTTCCTGATAGTAGGCGAAGGCCATGATTTCAGAAGATACAATCAATCCACTTATTGGTAATATTTTTTCCAGATTGGATAAGCAAGATCACCGCATGGATCAGTTTGCCATAGCGTTACAAACTGAGTTGCAGGCCGTCCCTGCTGCTGCGCCAGTCTCTGTGCAGGCACCCGCCTCGAGCATTACCTCTATAAGAGGTATGTCTGGTTCTGCTCCACTTCCCCAGCAATTTGGGGGTGATCCAGTTCAATGCAGAAGGTTTCTCAACCAGGGTGAGATTTACATTGAGATGCTGCCCCAGGCGTTTCCCACAGACAGAAGCAAAGTAGGTTTTGTGATATCTTTGCTTTCTGAGAGAGCCTTGGCCTGGGCAAACCCTCTATAGGAGACACCAAAACCTGTTTTCTTGAGTTACCCTGAGTTTGTGGCCTCCTTTAAAAGGATATTTGACGTTCCCACAAGATCCGCTTCTGCTGCCAAGTGCCTCATGTCCATCAAACAGAGTACGAGGACTGTTGGCGACTACGCCATTGAATTCCGTACTCTGGCAGCAAAGGTTGCTTGGAACAATGAGGCCCTCATGGCTGCTTTTTCTCATGGTCTCTCAGATTCCATCAAGGATGAGATAGCAACCCGAGATATACCCACTGAGCTGGAGAGGTTGATCACGTTTGCCATCCTCATTGACTCCAGACTCAGAGAAAGACTCTCTTTTCAGGAGCGCTTGCAGAAGCCTCATGTATGTTTGCCTCCGAGCTTTGCAGTCCCACCCGTGCCTCCCTCACCTCCCAGGCCTCCTGGTACCGAGTCGGTCAGTGAAGATGAACCCATGCACTTGGGCTTCATGCGTCTCTCTGCTGATGAGAGAGCCTTTAGGAGGAGGGAGTGATTGTGCCTTTATTGTGGCCAGGCAGGTCACTTTTTGAAGTCTTGTCCTACCCGTCCAGGGAACGCCCGAACCTTGAGGTCCTGTCATGGACAGACATTAGGTGGCGTTGTTTCGTCCACAGTTATCCAGGATAAGCCCCTGGTTTCGGTCACCCTTTCTTGGGCTGATTTGTCCATTGAGATACAGGCTCTAATCGACCCTGGGGCTGCAGGCCTGTTCATTGATGCTGCCTTTGTATCGCAGCACTCTATTCCGCTGCAGCTGCGTGACACTCCACTTGCCATTGGGGCTCTTGACGGGAGACCTGTACAGCCTGCCCATGTGACTCATGAGACGGTTCCGTTGTCCATGGCCATAGGGGCTCTTCACCATGAGATAATCAAATTCCAAGTTATTTCCTCACCTGGGTTTCCGTTGGTTATTGGTTATCCTTGGTTACAGAGGCACAACCCCTCTTTTGATTGGCTCCATGCTGAGGTTCTCTCCTGGTCACCACAATGCAGTGAGACATGCTTCCAGAAGGTAGCCAAGGTCCTGTGCTCCTCTTCACTCTCCTCCCTGCCGGAGGAATACCGCGATTTTAGCTATGTCTTTGACAAAGGTCAAGCCGGTAGTTTGCCTCCACACCGGCCTTATGATTGCGCAATTCAACCTGGTGCCATACCCCCTCGTGGCCAGGTTTACCCTTTGTCAGTCTTGGAGGATAAGGCCATGGAGGAGTATGTTGCAGACGCACTTTCTCAAGGTTTCATCTGCAAATCCTCTTCTCCTGCTGGTGCTGATTTATTCTTTGTGAAGAAGAAGAGTGGTGAACTGAGACCTTGTATTGATTATAGGGGTCTCAGTCATTTCACGATTAAGAATGCCTACCCGATTCCGACCGCCTCAAGGGAGCAACGGATTTCACCAAGCTTGATTTGAGAGGGGCATACAATCTTGTGCGGATTAAGGAGGGTGACGAGTGGAAAACTGCGTTTAATACCAGAACAGGGCATTATAAGTACCTCATAATGCCTTTTGGCCTTTGTAACGCCCCGGCAGTTTTCCAGGAATTTATTAACAATGTCCTCCGAGATTTGTTGCAGTTATCTGTGGTGGTTTATCTTGATGATATCTTCATATTTTCCAAGTCCCTGGAGAGCCACCACACAAATTTCTGTCGTGTGCTTCAGAAACTAAGAGAAAACAATCTCTATTGTAAACTGGAAAAGTCCGAGTTCCATCGTGAACCGGTTAAATTCCTGGGCTATGTCATTTCCACTGCTGGTTTTTCGACTGACCCAGAGAAACTTTTGGCAGTCCTACAGTGGCCCCGACCCGTGGGTTTACGTCCTCTGCAGCATTTCCTGGGCTTTGCAAACTATTATCGGAAGTTTATTCGTAACTTCCCGTCTCTGGTCAAGCCCCTGACTGATATGACCAGAAAGGACAGTAACCCACAGAGTTGGTCTCCGGAGTCCATTAAGGCCTTTGGGAGTCTCAAGGCTGCCTTTGTTTCTGCTCCTGTGTTGGCACATCCTGATCCTACGTTGCCTTTTATCCTAGAAGTTGATGCTACTGATACTGGAGTTGGCGCCCTTCTGTCTCAACGTCCTAATTCTGAGAGTGCTATGCATCCGTGTGGCTACTTTTCCAAGAAATTGTCACCTGCAGAGTGCAATTACGAGATTGGTGACAGAGAGATGTTGGCGATCATTTTAGCCCTGAAAGAATGGAGACATCTCCTTGAAGGTACCAATGTGCCGGTTCTCATTCTTACTGACCATAAGAATCTCACATTCTTGTCTGAGGCTAAGCGCCTATCTCCCAGAAGGGCGCGATGGGCTCTTTTCTTGTTGAGTTTTAATTACATTGTCTCATTCTTACCCGGTACTAAGAATGTAAGGGCAGATGACTTGTCACGACAATTTTCCTCCACTTCCAAGCTGGAGTCGGTTCTGGTTCCTGTGATTCCTCCTGATCATATTCTGGCTATGGTTCGCACCAGTCTTGCTTCTCCTTTGGGTGACAAAATTCTTGCTGCTCAGGTCCATGCTCCTCCTGAGAAACCTATGACCGCTGCTTTGTCCCAGAGAGTGTCCGTACTGCCGTGCTCCAGACTTACCATTCCCCCAAGGCAGCTGGCCACCCTGGGAAGAATCAACTCGTTTGGGCCATTTCCCAACAATTATGGTGGCCTAGTCTATGGGCTGATGTAACTGCCTTCGTAGCTGCCTGTTCCGTGTGTGCTCAGAGTAAGACTCCTCGACACCTTCCAGTGGGCTTCCTACAACCCATACCCAATGGAGAGAGGCCCTGGACCCACCTGTCTATGGATTTCATTGTGGAGTTACCCAACTCCTAAGGCAACACTGTCATCCTTATGGTGGTTGATCGGTTCTCAAAGATGTGTCATTATATTCCACTTAAGAAGTTGCCCACTTCTAAGGAACTGGCTTCCATTTTTGCTCGGGAGATCTTTCGCTTACATGGGCTACCCAAGGTGATTGTCTCGGACAGGGGTAGTCAGTTTGTCTCCCAGTTCTGGCGAGCCTTTTGTGCACAGTTGGGAATTCAGGTTGCTTTCTCCTCTGCGTATCACCTGCAGTCTAATGCGGCCGCAGAACATGCCAATCAGTCCTTGGAGCAATTCCTACGTTGCTATATTTCTGACCATCATAACAACTGGTCAGACCTATCACCATGGGCAGAGTTTGCTCACAACAGTGCCTTGAATTCTGCTTCTCGATTGTTCCCATTTATGGTGAATTATGGTTTCCAACCTCCCATGTTGCCTGACTTGTTTATTCCACAGAGTATTCCTGCGTTAGAGGAGCATCTCCGTGGTCTTCGTTCCAATTGGGCACAAGTTCAGGAGGCTTTGCAACATGCCAAGGATAGGTACAGACTCCATGCTGACCGCAGACGACTGCCTGCGCCTTCCTAACAGGTTGGGAACAGAGTCTGGCTGTCGTCTCGCAACATCCAACTTCATGTTCCTTCTTTGAAGTTCGCTCAGTTTATTGGGCCTTTCCGTATCCTTTGCAGGATTAACCCAGTGGCTTACACCTCGGACCTTCCTCCTAGTATGCGCATCTCAAATGTGTTTCATGTCTCCTTATTGAAACCTTTGGTCTGCAACGGCTTTACCACCTCGGTGCCACGTTCTCACCCTATACAGGCTGAGAACCATGAGGAGTATGAAGTACAATCCATTGTTGACTCCCGTAGGTTCTGTGGGCGCATACAGTATCTGGTGCATTGGAAGGGGTACGGTCCGGAGAAACGCTCTTGGGTCTCATCCTCGGACGTACACGCCCCTGTCCTCCTCCGTGATTTCCATAGATGTTTTCCTCTCAAGCCCGGTGGTCCTCCCGATGGTCCGGGGAGGGGTCATTGAGGAGGGGGTACTGTCAGGGCTGGGCTCAGCCCTTTCTTCTCTGAGCTAGCCGCTCAGCTGTCGGCTAATTGCCAGCTCCCATCTCTCTCCAGAGTTACCCAGCTGTTGTCGATTCTGCTCGTCTCTCCTGCCTACTTAAAGACGTCCAGCTCACTTGATCTCTGCTTTTGCCTTTGACAACATCACAGAGACTTTCTCCTGTGTTCCTGTTGAAGACTTGCTTGGCTGATGTTCCTTTTGGCTCCTGATCCCGCTTGCTGTACTACTACGTTTATCTCTGGCTCTCTGACATTTGCTTGGCCGACTACCTGATCTGGTTACTGAACTCTGGCTTGTTTTGACTACGTCTACTCTGTTTACCTTATTATTATTATTAAACAAGTGTGATTTAACTATACTTCTGTCTCGGTTTGATTAATGGTTCCTGATATTATGAACAGGATCTTCAGCGGAGAGAGCAGTGCACACGTTTGGTTACATCCGCCACTCAGCCACGCCCCAGTTTTACATATATATACCTGCAAAAGGGGCTAGCATGAAATTATCTATCTGGACTTAACTTTCTGATTAAAGTTCCAATTTGAATATTTATTTGTAAAAACTAAGATCGTTGCTGACGCTGTATGCATACAGCGCCATTTAAATGGCAGTTTTTTCATTATTATGTCAACAATAGTACCTTTAATCCAGAATTAAAGATGGTTATTGCAGTAGTGGTCCGCACTATAGCATTGCTTGAAGGAGTTGTTTCTAGAACTCTAAAAATAAAGAAAAACATGAATTTCAATGGCAATATACCATCAACTACAGACTTACAGTAACAATCTTTCTACAACATTCAGTTCTGAAATGTAGAATATTTACCTGCTAATGATTGGAGAGAATAACCACAAATTTGCCATCATGACATTGAGAGGAAAAGAAAACTGTAAAATAATAAGACTGATATATTTCAGATGAAATATACTATACAGTATTTCTACACAAATCAGCAATACAAATTTAACATTTCTAATTCATTTTAAAAATTCTGCCAAGTATAGTTTCTTTGCAAAGTTTAACCACTTGCTTACTGGGCACTTATTACCCCCTTCCTGCCCAGGCCAATTTTCAGCGCTGTCACTCTTTGATTGACAGACAATTGCGTGGTCATGCAACACACTACCCATATGAATTTTTTTTTTCACACAAATAGAGCTCTCTTATGGTGGTATTTAATCACCACTGGGTTTTAAAATGTTTGTGAAACAAAAAAAGACCGACAATTTTGAAAAAAAAAAAACAAAAAAAAAAAACAGTTTTCATAGTTTGTTATTTTTCTCCTTCATTGATGTGCACTGATAGGCTGCACTGATAGGAACCGATAAGGCTGCACTGATAAGGTAGCACTGATGGGCACTGATCAGAAGGGCACTGATGAGGCTGCACCGATAGGTGGCACTGAAGGGCACTGGTAGGTGGCACTGATAGGCAGCACTGATTGGTGGCACTGGATAGCAGTACTGATGGGCACTGGTAGGTGGCACTGGTTAGCAGCATTTGCTGTCACTGTGCGGGACCGATGTCCCGTTTACACAAGCCAATAATTGGCATATATTTTCTCCTCGCGCTTTTAATGTGAGGGAAAAAAAAGAGCAGATTACCAGCTTTTGTTTACATCATGTGATCAGTTGTCATTGACTGACAGCTTATCACCTGGTAAAGGGCCGGGATCGGCCCTTTAGTCTGTTCTGTGATCAGCCCCAAGGACTCGTTGATCATAGGGCGTGCGGGTATCGTGAGCTCGGGAGGACGTCCATGTACGCCCTCCCAGAAATCTAAACCCAAGCTGTAGCCATCTTTCGGCTATAGCGCTGGCATCAGGTGGATAAAAGTGGATCCAAACCCAGAAACAAAGATGTAATATATTGCAGCCTACCAGTCCTTAATCTCTTGCCGACCAGCTGCCGCAGTTTTACTGCAGCAGAATGGCACGGTTGGGCGAAACGACGTTACCTTACGTCGCTTCGCCTTATGGCCCACAGCGTGTGCGCGATCGCTCGTGAGAGAGCGAGAACCAGGATCTGCATGTATAAACACACAGATCCCGGTTCTTTCAGGGGAGCAGAGAGAGAGATCGTGTGTTCATACTATGTATGAACACCGATCTCTCTCTCCTCATAGACAGTCCCATCCCACCTACAGTTTGAACACAGTTAACCCCTTGATCGCCCCCTAGTGTTTACCCCTTCCCTGCCAGTGAGATTTATACAGTAATCAGTGCATTTTTATAGCACTAATTGCTGTATAATTGTCAATGGTCCCAAAAAATGTGTCAAAAGTGTCCGATATGTCCGCCACAATATCACAGTCCCGATAAAAATCACAGATCGTCGCCATTACTAGTAAAAAAAAAAAAAATAATAATAATGCAATAAATCTATCCCCTATTTTGTAGACGCTATAACTTTTGCGCAAAGCAATCAATATACCCTTATTGAGATTTTTTTTTTTTTACCAAAAATATGTAGAAGAATACATATCGGCCCAAACTGAGGAAAAAATGTGTTTTTTTTATCAAAAATGTGGAATATTTATTATAGCAAAAAGTAAAAGATATTGTGTTTTTTTTTTTTAAATTGTCGCTCTTCTTTTGTTTATAACGCAAAAAAAATAAAAAACACTTGAGGCGATCAAATACCCCCAAAAGAAAGATCTATTTGTGGGGGGAAAAAAAGAGGTTAATTTTGTTTGGGTACAGCGTCACACAACCGCACAATTGTCCGTTAAAGCAACGCAGTGCCGTATGGCAAAAAATGGCCTGTCATTGAGCGGCCAAATCTCCTGGGCTGAAGTGGTTAAATGTAGTAGCTACATTTGTTTTCTTTTTTCAGGCTTTTTGCCTTTATTTTCACCTAGTGATCCTGTGAATAACATACTTTCTGGCCTTTATGTAGGTTTTTTTTTTTCTTTCCACTTTAACTATAGGAACAGTCATGATGGTCTTGCAGGCCTAATTTCAAACATATCTGCTTTTGTTCATCTGCATTACTCAGTATATTGATAGGGCAAGAAACTTACACACTAAAGATGAGGTTCTTTTTTATTTCTTTTGCATGGTAAAAAAAAATCCCAATAAGCGTATATTGATTGGTTTGCGCAAAAGTTATAGCGTCTACAAAAATAGGGGATAGATTTAGGGACTTTTAATTTTTTTTAAATTGTTTTTACTGGTAATGGCGGCGATCGGGACTGCGGGCAAATCTGAATCTAAGTGACACTTTTTGGAGACCAGTGACACCAACACAGTGATCAGTGCTAAAAAAATGCACTGATCAATGTATAAATGACACCGTCAGGGAAGGGGTTAACACTAGGGGGCAATCAAGGGGTTAACTGGGTTCCCTGGGTGCGTTCTAACTGTGTGGGAGATGGGCTTACTGGGACTACACAGAGATCGTCATTCCTAATCACTAGGAACAGCAGATCTCAGAGTTGTCCCCTGTCAGAATGGAGATCTGCCTTGTTTACATAGGCAGATCCCCGTTCTGCCTTTCTGTAGCACAATCGTGGGGGGCCAGCCAACATCAGGTCAACATCAAGTCCGACGGACCCACGTGCGAGCTCCCCCGGTATGCAGTGCGCGCGGTATGTAGGTACGTCGGTTTGTGCAGCCAAGCCGCCTAGTTGCAGTGTATCTGCGAAAGGCAGTCGGCAAGTGGTTAATTGGCACACAACACTTCAGCACAGTGGTTTTAACTGAATAGAACATATAGCAAATTGCCTTGTTTATGTGTGTAGCCTTGGTAGACTTGCCCAAAGCAGTTCCAACACATGGTGAATGGGCCCCCAAGCTCACAGGAAGTAACAAGGAGACTGCATGGCTAAACCATACCATTCTACTGTCCATTGAGATGGCTTTTGTGACCAGTAATGGCACGCTCATAGGACAGGGAGATTTAACATTATTAGTTTGTTGTATTTTAATTAGTGCTTTTATAGTCTGCAAAAAAACTAGCAAGATCTATATTTTCATGTTAAGTGCGTCAATGCTAAGTATTGTGTAAGTGTAATGCCCCGTACACACAGTCGGATTTTCCGATGGAAAATGTCCGATCGGAGCGTGTTGTCGGAAATTCCGACCGTGTGTGGGCTCCATCGGACATTTTCCATCGGATTTTCCGACACACAAAGTTGGAGAGCAGGAGATAAAATTTTCCGACAACAAAATCCGACAATCGCGTCAATTCCGACCGTGTGTGGCCTGTTCCGACGCACAAAGTGCCATGCATGCTCAGAAGAAATTCCAAGACGGAACAGCTCGTTCTGGTAAACTTAGCGCTCGCAATGGATACAGCACTTTCGTCACGCTGCAATGTTAAAAATGGTTTAATACAGCGCAATCTCTTCTTCTTTATAATGTTACAAGAATTAAGTAGTTTTGCTGCTCATATTCACACACACTTCTCACAAACTTATTTTGTTACTATTTATCGTGATTCCCTCAATATATTTTGATTTCTCACATCTGACAACATATTTTTGTATATTTTTTATATATTTTTTGGCTTTAATGTAGATTCTTTTTTTGTGTTTGTATTTTTTTATTTACGCGATTTGGATTTGTACTCCCGAAAATGTTTGTGTGTGTTTTTTGTGACAAGTTCCCACAACACCATTGATATGTTGTTCTATTTAATCTGTAGGAGATTGTTTGGTGTTGTTGTCTCTTGTTAATTTCACATTGTATTTTAGAAATGTACCTGAATCGTCACCAACAAACTGTCCTTTTTGGATGAAAACACACACAGGAGAGTAGAATTTACCTAAAATTTTTTATAAAGGGGGTCACAGCTAAACAAAGAGGGAGGCAACGCTGGAGAATCTGCAGAAGTGGGTGAAGCCTTGGACCCCCAGGGCAGACATCAACTATTTTGAAAGCAAAATTGGTGGCCTGAGGAGTCCATATCTAAGGGAGTGCAGTCTGGTCCAGAAGTCCCAGAGATCCGGAAAGCAGCAGATGACATCTGTGTCCCCAGGCTGTGGTCATACGAGAGACTGCAGCTTCTGTCAGACCAGACTGTACCCAGGGTCATCACTCTCTGGTCTTCTTTCCACGCTTCCTTCCACGCGGTGGCTGTGGTGGTGGAGTTGTGGCAGCAGGAGGAGGAGGAGGATGGTCCAACTCAATGACATCCGTCTTGGGTGTTAGTTCCCCACTCACCCCCTTACGTAGGACTTTGTACAGAAGGTCCTCACAGAGCCTGCGTTGACCCTCCTGCATGCCCTGCAATTTGGTGGCAACCATGCAGGCAAAGGCCTCTTCGGGAGTTGGTAAGGCTCTGAGGGACGCAGAAGCCTCCTGGATCAGCCTGAATGCTGAATCCTGCACGGGTCTCGGAGTCGCCTTCCTGGCTAGTTTATGTGGCAGGCGGAGGGGAGGAACCTGAGACTCAGTCAGGCTGCGACTGGTCCCTGGCTTCTCCTGGCTGACACTTAGCCCCGCCTCCTCCTGGCTGCCACTAATCCCCGCCTCCTGACTGCCACATTCCACAGCCTCCTCCTGGCTGAGGTCTTCCTGTGTATGAAAAAGGGACATAGTTTTAGTATTTTTTCGATCAATCACACACAATTTTCACCTCCTGACTGCTGCAAATTGAATGTTAACAAATATAACAGACTATCCTTCTGAGCCCAGCATTTTTCATTCTTGTCCCAATTTTGGGTGCCCACTACTGTCTATTGATATGTAAAACACTTTCAATTAGTGATCAATAATAACATCTAGTAAACATCATTTATTTATTGACCAAGAATCAGTAGAAGAATGCTATATCTGACTCCAGCTGGGCTCCTCCACTTCTTCCTGAAGGAAGGCCCAGGTTGGACATCAGAAGCCTCTGCTGGGGTGGAAGGAAGAGTGGAAGGAAGAGTGGAGAGGGATTCCCTGACTTCAGTGTGGTCTGACAGAAATCGCAGTCTCTCATAGTACCACAGCCTTGGGACATAAACATCATCTGCTGCAGCTCCGGACCTCTGGGAATCTGTGACCTTCTTGCGCTCCCTCAGATAAGTGCTCCTCAGGCCACCAATTTTAGCTTTTAAATATGGGATGGTTGCTGTGGGGACCACCGGCGTCACCAACTCCAGCAGTTTCTCCAGCGCTGCCTGCCTCTTCTGTTTGTGATTATAGTGGGGGTGTCTGACCTACCACAGACAGGGCAGCTCCCTGTTGTCAATGAACAGGGGCAGGAAATTGTGGTCGTTGAACCCATCCATTTTCTCTGCAAGACACAACACAAGACAAACCCTAATGTCAGGCCAAACTCCCCTAATCTTGTTACAATATAGGCTTCCATTTCGAAGCAGTATAGGCGCAAGTTTAGATCTTACCTTCGTTATCACGATCGGCGTCTCCGATGCTCCTTCCTCCGCTCACAGATCGTACATAATACGCACGTGTGTTACGCTTTATACACACTGCGCATGCGTATAACTCCGCCCGCCCCTGACGTTCTTTCTAGTCTATTCTCCGCCCCTTTTCGTTCGGCGCAGTGGGGGAAGAGCACATGGCGGATAGACAGCAGGTGCGTGCTAATTGTAGCAATGAGGAGGAGGGGGAGGAAAGGCCGGAGCCTGAAACGTCCCGATCCAGAAGGAGATTTAAGGACTCAATAACGTCCTTTGGGCAGATGTTGAAAATGGTGGACATCCTGAAGAAGTCCGACTATGATGGAAAGTATGGGCCTTACCCCAACCCCAATGTCCGAAAGGCCAAGATCATGGCGAAAGTGGTCAGGAGTCTGCACCGGAATTTCGGGGTACGACGATCGAAAGATCAGCTCAGGAAGCGGTGGTCGGACCTCAAATTACGAGAACATGAGCAGTACAGAAAGATCCGGAGAGTGCTGCAAAAAAGTAAGTAGTTGTGCTGTGTTCCTATTCTTTATGTTTATTACGTTCGTGCTGCTCCATGTGCTTTTAGTAACTGTTGTACAGTTTAAAACGGCAACTTTCATGTTCATGGGCACATTATTCGTTCGGATCAAACATTTTTCGTTCCAACTATAAAATACCATTGTTTAGGCCATATGCATTTGGCCACCATTTTGACGCCCTATACTTGTCTTCCAAGAATTGGGTTGTGTAGATGGCTTTGTTACTAGAATGAAATTCAAACTAGATTGTGTGTAAGGAGAGGACACTGAGCAGCTGTTTTCACATCTGGACACTGGAGCACTAGTGTGGGACACAAGAACACCATTTTTTATTAGGGGGGCCACACAGGTGCTCCAGTGTATACTATAGGGGGGTCTCCAACTGTGAAGCTTGTACCAAACAGGTAAAGTATTGCAGCTTGACAAAGGACACTAAAAAAGCTACATCTTGGAACTCTGCTAAAATAGACAATTGTACCCCACTTCCAAGCAATGTTTCATATTTATAGTTCTGCCATCAAATATCTGTGTGCTAATTATACCATTTTTGCTTTACATAGGGGAGAAAAGACTCGGAAGACACCCCTCATCCGAGGAGACCAGAGCCCCCCTTCTGGAAGAAGGGGAAATCCCCCCAACACAAGAAGAGCAGGAGGAAGAAGATGTGGTGGAACTAGTCACCACAACAGGTGAGTGTCTGTGACCATAGGCTCAGATAAGAGATGGATGGCGGAATTTTTTTTAGACCTAATTTATTTTGGGGTTCCTCTCTTTTTAGGTGATCGTGAGGGTGTGGATCCAGATCCTTTCACATCCCAAAGTGCCCAGATCCTGATCGGGGAGATCATGGGGTGTAATTTACAATTGGAAATCATCAAGCAAACCATCAATGATGTTATTCCAAAAAATAAAAACATCATTGATGTTTTGGGGCGAGTTTAAAGCCCCTCCAAATCACTTTCTTCTTTTGTGTGCTACAATGTGCAAAATGTTTTTGTGATTTTTCCCAAAGCCAAATTTGGAGGATGCACAGTGTGTCAACATGTGCTATCTGCCATCACGGGAGATCAATGGACGCGTTTTGGGGGTGCAACCCCTTCCTCAATAATAAAGTAGCTGAGAGGAAGGGCTTGCTCCTCCAAAACACATCCTTTGATCCCCCGTGATGGCAGCTAGCACATGTTGACATTGGGCAAATTGTGTGCATCTTCCAAATTTGGCTTTTCCAGGGGTGATTTCCCCCCATCTGAACCCAATATCAAACACAGTTCCTAAATACTCATGTCTGATATTGCCTTCAAGTTCTACCAAATGTGAACTTTGTAAGTTCAAGATTTGTGTCTTTCTTGTTGGTTTTACACATGCCTGTTTTATCTAAAATGGACATTTTGAGTTTTGATAATGCCACCACAAAAATTGGTATACCACAAACATGTTGGTTATTTTTAAAAAACCTTTGGTAAATGCACATGTGATTGTGCAGGTATTAAAAAGATTGTTAATCAAAAATGTGTGGATTATTGTCTCAACGCTACAACACTTTTGGGGTGATGTAATTGCTGTTTTCATTGAAAATGGGGTTTACTAAGGGCAAATCCTCTTGGCACTACAAGTGCAGTTGCAAGTGCACTTGTAGTGAAATGTGTTTTTGCATTTAGTAAATAACAGCTAACAGTGCTTTGTATAAGGTTACACAATCACGACATTTTCTGCACTCAAAACATTTCTGTCAGGGTCAGCTAAAACAAGCACAAGCAGTAAATATCCACAAAGAATTTCTTTTTTGGTTTTATTATAAAAAGGCTTCACAGATTGTCAGGCATATTGATAGCCCCCCTACCCGCAAAGAACTCCAGGTAGCGTAACCGGACATCACGGGCACTCAGGGAGGGCAAGCCAGGACGGCCACTTTCAAGCGCTGTCAGTGTGGTTTGATGTATGATTCCGGCCTCAGGCCCAACTGAGCCAGCATAGTTGGCCGAATGTTTCCTTAAAAAGTTATGGAGAACACAGCACGCAAGTATAATATGGTTCAGTTTATACCCCGCTATATGGATGGGTGTCATAAATAGGCGGAATCGACTGGCCAGGATTCCAAATGTATTCTCCACCACTCTTCGGGTTCTGGCCAGCCGGTAATTAAAAACCCTCTGTTCCGGGGTGAGGTTCCTCATTGGGAATGGCCGCATCAGGTGGTCCCCCAGCGCAAACGCTTCATCAGCAACGAACACAAATGGGAGTCCTTCTACATTGTCCTCTGGAGCTGGCAAGTCCAAGCTGCCATTCTGGAGATGCCTGTAAAACTCTGTCTGGGCGATGACTCCACTATCGGACATCCGGCCATTCTTCCCCACGTCCACATACAAGAAGTCGTAATTAGCCGACACCACCGCCAACATCACTATACTATTAAACCCCTTGTAATTATAATAGTACGACCCCGAGTTGGGTGGTGGGACGATGTGGATGTGTTTCCCATCAATTGCCCCTACGCAGTTAGGAAAGTCCCACCGCTCGGCAAAGTGGGAGGCCACAGTCTGCCATTCCTGTGGCGTGGAAGGAAACTGTTGAGGAAAAAACAATAAACATTACTATTTTTACTCTGAAACATGGCAAGCAGATTAGACACCAACATTATGGGGCAACCTCCAGATAGCATTTATTAAGGGGAATTTAACAAGGCCAAAGTATAAGGTACACCTATCATATTCCCCCTCCCCACCCTCTAATGGGCCATTTCTAACATTATAGGGGGTGTGTGGAAATCTTGGACAGGTAACCCTCTTCACTTCATTGAGAGATGAATGCCTAAATAATGGGTATTACTTGGAACAGCCCCTCCTTAGTTACACTATTGGCAGACCACTGGACAGGTAAGAAGTGTCATAATACAAAGATATAAATACACATTGTACACATTTGAGGACATTTGGACATTCTGCTATTACCTATCAAGATAATAATAGAATCCAAAAACTTTAAACAGTACCATTGGAAAGTATACAGGCAGGCCCTTGCACTACGTTCTTTGGGGAATTCATCCATAAATCTGAGCACTAAAGAGATGGGTATAGTGTGTATGGGTTTGGCAAAGTCAGCAGATAGATGATTGTGAATCGATAGAGAATTGGTATCAGCTGACTTAGCAGTTGGGGGAGGGAGGGTTACTAAAAATTATTTGGGGACACCACAAAAAAAAAACCTCTGGCACTCTGCCAGAATTTAAATCAAAAATAACATTTCAAAACATTTTAGGGGGTGTTTGGGGTAAAGCACTACTATGGAGCTGATAAAATACATTAAGTGACTACATGAGGTGAATATAGGGCCAGGAGACACCATGCTGGAGAGGTTAGTGAAGGGCAAATATGTATGAAGGACATAAATAAATAATTACATAAAAATCCAGCATACATGAGGACAAAGGGGACATTCACAGCATATTACAATCATGGTAATTAGGGAATGAGGAAAGAAATACAATATATTAGCAAACATTCAATACAATAAAATGTGATATAAAAGGATAAAAATCTTACCTTCATATACTCCTTCTGCAGGACCTGTATGATGGCAGAACAGGTCTCTGGGATAATGATCCCAGAGCCTGGGGGAAGATGCCTGTCGAGAACTTCAAGTCCTGCAGGCTTCTCCTTGTCGCCAAATACCGCAGGGTAGCGACCAGCCTCTGCTCCGGAGTGATGGCTTGCCTCATGCAGGTATCCTGCCTGCTAATATAGGGGGTCAGCGAAGCCAACAAACTGTGAAACACGGGGTCCGTCATCCTGAGAAAGTTCCTGAAATCATCAGGATTATTCTCACGGAGCAAAGGCATAAGAAGAGAACTGGTCACGCTGAAGCAACCAATTCTTGGTCCATGAACTCCTCCCCACCCTGTTCATGGACTGGACTTGTATCAAGGTCAGGACCCCAACACCAAGCCCCCGCACAGCACGAACTCTACGAGGAGTACGCATACGAAACATGGCTAGAAAACGGTCGGCTGCTCAGAACGAAGTAACAGAACACACTGAAGAACAGCAAGGCCTGTGAAGAGCGAACTGAAAAACAGTAACGAACGAACAAGAATACAATGACTAAGTCACGCGGAACTTGCTTGCACGCACTGAAGAGCAGATACAAACCCACAAGCACAAACTGAACGGCAGAAAACGATCTGAAAGCCACGAGTCTGAAAAAGCGCGAATCGTCTCTCACCAAACTTTTACTAACACGAGATTAGCAAAAGGAGCCCAAAGGGTGCCGCGCTTGGTTCTGAACCGGCCTTTTCTAGTCTCGTCGTACGTGGTGTACGTGACTGCGTGGTTGGCGATCGGAAATTCCGACAACTTTGTGCGACCGTGTGTAGACAAAATAAGTTTGAGCCAACATCCGTCGGAAAAAATCCTAGGATTTTGTTGCCAGAATGTCCGAACAAAGTCCGACCGTGTGTACGCCCTATAACACTTACAGGTGTAAAAGGGAATGATTCCTATGTTAAAGTGAAGTTCCAGCTGTTTTTAAAAAGAAAAAAAAAAAAAAACAGATGTGATGGTTGCACCTACACATATGTAAATCAAATTACATATATACTAAAGCCTGTGATATTGATAACACTTAACTGTGGCAAAAATAAACTAGAACTAGACAAACCTAAAATGAAAATAAAGTCAGAAGGTGCTCCCAAAATCAAAATCGCCTAAACCTAACATGGCCATTTTCTTTTCACCATGTAACAGTCAGCTACTCTTTTCTGCTCATTTTTTTCACTTTTCTTTGAGTTTTGCTACCTCGACTAAGCTCTATTTGAAGAGTGAAACATGTTAGGTTTGGGTGATTTGAATTTGGGAGCACCTTCTGACTTTATTTTCATTTAGGTTCACATGATTTAATTTTTGTCCTGACACAGTCTTTCCCCCCTCCCCTCCCTTTTTATTTTTTGTGGGGTGAAATATGCCTTTTGTCAATGCAGTCTTGATTAAGAGAGAAGCTTTTGTGGATATGGTGATATTTGGGGCTTGTCCATCAGTGGTTATTTGTGTCCACATGGAGGAGTGTACCCATATTACATATCTGAGAGATAGATAATTTCAGAGGGCAGAAGACAGACAGCCCATATCTTGAGTAAGACAGTATTTACTAGCATACTTTCTCTTTTTCTGTTCATCTCATTTTTATATGTGGCCAATAGATGGGAGTAGCGACAGATATACCCACCCCCCATCTCTTGATACCAGTTGGTGTTGGCGAATAGACCATAAATTTACATACCCTTTACACAGCCTGGAGCCTTTACATTGAATGTAGGAGGAGATTATAACCCTCATATTGTCTAGATGTATATATCAAGAGAAGTTTCACCATTTAAACCTGGTAGATGTTAATATTACCACATAGAGATGGAACAATGATTCAAATATAATGGCATTGACCTCATCCTATAGGTATACCTGTTATGGTCATTTAGTTAAGTGGCCTTTTGATGCGTAGGGAAGCGCACCCTCGTCTAGTTATAACATATATAAATCAGTATACATAGTTACATAGTTACATAGTAGGTGAGGTTGAAAAAAGACACAAGTCCATCAAGTCCAACCTATGTGTGTGATTATGTGTCAGTATTACATTACATATCCCTGTATGTTGCGGTCATTCAGGTGATTATCTAATAGTTTCTTGAAGCTATTAATGCTCCCCGCTGAGACCACCGCCTGTGGAAGGGAATTCCACATCCTTACCGCTCTTACAGTAAAGAACCCTCTACGTAGTTTAAGGTTAAACCTCTTTTCTTCTAATTGTAATGAGTGGCCACGAGTCTTATTAAACTCTCTTCTACGAAAAAGTTTTATCCCTATTGTGGGGTCACCAGTACAGTATTTGTAAATTGAAATCATATCCCCTCTCAAGCGTCTCTTCTCCAGAGAGAATAAGTTCAGTGCTCGCAACCTTTCCTCATAACTAAGATCCTCCAGACCCTTTATTAGCTTTGTTGCCCTTCTTTGTACTCGCTCCATTTCCAGTACGTCCCTCCTGAGGACTGGTGCCCAGAACTGGACAGCATACTCCAGGTGCGGCCGGACCAGAGTCTTTTAGAGCGGGAGAATTATCGTTTTATCTCTGCATTTGATCCCCCTTTTAATGCATGCCAATATTCTGTTTGCTTTATTAGCAGCAGCTTGGCATTGCATGCCATTGCTGAGCCTATCATCTACTAGGACCCCCAGGTCCTTTTCCATCCTAGATTCCCCCAGAGGTTCTCCCCCCAGTGTATAGATTGCATTCATATTTTTGCCACCCAAATGCATTATTTTACATTTTTCTACATTGAACCTCATTTGCCATGTAGTCGCCCACCCCATTAATTTGTTCAGGTCTTTTTGCAAGATTTCCACATCCTGCGGAGAAGTTATTGCCCTGCTTAGCTTAGTATCGTCTGCAAATACAGAGATTGAACTGTTTATCCCATCCTCCAGGTCGTTTATGAACAAATTAAATAGGATTGGTCCCAGCACAGAACCCTGGGGAACCCCACTACCCACACCTGACCATTCTGAGTACTCCCCATTTATAACCACCCTCTGAACACGCCCTTGTAGCCAGTTTTCAATCCATGTACTCACCCTATGGTCCATGCCAACGCACCTTATTTTGTACAGTAAACGTTTATGGGGAACTGTGTCAAATGCTTTTGCAAAATCCAGATACACCACGTCTACGGGCCTTCCTTTATCTAGATGGCAACTCACCTCCTCATAGAAGGTTAATAGATTGGTTTGGCAAGAACGATTCTTCATGAATCCATGCTGATTACTGCTAATGATATCATTCTTATTACTAAAATCTTGTATAAAGTCCCTTATCATCCCCTCCAAGAGTTTACATACTATTGATGTTAGGCTAACTGGTCTGTAATTCCCAGGGATGTTTTTTGGGCCCTTTTTAAAAATTGGTGCTACATTGGCTTTTCTCCAATCAGCTGGTACCATTCCAGTCAGTAGACTGTCTGTAAAAATTAGGAACAACGGTCTGGCAATCACCTGACTGAGTTACCTAAGTACCCTCGGATGCAAGCCATCTGGTCCCGGTGATTTATTAATGTTAAGTTTCTCAAGTCTAATTTTAATTCCGTCCTCTGTTAACCATGTAGGTGCTTCCTGTGTTGTGTCATGAGGATAAACACTGCAGTTTTGGTTACTGAAGCCCCCCGATTCACTCGTGAAGACTGAGGAGAAGAATAAATTCAATACCTTTGCCATCTCCCCATCCTTTGTAACTAGATGTCCTTCCTCATTCTTTATGGGGCCAATATGGTCTGTCCTCCCTTTTTTACTGTTTACATACTTAAAGAATTTCTTGGGATTTTTTTTGCTCTCCTCCGCTATGTGTCTTTCATGTTCTATCTTAGCCATCCTAATTGCACCCTTACATTTCTTATTGCATTCTTTATAAATTCTGAATGCTGAGGATGATCCCTCAACCTTGTATTTTTTGAAGGCCTTCTCCTTTGCTTTTATATGCATTTTTACATTGGAGTTAAGCCATCCAGGATGTTTGTTCGCTCTTTTAAATTTATTACCCAATGGGATACATTGGCTAATGCCCTTATTTAATATGCTCTTAAAGCAAACCCATCTCTCCTCCGTATTCTTTGTTCCTAATATTTTATCCCAATTTATGCCTTTTAGCAAGGTTTGTAGTTTAGGGAAGTTGTCTCTTTTGAAATTCAGTGTCTTTGTGTTCCCTTCATGTTTCCTATTTGTGTGATTTATACTGAAACTAATTGACCTGTGATCGCTGTTACCTAAATTGCCCCGTATTTCCACATCTGTTATCAGGTCTGTATTGTTGGTAATCAGTAGATCTAGTAATGTTTTATTTCTAGTTGGTGCGTCTACCATCTGACCCATAAAATTGTCCTGCAAGACACTAAGGAACTGGCGAGCCTTAAATGAATGCGCGGTTCCCTCCGCCCAGTCTATGTCTGCATAATTAAAATCCCCCATTATGATAACACTTCCCATCCTTGCTGCTAATCCAATTTGTGATAGGAGATCCATCTCCACTTCCTCCCTCAGGTTAGGGGGCCTATAGCATACTCCCAGTATTATTTTCCCCTTAGCTTCATCCCTTTGGAGCTCTACCCATAAAGATTCCACCTCCTCCCTAGCCCCCTCAGTGATGTCATCTCTCACATTCACTTGTACATTATTCTTGATATATAGGCATACCCCTCCCCCTTTTTTACCCTCTCTATCCTTGCGGTATAGGGTATACCCTTGAATGTTTGCCAGCCAATCATGAGAGCTGTTGAACCAGGTCTCTCAAATTCCCACAAAATCCAAATCCTCCTTGTACAACAGTATCTCTAGTTCACCCATCTTGTCCGCCAGGCTCCTGGCATTGGTGAACATGAGTAATAAATGTTTTAGTTTTATTTTTCTTTCTGGTATGAAAAAAAAAAATTACTTTAGTCTTCTTTGTGAGCCCGCTCCCATCTTCAGTGTGGGCATCTGAAGCCCACTTGTTGCTTCTGGGATACGGCGCTTGCGCATATCTTAGAAAGCGCGGCGCACAAATACCGCAATGCTGCAGGCGGAGGATGCTCTTTGGCTCCTGGGATGATATTCCAAGAGCTAATGCGCGGCCGCTGGGCGGAAATTTCGTACCTCGCCACGGCTCAGAACAGCAGAAGCGGAGCATTGCCCAGCATTATAAGGTACACGATTGCTTGTTTTTGGAACATAACCAAAAAAAAAAAAGTTTTTTTTACACAAAGTTGTCACTTTAACCACTTCCCTACCAGCATCATTTGTCTATACATCTGCCCAATCCCGCCGCTCCTGTGCGCCGTGCAGGGATCAGGCTGAGGCATGTCCCTGGGGACACAGCCTATCTCCGGTGAGGGTAAAGACCCAATAAAAATGTCTCTTTACCATGTGACCGGCTTTGTCCAAACACAGCTGGTCACGTGTTATGGAGTACCTATCTCCAGCTCATCAGAGTACCTGTCACCAGCCCATCAGAGTACCCAAGCACCTGTCACAAAGCCATCAGTGTACCAGAGTACATGTCACTAGCCCAAAGTATCCGAGTAACTATCTGCATCCCATCAGAATACCTGAGTACCTATCTGCAGCCCATGCCTCACAGAATATACATTGGGGTGTTTGCTTTTCAAAAAGGGGTCATTTTGTGGGCATTTCCATTGTCCTGGTGCTCCAGGACTATCAAAAAAGTGTGATAGGTAGTCAGGAAATTACATGTGTAATTTATGCTCCTAGAATACCTGACGGTGCTCCCTGCCTCTGTATGTGGCCAGGCTGTGTAAAAGTCTCACACATGTGGTATCGCCATACTCAAGACGAATAACAGAATGTATTTTGGGGTGTAACTGGAAGTATGCATATGCTGTGTGTGAGAATTAACTTGTTATTATGACACGTTTGTATATAAAAATAAAAATTCCTTATTTTCCCAAGAATTGTGGGGAAAAAATTACAACTTCAAAAAACTCTTTCCAAAAAGGGGACATTTGGGGGGTATTTGTACTGTCCTGACATTTCAGGGCCTCAAGAAATTAGATAAGCCCTCAGTACATCAGGTGTTACATAGTTACATAGTTAGTCAAGTTGAAAAAAGACACAAGTCCATCCAGTTCAACCATAAAAAAAACAAAAAAAAATTGTACAATCCAATATACCCAATACTATACCCACAGTTGATCCAGAGGAAGGCAAAAAAACCCCAGCAGAGCACGCTCCAATTTGCTACAGCAGGGGAAAAAATTCCTTCCTGATCCCCCAAGAGGCAATCGGATTTTCCCTGGATCAACTTACCTATAAATGTCAGTACCCAGTTATATTATGTACATTTAGGAAAGTATCCAGGCCTTTCTTAAAGCAATCTACTGAGCTGGCCAGAACCACCTCTGGAGGGAGTCTATTCCACATTTTCACAGCTCTTACTGTGAAGAAACCTTTCCGTATTTGGAGATGAAATCTCTTTTCCTCCAGTCGTAAAGAGTGCCCCCTTGTCCTCTTTGTTGACCGTAAAGTGAATAACTCAACACCAAGTTCACTATATGGACCCGTTATATATTTGAACATGTTTATCATATCCCCCCTTATTCTCCTCTTCTCAAGAGTGAACAAATTCAGTTCCTCCAATCTTTCCTCATAGCTGAGCTCCCCCATGCCTCTTATCAGTTTGGTTGCCCTTCTCTGCACTTTCTCCAGTTCCCCGATATCCTTTTTGAGAACTGGTGCCCAAAACTGAACTGCATATTCCAGATGAGGTCTTACTAATGATTTGAACAGGGGCAAAATGATATCTCTCTCTCTGGAGTCCATACCTCTCTTAATACAAGAAAGGACTTTGCTCGCTTTGGAAACCGCAGCTTGGCATTGCATGCTATTATTGAGCTTATGATCTACCAAAACCCCCAGATCCTTCTCCACTACGGATTCCCCCAGTTGTACTCCCCCTAGCATGTATGATGCATGCATATTCAGGTGTGATCAATTGTTAATGATTTGCATCATAGCTGGTAGACTCTATAAGATCCCATACACAATTTTCTGCAGATTTTTGTGTTCAGATTTACCAAAACCATATAATATGAGGTCAAACCTTAAGAGTTTCAATTTGTATGCAATCAGGCAGGCCCTTGTACTACATGGTTTTGGTAAATCGGAAGACTGAAATCTGCAGAAAATATAATAGTGTGTACGGGGCCTTACTTTCACACAGACTAAGACCCCATACACACTATTAGATTTTTGTCTTCAGATTTACCAAAAGCATGTAGTGCAGAGGCCTGCCTGATTGCATACAAATTGAAAATCTTAAGGTTTGACCTCATATTATATGGTTTTGGTAAATTTGAAGACAAAAATCTAATAGTGTGTATGGGGCTTAAATAATATCCACTAATTTGGATTAGTTTAGCAAAGATATGTAGCAGTATACATTTTGGCCTAAATTTATGAACAAAAATGACTTATTTGCAAAATTTTATAATAGAAACTAAAAAAAAAGTGTTTTTTTCAAAATTTTCGCTCCTTTTTCACTAATATCGCAAAAAAAAAAAACCTAGTGGTGATTAAATACCACCAAAAGAAAGCTCTATTTTTGTGAAAAAAAATGCTAAAACTTTTGTTTGGGTACAGTGTTGCATGACTGAGTAATTGTCATTCAAAATGTGAGAGCCTTGAAAGTTGAAAATTGGTCTGGGCAGGGAGGGGGTATAAGTGCCCTGTATTGAAGTGGTTAATGAAATATTTCTCACACATGCCATGGGTATATATGGAACTATACACTCCAAAACACATTCTGCTACTTCTCCCGAGGATTGAGAAACCACATGTGAAAGACTTTTTGACAGCCTAGCCACTTACAAGGAGCCCACAATCCAATAATCACCTCTAGGCTTTTCAAGGGGCTCTAAATTATTATTTAGATTTCCCAAAATCACATTTTTGAAGACCCAAAAACACCCCCCAAATGACCCCTTTTTGAACAGTAGACACTATAAAATGTATTTGCTGAGAGGCGTGTTGAGAGTTTGGAAGATCTTTTTTTTTTGCCACAAGTTTTTGGAAAATTAAAACTTTTTTTTTTGTACACAAAGTGGTGACTTTACCAATATATTTCTCACATACGTGGCAATTTACCCCTAAAATACATTCTGCTACTTCCAAAACCCAGTGGGCACCTTCAGGCGTTCAAAGGGTGTTAACTTCCACATTTGGAAAATGTTATTTTTTGGCAGAGGTTTTTGGAAAATGAAGAAAAAAACATTTTCTTTACACAAAGTTGTCAATTTAATGAGATTTCTCACACAGGTCATGGGTATACATGGCATTAAACCACAAATCACATTATGCTACTTCTCCTGAGTATGAGGATATCACATGTGTGAGATATTGGGAGCCTAGCCACAGATGAAGGCCCAAAATCCAATGGGCACCTTCAGGCTTTGACTTCCTGATTACCTATCACAGTTTTGGAGGCCCTTATATGCCAGGATAGTACAAGCACCCCCCAAATGATTCCTTTGTGGAAAGTAGACACTCCAAGGTATTTTATAAGAGGCATGGGAAGTATATTACAGATCTATTTTTCAGTCACAAGGTTTTGAAAAAACTAAAAACTAAAATAAAAAATACATTTTTGTTTTCTTTCTTTATTGTCCAAAAACCTGAGGCAACAAATGGGATCTGTAAATTACTCAACATGCCACTTAGAAAAAACCTTGGAGCGTCTACTTTTTAAAATAGTAATTTATGTTTGTACTATCCTGGCATTTTAGGGCCTCTGAGACTGTGATAGGTAGTCTGGAAATCAAATGCGCAAGTTACGCCTTTGATCACTTGAAGGTGCTCACTGAATTTTGGGCCCTGCATGCTGCTAAGCTCCCAAAAGTCTCACATACTGTATGTGGTATCTCCATACTTTGGAGATGTAGCAGAATGTGTTTTGGGGTGTATTGCCATGTATACCCATAATATTTGTGAGAAATAGATCAGTAAAATTACAACTTTGTGTAAAAACATTTTTTTCCCCCCGTTTCGAAAAATTTGTGGCAAAAAAATAAGATCTTCCATAGTCTCAACATGCCTCTCATCTTCCAAAGTCTCAGGGCCACTAAAATTTGATAGGTAGTCAGGAAATCCAATGCGTAACGCCCCTTGAAAGCCTGAAGGTGGTCACTGGATTTTTGGCCCCTGTACGTGGCCAGGCTCCCAAAAAGTCTCACACATGTGGTATCCCCATACTTGGGAGAAGTAGAAGAATGTGTTTTGAGGTGTAATTCCATGTATACCCATGGCATGTGTGAGCAATACATCATGAAATGGAAAACTTTTGTGTAGAAATAAGAAAAGTTTTTTTGTAAATTTTCAAAAAACTTGTGGCAGAAAATAAAATCTTCCATATACTCAACATGCCCCTCAGCAAACACCTTGGGGTGTCTTCTTTCTAAAAAAAAGGAGTTATTTGGGGTGTGTTTGAAATGTCCTGGCATTTTAGGACCTCTAAACAAATATTATGTATATGGCCAACTTTAGGTGTTTCTGCCACACTCCTAATGTTGGGCATACATGTAATATTCTTTTTTTCCCTAAAGTGGATGCAAACCCACTCTCATCCTTTCTAAACTATTGCCATAGTGGTTATCTATAAGAATATACATGCCTCCTGCATGCATCCTTACCTAGCAAATGTCTCCCATCTGTCTGTTATGATACCCAAAAAATGGCAGATCCTGTGGGTGAGTCTGTTGCCCGTAGCTCGGTGGGTGAAGTCGTGATGTCAGTAGACTCCCCGCCCACCTCTACACTCCACTTGTCAACATGCATTTTCTCCTGTGTATTTCTTACACTGAACTACTGCTATGATCACTAACATCCAGTCAAAACTCAGAAAAGTCACTACATGACTTCAGCATGCCCAATCATGCTGAGGTGTGGAGCAGCCAACCCTGGAGAGCTGGAGAAGAAAGGAGGGGGAGGATCTGAAGTACACAGAATGTGTCTCTCTCAGGCTTGTGCATGATGTATGTAAATCACCTGTCACTCACAGCAAGGGGGAGAAACAGACTGCTATTTCTTGGTCTGCCCATTTTTATTTCACTGAAAAAAGATAAGCGAACTGCTCAGAGCTGGATTAACTCTTCATGGCAAGACAGGGCATAGATGATATGAAATCCTATACTGTACAAGGTGCGAGCCTTAATCAAAATTTTTTTTTCGGGTTTGCATCCACTTTAAGGCTTTGGGCTAAACGCTCAGGGAGGAAGAACCAACCAGATCCTGTGTCTTCTTTTTACAAAGAGGACACAGGGCTGTGACTACAGCCGTTCAGCAGGTTCACGGCCATAATCATTGGCTGAAATCTGCTTACAAAAACGTATGCTGCAAGTGGTTAAGAGAACACATTTTCTTATCCTGAGGGCTGCTATCCAAGACAGTGTGATGCGTCATCTACAACACATTGGTGGTGGCACCACTCCCTTCACAGTGCACATCAGTGGCTGTAGTATAACACAGCTGCTGAGTTACTGATCGTGGGGTGTCTTAACATGGAAGCAAAGCATTCTGTAACCTTTGAGCAGGATTGTGTTGGAGAGCCTGCAGTATTCCTGCCAAGGGGACCCAGCTTGATTATTCAATCAGTTTATCTAAAAGTCGCCCTGCCTGGCTATATATGCAGGAAAACATTTGAGATCTCCAAATCTGTTACCAAGGTTCTTTGAGTTTCAATTATTTAATGGATTTTTTTTATTAATAAGGGACCTTTAAGCCTAGGTTCACACTTGTGCAGTGCGATTTGAGAGAGGTTTTAATTGCAATTTCAAGGATAGTGTCCATTGCGACTTCATGTGGGTTCAGGTGCGATTCCAATGCGATTTGGATACAGCTGCGATTCTTGCTCTCTCTCTGGAAATCAGCTCAAAAAGGCACTTTTGCCTGCTAGGCTAAGACCTGATGTCTGAGAGGATGCAACAGATTTGCTCATCTCTGCTGTATATAAGGAAAGGCAGTGCAAAATATATGAAATAGCACAGCCTTACCTCTCTTGAGAGCTGCTCAAACATGGAAGCCTCGGGACCTTCACCAAACATATTTGGCATTGGATGGTTTTCTAACCTGTGTATGTATGAAAATGAAACAGAAAACTTAAAGAAAGAAATAGTAAGCATTTGGAACAATGTCATGGCATTACTATGAACTCTAGGCAAACAGATGAAATTCATATAAGGTAACTGTTCCACCTACCAAAGGATTTGCATTTATGTCCACCCAGTCCTTAATTTTACACAGCCCCAACACACACAGCACATCCAAATGGATAAAACTAATTTCTCTTTTACATTTTAAAAAATGCAGTGCTCCCATCTCCACACCCACAGCCTGCTAATTGGGCAGATAATTACTGACAAGGCCATCCCTCTGTTTAATTAATCTATCAGCATGTTCCTTGTCAGCATTTTTGTATGCAGCACACATGACTTCTTAGTCCTGTCCTCAGTCTTGAATGTTGTTTTACATGGGATTACCAGTTATCAAATCTTACACTAGTTACATTAAAAAAAAATAATGGTTTGTTTATGAATACATAGCTGTATCAATTGCCTAGGGTTCCGTTTCAAACATACCTAAAACATATATAACTCACACAGAATCAAGGTTAACACCCCTCTTTGGCTCGCACCAGAACTCCTGAACAGAGAAAAAGTTCTGACCCCAACGGCGAACCCTATTAAAGTCTATGGGACCCAAACTTGAGAAATCTAAAATCCCCATATTAAAGGCTTATATGCAAGTAATTGTCCATAAAAAGGGTATGGGGGTCCGGGTACTGCCCTGGGGGACATGTCAATGCAAAACATTTTTTTTAAAAAGATAAGTTTTTGCAGGAGCAGTGCTTGTAATGATGCTTAAAATGCAACAATAAAAATGAAAAATCCTTTTAAATATAGTGCCTGGGTTGTCCCCTTAGCCTGCCTGTAAAGTGGCGCATCTGTAGCATGTTTAGAACATGCTGCAGGAAAAATTACATTTCTAAAGAAAAAAAAATGACATTTAATTTGCCGGCAATTCAATACCATTGCCGGAAATATAAAAATGTTTTTTTAAAAAAAGACGATGTGGGGTCCCCCCAAGTCCATTCAGGCCCTTCTGGACTGGTATGGATTTTAAGGGAAACCCCATGCCAAAAAAAAAAGGCGTGGGCCCCCTATGGATCCCCCCCCCAAAATCCATACCAGACCCTTATCCAAGGATGTAGCTTGGCAGGCCAGGAGAGGGGGGGTGAGAAAGTGCCCCCCTTCTGAACCACACCAGGCCACATGCCCTCAACATGGGGGGGTGGGGGGGGCAGAGAGGGCATGTTGATGGGGACAAGGGCCTCAACCCCACAACCCTGGTCTGTGGTTGTGGGGGTTTGGAGGCAGGGGACTTATCGGAATCTGGAAGTATGGGGTACCCATTCACCAAAAAAGTGTCAAAAGTGATAAAAATACAGGAACAGTTTTTGACAATTCCTTGTGACGTCACAAGGGAGGCTATGTCACCAGGTGACGTTGCAAGTTGGCTCTGCCCCTTACCTATATAAGAACTGTCAAATGGCAAGCCAGGCATTTGGCGGTTTGCCTTAGTTGATGCAGAGCAATTTTTTTCTTTTTTTTGGGTGCGGCAGTGATAGATCTACATCGGGGGACATTGTGTTTTGTTTTTATTAATAAAGAAATTGTCAAAATTGGTCTGTGTTTTTATTACTTTTTATTCTGGGAGCCTCCCTTGTTACCAGATTCCGATACGCCCATTGCCCGCAGACCACCACAACCACAGCCCAGGGTTTTGGGAATGAGGCCCTTATCCCCATTAACATGGAGACACGCTGCTGTGGGTGGGGGGGGGAGAGCCCCCTTGCCCCAAAGCACCCACCCCCATGTTAAGGGCATGTGGCCTGGTATGGTTCAAGGGAGGGGTGCTCGCTCGCCCCCTTTTCCCTAGTCTGCCAGGCTCCAGGCTGCATAAGGGTCCGATATGGATTGGGGGGGGGGCATGTCGTTTTTTTGGTGTGGGGTTCCCCTTAAAATCCACACCAGACCCGAAGGGCTCGGTATGGATTGGGGGGGGACCCCCATGACATTTTTTTTCACTTTTTTATTGCTGGCAATATTTTTTTTTTCATTCAGCTGAAATCGGGGAAGTCCATAGACAGCTATTTACTCATCGGTTGGTTAAGGACCACTCCTTAACAACCAGCTATTCACTGCACCCCGATTGGGCAAAGCTTTGACCAATTAGGGCTTAGAATGCAGTGCGCAGTGCATTGCAGGGTGTTTGGCGGGGCGAACACCCGCTGAACGCCCTGTAAATTCGGGTGTTCCCCGAAAGGCCGAACAGGTGATGTTCGGGCTGATCTTTTGCTTGGCCTGAACCGTTCGCCCAACTCGATATATTTATTTTTGACAATAGCTGACAAACGGGGTATTTGCCTTTTTTGTAAAATAACCCTTTCACAGAAAAAATTTTTAAAAAATCTAAAATAGCCAGTACATACTAAAATTAGAAATACTGAAAACAAATTGTATAAATACAAGAACATCTAATAATATTTATAGGCCATTTTATGCGATACGACACTGCGTCGCTTTAACTGACAATTGCGCGGTCCTGCGACGCTGTACCCAAACAAAATTGATGTCATTTTTTTCACAAAATAGGATTTTTCCTACAGCTTACCTGTAAAATCCTTTATGGGACCCGGAGCAGCCATAGTAATTACTATCAAGGTTTTACGCCACCTATAGGTGAATGGACACATCTAAAAGACAGGAAGTCCCCCTCAATATAATCCCTCCCATACAGGAAGTACCTCAGTTTTGTAGCAAAGCAATGAATATCCCAGTAAAGAGGGGAGGGACCTCTGTGTCCCGTGATGTACTCCAAGAAAGGGATTTTACAGGTATGCTGTAGGAAAAATCCTATTTTCTTTATCGTACATCACGGGACACATAGCTGCCATAGTAATAACTATCTGGGATGTCCCAAAGCAATGCCCCTGAGGGGAGGGAGACACATACAAATGGGGCGCCATCAGGCGTGAAGATCTATACTGCTGCCTGCAGCACACTGCGTCCAAAGCAACATCCTCCTGCCGCCTTACATCCATCTGATAAAATTTGGTAAATGTATGTACTGATGACCAAGTTGGGGCCTTACAAATCTGAGGCTTGATGACGTACTGTCCATGAGGCACTTACTCCTCTGGTAGCATGCGCTCTTACCCGAAATGGTGGAACTCTCCTTTTCAAACCATAAGCCTGAATTATAACCTGGCGAATCCACTGTGAAATAGTCGATTTTGATGCTGCCTGCCCTTTTCTGGGCCCTTCTGGCAGCACAAACAAAGTTGGTCTTCTACATGTGGGCTGTAATTTTCAGATAGACTCTGGCAGCTCTTACCACATTGAGAGAATGTAACAATCTCTCCTCCACAGAACAAGGCTCTGGGAAAAAAGAAGGCAGAGTGACATCTTGGTTCAGGTGAAAGCTAGACACCACCTTAGGCAGAAAAGCTAGATGAGGATGCAACACCACCTTGTCCTGATGAATAATTAAATATGGCTCTTTACAAGAAAAGGCTGCCAACTCTAACACTCTCCTTGCCGAGGTCACTGCGACCAGAAAACACAATTTCCTTGTTAAAAGGATTAGAGGAATATGCCGAATAGGCTCAAAGGGCCGTCTTTGCAAAACTGTCAAGACCAGATTTAAATCCCAGGAACACAAGGGTGGCCTAACTGGTGGAGTTCTATGAACTACCCCATGTATAATGGCCCAGACCAAGGAATGCGAAGCAATTCTCTGAAAAAATACCGATAAGATCGAGATCTGACCCTTGATTGTGCTTAAGACCAGCTTCATTTCTACCCCCAACTGTAAGAAAACCATAGTTCTACCTAGGACATCCTTTCAGGGATGAAATATAGCAAGAAATATATGTCTTCCAAATTCTATAATAAATAGCCCTAGAAGCTGGTTTCCTTGCATTTATCAAGGTAGTCACAAATGAATCAGAAATCCCTTGATCGTTTAAAATCTGGGCCTCAATAGGCAACCCATGAATTTAGCCACTGTAAGGTGGAAGGGACCATGGTTTTCCCACTGCTAATTTTACAATCTCTGCGTATCAGGACCTTTTGGGCCATGTTGGGGCTGCCAATAAAAAAATTGCGGTAGAAGCTGGACCGGAGGTAATGCATAAACCAGTGAAAACTGGTCCCACGGAATCACTACTGCATCTGTTCCGAATGCGAGCGGATCCCTTGTCCTTGACACAAACCTGTCCATCTCCTTGTTGAACCTGGACGCCAACAGATCTATGTCCGGGGTCCCTCACGTTTGGCAAATGGTTGAAAAAACTTCGGGATGCAGGGACTATTCTTCCTGGAATAATTGCTGGCGGCTCAAGAAGTCTGCTTGCCAATTATCCACTCCTGGAATGAAGAGTGCTGACAGAAACGGTACGTGTTTCTCTGCCCATGTTAGGATATGGTTCACCTCCCTCTGGGCCGCCTGACTTCTGGTACCCCCTTGGTGGTTGATGTAAGCCACAGCTGTGGCATTGTCGGATTGGATCCTGACGGGACAACCCCATAACCTGACGGTCCACGACACTAGAGCCAGACAAGCTTCCCGAATCTCTAGGATAATTGATAGGCAATGCTTTCTTGATTCCTGACCATCTGCCCTGGACAATGGATTCCTCCAGAACCGCTCCAAGCCCAAGGGGCTGGCATCTGTTGTCACCACCTTCCAAGCCGCTGGCAGGAAGGATTTGCCCTTCTGCAAATTTCTGGGTTCCAACCACCAACTGAGACTCTGCTACACCCTTGGGGATAACTACATTTGGTAATCTAAAGCTTGGATCTTTTTTGTTCCAAGCGAACAGAATGCTGTTTTGCAATGGTCTTGAGTGGAATTGGGCGTAGGGAATTGCTTCGAAGGAAGCTACCATCTTCCCTAGCAACCTCATACAAAAGTGAATTTAAGGTCCCTTCTTTCCCCTGACCACCCGGACAAGATCCCTTATGGCACTGACTTTCTTCTCAGGCAAAAACACATTTTCTTGTATTGTGTCTATAATCAGACCCAAGTATTCCAGTCTCTGCACTGACCATAAAACTGACTTGAGAACCCAACCCAGGTGCTCCAAATACTGAACCGTGCTGGACACATTTTGGTCTAGTCGTGCAGCCGACTGATCTACTAATAGATCGTCTAGGTACAGTGGGGACAGAAAGTATTCAGACCCCCTTAAATTTTTCACTCTTTGTTATATTGCAGCCATTTGCTAAAATCATTTAAGTTCATTTTTTTCCTCATTAATGTACACACAGCACCCCATATTGACAGAAAAACACAGAATTGTTGACATTTTTGCAGATTTATTAAAAAAGAAAAACTGAAATATCACATGGTCCTAAGTATTCAGACCCTTTGCTGTAACACTCATATTTAACTCAGGTGCTGTCCATTTCTTCTGATCATCCTCGAGATGGTTCTACACCTTCATTTGAGTCCAGCTGTGTTTGATTATACTGATTGGACTTGATTAGGAAAGCCACACACCTGTCTATATAAGACCTTACAGCTCACAGTGCATGTCTGAGCAAATGAGAATCATGAGGTCAAAGGAACTGCCTGAAGAGCTCAGAGACATTATTGTGGCAAGGCACAGATCTGGCCAAGGTTACAAAAAAATTTCTGCTGCACTTATGGTTCCTAAGAGCACAGTGGCCTCCATAATCCTTAAATAGAAGATGTTTTGGACGACCAGAACCCTTCCTAGAGCTGGCCGTCCGGCCAAACTGAGCTATCGGGGGAGAAGAGCCTTGGTGAGACAAGACACATGAAAGTCTGCATGGAGTTTGCTAAAAAATACTTGAAGGACTCCAAGATGGTGAGAAATAAGATTCTCTGGTCTGATGAGACCAAGATAGAACTTTTTGGCAATAATTCTAAGCGGTATGTGTGGAGAAAACCAGGCACTGCTCATCACCTGTCCAACACAGTCCCAACAGTGAAGCATGGTGGTGGCAGCATCATGCTGTGGGGGTGTTTTTCAGCTGCAGGGACAGGACGACTGGTTGCAATCGAGGGAAAGATGAACGCGGCAAAGTACAGGGATATCCTGGACTAAAACCTTCTCCAGAGTGCTCAGGACCTCAGACTGGGCCGAAGGTTTACCTTCCAATGACCCTAAGCACACAGCTAAAATAACAAAGGAGTGGCTTCACAACAACACCATGACTGTTCTTGAATGGCCCAGCCAGAACCCTGACTTAAACCCAACTGAGCATCTCTGGAGAGACCTAAAAATGGCTGTCCACCAACGTTTACCATCCAACCTGACAGAACTGGAGAGGATCTGCAAGGAAAAATGGCAAAGGATCCTCAAATCCAGGTGTGAAAAACTTGTTGCATCTTTCCCAAAAAGACTCATGGCTGTATTAGATCAAAAGGGTACTTCTAGTTAATACTGAGCAAAGGGTCTGAATACTTAGGACCATGTGATATTTCAGTTTTTCTTTTTTTATAAATCTGCAAAAATGTCAACAATTCTGTGTTTTTCTGTCCATATGGGGTGCTGTGTGTACATTAATGAGAAAAAAAAATTAACTTAAATGATTTTAGCAAATGGCTGCAAAATAACAAAGTGAAAAATTTAAGGGGGTCTGAATACTTTCCATCCCCACTGTATGTCATTATTGATATACCCTGGACCCTTATGCCGTGTGCACACGATCGCACATTCCGACAACAAAATCCATGTTTTTTTCCGACGGATGTTGGCTCAAACTTGTCTTGCATACACACGGTCACACAAATCTTGTCGGAAATTCCGAACGCCAAGAACACGGTGACGTACTACACATACGACGAGCCAAGAAAAATGAAGTTCAATAGCCAGTGCAGCTCTTCTGCTTGATTCTGAGCATGTGTGGAATTTTGTGCATTGTGTACACACGATCGGAATTTCTGACAACGAATTTTGTTGGAAAATTTGAGATCCAGATCTCAAATTTTGTTTGTCGGAAATTCCGATGCAGGCTACACACTTTTCCGACAACAAGCTCCCATCGAACATTTGTTGTCGGAAAATCCAATCCTGTGTACGTGGCATTAGTCTTGCTAATATCGGAGCCAGAATTTTTGTGAACACCCGGGGGCTAACCCGAAAGGGCAAAGCTACGAACTGGAAATGATGCCCCTCTACCTCGAATCGTAGAAACTTCTGGTGAGAAAGGTAAACTGGCACATGCAGATTGGCATCCTTTATGTCTATTGATGCTAGAAATTCTCTTCCCCTCAGAGTGGATACGACTGACTCCATCCGAAAAGAGTGTATGTTTAGGAATTGATTCAGACTTTTGAGATCTAGAATGGGTCTCACATCTCTATTCGGTTTTGGCACAGTGAAAAGATTTGAATAGACAAGAACATATTTGGGGGCACACCCTAAAATGCATTTAAATTCAAGATGGTGCTGCTATAAGACCAACAAACAGTACAAAATATATTACAGCGCACACATACAAGAATGACATTTCCTGCAAAGGCTAGTTAAAAACACCTGAACATATTCAAAAAATGTGGGGGTTTGGTCACACTATATGGTCATATAGTGCTAAGCCCACTTACTGCGACAAAGTACCCCGAATTAGTGGGTCCTACCCTAGTAATAGAATGAAAGATCCTTTGTCTCAACCATGGGAGCCAAACTCCTCTATGTGGGAGATCTGAAGGGATTCCTCTTATGCACTGGTGGCCACTAAATAAGAGGTAATGAGGAGGGGTGCTCCAGCCCAAAAAAACCTGGTCAGGGTCTATTACAATATACAAGAACATATTTGGGGGGCACACCCTAAAATGCATTTAAATTCAGGATGGTGCTGCTATAAGACCAACAAACAATACAAAATATATTACAGCGCACACATACAAGAATGACATTTCCTGCAAAGGCTAGTTATGTTCTTGTATATTGTAATAGATCCTGACCAGGTTTTCCCTTCAGATCTCCCACATAGAGGTGTTTGGCTCCCATGGTTGAGACAAAGGATCTTTCATTCTATTACTAGGGTAGGACCCACTAATTCGGGGTACTTTGTTGCAGTAAGTGGGCTTAGCACTATATGACCATATAGTGTGACCAAACCCTCACATTTTTTGAATATATTCAGGTGTTTTTAAATAGCCTTTGCAGGAAATGTCATTCTTGTATGTGTGTGCTGTAATATATTTTGTACTGTTTGTTGGTCTTATAGCAGTACCATCTTGAATTTAAACGCATTTTAGAGTGTGCCCCCCAGATATGTTCTTGTATATTGTAATAGACCCTGACCAGGTTTTTTTGGGCTGAAGCACCCCTCCCCCTCCTCATTACCATTATTATTTAGTGAAAAGCACCACAGAAAAGTAACCCAGCGCCAATGGTAGGCCACCCAGAGAGTATAAAACATAACATATAAAATAAAAAAAATATGTTGGCTGTACCATCCGTTAAGAAAGTGTTAATGTATATATAGCATAATACATATAGAAAAATAAAAAAGGAAACCAAAAACTACAATAAACATAATAATAATAATATCCCGTGCTGCCAGACAAACTGTAACTGGTGGAAACAGATCATAACAGGAAAAAAACATATAAATAGTCCAGCGCTCAGGATATTGTTGAGAAGCAAAATGCAACAAGCATAAAAGTTTTAAGTTGTTTTAATAAACCTGTAGTGAGCCAGTAATAAATGATGGTCTAGAATAACAGTGATGACTGCTAGAAAGACCGGGTTCAAAAAGCTCCGTTATGAAAGAAAACGCATTGTAATAAAAAAGCACATAATAAAAAATGCACAATAAAAAATGTTAAGAATGTAGAAAACCACAAGGTCTTGATAATGTTATTGGTGATCAATTAAACATCAACAAAAAGGACAGAGGCATTGAGCAGCAGGAGGCCAACACAGGAGATCCATCCAAGGAGGCATGCAGAGACCACTAAGTGAAGTATAAAAACAAACACTTTGGCTCAAAGCAGGTGACAATGGGCAAAGTGATGGGAATATGCCAGGAGTACTCACAGCCAGGTGGAGAAGCTCAGAGTTGCCTCATGGAGTGGGGAGGTTAGTGCCATGTAGATGGATGCACAGGCTGGGATGGATGATGAGATGGCAGCGGTGTAGAGATGTGTAGCTCCGCCGTGCGCAGAGCAGCCTGGCCGGAGCTGCGTGTCTGTGAGAGATGACGTCAGCACGGGGGAGCCGCTGGAGCGCCAGAGGAAGTGAGACAAACCGCTGATCAGCTGGGCGGTGTCTCCACAGGGATGAAGTCTCATCAGTGAGACGTAGTGACACTGCGCTGAAGTTGAGACTGCCACTGGGAGGCTGTCTAGAGGGGGAAATATGGCGACAGGCTGATGGAGCTCACCTCTGCCTGACCAGCCTGAGAGAGTAACCAACAGTACTCAGAGGAAACAACTGGTCAAAAAGTCAAAAACACCAAACTCAGATGGGGTGGTGGAAATAATAAAGTTGAAAGAAATCCTTGCTGGTTAAAGGGGCGGCTTCACAGGAAAAAAAAAAAAGGAATGGATGAAAACTCGCGGTGAAGGGCTCAAGCTGAAGCCTCTGCCATGTGGAGGGGGGGAAGAGGTTGCCTTGACGACTCGTTTCGCGCATGAGCGCTTTGTCATAGTCAAGGTGTGTAGGCAACTCGCAGGGTTTAAATAGATGAGTGAAGATTAAGAGAGGGGCCAAAAAAAAAAAAAAAAGGGGAGGAGGAAAAGCAGGGAGGGAACAGAGATCTCCAATGTTAACCCCCCGCAGTTCAAAACACTCCACCAATGGCTAAACATGCCATGCTAAACATAAAAATGTAAGAATGATCAGGATATAGGTCCAAGGAACACATCATTTACAATTCAGCATAAAATTAACAATGATAGTCACTTAACATTTTTCTATAAAGAACATATTCAAACATATTAAAAACACATTAAAAATCATGACTCTTCAATAATAGCCCAAAGATGTTTAAAAAAAAAAAAAAATCTATACAAACTCTCGTTGGGATTACACAAAACTACATGTTTCTAGTTCTTCATTCAACCCCTTGGGGGCAAGCGAGTCAAACATGTAGATCCAAAAAACCTCACGCCTGCACAACAGGCAGAATCTTTCATTATTAGTTAGCGTGCCCTTGGGGATCATTTCGATAACAAAGACCTCCAAAAGTCTAATGTCCTTGTCATGGAAACGCAGGAAATGACGGGGTACACTATGGTCATCGCACCCTTTCGAAATTAGTCTGCAGTGGTCACCTACTCTGGCCCGTAGGGTCCGAATAGTCCGGCCAACATAGACCAACCCACAAGGGCAACGCAGAACATATATAACAAAATCAGTAGAACAGGTAATGAATTGCCTAATCTCATATTTTTTTCCTGTGTTAGTTGTGATGATATTAGTGCCATGGGTGAAAAATTGGCAAGTGAGGCATCCCCTCTTTTTACATTGGAATATGCCTTTTCTGTCGTGAAAATAGGACCCAATATCAAAGGAAGATTTAAACGATTTGTTAGTTATTTTACTGGGTACCAGCAAGTTTTTTATAGTGCGTGCTTTCCGAAACGTCACCTGTGGGATCTCGGGTAGCACCGGGGCAAGACGTTGGTCCAGATGAAGAATGCCAAAGTGTTTTCTAACTATATTAGAGATAGATTTGTAGTTATCATTAAAAGTCGAGATAAATCTGACTGATTCGTTCTTGATTCGTCATTCGGACGCTTATCTCTAATAGAGGGATTCAGATGAGACCGAAAGGCATCATTAATGAGATGGGGTGGATACCCCTTCTCTAGAAATTTCTTTGTCATCACTGTTCCCTGTTCAACATAATCCTCCAATTTTGAGCAGTTACGTCTAAGTCTATTAAATTGGCCACTGGGGATGTTGCGTTTCCATAATGGGTGGTGGCAACTTCTAAAATGAAGGTAGGAGTTGCCACTTGTTGGCTTAACATGGTTTCTGGTAAGAATCCTTTGTTGATCATGGAATAAGACCAAATCTAAAAATACAAGTTCCTGGGAGTCTATAACATGGGTGAATGCCAGACCAAGAGCATTGGAATTACAATGGGCCACGAAGGAGGAAAACAAATCCGGGCTCCCACTCCAAATGATCACAATGTCATCGATGTACCGCCCGAAGAAGACTATGTGCTCAGCAAATGGGTTGTTAGCCCAGATGTTGTGTTCCTCCCAGTAGCCCATAGTAAGATTCGCGTAGACCGGAGCAAAGTTCGCTCCCATGGCGGTACCTCTACGCTGCAGGTAGAATTGTTCACCGAACGTAAAGTAATTCCGTCTTAGGCAAAACTCAGTGGCTTGAATCAAGAATTGTGATTGTAAGGAATTAAAATCACTGCTGTTGGTCAAGAAATGTTGAACGGCTCTCAGACCTATCTCATGGGGTATCGAAGTGTAGAGAGAGGACACATCGAGAGATGCCCACCAGTAGCCTTCTTCCCATGAATAATTCTGAAGGGCATTGATTACATCATTAGAGTCTTTGATGTAAGACGGTAATTGGCACACAAGGGGTTGCAGACAGTAGTCAATGTACATAGACAAACCATTACTGAAGCTATTTGTACTTGCTACAATCGGTCTCCCAGGGGGGTCCACCAAAGATTTGTGGACCTTTGGGAGGTGGTAGAAATAGGGAGTACTACATTCAGATGGTAATATAAATTGTCTTTCTTTATTGGTAAGTACTCCATTTTGCCAGGCTTCATGAACAAGCGACTTTAATTCTAGTTGAAAATCTGGAAGAGGATCAGACTGTAGTCTCAGATACGTATCAGTGTCGGCTAACAGTCTGTTGGCCTCTTTGATGTAGTCAGTGCGATTTTGTATCACAAGGCTGCCCCCCTTGTCTGCCTGCCTAATGGTGATTTTAGTATTGGACATTAGCTCTTTCAAGGCTATATTCTCACATCTGTTTAAATTCCGATCTTTCCGCCTACTGGAATCATCACATAATGATAGAAAATCCTTGTATACCGCTTGATAGTAGGTTTCAATATAAGGGCCCTTTGAATTAGTTGGAAAAAAAGTTGATTTGGGCCGGAAGGGGGTATGTATTACTGATGGTTCTAGACAAGCAGAGGGTACAAAACCCTCTATATGCCCTTCGGCCCATAATTCCTCTAGGGCCTGTAGTGCAGCTTCGTCAAGTTCTGTAGAAGATGTGCACTCTGGTGCCGGATCATGTGTAGACGTGGCCTCTTTCCTATCTTTTTTATGTAAAGCTAATGGGTTAGGGGCATAGTGACGTTTTAGGGTTAATAACCGTATAAAGCGATGTAAATCTTTAAAAAGACCAAACTTGTTTGGGCCTATAGTTGGAGAAAAACCTAGGCCTTTCCGAAGTAGCATTTCCTTGGACGGAGTGAGAGTATGTGAAGATAAGTTATATATTTTTATAGTACTATTACTTCTGTTGGTTCCGACCTCTCTTTTTTGTTTAATCTTCCTAGTTGTTCCTCCTCTCCGTCCTCTTTTAATTTTCTTTTCTCTTTGGACACTCCCTTTGGAGGAGAGAACTGAAAATTTGAAGGGTTGGAACCCTTAGGAGATAAAGTGCAACAGTTGGTATCCAGGAGGTGGAATTCCTCTCTAGTATCTTGGGATTTTGGTCTGGCTCCCAGCAGAATATAGTTTTCCAGGTCTCGAGATAAGGGGATAAAGCTATTGTGAGTAGGTATATTGTATGCCAGTTTGAGTTGTGTAGTGGGTGGTGAAACAGTAGTCACCTCATGCCTATCGACAGAAGGAATGAGCGGTACCATCAGAGAGGCTTAGACGTAACTGCTCAAAATTGGAGGATTATGTTGAACAGGGAACAGTGATGACAAAGAAATTTCTAGAGAAGGGGTATCCACCCGATCTCATTAATGATGCCTTTCGGTCTCATCTGAATCCCTCTATTAGAGATAAGCGTCCGAATGACGAATCAAGAACGAATCAGACAGTCAGATTTATCTTGACTTTTAATGATAACTACAAATCTATCTCTAATATAGTTAGAAAACACTTTGGCATTCTTTGTCTGGACCAACGTCTTGCCCCGATGCTACCCGAGATCCCACAGGTGACGTTTCGGAAAGCACGCACTATAAAAAACTTGCTGGCACCCAGTAAAATAACTAACAAATCGTTTAAATCTTCCTTTGATATTAGGTCCTATTTTCACGACAGAAAAGGCATATTCCAATGTAAAAAGAGGGGATGCCTCACTTGCCAATTTATCACCCATGGCACTAATATCATCACAACTAACACAGGAAAAAAATATAAGATTAGGCAATTCATTACCTGTTCTACTGATTTTGTTATATATGTTCTGCGTTGCCCTTGTGGGTTGGTCTATGTTGGCCAGACTATTCGGGCCCTACGGGCCAGAGTAGGTGACCACCGCAGACTAATTTCGAAAGGGTGCGATGACCATAGTGTACCCCGTCATTTCCTGCGTTTCCATGACAAGGACATTAGACTTTTGGAGGTCTTTGTTATCAAAACGATCCCCAAGGGCACGCTAACTAATAATGAAAGATTCTCTCTGTTGTGCAGGTGTGAGGTTTTTTGGATCTACATGTTTGACTCGCTTGCCCCCAAGGGGTTGAATGAAGAACTAGAAACATGTAGTTTTGTGTAATCCCAACGAGAGTTTGTATAGATTTTTTTTTTTAAAAAACATCTTTGGGCTATTATTGAAGAGTCATGATTTTTAATGTGTTTTTAATATGTTTGAATATGTTCTTTATAGAAAAATGTTAAGTGACTATCATTGTTAATTTTATGCTGAATTGTAAATGATGTGTTCCTTGGACCTATATCCTGATCATTCTTACATTTTTATGTTTAGCATGGCATGTTTAGCCATTGGTGGAGTGTTTTGGACTGCGGGGGGTTAACATTGGAGATCTCTGTTCCCTCCCTGCTTTTCCTCCTCCCCTTTTTTTTTTTTGGCCCCTCCCTTAATCTTCACTCATCTATTTAAACCCTGCGAGTTGCCTACACACCTTGACTATGACAAAGCGCTCATGCGCGAAACGCGTCGTCAAGGCAACCTCTTTCCCCCCTCCACATGGCAGAGGCTTCAGCTTGAGCCCTTCACCGCGAGTTTTCATCCATTCCTTTTTTTTTTTTTTTTTTTTTCCTGTGAAGCCGCCCCTTTAACCAGCAAGGATTTCTTTCAACTTTATTATTTCCACCACCCCATCTGAGTTTGGTGTTTTTGACTTTTTGACCAGTTGTTTCCTCTGAGTACTGTTGGTTACTCTCTCAGGCTGGTCAGGCAGAGGTGAGCTCCATCAGCCTGTCGCCATATTTCCCCCTCTAGACAGCCTCCCAGTGGCAGTCTCAACTTCAGCGCAGTGTCACTACGTCTCACTGATGAGACTTCATCCCTGTGGAGACACCGCCCAGCTGATCAGCGGTTTGTCTCACTTCCTCTGGCGCTCCAGCGGCTCCCCCGTGCTGACGTCATCTCTCACAGACACGCAGCTCCGGCCACTCTGCTCTGCGCACGGCGGAGCTACACATCTCTACACCGCTGCCATCTCATCATCCATCCCAGCATGTGCATCCATCTACATGGCACTAACCTCCCCACTCCATGAGGCAACTCTGAGCTTCTCCACCTGGCTGTGAGTACTCCTGGCATATTCCCATCACTTTGCCCATTGTCACCTGCTTTGAGCCAAAGTGTTTGTTTTTATACTTCACTTAGTGGTCTCTGCATGCCTCCTTGGATGGATCTCCTGTGTTAGCCTCCTGCTGCTCAATGCCTCTGTCCTTTTTGTTGATGTTTAATTGATCACCAATAACATTATCAAGACCTTGTGGTTTTCTACATTCTTAACATTTTTTATTGTGCATTTTTTATTATGTGCTTTTTTTATTACAATGCGTTTTCTTTCATAACAGAGCTTTTTGAACCCGGTCTTTCTAGCAGTCATCACTGTTATTCTAGACCATCGTTTATTACTGGCTCACTACAGGTTTATTAAAACAACTTAAAACTTTTATGCTCGTCGCATTTTGCTTCTCAACAATATCCTGAGCGCTGGACTATTTATTATTATTTAGTGGCCACCAGTGCATAGGAGGAATCCCTTCAGATCTCCCACATAGAGGAGTTTGGCCAATATGACCATATAGTGTGACCAAAACCCCCGTATTTTTTGAATATGTTCAGGTGTTTTTAACTAGCCTTTGCAGGAAAATGTCATTTTGTATGTGTGCGCTGTAATATATTTTGTAAGATTTGAATAGAAACCCATGAACTGCTCTTCTGTCGGTACTTCTATAATCACCCCTTGTGACCTCATTTGGTCCAGTGCCTGGAATAAGGATATTCTCTTTAGCAGGTCCTTGGGAACATTTGATCTTAGTAATCGAGATGGTGGAAATTCCCGAAACTCTCGTTTGTAGCCTAGAGATACTGTGGAATTGACCCATCTGTTCTCAATCGCTTTTCCCCAGGCTTCTGAAAACTGCAGAAGCCATTCCCCCTACCCGAATGAGTGGGGGCGCTCCCTCATGAGGAGTCCTTAGGACCCCGTTTGGCAGGCCTCTGAACCCAGGGTTTTTTCTGGCCCTGTCCTTGCCATTGAGGCTTACCTCTTGAACCGGACGGAGGAGGCCATCGAAACTGCCTGCAGGCTGAGGCCCCCAGTGCTGGAGACCTAGAACGTTTAAATGAAGGACCCCTATTCCTTCTTCTAACAGGTAAAAGCGCACTCTTACCACCTGAAATTTTTTGGATATACTTATCCAATTTGTCTCCGAACAAGCGTTCCCCATGAAAAGCAAAACCTGCCAATAGCTTCTTGCAAGGCAACTTCGCTGACCAACTCTTTAACCAAAGAATTCTGCGCATATGCACAGCCAATAGAGCAAAGCATGACACTTGCTGAATAGAATCTTTAAGTGCATCAATCGTGAAACATAAGGCCCTTGGCAGGTCTGCCAACTCGCGAGCAGCTTCCCCTTGAGCAGGAATACTTTTAATGATTCCCTTAAACTGGTCTTTCAAGGACTGACAGATTCCTATACCTGCTACTGCAGGTTGCACTGCTGACCCAGCTATGGAAAAGGATGCTCTAAGTAAAGATTCAAGCTTCTATTCACAGAAGAAATAGCAGCATCCACTGCTGGCAAACTCCATTTTTTTGTGAATTTTTCATCCATTGTGTACAGAAGTGAAAATCTTCTAGGAGGGATAAACACTCTATTCGGCTGATCCCAATCTGCATATACTAACTGTTTCAGTAGTGGGTGCAGAGGGAAAGCAAATGAACTCTGCGGAGGTCGCAAAGACCCTATAGAGGAAAAGGAGGCTCCGGACATCTCTACCGGGAGTAATTTAAATGCAGAACGGACCAAGTCTGTAAGGGATTGCACTAACAGTCTTTGGGACTGAGAGGCTGAAAAGGGTTCCTCAGAGATTGATTTCTCAGAAGAGGAGTCATCTGCTTGACCCTCTTCCCGGTCATCCAGTGGTACCTCTATGTCTTCTGCCCATTCCTGTTCCACTGCTGGTAGGTCAGGAAAGGGAGAAGGAGATCTTTCGAGCTTTTTCCCCAGTTTGGGAGACAGACTCGATCATGCTGGCTATTTTGCCTTCCAACCCAGCTAATGCAGATGCCAAATCGTCCTTAGTGACGTATGTAGAAGCTGAAGCATTGGAAGTAGCCACTATGCCCGACAGCCATAATGGCTCAGATTGGCCAGTTGCTTCTGGTCTCTCAGGAAAGGACAGCACTGTGGTGGCGTGACTAGGACCCTCAGACCCTGACCACGGTGCCCTTGCGCCCCTTCCTGCTGTATTCCCCCCACTCACCTTTCAGGAAGACATTGCCCTAGGCAAACAAACCGGAGGCATTTACAACCTGTGTGCCCCACCTACTGCTGAGTTGTAGTCCAGCTATAATACCGCTATCACCGCTCAGCCTAATGACCAGTAGCTGTGCCTTTTAAATGCCTGTATCTAAACCCCACAGTGCTTACGTGCCCCAATAGCAGCAGCCTGCTCTGTGTCCGTCCATCAGCCACCAGACTCTTAGCTGAGTAAAAACGTTATAGTCATCTGGCTGCACCTGTGCCGTGTTCTACATGCATGCTCGTTCGCCACGTGCACGCCAGCTGCGTTCTAGGCCACACCCCCAGCGTCCTCAGCAACCCTCATCTGGAGCTTACCTCCGCATGTGCGTGGATGAGGCAGCTATTCCTCTAAAAGAAAATGCTGGCGGTACGGGCAGTAGAGAAGCACGCCGGGATCGGAACTGCGGTTGCTGCCTGCCTCTCGGGCCTTGCCATCACTGACAACGGGGAGCCGTAGGGGAGGACAAGCAAGTATTGCCTGAAATGACAGAAAAATCATAGGTATGCAAATAACATATCACCACCCTCTAGTGGTGAAACACAGGCAAGAGATGCGGCTACTGCTAAAAAAAAGCTTAAAGTGAACGATATGTTTTCCTTTTTTATGGTTTTTTTTTTTTCTTTTTAAACTTACCATTCCCGCCACAGGATATTGCTGGAATACTCAGCTAGATCCAATCTTCACCCATCACAGCGGGTCAGGTCTCTTGTGGATCTTACAGGACCAGGTCCCTCCTCACCTTGGGGTCCACACCCTTGGACCTGTATAGCACCCTGCCAGGACCGTCTTTGGCTTCTTTATCTGTCCAAGGGTCTGGTTCCCAGGGTCCAGCGCCTCAAAAGAGGCACATTACAGGCAAAAACCTCTTTTGCTTCTTTTTTGAGGCTCGGGTACCATCCATCTTGGCCTTTTTTGCCACATCGAATGGATCCTAATGCATAGTCCCTTGATCGTAACAGGACTTCCACCAGGACTTCTAGCATAGAGCACTACTCTATTGTGACCATCACCTTGAAGACACTGGTGAAAAAAACTGAGGTACTTCCTGTATGGGAGGGGTTATATAGAGGGGAACTTTCTGTCTTTTAGATGTGCCAGTGACCTATAGGTGGCGTATAACCCAGATAGTAATTACTATGGCTGCTCTGTGTCCTGTGATGTACGATAAAGAAATAGAGCTTTCTTTTGGTGGTATTTGATCACCTCTGCGGTTTTTATTTTTTGAGCTATAAACAAAAAAAGACCGACAATTTTGAAACAGAAACTATATTTTTTGCTATAGTAAATATCCAAAAAAATAAAAAAAAATAAATAAGAAAAATTCTTCATCAGTTTAGGCCAATATGTATTCTTCTACATATTTTTGGTTAACCAATTCCGGACCAGCTCACGACGATATACGTCGGCATTTTGAAGAGGGATATCGTTGTTATGGCAGCAGCTAGCTACCATAACCCCAGTATCCTCTTCTTCAGTGAGCGGTCCGGTTTCAGATAAAAGTGGTCTCAGCGGCGGATTCAACGCAAGATCACTTTTATCGGCGGCGGGAGAGGGGGGCCCCCCTCCCACCGCTCTCCGGTGCTCTCCGTCACTTACCAGAGCCGCCAGCAGCGGCCGAGGCGATCAGATCTTTCTACCTGTTAGGTATATAGATCTCCATACCATTGCAGGGCGGAAGTGACGTCAAAACGTCACTTCCACCCATAGCTCTTAAACGGACATTTTTTTTTACATTTTTTCAAACGACAATATTTTTTTTTATTGCATTTTGGTCTTTTTGACCCCAGATCTCATATTTAAGAGGTCCTGCCATGCTTTTTTTCTATTACAAGGGGTTTTTACATTCCTTGTAATAGGAATAAAAGTGACAATTTATTTTTTTTAAAGAACAGTGTAAAAATAAAAAAATAACATTTTTTTTAACGCGCCCCGTCCTGCCGAGCTCACATGCAGAAGCGAACGCATACGTGACTAGCGCATGCATATGAAAACAGTGTTCAAACCAAACATGTGAGGTATCACTGCGATCGTTAGAGCAAGAGCAATAATTCTAGCCCTAGACCTCCTCTAACTCAAAACATGCAACCTGTAACATTTTTTAAACGTCGCCTATGGAGATTTTTAAGGGTAAAAGTTTGTCACCATTCCACGAGCGGGCGCCATTTTGACATGTTGGGTATCAATTAACTCGGCGTAACATTATCTTTCACAATAGAAAAAAACAATTGGGCTAACTGTACTGTCGTCTTATTTTTTTAATGCAAATGTGTATTTTTACCAAAAAAAAGTGCACTTGTAAGATCGCTGCGCAAATACGGTGTGACAGAAAGTATTGCAACGACCTCCATTTTATTCTCTAGGGTGTTAGGGGGAAAAATGTATAATGTCTGGGGGTTCTAAGTAATTTTCTAGTAAAAAAAAATGTTTTTAACTTGTAAACACCAAATCTCAAAGAGGCTCGGTCCTTAAGTGGTAAAAAAAAAAAAAAATCACAATAAGCATATATTGATTGGTTTGCGCAAAAGTCATAGCGTCTACAAATTAGGGGATATAATTATGGCATTTTTATTATTTTTTTTTTTTACTAGTAATGGCGGTGATCAGCGATTTTCACCGGGACTGTGACATTGCGGCGGACAGATCAGACACTTTAAACTCCTTTTTGGAACCAGTGACATTATTACAATGATCAGAGCTGAAAATAGCCACTAATCACTCTATAAATGACATTGGCAGGGAAGGGGTTAACACTAGGGGGCAAATGAGGGGTTAAGTGTTCCATAGGGAGGTGTTTCTAACTGTAAGGGGAGTGGACTAACAGGGAGTAGAGAGAAATCGCTGTTCCTGATCACTAGGAACAGCAGATCTTTTTTGTTTGTTTACATTGACAGATCCCTGTTCTGGCTTTCTGTGGAGCGACCGTGGGTGGCCAGCCAATATCGCGGCCGCCGGCCATGCGCATTGGCTCTGGCAACGCGATGCATGCCTGCTATAGCCTTTAAGAAGGGACCGCCATACCGGTACAGTGATTTACGCAGCCGAACCAACCTGCCGCAGTATAACTGCGGCGGCTGGTTGGCAAGCGGTTAAATGGAAATCCTAAGTTTGCTTTATATTCCTTCATAGTGACCTGCTGTTGCTTACACACTGTTTTGGGGGATATATTTTATATATATTATATATATATATATATATATATATATATATATATATATATATATATATATATATATTCACAGTGGGGACGGAAAGTATTCAGACCCTCTTAAATTTTTCACTCTTTGTTATATTGCAGCCATTTGCTAAAATCATTTAAGTTCATTTTTTTCCTCATTAATGTACACACAGCACCCCATATTGACAGGAAAACACAGAATTGTTGACATTTTTGCAGATTTATTAAAAAAGAAAAACTGAAATATCACATGGTCCTAAGTATTCAGACCCTTTGCTCAGTATTTAGTAGAAGCACCCTTTTGATCTAATACAGCCATGAGTCTTTTTGGGAAAGGTGCAACAAATTTTTCACACCTGGATTTGGGGATCCTCTGCCATTCCTCCTTGCAGATCCTCTCCAGTTCTGTCAGGTTGGGTGGTAAACGTTGGTGGACAGCCATTTTTAGGTCTCTCCAGAGATGCTCAGTTGGGTTTAAGTCAGGGCTCTGGCTGGGCCATTCAAGAACAGTCACGGAGTTGTTGTGAGGCCACTCCTTCATTATTTTAGCTGTGTGCTTATCGTCATTGTCTTGTTGGAAGGTAAACCTTCGGCCCAGTCTGAGGTCCTGAACACTCTGGAGAAGGTTTTCGTCCAGGATATCCCTGTACTTGGCCGCATTCAAAAAGGGATTGGTGGGGAGCGCTAAAGTGACATAGTAGTTAAATAATTAATTTGAAAATAAATGTGTAATTAAAAAATATACAGTGAAAAAACACTGCACACCAGCCTGCCTATATATATCCAAAACATCAACTATAAGTAATATATATATATTGTGCCTATATAGGTATCAGTGATTGCACAGGCAAAGTGTTTAGATTCCCAAACAAAAAATTGATCATAAATGACCCAAATATGATCATGTAACATAGTAGATCATATACCATAAAACATAACGTGATTCACACGTAAAACATAAATCCATAAAAGTCCATGTGTGAAAATAAGTCCTTGTCTGAATCTGGAGACGAAAAGTGGAACCCCTTCACCGTCTAGAGATATCACCCAAAAGTGCTCATGGAATGGGTGTCAGCTTACCAAATGTAGTTGACCAATTTAGTAAAAAAAAGGTCAAAATAGGCTTTAGCAAGATAATGCTTGCTGCAATGGAGAAATGTAGACCGGACTCCTTTCCTCGCACCAAAGGGTCTCACGAATGGGATATAAAACAAATGTAGAGGAACCGAAAATAGTGTAATACCTTTAATTGTATAAAAAAATTAAAAACAAACATAGCCAAATGGCTACTTACTTGGATAGTGCCATTGCCCGGCACTGAGGCTAGAAAGCATATTGTGTCAATGGGTATCCTGCGTTGAATACTGATTATTATTATTATTCAGGATTTATATAGCGCCAACAGTTTACGCAGCGCTTTACAATATAAAAGGGAGACAATACAGTGATAATACAATACAATAGGATTAAGAGGGCCCTGCTCAGAAGAGCTTACAATCTAATAGGGTGGGGCAGGTGGTACAAAAGGTTGTAACTGTGGGGAATGAGCTAGTGGAAGTGGTAGGAGATTAGTTGGAGACGTGATAGGCTTTCCTGAAGAGATGAGTTTTCAGGGATTGCCTGAAGGTAGCAAGAGTAGGGGATAGCCGGATAGATGGAGGTAGTGAGTTCCAGGGGATGGGAGAGGCTCTGGAGAAATCCTGGAGACGAGCATGGGAGGAGGAGATGAGAGAGCTTGAAAGAAGGAGGTCTTGAGAAGAGCGGAGAGGTCGATTTATGTGATATTTGCAGACAAGATTAGTGATGTAGCTTGGGGCAGAGTTGTGAATGGCTTTGTATGTTGTGGTTAGAATTTTGAACTTAATTCGCTGGGTGATCGGGAGCCAGTGTAGGGATTGAAGTAGAGGGTTGGCAGACACTGAGCGGTTGGTAAGGTGGATAAGTCTGGCAGCAGCATTCATGATAGACTGAAGAGGGGATAGCCTATGGAGAGGTAGGCCAATGAGAAGGGAGTTGCAAAAGTCAAGGCGAGAGATAACAAGGGAGTGAATGAGGAGCTTGGTGGTTTCATTTGTTAAAAAAGGGCAAATTTTAGAGATGTTACGGAGGTGAATTCTACAAACTTTTGACAGCGATTGGATTTGAGGCTGAAATGACAAGTCAGAGTCTAGGATTACACCTAGTACCCTGGCGTGAGGGGAGGGACTGATGGTTGCATTGTTGATTTTGATGGAAAAGTCATGGAGGGGGGCACGGGCGGGGGGGAATATTAATAGCCCAGTTTTAGAGAGATTTAGTTTAAGGAAGTGGTGCGACATCCATGCTGATATGTCAGTTAGTAAGTTAGTAATGCGAGAGGGGACTGAAGGAGTGAGGTGAGGAGTAGACAGATAGATTTGGGTGTCATCAGCGTATAAGTGGTATTGGAAGCCGTGGGCAGTTATTAAGTGACCAAGGGAGGAGGTGTAGATAGAGAAGAGAAGGGGTCCAAGAACCGAGCCTTGGGGGACCCCCACAGAAAGGGGCAATGGAGAGGAGGAGACAGAGTTGTAGGAGACACTGAAGGAGCGCTGTGATAAATAGCCAGAGAACCAGGATAGAGCAGAATCTCGGAGGCCAAGGGAATGTAGTTTATTGAGAAGGAGCGGGTGGTCAACAGTATCAAAGGCCGCAGAGAGGTCAAGTAGTAGGAGTATGGAGTACTGGCTGTTGGTTTTAGCAGTTAGTAAATCGTTAGTGAGTTTTAGTAAGGTAGTTTCCGTGGAGTGCTGCGAGCGAAAGCCAGACTGTAAGGGGTCAAGAAGGTTATTTTCATTGAGGTAGGAGCTAAGACGGTTGTAGACTAAGCGTTCTAGAAGTTTAGATAACAGCTGATAACAGCTGCGTGCGTTCCACCTACGACAGATGGACAACCACGGGAACCGGATGTGATGTAATCGCGTGACCAAATACCGCCTCGATGTACGTTTCGTTTAACACGTCTTCAGGAAGCGTCTAAGCTGACACCCATTCCATGAGCACTTTTGGGTGATATCTCTAGACGGTGAAGGGGTTCCACTGTTCGTTTCCAGATTCAGACAGGGACTTATTTTTCACATATGGACTTTTATGGATTTATGTTTTTACGTGTGAATCACGTTATGTTTTATGGTATATGATCTACTATGTTACATGATCATATTTGGGTCATTTATGATCAATTTTTTGTTTGTTTGGAAATCTAAGCACTTTTCCTGTGCAATCACTGATACCTATATAGGCACAATATATATATATTACTTATAGTTGATGTTTTGGATATATATAGGCAGGCTGGTGTGCAGCGTTTTTTCACTGTACACATTTAATTTAAATTAATTATGTAACTACTATGTCACTTTAGCACTTCCCACCAATCCCTTTTCACATGTGCACTAGTGATCCTTCACTTAGTTTGGGTGTAGCTGCTATTTTTTCACATATTTCACTGGGTTTGATATTTTACCCAATTTAGGCGCGGGATCAATCATTTTTTACACTTGGCCGCATTCATCTTTCCCTCGATTGCAACCAGTTGCCCTGTCCCTGCAAGCTGAAAAACACCCCCACAGCATGATGCTGCCACCACCATGCTTTACTGTTGGGACTGCATTGGACAGGTGATGAGCAGTGCCTGGTTTTCTCCACACATACCGCTTAGAATTAATGCCAAAAAGTTCTATCTTGGTCTCATCAGACCAGAGAATCTTATTTCTCACCATCTTGGAGTCCTTCAGGTGTTTTTTTTTTAGCAAACTCCATGCGGGCTTTCATGTGTCTTGCACTGAGGAGAAGCTTCCGTCGGGCCACTCTGCCATAAATCCCTGACTGGTGGAGGACTGCAATGATGGTTGACTTTCTACAACTCTCTCCCATCTCCTGATTGCATCTCTGGAGCTCAGCCACAGTGATCTTTGGGTTCTTCTTTACCTCTCTCACCAAGGCTCTTCTCCCCCGATAGCTCAGTTTGGCTGGACGGCCAGCTCTAGGAAGGGTTCTGGTTGTCCCAAACGTCTTCCATTTAAGGATTATGGAGGCCACTGTGCTCTTTGGAACCTTAAGTGCAGCAGAAATTTTTTTGTAACCTTGGCCAGATCTGTGCCTTGCCACAATTCTGTCTCTGAGCTCTTCAGGCAGTTCCTTTGGCCTCATGATTCTCATTTGCTCTGACACGCACTGTGAGCTGTAAGGTCTTATATAGACAGGTGTGTGGCTTTCCTAATCAAATCCAATCAGTATAATCAAACGTAGCTGGACTCAAATGAAGGTGTAGAACCATCTCAAGGATGATCAGAAGAAATGGACAGCACCTGGGTTAAATATATGAGTGTCACAGCAAAGGGCCTGAATACTTAGGACCATGTGATATTTCAGTTTTTCTTTTTTAATAAATCTGCAAAAATGTCAACAATTCTGTGTTTTTCTGTCAATATGGGGTGCTGTGTGTACATTAATGAGGAAAAAAATGAACTTAAAGCGGGGTTCCACTCAAATTTTTAACTTAATCTTACCCCCTTCAGTTAATTGCATAGATGTTCAAATGCCACACGAAATTTTTTTTTATCGCTGTAATTACCTTTATATTGTATTTTATTGTGGCACTTCCTGTCTCTCCTCCCATGGGAGTAGGCGTGTTTATTGCCTTTCCCCGGCGCCGCACTGTCTCCTGGGAGCTTAATGTCAGGCTTTCCAAGATTCAGTGCGGAAACAATGATCATGCGCGTGAACAAGCTGTGAATGAACAGCATTCACCGCATCCAGGAAATCAATGCTTGTGGGCTTCACATGCCCACAAGCAAGATGAAAACAGCCAGCATCACATTTTTTCTTCAGTTATTCTTCAGTACGAAAACAGACAGAGGCAGAAATATTACACCCAAACTGTGAGTATTATTTTGGGATTAGCAAAGTGTCTCAATGACCTAAAAAAAAAAAAAAAAAAAAAAAAGATTGGTCGCCGGACTCCTGCTTTAAATGATTTTAGCAAATGGCTGCAATATAACAAAGAGTGAAAAATTTAAGGGGTTCTGAATACTTTCCGTCCCCACTGTATGGTAATCCATACACCAGCAGCTTGAGTCCTGCTCGTCCTGTGAGACAGCGCTTGATCAAGTCAGGATTAAAAAAAAATATATAGCTTGTCTTGCGAAACGCTCGTATACCGCGTTACTCGCAAATCGAGGTATCACTGTATATATATCTATCTCTCTAACACATGATGGGAACTTTTTTTTTCCCCATCACGGGACCCACCCATAATGTGCATACTCTTTTTGTGCAATTTGCATGTATGTATATTTATATGCATTTACACCGAACCATCACTTTGTTTATTCATTAGGTATAGGCTGAGCCTTAGTGATACTCCTCATTAACTGGTTTGATTGTTGCATGGTCTCTCCTTCACCCTGCTTGTGAGCTGAATACACTTAACCCCCTCCCCCCCACCCCAGATGTTGTGGACCGAATATTATATGAAACCCATGTTTGTTTGACATATAAGTGAGTACTTATTCATTAGAGAAACATTTTTTCTATTTTTGTAATGTAGAGCTGTATATGATTATCATGATGATGATACATGTATTTTCTGTATATGTGCATGTACATTAGAGACTTTATATATTTGAGCACAAATTACAATATATCTCCCAGTACCAATATGATCTCCTAAAGAAGCTTTTTTTAGTGATTTCTATTGGTGACAATACTTTGATTTCTATGTCTGGCCCTGCATATGGTGTACCTATGCCCGTCTATATCCATACTACTATAAACTGATAGTGGGCCATTCAGATAGGTTTCTCTGTATGTTTACTTATCTGGTCATTAATGATGGGAGATGATCAGCATTTGTATGCTTTGTTACACTTTTATGAGGATTTTAAACATGCTGTTCAAATAAAATTTGTATATATACCCATTCTTTCATATTTGGGATTACAAGTAGCAACCGCCAAAGTCCTATTTTCTGTTCTTTTCTGTTTTTGCAAAGAACATAATTTCACCATAATCCGGCCACGGCCAGGTGCTCCTCCCAAGTTTTGACAGAGGAGTGAAAAGAATGATGAGAAGAGTTGTCCAAGAGCCAAAGGACCACTTGTAGAGAGCTCCAGAAAGACCTGGAACTAGCAGGTACTATTGTTTGAAAGAATACAATAAGTAATGCATTCAGGCCGCCATGGCCTGTATAAATGCTCACCACGCAAGACTTCATTGCTGAAGAAAAAGCATGTGGAAGCTCATTATAAGTTCGCTGCACAACATTTAGACAAGCCTGTGAAATACTGGGAGAATATAGTCTGGTCAGATGAGACCAAAATTTAACTCTTTGAAAGCCATAATACACAACATGTTTTGAGGTCAAATGGCACGGCAAATCTCCCCAAAAACACCATACCAACAGTGAAGTTTGGAGAAGGGAACATCATGGTGCAGGGCTGTTTTTCAGCATACAATACTGGCAAACTTCATATCATTGAAGGAAGGACAAATGGAAAAATGTACCAAGACATTCCTGGTAAAAATCGACTGCCTTCTACCAGGATGATGAAGATGAAATGAGGGTGGACAATTCATCAAGACAATGATCTCAAACACAAAGCCAAGGAAACTCCCAATTGGTTTCAAAGAAAGAAAATAAAGCTGCTAGAATGGCCCAGCCAATCACCTATCTTGAATCCAATAGAAAATCAATGAAAAAGCTAAAGATCACAGTTCATAAAAGAGGCCCATGGAACCTTCAAGATTTGAAGACTGTGTGGAAGAATGGGCCAAATTCACACCTGAGTAATGCACGATGTTTCTCAGGAGGTGTCTTGAAGTGGTCATTACAACAAAGGATTTTGTACAAAGTGAATTTCAGTTAGCGTGTTTATTACTTTTTTAAGTGTGTCATTTCATTGGGTCTGGGATTAAGAGTACCATTTCAGTCTTTGCAGATTATTATTATTATAATACACAATTTATATAGTGCCAACAGTTTGCGCAGCACTTAACAAAATGAAGGCAGACATTACACTTACATTACAACTTGGTACAAGAGGAATCAGATGACACCAAGCTATGCAGTGGAACAACCTCTTTACAGAATGTCTCCAACTTACAAGCCGGCCTCAATGCACTGTTTAATTGGGCAACTATGTGGCAAATGAGGTTTAATGTTGATAAATGTAAAGTTATGCACTTGGGGGCTAAGAATATGCACACATCATACATACTAGGGGGAGTACAACTGGGGGAATCCATAGTGGAGAAGAAGAAGCTGCGGTTTCCAAAGTGAGCAAAGTCCTTTCTTGTATTAAGACAGGGACTGCAGAGAGAGAGAGAGATAATTTTATCCCTGTAGAAATCATTAGTAAGACCTCATCTGGAATATGCAGTTTAATTTTGGGCACCAGTTCTCAAAAAGGATATCAGGGAACTGGAGAAAGTGCAGAGAGGGACAACCAAACTGATAAGAGGCATGCATGAACTCAGCTATGAGGAAAGATTTAAGGAACTGAATTTATTCTCTCTTGAGAAGGAGATTAACCACTTCAATACCAGGCACTTAGACACCTTCCCTCCCAGCCCAATTTTCAGCTTTCTGCGCTGTCGCAATTTGAATGACAATTGCGCGGTCATGCTACACTGTACCCAAACAAATTTTTTATCATTTTGTTCCCACAAATAGAGCTTTCTTTTGGCGGTATTTGATCACCTTTGCGGTTTTTATTTTTTGCGCAACAAATAAAAAAAGACCGAAAATTTTGAAAAAGAACAAGTTTTTCTTTGTTTCTGTTAAAACTTTTTGTAAATAATACGTTTTCTTCTTCAATGACGGGCACTGATATGGCTGCACTGACGGGCACTAATACAGCGGCACTGATGGGCACCGATGAGGTGGCACTGACGGGCACTGATGATGGGCACTGATAGGTGGCACTGATGGGCACTGATAGGTGGCACTGGTATGCGGCACTGATGGGCACTCATAGGTGGCATGGATGGGCACTTATAGGCGGCACTGATGGGCACTCATAGGTGGCATTGATGGGCACTCGTAGGTGGCATTGATGGTTACTTATGGGTGGCACTGATAGTTGGCACAGATGGGCACGGATGGGCACTGATAGATGGGCACGGATGGGCACTGACAGGTGGCATGAATGGACACTGATGGGTGGCACTGATGGCATTACTTGTTTGCAGTGATGCCCCTAAGGGTGGCATTGCTGGGCATCACTGCAACATAATTGTGCCAATCAGTGCCCATTTGTGGGCACTGATTGGCACAGATTTGGCACACTGGGCACATGTGGATGGCCATGGGGTACATACCTGGCCATCCACATGTTGCCCCTTCCCTGGAGGTCCTAGTGGCGATCCCTGGTGGTCCAGTGTGGTGATCTGCGGGGGGGCTGCGCTGATAAACAATCAGCGCAGACCCCCCCTGCCAGGAGAGCCGCCGATCGGCTCTCCTCTACTTGCGTCTGTCAGACGCGAGTGAGGAAGAGCCGATCAACGACTCTTCCTATTGACAGCGTGATCAGCCGTGATTGGACACGGCTGATCACGTGGTAAAGAGCCTCCGCCGGAGGCTTTTTACCAAGATCAGTGTAGCGGTGTGTCAGACTGACACACCGCTCCACCGATCATGGCGATGCGCGCCCCCGGGGGCGCGCTGTGGCATGTTATCCTGCTGGACGTCATATGACGCCCAGTCAGGATAACAGAACCACTTCCCGGACGTCAATCCGCTATAGGGCGGGCGGGAAGTGGTTAAAGAGGTGATATGATCAACATGTATAAATACATAAGTGGTCCATATAGTGAACTTGGTGTTGAGTTATTCACTTTAAGGTCATCACAGAGGACATCACAAGGGGACACTCTTTATATCTAGAGGAAAAAAGATTTAATCTCCAAATATGGAAAGGTTTCTTCACAGCAAGAGCTGTGAAAATGTGGAATAGACTCCCTCCAGGAGGTGGTTTTGGCCAGCTCAGTAAGTTGCTTTAAAAAAGGCCTGGATTTTTTCCTTATTGTACATAATATAACTGGGTACTGACATTTATAGGTAAAGTTAATCCAGGGAAAATCCGATTGCCTGTCGGGGGATCAGGAAGGATTTTTTTACCCTGCTGTAGCAAATTGGATCATGCTTTGCTGGGATTTTTCACCTTCCTCTGGATCAACTGTGGGTGAAGGATTGTGTATATGGGATTGTATCATTTTTTTTTGGTTGAACTAGATGGACTTGTGTCTTTTTTCAGCCTAACTATGTAACTATCTAGCCAAAAATCCAGAAAAAACATGATACAAATGTTATAAATGGAGTCGCAGTTCAGTAAATAAAATAATTATTTGATCCCCAAGCAAAACATTATTTAGTACTTGGTGGAGAAACCCTTGCTGGCAAGCACAGAGGTAAGACATTTCTTATAGTTGGTTACCAGGTTTGTACATATCTCAGGAGGGATTTTGGTCCACACTTCTTTACAAATCTTCTCTAAATCCTTAAAGGGTTTGTAAACAATTGTTTTTTTTTTCTTTTAAATAACAAACATGTCATACATACCTTCACTGTGCAGTTTGTTTTGCACATTGTGGCCCCGATCATCATCTTCTGGAGTCCCTCAGCGGCTCTCGCGGCTCCTCCTCGCATCGGTAAAACCCCTGGGAGAAGCGCTCTCCCAGGGGGTTACCTTGCAGGCCCCACCCTCGAGTCTAGCATTTGCGTCTATGAACACAGAATGCCGGACTCTGCCCCGCGTCATTGGATTTGATTGACAGCAGCAGGAGCCAATGGCTGCGCTGCTATCAATCTATCCAATCAAGAGCCGAGAACCCTGGGGAGAGAGGTACAGCATGTCTCCGCTGAGAGAACGAAGGGCTCAGGTGACTAAAACGGGGGGCTGGGGGGCCGGTCAGTGTCAGAAGTTTTTTCACCTTAATGCATAGTATTAAGGTGAAAAACCACAAGGGTTTAAAACCCCTTTAAGGTTTCTTGGCTGTCGCTTGGCAACTTGAAGTTTTAGCTCCCTCCATAAATTTTCTATAGGATTAAGGACTGGAGACTGGCTGGCCACTCCATGACCTTAATGTGCTTCTTCTTGAGCCACTCTTTTGTTGCCTTGGTGGTATGTTTTTGGTCATTATGCTGGAAAATCCATCCACGACCCATCTTCAGTGTTCTGGCTGAGGGAAAAATGCTCTCATCCAAGATTTTACAATACATGGCCCTGTCCATTGGCCCCTCAATTCGGCAAAGTCAGCCTGTACCTTTAGCAGAGAAACAGTCCCAAAGCATGTTTCCACCTCCATGCTTGACTGTGGGGATGCCATTCTTAGGGTCATAGTCAGCATTTTTCTTCCTCCAAACAAAGCGAGTAGAGGTAATGCCAAAGAGTTCAATTTTGATCTCATATGACCACAGCACTTTCTCCCAATCCTTCTCTGAATCATTTTGATGTCCATTGGCAAACTTCAAACGGGCCTCTACATGTGGCTTCTTTGGGAGAGAGACCTTGCGGTTTCTGCAGGATTTCAATCCATGGCAGCGTATTGTGTCACCAATGGTTTGTTTGATGACTGGCCCCAACTGTCTTGAGATCATTCACAAGCTTCTCCCTTGTAGTTCTGGGCTGATCCCTCGCTTTTCTCATGATCATCCTTACCCCATGACGCAAAACCTTGCATGGAGCTCCAGACCGAGGGCGATTGATGGTTATTTTGTATTTCTTCCATTTGTGAATAAATCACTCAAACAGCAGTCTCCTTCTCTCCAATCCACTAATCAAGTCACGTGACCGTGACGATAGATGTAGGGATGTAGAGGCACCGGAAGTGATGCAGACGAGCTCTGCGCTCGTGGTTTGATGACTGTAATTTACTTTGTGAATGTGAGTACCTGTATCCACCGTTTTTATTAAATAAATTCAGTTGTTTCAAAACATACTACACTATCCTGGGATCCCTCTCTTCTTCCCCTTGCCATCTTACATTTACCTGTATTGCAGGAGTTACACATTTATGTGTAAAAAGATAAGTGGCACTAGATTAAAAAGGAGCAGACTGCCATTCCAATATTGGAAATATACAAGCATAGGAGTTTTGACCACTACCAAGAACCGTCTGTGATTAAAACACACATGCTGTTATAACACAGCTTTGAGGTAAGAGGCCATCCATCATCACAGAGCACAGCACAGAAGGGTGTTACCAGTAAAGAAAAGCACACTGCACTTTATTTGGTGTTTGCACAGAAGAAAGGAAGTCACTTTATCCTTTATTTTTTTGTTTACTTCACGGAGCACTTTATTATCTAGTACGTTTTTGGAAGCTTATGAATCACTCTTCAGAGGACTGTGAATCGCTTTTCAGAGGACGTCATTTTTATTTTTTTCACTTTTTTTCGTTGTTTAGTAATTGTTTACAAGTATAGAACATTAACTCATTATTCATTCATCTATATATGGTATATGTGTGGCACATATTGATTTATTATTAGTCATTGTCCATTATACATGTGGATATATTGGGTAATTTACCACATATTATTCACAGTATATTATAACTCCAACAGCGCAGCACTATGTTTCATTGTTAATTGTCCAGGGACATCCACCCGGCAGGTAGCGTCCGCGCTGCAGCCGTCTTTCGGCTATAGCGCGGGCGCGAAGTGGTTAAAGGGACATCGGCACTGATAATCAGGGCATGGATTATCAGTGTCCTGATTATCAGTGCAGTCCCAACAGTGCCTACCTGTGCCGCCAATCAGTGCCCACCAGTGTTGCCAATCAGTGCCATCTATCAGTGCCGCCTCATCAACGAAGGAGAAAAATTACCTGTTTGCAAAATTTCATAATAAACTATGAAAAATGTTCTTTTTTTTGTTTGTTTAGCAAAACATAAACCCAGTGGTGATTAAATACCTCCAAAAGAAATCTCTATTTGTGTGAAAAAATGATAACATTTTCATATGGGTACAGTGTTGCAGGGCCGTCTTTAAGGCAGGGCAAAAGGGACAGCTGCCCTGGGCCCCATCATTGTTGTGGGGCCCAAAGCAGCTGCCTCATACTTGCCAACTATCCCGGTTTAAATTCCCTTGTTTCTTGAAGTTTTAGTCCTGTGCTGTGTCCCGATAGCTCAGTGTGAAGTTCTGTTACTAATGCTGCCCAGCTCTGCCCTATTGCTGTGTACAGATGACCAACCTGCAGACCTTGTGTTTACATGTAAATAACCTACATTGATATGTAAATAGTGGCAGCATTAATATGTAAATGACCATGGACCAGGGGCATTGAAATGCAAATAGAGGCAATATTCATATGTTAATCATGCCCCCCTGAGGTCAAATCCACTTTTGCTGAATGCTGCTCGCTAGGGAGATAAAAGGGCATGTTTCAAAGTCCTGCCTACGACTGTGCTCATTACGCTTAACATCAGCCTGTTCTGCAAAGGTAAGCAAATTGGAGGTGGAACCCTTTTTCAAAAGAACATGGCACCACAGCACCCTGAATTTTGGTGCATGTAAATACGCACATCTCAGCAGATGTGTGAGGGTATCAGTAACAATTATTGGCACTGCTGTGTATCTGCTAAAGGCCAGCATGTTTCTTTGGTGTCATGAAAGCGATTTTGCATGCATTCCCGACACCCACAAATGTGAATGCAGGCTAAATGTCTGTTACATTGGTGGTCAGTGTGAGGCTGGGTTCACACTGCTGCGGTGCGGGAACGCAGCGAATTTACTGCGGGTTCCCGCATCGCACCAACTCGCACGGCAGTTCACACTGCCATATGCGAACTGCTGGGGAGTGTCATACAATGTTAATGACACCCCCAGTTCAGCCCGCATATCGCAATGCGAACTGACAATTCGGACATTTTCGGATCGCATAGGTGTGAACACCCATGCGATCCGATTTTGGTCCGAACAAAAAAAAGGGTCCTGTGCGAGTTTGGACCGATTGCGGTGCGATATCAGCCATACTATCTGTATGGCTGATATCGCACAGCACAGACATCGTATGTGATGTGAACAGCAGTGCGCTGCGAATCACATGCGATGTCTGCCACCGCAGCAGTGTGAACCCAGCCTTAATCTTCATTACATTGGAGCTTGGTGTACAATCCTTTCATTCAACACTAATTGTCAGTGTGAAGGTCCCCCTTGCATTGGTGGTCAGTGGAAATCTCTCCTTACATTGGTGGTTACTGAGAATGCTCCTATTACATTGGTGGCCAGTGTAAATCCTCATTACATTGGTGGCCAGTGTAAATCCCCATTACATTGGTGGACAGTGTAAATCCCCATTACATTGGTGGCCAGTGTAAATCCCCATTACATTGGTGGCCAGTGTAAATCCCCATTACATTGGTGGCCAGTGTAAATCCCCATTACATTGGTGGCCAGTGTAAATCCCCATTACATTGGTGGCCAGTGTAAATCCCCATTACATTGGTGGCCAGTGTAGAAACTCCTTTTTATATTGATAATCAGTAAAAGAATCCAAACTTGCATTTGCGGTCCATGTAGCAGCCCCCTTTAAATTGGTGATGAGTATAAATCTCCTTTTATTGGTTGTTGATGTACAATCCCCCAATACATAGGTTGTCAGTGTAAATTCTTCATTTCATTGGTGATCAGTGTACATTTTCCTATACATTGGTGGTAAGTGCAGAATTGCCCTTACATTGGTGGCCAGTGTAAATCCTCCTAACATTGATGGTCAGTGTAGAAGTGTCACCATACATTGGTGGTCAGTACAAATCTCCTTGACAATGGTTGTCAGTATAAATTCCCCCTTTAAATGGAGGTCATGGTACTGTATATCCCCCTTTACACTGGTGGTTGGTGTAACTGCAAAATTGCATGAAAGGGGGGCCAAGAAAATGTTTGCCTAGGGTCCAATCATTATTAAAGACAGCCCTGCAGTGTTGCATGACCACGCAATTGTCCTGGGCAGGAAGGGGGTAAAGTGCCCAGTAGGCAAGTGGTTAAAGAACATTGACTATGTGTCACAATGATTTATCCTATATGCACTATATTGTCAAAAGTATTGGGACACCTGCCTACACGCAAATTTAATGGCATCCCAGTCTTAGTCCTCAATACTGAGTTGGCCCATTCTTTGCAGCTATAACAGCTTCAACTCTTCTGGGAAGGCTGTCCACAAGGTTTAGGAGTATGTCTATGGGAATGTTTGACCATTCTTCCAGAAGCACTTTTGTGAGGTCAGGCACTGATGTTGGATAAGAAGGTCTGGCTCGCAGTCCCTGCTCTAATTCATCCCAAAGGTGTTCTATCGGGTTGAGGTCAGGACTCTGTGCAGCCAGTCAAGTTCCTCCACCCCAAACTCGCATATTAATGTCTTTATGGACCTTGCTTTGTTCACTGGTCCAAATCATTTGGTGGAGGCGGGACTATGGTGTGGGGCTCTTTTTTAGGGGTTGGGCTTGGCCCCTTAGTTCCAGTGAAGAGAACTCTTAAGACGTCAGCATACCAAGACATTTTGAACAATTTCATGCTCCCAACTGTGTAGGAACAGTTTGGGGGTGGCCCCTTTCTGTTCCAACATGACTGCGCACCAGTGCACAAAGCAAGGCTGTCCCAATCCTTTTGGCAATATAGTGTATTTTGGAAAAATAATAAAAATAAATTAATTTTTTAATTATCCTAGGATATCTAGCTCTGTACAGCGATATCTACTCTCAATTTTCACTTTACTTATAAATGACTTTATAACTAATATCGCTGGTTTTTAACTTTACCGGTTTAACTAATCTGCATACTTTCTTGGTCAGTGACAGTTTTTCTGGTGGTAGTTTCCCCAAGATCTACCTGCATGCAATTCAGGCAAGCATTTGCGCCCGTGTCGGTAATATCACTTACATGTGCACCAAGTTCAAATATTTCCTTTCTACTGCCACTCGCTCTGGCAGTGACAAATTCTTAAAGAATCATCACAAGTTGTCAGATTAGGAAAGAGACGGCACTTAAGACCAGATATGGTCTGGCATATGGAGAATGGCGGATTTCTGTGCTGGGAAGCTGTCATGTATGTGACAGCTTCCTGCACAGTGCTGTATCCCTGGCACCATTCAGCTGTTGGCTGGGAGATTTCCAGGCCCAAAGCTGAATATAAACAAAAGGGACCAGAGATATTGGTGATGTCAATACATAAATATGTCAATGCTTATACTTGACGTGTGTCCTCCTACCTTTTGATTGTTTGTTTGACTGCACATGGCAGTGGGCATAGTGGACTGAATAGCGACTATGGATCCACCCATTGCCCTGCACTGTCAATCTACAGCAAGGCAGACCTGATGGAGAACGAGACTGTCAATTCCCATCATGCCTCGCCCATCATCTACTTCTACAAAACTGCTTGCTCATGCGCCTGTCAGGGTGATCGGCACATTAGCCAAGAAGGGAGGTAGTGAGTGCACAAAGCAAGGAGTGTCCAGTATGGACACTCTGACCTCAGTGCAGACACTGACAGATTCATGGATCTATCTGTGTCTATGATACCCTTTATGAATCTCCCACAAATATTAATCTCTCTGAAGGGCAGCCAGGCCAAACTCTAGTTTCAAGCAGTACCAGTTATGGGCAAGGCTCTTTGATGCTTTTGGACAACTCTTTAAGCGTTGCATGAAGACTTTGCGGGAACCTTTACTGCTTGAAGACAGCAGAGTATAAACTTGCCATTCACTAGAGGGATAATTATCCAGGGTCATCTTTTGCAGGAAGTCCTTTAGATCTTTTTCTGTGAAGCAACAGTCGCTTTAATGTCTAATTAAGGTGAAAATCACAGCAAGCTCTAGGCACAAGCATCTTAGAATGAAACACGACCCAGTAATTATAAAAAATCCAGTGGTAGTATTTTATTAGGGATATAGCTTTTAATAGAATAGCTGTTTTTGAAAAACAAGAAACCTTGCATCAAGTTTACTCGAGACCCCTTTCAAACTGGGGCGGCGGGTCCATTAGCAGTAAAGCGGCGCTAGTTTTAGCGGTGCTTTACTGCTGATTAAGTGATGCTTTTTGGCAGCTAGTGGGGGGGGGGGGGGCCTGTTGCGGTGCTTCCGAAGTACTTTTCAGGCGCTTTGGAAGCACTTTGGAAGCACTTTGGAAGCGCTGCCCATTCATTTCAATAGGCAGGGACAGTGTAGGAGTGCTGTGTATAGCGCTCCTACACCGCCCCAAAGATGCTGCTTGCAGGATTTTTTTTCCCATCCCGCAAGCACACCGCCCCAGTGTGAAAGCACTCGGGCTTTCACACTGGGGAGGCATGAGAGGCAGTTTTCAGGCGCTTTACAGGTACTATTTTTAAAACTGCCTCAGTGTGAAAGGGGTCTTAATATGTCTGAAAGAGTAGTTCCCACAGACAGTGACAGACAATTACTTTCTGTACATAGCTTTTTACCTTAGTACAGCTGCTGCAAGGATCCCGATGCTAGTCTCGGCAGGAGGCATTGAAGAATGGCCAGGCGGCTGGTTTACAGTCAGGTTGAGTGTGATGGATCCTTTTTCAGTGATGCCAACTCTATGAAAACAGAGCAACATTTGTATGTGGCTATTGAACACAAATTGTATGTGCCACTGTGAATAAAAAAAGACATGGCAAAATTCATGAAATAATATGGTAACTAATATTCTGTCTATATGTTAACTGACATTTTACTTGAATAGGTTACAGTTAGACGCATGTACTTATACTGCGTGGACCCTTATTTAGAAGTAGAAATGGAGAAATTAGTACTAAACAATTATCTGTAATTTCATAGCACAGACAGGCCTCTTCTTTCAAGGTCTTAGCTGAGCCGATAATACAGTTTCTTACAGAACGTTTTAAAGAAAACCGGAGTTAGACTTATCAGTAACTCTATTTCTAGGAGTCTTTCTAGACAGCCCAAGAGACATAGGCACCTCCTCCAACAGGAACAGGAAACACATCACATCACCAAATACACTTTAAAAGGAAGTCCTTCTGCTGAACTGATCAGTTTTAAACAAGAACCGAAGGACAAAAACCTTAACAAAACATATACAAAAACAGAAAATCAACATAAACACAAGGGGTGGGAATCCGGCTGTCCTGGAAGACTCCTGAAAATAGAGAGTTACCGGTAAGTCTAACTCTAGTTTTCCAGGGCAGCCCATGAGATGATTAGCAAGAACTTACTAGATTAGGGAGGGTCATTAAAAGTCTGAAGACCTTTACCACCCTTGGGATTACCATAAATATCATAGATATGGTGGACCCAGTCATCTTAAATTCTCAATAGAGAGATCCATTGAAATCAATATCCATAATAAAAGAACCAGGTCCAGTGAGGCCCTGGTCAACTAACGATGGATGAATGCTCCTAAAGCCTGTGTGGTCAAAGAAACAGTGCAATTTGAAGAACACTATTAGGTGAAGATTTGACAGCAAAGTGGAAAAAGACTAGCTCAACAGACCCTACATGGAATAACTAGGTCAACCATGGTGGAGATCAAAAAACGCCACCCTATATAGAATATAAGCACATAAGGATCTGCTGCAAAACATACGTCTAGTGACTTTCCACCACCTACATCCTTGTATTTGAATGTGACAAAACCCACTGCCTCGAGACATACATTATCATCCGGGGACCCAACACTAATACCCCAAGCCTCACTGAGTAGGAATAGCAAACTATACACAACCAACTTGTTAAATGGTGACAAACCCTAATACCTCTACTGCCACTGAAAAGACTAAGCAGTAGGGTGTTGGCCTGAAATGCCGAGATAACAATAGTTAGGGAATGTTAGGGGATGCCAAAAATCCACTGGAACAAGCCTCAAACTGCACCCTTTTTTCTGTGGGGGGGGGGGGGTTGTATAGTGGTGCATAAGATCATCAAGGTAACTGACAACCATAAACAAATAGTAGAAGCATATTCAACAAGCAGCTAGACAAAACCTGAAAATTGCAACTATCCAAGGCATGCACAAGGGTCATCATATAACTAGACAACCCGCAACATGGGCAAAATATGGTTATACCCCTGTACCAAACATTTGTTGTAGCACAAAGACAGACACTACATAAATGTAGCAATATAAATTATCACGCCATCTACACATGAAGCCCTGGAAGAGGTATAACACTGGGATACAGGATAGACACCACCCAAGATTCAAAAGTACAATGCATGACACACAAAATGGACTTAGGGTTGTAAATGTAAATTTGCTGCATCAAGCAATGCAAGATAAGACATTCCATAAAATTGCCCTAAAACATTGGGGAAACCGAAATTCTACCCATGTGCAAAGGAAGCTATTAAGAGGGAAACACTGTGGTACAAGATAGATACCACCAGCGCTCATAAGTAAAGCACATGTAAAAAGATGTAGCGTTAATGGCTACACCATTACACTAGTGCTGCAGAGCAAGCCCAGGACATTCTCTATATGCTGGCGGAAAATTTGAGAACCTGCTCTCAAACATTTGTGGTCGGAAATTACGACAGCAAATGTTCGATGGAGCATACACACTGTCGGACTTTCCGACAACAAGCTCACATTGAACATATCCCGTCGGAAAGTCCGACCATCTGTATGCGGCATAAGTCTGCAAAACAAGTGTTACCAAGCTGTATAAAACATTACCTAAATGACTAAGACTTCTGCAAAAGCAGACTCAACATATAGAAAGTTAACTCCCCTATAGGAAGTTTGAAGAGGTTGACACAGTGAAATGGGATGAACAACATCAGAAGTACATCAGTGCAGCACATATCCTGACAAGGGCTTACAGTGTAAAAAGAAAACATACGCTGCGCTAAAAAGTGTACAATGTTACACTGTGTAAAATAAAGTGTGCATGTCTACACACGTGTAAAACCAAAATAAATACATAATTTTTATATATGGTGTGCCCACCTAAATCAGGCGACAGAATAATAATAAACAGTGAGTAAATAGTTAATTAATTGATGTTCATACAATATTACTGAGTATAAATATACACAACTATGTAATGTAAAGACAAATAAGTGCAATATGTGAAATCAAAACAAATAAACATGCTAAAGTGCATCATAAATAAACTAAATATTGCATGAAGTGCCAAAGTGCGACACACTACATGTGAAAAAAGTCCTTAATGCAATACAATACGGTGGAAGTGAAATCCTGTAAATCAACAGTATTTTTAGCTTTCGCATTTTGAATGACAATTGCGCGGTCATACAACGCTGTACCTAAATGAAATTTTTATCATTTTTTTCCCACAAATAGAGCTTTCTTTTGGTGGTATTTGATCACCTCTGCGGTTTTTACTTTTTGTTAAAAAAATGTAAAAACCTGATTTTTGTAAAAAAAAAAAAAAAAATTTTTTAATATTTTGTTATAAAAAATTTTTAACGGGTAATTTTTCTCCTTCATTGATGTACGTTAATGAGGCGGCAGTGATGGGCACCGATAGGTGGCAGTGATGGGCACTGATGGGTGGCAGTGATGGGCAGCACTGACAGGTGGCACTGATTGGCACTACAGGTGGGCATTGGTAGGTGGCACTTGTGGGCATTGATAGGTGGCACTTGTTGGCATTGATAGGTGGCACTGTGGGCACTGTTAGGTGGCACTTTTGGGTGGCACTGATGAGGAATGTGTTGTGCTTCCACTTTGGGAACGATGTCCCTGACATCTGAGCCGGTGATCGGCTTTTTTCTCTACTCGCGCTGTCAGCGCGAGTAAAAAAAAAAAACGATTACCGATCTTCCTGTTTACATCATGTGATCAGCTGTCATTGGCTGACAGCTGATCACATGGTAAGGGGCCGGGACCGGCCCCTTACTCAGTGATCACAACGCGCCCGGCGCGCACAGGGAGCGTGCACAGGGGAGGCCGTCATATGACGGCCTCCCGGGAATGCAGGTCCACGCTGTGGCTGTCATTCGGCCATAGCGCGGATGTCTAGTGGTTAAGGACTTTTTTCACATGTAGTGTGTGGCACTTGTATAAGTGTATATCATTATATATATATATATATATATATATATATATAAAAATATAAATAAATAAGGGTATCAATGGTATAAAATCTCACCACAAAAGGGTATGAAGAAGAGGCCTCTTAACCTCCCTGACGGTATTCCCGAGTCTGGCTCGGGGTGGATTTTTCATACCAAAAGCGGTATCCCCGAGCCAGACTCGGGCTTGCATCGCAGGATCCAGGAAGAGTTTACTTACCTTGTCCCCTGGTTCCTGCGATGTCTCTCCGCTGTGATCGGCGAGCTGCTGTGTCTCGCTCGATTCACAGTGCCGAGCTCTGTTCCCTGCGAGCGTTGCGACGCACGGGGACGGAGTTCGGTGGTAAATTCAAAAGTGAAACACACAGTACAGATACAGTATACTGTAATCTTACAGATTACAGTACTGTATCAAATAATGACACATCCCCTTTGTCCCTAGTGGTCTGCCCAGTGTCCTGCATGCAGTTTTATATATATAAAAACTGTTCTTTCTGCCAGGAAACTGGAGATTGTCCATAGCAACCAAAACTGTCTCTTTACATCAAAAGTGGTTTTAGACCAGCTAGAAAAAAGCGATAACAAATTATAATCACTTGCAGAATTGAGCGATAGTGATTTGTGGGGAGATCCGTCATCAAACACTAAAAGTAACAAAAGCTACAATTCTGCAACTGAGCAAATTTCAGTGTTTTTGATTTGATTACATTATTATATAATTTTTATTATTATTATATTATTATTTGTTATAATTATTTATAGTTATTTATTATATTATAATTTTTTATTTAGTTTTTCAAACTTTATCATACCCGGGATGTCTACTAGACTCTTGTTTGGACAGATTTAAGTGAACTATTCCTAAGAATTACAGGCCTACAATATAAAACGCCAAATTTCTGTGCAAAATAATGGTACCGCTTTCAGCACCTAAAATCTGAAATAATCATACCGCCAGGGAGGTTAAGATGTGGTAGGAATAGCATTATCCATTAACAAGTCAGCATCATAAAATGTTATATATAAATAAGAACACGGTTATATACATAACCAGACCAATAATGGGCTTGAAACGGCCCTCAAAGACCATCCCTGGCCCTTGAAAAAAATAGAGAGAAGAAAGGAAATAAAGTTGTACCAAAGATTTGTAGAGTGGCAGTTGCTGCCCACATCCCTAATTTGATCAACAACAGAAAAAGATTCCTCTATGGGACTTTGAAGGGCAGAAACTCCTTAGTAATTACACAGTATTGAAAACATATTCATATTTTATTTGTTAAAGTTAAAATCGTGAAATTAGCATGATAAAATCAAAATTGGATGCATATACAGCTGTGGTGCAATATCAAACATTATGCAAACAACCACTGGACTCTGTATGTGGATAAAACAGAGAATGACCAACGCGTTTCAAGTTTGTTACAATGAACCTCTTCTTCAGGGTCTAGTGGTTTCAGTAACAAACATAAGTTGTCTATAATTGATAGAAAACAAAAACCTTTGACTTAGATTTTCAGTCAAAGAACCATTACCAGATATTATGGGCCTGCCTGATGGACAGTGCATGCTCTTATGTAGTTTAGGAAATGAATAAAAAGTTGGAGTGTGGGGAAATGTAGTTCGCACATAATCTCATTCAGATTTAGAGAGGATATTGGCAGCGTATGCCCCATTTACTAGATACTCCTGATGTAAAGTTTCTCCAAAGAAAATTGAGAAATTCCAATGCCACTGTTTGTTACTAAGGATTTTTTAACACATCTCCACATAATGCTCATTGTTCATAATAACTATATTCAGGGGCGTAACTAGAAATAGCAGGGCCCCATAGCAAAATGTTGTATGGGGCCCCCCTGTAAACAGCCCCCCTCCCACAGCTGCCTTAGTGTCAATGCAGCGTGACCTGTGCCACATACAGCGTGACCTGTACTCAATGCAGCGTGACCTATGCACAATACAGCGTAACCTGTGCCCAATACAGCCTGGTCTGCCTGTGCCCCATACAGCCTCACCTATGCAGAGGAAGAGGCAAGCCACCCGGATCAGCAGAGAGCGGGATTGCCCACTGTAATAGCTTTCATTTGAATTTCCTGTCTTCCCGGGGCTCATCGTCACATAGCCCCACCTCTTGGCCCAACGCCTTTGAGGACGTCACACGTCCCGCATTGGATTGGCATTCTGTCTATCAAAGGCACCGGGCCAAAAGGTGGAGCTATGTGACGTGAGCCCCGGGAACACTGGAAGTTCTAATGAAAGCTCTTACATCGGGCAATTCAGCTCTCTGCTGATATGGACAGCTCGTCTCTTCCTGTCCTCTCTCTTCCCCTGGCTGGGAGACTGTGCCGGCGGTGCTCTTATCCTCACTGGGCCCCACTCGGCTGCGGGCCCCATAGCGCCCGCATGGGTTGCTATGGTGGTAGTTACGCCCCTGACTATATTGCCCCCCTTGTCGGAGGGTTTTATCGTAATTGTGGGAATTGATACTAGTGATTTCAAAGCTTCTCTTTATGCCTCTGTTAAGTTATATTGTCTATCACATGAAGTGTTGATTTTACAAATTTTTTTTTTCAAATAACAGTTTTTATTGAGCAAACATATTGTCATAACTAAGTAAAATATTCATTACATTCTTCAGGGCTTCATACAATACAGCCATTTCGTTCTATTTTTTAGTTCAAATAATAATAATACTTTTTCTATTTGAGCATACAACCCTTATTACCAATTAAACTGTTATAACTGTTGATGAAACTATTAAAACTGTGAATATTATGAAAACCCCTTGTGTCTTGCGTATCATTATAATTCAAGATCAAGGGTTGTATTTTTGTGAGTGTCTCGAGAGTTATAACCTAAAGGGAATAGGTACTAACGAAATAATAATTTTAATAAAAGGGAAATATAAGTTAAAAAGGAAAAAAGAAGAGGGGGGGGGGGAGAGGAGTAGGAGGTGGATAAGGAGGAGGTAGAGGGTTTTTAGAGTATCTGCTTCTATTGTACATAAATGATTTTTATGTTAGTCAGGCAGGTTCAAGAGTGATCTACATTAGTTCCTATAGGGGAGTTTGAATTAAGTGTATCTGGGCATCATAGTTACATAGTCAGGTTGAAAAAAGACACAAGTCCATCCAGTTCAACCATAAAAAAAAAAAATATATATACCGTATATATCATACAATCCAATATACCCAATTCTATTCCTACAGTTGATCCAGAGGAAGGCAAAAAACCCCAGCAAAGCATGCTCCAATTTGCTACAGCAGGGGAAAAAATTCCTTCCTGATCCCCCAAGAGGCAATCGGATTTTCCCTGGATCAACTTTACCTATAAGTGCTAGTACCCAGTTATATTATGTACATTTAGGAAAGTATCCAGGCCTTTCTTAAAGCAATCTACTGAGCTGGCCAGAACCCCCTCTGGTGGGAGTCTATGCCACATTTTCACAGCTCTTACTGTGAAGAAACCTTTCCGTATTTGGAGACAAAATCCCTTTTCCTCTAGGTGTAAAGAGTGCCCCCTTGTCCTCTGTGTTGACCGTAAAATGAATAACTCAACACCAAGTTCACTATATGGACCCCTTATATATTTGAACATGTTGATCATATCACCCCTTATTCTCCTCTTCTCAAGAGTGAATAAATTCAGTTCCTCTAATCTTTTCTCATAGCTAATCTCCTACATGCCTCTTATCAGTTTGGTTGCCCTTCTCTGCACTTTCTCCAGTTCCCCGATATCCTTTTTGAGAACTGGTGCCCAAAACTGAACTGCATATTCCAAATGAGGTCTTATTAATGATTTGAACAGGGGCAAAATTATATCTCTCTGTCTGGAGTCCATACTTCTCTTAATACAAGAAAGGACTTTGCTCGCTTTGGAAACTGCAGCTTGGCGTTGCATGCTATTATTAAACTTATGATCTACCAAAACCCCCAGATCCTTTTCCACTACAGATTCCCCCAGTTGTACTCCCCCTAATGTGTATGATGCATGCATATTCTTAGCCCCAAGTGCATAACTTTACATTTCTCAACTTTAAACATCATCTGCCACATAGACGCCCAATTAGACAGAGCATTGAGGTCAGCTTGTAAATTGGACACATCCTGTAAGGACGTTATTCCACTGCATAGCTTGTTATCTGCAATGACAGAAATGTTACTTTTGATCCCAGGCCCAATATTATTTATAAAGATATTAAAGAGTAAGGGTCCCAGCACTGAACCTTGGGGTACACCACTGATAACCCTAGACCATTCAGAGTAAGAATCATTAACCACTACTCTCTGAGATCTGTCTTTTAGCCGGTTTTCTATCCATTTATAAACTGATATTTCCAAGCCTGTAGACTTTACCTTACACATGAGCCGTGAGTGCGGAACTGTATTGACCGCTTTTGCAAAATCCAAGTATACCACGTCCACAGCCACCCCTCTGTCCAAGGTTTTACTTAACGCTTCATAAAAAGAAATCAGGTTTGTCTGACAACTTCTGTCTTTCATGAATCCATGCTGTCTGTTGCTTAAAATGTTTTTTTGCAGCAAGAACTCATCTATGTGGTCTTTTATTAAATGCTCCAGTATCTTCCCAACTGTAGAAGTTAAACTAACAGGTCTATAGTTACTTGGTAAAGACTTTGATCTCTTTTTAAATATAGGCACCAAGTTTGCCCTGCGCCAATCCGGCAGTACTATTCCTGTCATAAATGAGTCCCTAAAAATTAGATACAATGGCTTTGAAATTACAGAGCTCAATTCTTTTAGGATCCGTGGGTGGATGCCATCAGGTCCAGATGCTTTATCCACCTTTATTCTGTCTAAATATTTTTGGACCATATCACTTTCTGAGCCATTGTGGATCATTCGGGGCTGTGTTAATACCACCCCCATTATGGACATGAGCTCCTCCATGCTCTTTTGTATACACAGAGCTGAAGAAAGTATTTTATAAATTAGCCTTCTCTTTGTCCGCAGTCACCCACTCTAGATTATTTTGTAAAGGGCCTACATGCTCAGACCTGACCTTTTTACTATTAATATATTTGAAGAATTTTTTGGGGTTTGTCCTACTATCTTTTGCAATCTGTCGTTCGTTTTGAATTTTTGCATCCTTGATTTCCTTTTTACATATTCTGCTAAATTCTTTGTAACATTTAAACGACACTAGTGTTCCTTCATTTTTATATTTTTTAAAAGCTCTTTTCTTATTGTTTATAGCTTTTCTAACTTTGACCGTGGGCCACATAGGTTTTATTTTTAGCCTTTTAAACTTATTGCCCATGGGAATATACTTTGCAGTGAGGTCCCAAACAGTCTTTTCGAAGAATTCCCATTTCTGTTCTGTGTTTATCGATGCCAATATTCCCTCCTAGTCTAAATCCTGGAGAGCAGCCCTCATCCTTGGAAAATTTGCTCTCTTGAAGTTAAGTGTTTTTATCTTTCCCATATGTATCTCTTGTTTACAGCTAACATCAAATGAAATCATGTTATGATCACTGTTACCCAGGTGTTCCTTTATCTGAACATTAGTAATAAGCTCTGCATGGTTTGAGATTACCAGGTCCAACAGAGCTTAATTCCTAGTTGGGGTCTCAATAAACTGGACCATAAAATTGCCCTGTACTAGGTTTATAAATTTCTGCCCTTTAACTGTCCCAGCAGTGCCATTACTCCAGTCAATTTCTGGGTAGTTAAAATTCCCCATTATTATCACCGTCCCAGCCCTTGCAGCCCTTTCCATCTGTGCAAGAAGCTGAATCTCCACCTCCTTGTTAACATTGGGTGGTCTATAACAAACTCTAATGATTAACTTTGAACTACGCACATCTATATGCAGTTCCACCCATAATGTTTCAGACTCATCACACTCTCCATCAATCAGGTCCTCTTTCACACTTGCTTGAGTGCATAGCCAGGAATATTAATAGCCCAGTCATGTGAGGATTGAAGCCAAGTTTCAGCAATACCGATTACATCATAGCTCTCCTCATGCACCAGAGCTTCCAACTCACCTATTTTGCTTGGCAGACTTCTGGCATTGGTGAACAAACACTTTAATGCATTATTACATTTTGCTCTGGTGTTTTTCATATCATTTTTAGTAGTACAAATGGCACTATAGTTTCCAATGGCTGTTTGCAACATGGGAACTTTCTTGTCACCTGCCATAACCCTCCCCCCATCTATCCCCATTCCACCCTCCATTAATGTCTGACCCCTAACTGACCTGTCTTCCCGATGTAATTCTAGTTCACTCTCCCCCCTCAATCCTAGTTTAAATACTCCTCCAGCCTTCCCATAAACCTCTCCCCAGCACAGCAGACCCCCTTCCATTCAAGTGCAAACCGTCTTTAGCATATAGGTTGCACCCCAATGAAAAGTCAGCCCACTGCTCTAGAAACCCAAATCCCTCCTCCCTACACCAGATCTTTAGCCATGCATTCAGCTCTCTAATCACCCCCTGCCTTTCCTGTGTTGCGCATGGCACAGGCAATATTTCAGAGAATATCACCTTGGAGGTCCCTCCCTTCAACTTGCAGCCTACAGTACCTGACCGCGAGATTGTGTTTCCAGCGCGATACCATCACGCTGGTTCTCTGCGACAGGGTACTGTGCATGTCGCGCTGGCTCACTCATCGCGAAAGGAAAACTTTGTTTTCCTTTCGCGATGAGTGACAGGCAGTGCTGACAGCTGTCTGGTATGAATCCTGAGGGGGAACACCGCGCCAAATTTTAAATGAAAAACCGGCGTGGGTTCCCCCCCAGGGGCATACCAGGCCCTTAGGTCTGGTATGGATTGTAAGGGGAACCCCCTACACCGAAAAATCGGCGTGGGGGTCCCCCCAAAATCCATACCAGACCCTTATCTGAGCACGCAGCCCGGCCGGGAAAGGGGGTGGGGACGAGCGAGCGCCCCCCTCCTGAGCCGTACCAGGCCGCATGCCCTTAACATGGGGGGTGGATGCCTTGGGGGAGGGGGGCGCCCTGCGGGGCCCCCCCACCCCAAGGCACCTTGTCCCCATGTTGATGAGGACAAGGGCCTCTTCCCGACAACCCTGGCCGTTGGTTGTCGGGGTCTGCGGACGGGGGGCTTATCGGAATCCGGGAGCCCCCTTTAATAAGGGGGCCCCCAGGTCCCGGCCCCCCACCCTGTGTGAATGAGTATGGGGTACATGGTACCCCTACCCATTCACCTAGGGAAAAGTGTCAATAAAAAAAAAACAGTACACGGGTTTATTAGGCAGCTCCGGGGTCTTCTTCCGACTTCGGGGGGTCTCCTTCCGACTTCTCCCGGTGTTCGGCCTCTTCTCCCGGGCCCAGCCGCTATCTTCTTCCAGCTCTTTTGCCAGCGAGGGGCCCGGTCTGCTGCTGCTGTCTTGCCGCCGCTGTCTCGTTGCTTCTTCTCTTCTTCCGATGTTGACACGACGCTCTCTCTGGCTGGAATGCTTTGTGCGAGCTGCGGAGCCATTTATATAGGCGGTGACCCCGCCCCCTTGTGACGCAATGGTCCCAGCATGCGCAGGGACTCTGGGGCCACGCCCCCTTATGACTTTTTTTAAAACAAGCTCTCTATTTCCCCCTTGTCTATTCATGGATACTCCATCAATTACCATATACCTCAATTGAGACACGTGAAGTCTATTGGATTAACCGTTTGGATACTTTGCAGCCGAAAGGAAATGCTTTTCTGGAAGAGAAGTGCTTTTTTTGTGGAAAAAGTTTTTTCATTTTGGTCTTGTGAAAAGACAAGCACACCTGTTATGAATCAGCCGTTCCAAACACTCTAAATGATGAAAATTGACTAGTTGAAAACATGCTATGAGATGTGGATTAATTGGTTCCAGCTTAATCAAATGAAATGTGATTTTTGATCTTGTGTGTGTATATATACCATGTGATGTACAGTATGTAACCAGTTGCAGACATACGATTGTGAAAAAGGTCACTATCTGTTAAAGCCCGAAACGTCGCAGCCAGCTGCATCTGGTGTTTGTTCGATGTCTTTGATAATTATGTAAGTTATTACAGAAATAAATTATTTGTGCAGCAATCCCTACTCTTCGTTTCTACATATCGGTCTGTGGGAGGGACCAGATTACTGGCACAATTGGATCGTTTAGTGCATCTCACCCCGCACATATTGAAATATATTCCCTTGTGAGAAAGCACCAATCTAGACTGGAATCTGAGGAACAATGGCTACAGGTGCTAAAAAAGGGGGGGTAAATCTGCGGCGCTAATTAAAATATGTAAAACCTCCAAACCATACCAAGAGGTTACATAACCAGATCTCCAGGTATCGATAATGTCTAATTGCTTAATCTTCCACTAATTTGTGCAATCAAAGGTCACAGAAAAGCCAATATTGCATCAAAAAAAAAATTGAAATGACTATGATAAATCACAAAATGGGAATAATAGGTCGCTGTTTAAAATTAACCCATACAAATGTACATAAATTAAATTAAAATGAATAATAAAAATAGTCTGAAACAATAAATGGAAAATTAGAACCACAGACTCCACAGTTTAAACAGATCTTCAAACCACTACTCAAATAAATGAATCCAAATTAAAACATAACCTAATAAACTATCTGAAATTATAATAATTATTGCAGCAATCAAAAAATAGATGAGTGATAAGTGCAAATTCACTAGTGAAACAATAAGTGTAATTTTCACAGGATAAAAATCACGATCTGATGATATCAAACCTAAATTAAATAGGACTAGAAATGTGTCTAATGAAAAAATAAACCATAAATGGCAACATATGTGATCTAGCAGGGTGTACACAAAATAATCCCGAAGTAAAGCAATATAATTACATAGAGCAGTCTCCAAAACATCCCATCCAAAAAGGAAACAAATCAATCAATAAAGTAGCAAGTTAAAATACTGCAACAAACGTGATCACACAAAGTGTGGATGAATAGATACTATGTAGATAGTAGAAAATAAACAGTCTCAAAAAAGTCCCATAAAAGATAAGGTCTCCATTGTGACAAATAAAACAAAGTTGTTTCAAAGATAATCAATGATAAATATGGTGTGTAATGGTAACAGTTCCCTCAGCCTCTCAACTCCCGGCTGAACGGTCACAGCCTAATTAGCATATGACAGATGCAATAAATAGATGTGACTAAAGGTTTCTAATGAAAAAGTGAACCCTATAACAACATATGTGATCTAGCAGGGTATAAAGAATAATCCTGCAGAAAGCAAAAATTTAAATAAAGCAGTCTCCAAAGCGTCCCATCCAAAAAGGAAAAAAAACAAGCAATAAAAGTAGCAGGTAAAAAATATGTACAACAAATGTGATCACACAAAGTGTAGATGAATAGATGATAATTAGAGAAGATAGTGGAAAAATAAAAAAAACAGTCTCAAAAAAGTCCCATAAAGGATAAGATCTCCATTGTGACAATTAATTAAAAAACAAAATTGTTCCAAAGATATTCAGTGATAGATGTAGTTTGTAATGGTAACGGTTCCCCTAGCCTCTCACCTCCCGGCTGGACGATCACAGCCTATTTAGCATATGACAGATGAAACACCGGCTTCCCAGTCTCCTTGTTGCCAGGAGTCTCCAGAATGCTGCTTTCAGGTTCAGCTCAAAAGAAAGGAAAGGGCTCCATAGTGTATACCCTTTGAGAAAGTGACGTGACAGTCACGCAACGCGTCAGGGAAGAGAGAGGCGGATTTTTTTCAGCTGCAGCTTGTCTCTCCGATCACGGCCGGGATCGTTGAGCTGAGAGCAGCCTGAGAGTCTTCTGTGTTATCCAGTTTTTTATGTAAGTGGAATATTGATGAAATAAATATTGAAATTACTTGCTACACTATGGAGCCCTTTCCTTTCTTTTGAGCTGAACCTGAAAGCAGCATTCTGGAGACCCCTGGCAACAAGGAGACTGGGAAGCCGGTGTTTCATCTGTCATATGCTAAATAGGCTGTGATCGTCCAGCCGGGAGGTGAGAGGCTAGGGGAACCGTTACCATTACAAACTACATCTATCACTGAATATCTTTGGAACAATTTTGTTTTTTAATTAATTGTCACAATGGAGATCTTATCCTTTATGGGACTTTTTTGAGACTGTTTTTTTTATTTTTCCACTATCTTCTCTAATTATCATCTATTCATCTACACTTTGTGTGATCACATTTGTTGTACATATTTTTTACCTGCTACTTTTATTGCTTGTTTTTTTTCCTTTTTGGATGGGACGCTTTGGAGACTGCTTTATTTAAATTTTTGCTTTCTGCAGGATTATTCTTTATACCCTGCTAGATCACATATGTTGTTATAGGGTTCACTTTTTCATTAGAAACCTTTAGTCACATCTATTTATTGCATCTGTCATATGCTAATTAGGCTGTGACCGTTCAGCCGGGAGTTGAGAGGCTGAGGGAACTGTTACCATTACACACCACATTTATCATTGATTATCTTTGAAACAACTTTGTTTTATTTGTCACAATGGAGACCTTATCTTTTATGGGACTTTTTTGAGACTGTTTATTTTCTACTATCTACATAGTATCTATTCATCCACACTTTGTGTGATCACGTTTGTTGCAGTATTTTAACTTGCTACTTTATTGATTGATTTGTTTCCTTTTTGGATGGGATGTTTTGGAGACTGCTCTATGTAATTATATTGCTTTACTTCGGGATTATTTTGTGTACACCCTGCTAGATCACATATGTTGCCATTTATGGTTTATTTTTTCATTAGACACATTTCTAGTCCTATTTAATTTAGGTTTGATATCATCAGATCGTGATTTTTATCCTGTGAAAATTACACTTATTGTTTCACTAGTGAATTTGCACTTATCACTCATCTATTTTTTGATTGCTGCAATAATTATTATAATTTCAGATAGTTTATTAGGTTATGTTTTAATTTGGATTCATTTATTTGAGTAGTGGTTTGAAGATCTGTTTAAACTGTGGAGTCTGTGGTTCTAATTTTCCATTTATTGTTTCAGACTATTTTTATTATTCATTTTAATTTAATTTATGTACATTTGTATGGGTTAATTTTAAACAGCGACCTATTATTCCCATTTTGTGATTTATCATAGTCATTTCAATTTTTTTTTTGATGCAATATTGGCTTTTCTGTGACCTTTGATTGCACAAATTAGTGGAAGATTAAGCAATTAGACATTATCGATACCTGGAGATCTGGTTATGTAACCTCTTGGTATGGTTTGGAGGTTTTACATATTTTAATTAGCGCTGCAGATTTACCCCCCCTTTTTTAGCAATTGTCTTTAGGTGTGTGAACACTCTCATTTGTGGCTGCTAATTCTTTTTATTTCATTTTTGACGTTGTTGAGGTATTTTTATATTTATTGTTGGCTTTTTAATATTTAATATTTTGGTGTGCGCACAGGTACCTATTACCGTATAATGGCTACAGGTGGATCGTTTGCCTACACAGATGAAGACGTAACATGCATATTTACAGGCAATATAGGATCACGGAACTTTTTGGTCGATAGCTCGTCTTTACAGCTAACACGTAAATTGGAAAAGATTTCACAAAAATCCATATCTTTGGAGTTACATGAAGTGACTCTTGCGGAGTACTACAGATCACAGCTAACACCTCGGGGCCTGAGGGTTCGTATAACACCGACCGAATTGCCCAAGATGAAGATTACAAAAAGCGGTTCACACAAATAATCAATAAACGTTCCTTTGACCTCATCACACTAATGGTTGAATTTCTACAAAAGGAAAGGACAACTGTGGCAAAAGAAATTATGGAATTGGAACAACAGTTATCTGAGATGTTGGGACAAGTGGACTTCCAAAAAATCAAACCGGACCTTGAGGAGAAATTAACTAACCATCGAAAATCTATTGAAATCCGGAAGCGTACTAAAATGGACCGTGATCAAGATGATTATGCCAACAATCCGGTCTATAATTGGACTGACATCAATCGCTTCCATGGTAAATTTAGGAAGATTAAAAGTAACCAACAGTTTTCTACATCTAGCTCTTCAATGACATCCACTGGTTCATCTGCAAATACTACTGGATCTTTTTTTCCTCGGGGCCCCCCAAATCCAAAGGCAGGCGGAGAGGAGGCAAGAAACGCTGACGGGCTAACAACAAGATCGAATGCCAACAGAATGCGAAACAGACAGAGGACTTAAATGTGGTACATAACATTTCTTCTTTTCCTCTTAGTACAATAGAGATACAAGTTTTGAATAAAGGACTAAATTTGTGTCCGAAGGAGAGAATGGACATATTTAGATTAAAACAGGATTTGTAAAGATTTTATAGAAATGTACGTTTGAAGGCCTTCTATTCATCTAGACCGACAATGAACAGCTTAAATTCTTTAAAATTATCTATTTCTAGTATAGGATTGAAAAATAGGAGCACTTTTGTGCCTCCCACTAGTTGTTCAGCAGCAGAGCTGTTCATTAATCAGGTCGAGATGGATATAGGGCATTTCCAGGATAGACCATAGACAGAACAATTTAAGTCAGGAAGAGCATATCGCTCTAGCTTCACTTTCTTCTAGAAAAGAAATCACGATAAAAACAGCAGATAAGGGTGGGTCCATAGTGGTTATGGATACAATTAAATACGAAGGGGAGATAAAGAGACAGCTGGCGGATCATAATGTTTATATACGATTGGATAACAATCCTACCACACGGGTCTTGACCAAAATAAAAAAAGTAGTAAAAAGGGCCGTACAGGCAGGAATAATAGACACCAATACAGAAACTTTTTTGATTCCAGAGTACCCTATTACACCCATCTTTTATGTGTTACCTAAGGTGCACAAAGACCCATATAATCCACCAGGTCGTCCCATCGTTTCCAGTATTATTTCTGCCACTATGTCAATCTCTAATTATCTGGACAAATGTCTTTCCCCTTTGATAGAATATACTAGATCTTATATCTAGGATACTCAAGATTTTCTGTGTAAAGTAAAGGATTTGACTCTTCCATCAGGTGCTATATTAGTAACCTGGGATGTAGCCAATCTCTACACTGCCATCCCACATACTTTAGGACTAGAAGCTTGTAAGCGATTATTATATACATCTAAATTGTATGATGATACACAAATAACATTGCTTTTGGAATTACTTACAATAATACTAGAAGAAAATTGCTTTTTCTGTTCAAAGATGCATATTACATACAGCGCACCGGCACAGCGATGAGCTCGAATGTCGCCCCCCATTTGCCAATGCCTTTATGAGTATGCTTGAAGAAGCATTCATCTATCATTGTAGATTATTCATGGACAATTGTGTTGCATGGTTTAGATTCATTGACGATGTGATTGGCATATGGGTGGGCGATCGTGACTCATTGCTTCTTTTTGACTTCTACTTGAATAATTTAATTCCTGGTCTGAAATTTAGCATGTTCACTTCGGACACAGCAGTTCCCTTTCTGGACACCTCGTTAAGTATACAGGACAACCGTATATCGGTTGACCTGTATAGAAAACCCACAGATCGGAATCAGCTGTTACATTATTCTAGTTTTCACCCACCGGGGGTGTTCAAGTCGATACTCAGAAGTCAACTTAAACTGGTATCCAGAATTGTGAATCAAACGGATATGAGGGAAAAACGGCTGAACGAGATGGAAGACAGACTATGTCAAAGAGGATATACAAGTGATATAGTTCAGCAAGAAGGTATCAACTTACATCAAAATAGAGAGAAAAATGTAACACACAGACTGCCTTTCATCTCACAATTTCACCAGTTTTCTAACAAAATTAACAACATAATTAGAAAACACTGGTCTACACTTAATAAAAATTATCCCACTGTTCCTGAGTTTTACCATCCACCCCTGCCATCATATCGCAGGGGTAGAACGTTACGTGACAGATTGGTTAAATCAGACCAACACAGCACTCCCACCGCCCGTATAACATTTCTAGGTCCCCCCAACTATATGATCTTGTGTGTATATATATCATGTGATGTATGTAACCAGTTGCAGACATAAGATTGTGAAAAAGGGCGCTATCTGTTAAAGCCCGAAACGTCGCAGCCAGCTGCATCTGGTGTTTGTTCGATGTCTTTGATAATTATGTAAGTTATTACAGAAATAAAATTATTTGTGCAGCAATCCCTACTCTTCGTTTCTACATATTATATATATATATTTCTACATATTAGTCAGTGGGAGGGACCAGATTGCTGGCACAATTGGATCGTTTAGTGCATCTCACTCCATATATATATATATATATATATATATATATATATATATATATATATATATATATATATATATATACACACATAGTATCTCACAAAAGTATCTCACACCCCTCACATTTTTGTAAATATTTTATTATATCTTTTCATGTGACAACACTGAAGAAATGACACTTTGCTACAATGTAAAGTACAATGTACAGCTTGTATAACAGTGTAAATTTGCTGTCCCCTCAATATAACTCAACACACAGCCATTAATGTCTACACTGCTGGCAACAAAAGTGAGTACACCCCTAAGTGAAAATTTCCAAATTGGGCCCAAAGTGTCAATATTGTGTGGCCTCCATTATTTTTCAGCACTGCCTCAACCCTCTTGGGCATGGCGTCCACCAGTGCTTCACAGGTTGCCACTGGAGTCCTACCACTCCTGCATGATGACATCACGGAGCTGGTGTTAGAGACCTTGCGCTCCTCCACATTCCGTTTGAGGATGCCCCAAAGATGCTCAATAGGGTTTAGGTCAGGAGACATGCTTGGCCAGTCAATTACCTTTATCCTCAGCTTCTTTAGCAAGGCAGTGGTAGTTTTGGAGGTGTGTTTGGGGTCGGTATCATGTTGGAATACTGCCCTGTAGCCCAGTCTCCAAAATGAGGGGATCATGCTCTGCTTCAGTATGTCACAGTACATGTTGGCATTCATGGTTCCCTCAATGAACTGTAGCTCCATATTGCCGGCAGCACTAATGCAGCCCCAGATCATGACACTCCCACCACCATGTTTGACTGTAGGCAAGACACACTTGTCTTTGTACTCCTCACCTGGTTGCCCCCTCAAACGCTTGACACCATCTGAACCAAATAAGTTTATCTTGGTCTCATCAGACCACAGGACATGGTTCCATTAATCCATGTCCTTAGTCTGCTTGTCTTCAGCAAACGGGCTTTCTCGTGCATCATCTTTAGAAGAGGCTTCCTTCTGGGACGACAGCCATGCAGACCAATTTGATGTAGTGTGTGGCGTATGGTCTGGGCACTGACAGGCTAACCCCCAACTCTTTCAACCTCTGTAGCAATGCTGGCAGCACTCATATGTCTACTGTATTTCCCAAAGACAACCTCTGGATATGACGCTGAGCATGTGCACTCAACTTCTTTGGTTAACCATGGCAAGGTCTGTTCTGTTCTGAGTGGAACCTGTCCTGTTAAAGCGCTGTATGGTCTTGGCCGCTGTGCTGCAGCTCAGTTTCAGGGTCTTGGCAATCTTCTTATAGCCTAGGCCATCTTTATATAGAGCAACAATTTTTTTTTTTAGATCCTCAGAGTTTTTTGCTATGAGGTGCCATGTTGAACTTCCAGTGACCAGTATGAGAGAGTGAGAGCGATAACAGCAAATTGACCACACATACTCCCCCCTCACACCTGAGACCTTGTAACACTAATGAGTCACATGACACTGGGGTCATATGACTAATTGGGTCCAATTTGGACATTTTCACTTAGGGGTGTACTCACTTTTGTTGCCAGCTGTTTAGACATTTTATACAAGCTGTACACTCACTACTTTACATTGTAGCAAAGTGTAATTTCTTTAGTGACGTCACATTAAAAGATATAAAAAATTTACAAAAATGTGAGGGGTGTACTCACTTTTGTGAATATATATATATATATATATATATATATATATATATATATATATATATATATATATATATATATATATATATATATATATATATATAGAGGTATTTAGCTCAGTGGTAGATGCATCTTCACATAGTGAGTCCACAGCAGTCAGTTATCAGGTTTGAGGGCATGGCAGCCCATTTTTATTCACAGGAACAAAATAAAAGTTTATACACAGGATTTCCCACACAGGGGTTCTTCTTCAGTAAATTCATACAACCGAAAATGCCAAGCCTCCTGGCTCCTAGGCTTACTTTGCCTTGCAGTTCCCCACTGAACCAGCCTACCCCTGGCCTCAACAGAACTCTCCAGACCCCTGGGTTTGCTTACTGTCCCCCAGACTTCAGGACTTCCTTCACCCCCCTTGGACTTGCTAGTCGCCTCGGCTCTCCCAGCCTTCCAGACCCTTCTCTGGTCTCACAGGCCCTTCTAGCCGTCCCAACCTTCCCAGTCCTTCAGACACCAAGTCCCCTTTTACCAGGGATGTAGTCACACACAGGGCAGACAGCTTTTCAGACACAGGTCTGTCTTGCAGCAGCAAGCCGCACACACTCCACCTTCCTCCACTACCTGCTCTCACCAGCCCCTCGTTATATGGGCTGTGTAAACCTGGGCACACACCCTGCTTGCTATCCATAAGACATGGACACAGGGTTAGAGATCCCATCCCACCCAAGTCTCTGTGGGATCTCCAAACTACAGAGCCCCATTGGAACATAGCAAAACCTGGAGAAAGCTGCCAACACAGTTTTCTCCCTTTCAAAGCTATGCTCTGTAGCACTGCAGTCACCTGACATACAAACTCTGTGTCCATTTTCCATCCCTTTTCACAGTGACAGGGACTCTCACTATTACAATATATATATATATATATATATATATATATATATATATATATATATATATATATATATATATATATAGTGTGTGTGTATACAGTATATCCTAAGAAATGCCGAGAGGAAATCAGTCAGGACCCCCCCCCCCCCCAACTCCTTATCAGAAGCCCTTCCAGCTGGGGAGTTGGTGTCCACCTCATGTCCAGCTCAGCCAGGGGACAGAGGGGGGGGGAGGCAACTTCTTACTTCGCTGGAAGCTTCCTGATGACGCATATTATGATGCAAAACGCGCAGAGGCTGCTGGGAGATTTTTATCCAGGTGATTGCGGGACGTCCGGAATGGACGAGAGCGAGGGGTGAAGCGCAAGCCGAGTGCGACGGAGGAGGTACACATCGCACACCGGTAACCACGCTACCAGAGACACCCATCCTTAACTGCTGGAACAGCTTAGTGCCGGCTCGAGGGCACTTTTAAATGTGAGTTTACATTTTTATTGAGGTTAAAATAAACAAGTCTTTTAAATATATTGTGCAATGATCGTTGTCCATATATTTTCTATGAGGGAAACTAAAACTCAGGAATAGCGATTGGGGGACAGCACATACATGATTCAGGTGGAGTGGTTATCCCTATTAATGAACCGAAGGCGCATTGTCCAATAAGCATCTGGTGAGTGGCCAATCCATTTGGTGGTGGTTTGTCATGGATATGGAGATTAGGTCACAATGAATCACGGATGGCAAATAGTGTGAACTTGAAGGAAGGCTGCACAGTGTCTTTAGAATTTATTGCACATTGCACTTTGCACAACGGACTTTTTTTTGGACACTTTATAATTTTTATTTACAGTGATAATCCTTATATTTATGTTTATACACATATGAATGTGGGTTTTTTTGCTTGTTGGAGTATTACGAAATTTGTGGCATGTGATACTGAACACTGATATTTATGGGAATAATATTTTTAGGTATATGTTTAGAAGTGCTTTGGGACACATAATACTAAACGGAGTGGTGTATTGCAAATAGAGTAGCGCACTCAAACACACACATCTAAATTATATCTCATTCACCGAATGGTTTTCTTTTTTTGAATGCAACTCTAATTTTAAAGGGGAATATAATTTTTTAGCACACAAAATAATTTGTTGCGCCAGTGACTCATACACGTTGAGTTACAGCAACCTCCAGCTTACCTGTGTTCTGCTGGTGTCACATGCCTGATGAAGGGGTCCAGCGTGGCTCAGAACCGTCGCCTTTTTTGTAATTGTGTAATCATTGATTAAAGTTTTGGACCCATTTTTGAGATTCTGGTGTGCTGGTGACATTTTCTCTCTATGACTGTATGTGGTTCCAGCTGATGGTCGCTTCAGCACCCAAATGAAAATACAGCCACTTTTGCAGGAACGTGTGCGTTGGGAATATTGCATTGGAGCTGCTAGTGCCAAGGGTGCCTGTATCTGCCTGAGCTGTAGTCTGCATTGAAGAATCCAACAAGTAGTATTAGCCCCTCCACCTGTATTGTCTTGACAGCCCATGCTTGAAGGAAACACTATTAAAAGGCCCCTAGGCAGCCCTTCCACTTCCCCTGTGAAGAAAATAAGGCTTGGAACTAGAGCCTCCGGCACCTGGAAATTACTTTACCCCTACCAGGTTTATTGCCCATGCATCATTCGGTCAAACAGGAACACAGACAGGCAACAAACCCAACTCCTGCATGAGAGCCCACCAAAACATGTCCTATAGTGCCGACAGTGCATGCACCAATACACCTGGACTGAGAACCCGAGCTGCCTGTGCTGGTCCCTGTCATTTACAGACATGGCCTATGCCAGGCACAGAAGGAAAAAGGGAACCATGCTACCTCCTTCCTGTACGGAGGAGTGGTCTTGGAGGGCAATCTAGCAGAGAACCTTACCAGCTGCTCCCAGGGGAACCAGGTAGGTATAGGTGTGGGTGGAATAAAAGGAAAGCCAGAGAAACAGAAGCCTCCCTCACCCAGGTTCCAGGTAATGCATCTCCTCTGTCCGGAAGAAACACAATAAACTGACCATTTCAAGAGAGGGACTTCCTTTGAGGCCTTGTTTACACTTATGCAGGTTGCAGTTTGCATAAGGTGCATTTTGCAATACATGCTTTTCATCCATTGAAGTCTATGGAACCAAAAACCAGAAAAAAGTCCCTGGCCCTTTCCATAAAATGCACAGATGTGAACTACATCCATAGGAAACCATGTTAAATGGACTGTAGTGTGTTTCTGCAAAACTGAAAACGCGCTAAAAAATGCATGGGTGTGAAACAGGCCTTAAAGTGTAGTTGGTCATGAGTTTCCTGTTCCTGTTGGAGGAGTTGCCTATCTCTCATGGGCTGGCCTGGAAAACGACTCGGGAAAAAATGTTACTACTATGATTACAAACTCTTTGTGATCTTTTTGTTCATTACTACCAGACATTGACAGTAAAAATGATAAATGTAGATGACTATTTTTATATACGTATACTGTTCTCCCAGTACTCTGTTTAATATATGAGGGTCATGTGGGTCATCCACACAGGGACAAGGTGCTTTGCATGTGACCTGGTATGGTTGGAAATAACGTGCCACCCCCTCCCCCTTTTCCTGGCCATCCAGGCTATATGCCAGGATGATGGTCTAATATTAGATTTTTTTTTTTTGGGGGGGGGGGTGGTCCACATATTTTTTTTTATTTTCACATGGGGTAAACTCTTAAGTTTTTTTTTAAAATCCTCAAAAAGCTGCCACGCTAAAAAATGAACAAGTAAATGATGAACAATAAATGATAGTCTAGGTCAGTGATGGCGAACCTTGGCACCCCAGGTGTTTTGGAACTACATTTCCCATGATGCTCATGCACTCTGCAGTGTAGTTGAGCATCATGGGAAATGTAGTTCCAAAACATCTGGGGTGCCAAGGTTCGCCATCACTGGTCTAGGTAATGAAATGGAAAAAAGAATAAATACCAAATAAATGTGTGCGTAACAGTCTCGAATGGTGCAAATTACACTGAATCAGAACAATGAACGCCACAGTGTTGACAATAGTTCAAAGCACCAACACCCCATGTGCTCTGCCACCTATAGTGCAATAAAACTCTTACCATTTTATAAAAGAAAGAGTCAAATGCATTTGTGTGGTAAACTGGGGCAACCAGGCAAACATGCCAAACACCCACACAAACAACCATAAATAGCGGCTTGCAAAGCCTTGAGGCTTAGCCAAGCATTCGAAGATGCGAATACAGCAAATTGGAAAAGTGTGCACAGACAACCAGGAAGCTGCCGTGCAAACCTGAGGCACCTGATGTCAGAACACCTAAGCAACACTATCGCTCTGGAGGAGTGTACCGTGACCAGGAGGGGAAGAGCCAAATCATTAAAAAGTAGAAAGCCGTCTGATCATCAAAAAAAAGAATCTGGCCAACGGAAAGAAGCTTTAGCAGACAGTTCTATAGGAACCATCCAGATCACAGCCAAGGAGTGCAACACAAACTCCTCAGGATTCTAAGGCTGTGGGTAAAGGGAAGGCTGGACAAGGTGCACAAATCAGGTGGAAATCCGACACCACCTTTTGGAAGGGAGGAGGGATACAGACAGAGAACTCCATTATCCCTATGTAAGACCTCATCGGAAACACTTACAAGGTAAGGCCAGCAGCTCAATCAATGCGGAATTAAAGGTGACCAAAAGAACAACTCCCTGAGATAATATAAGTAGGGGAATATCCCGAATACTCTCAAAGGGAAGCTTCTGGAGGATCAAACGAACCAAGTTCAGGCCCAAGGGCGGCAATGGAAAAAGCACAGAAAGTGCCACATGCAAGCAAAAATGAAAGGAGAGAGTGTGGCCAAGGGTCATAGAAAAAAAGGATTACCAGGGTGGTGCTCAAGGCAACTTTTCTTTTCTTTTTTTTTTTTTAACGCCCCATTGGAAAAGGCCAAAACCCTGAGCCCCTGAGAAGGACAACCCTTACTCCACCAGACAAGGTAAGCCTTTCAGGTACGATAATAAATCTCCTGAGAGGTAGACCTGCATACCTTCAACATAGGGATCACTTAACCAACCAGCTAGCCACCAAACAGACTGGAATCCCTTGGTCTCTATGCTTCACAGTTAACGAGGAAAGAACTAGGAAACACATAAATTAGGTGATATTCACCCCATTGCGCCAACAGCAAGCTCATGGAGGGCCAGGGGGCCCCTTAATCAAGCCACAAAGCTTGGAATCTTCCAGTTGAGGCAAAGCACCAGAAGATTCACAATCAGAGGGGCCCCAGTGAAGGCAGATCTGACAGAATACTTCCGGTTGTATGGGCCCCTCTCACTGATCCAGCGTCTGAGGTAATCAACCTGAAAGTTCACCGATTTCTGGAACGTGCTGTACATGGTGGAGAGAGCCAGTGCGCGATTGTCCACTCACCTAAGAATTCACATCGATACAGACCCAGCCTGATCGCATATACAGTGCCCTGAAAAAGTATTCATTCCCCTTGAAATTTTCCACATTTTGTCATGTTACAACCAAAAACATAAATGTATTTTATTGGGCTTTTATGTGAAAGACCAACATACAGTGGCACATAATTGTGAAGTGAATAGAAAATAATAAATGGTTTTCAATTTTTTTCACAAATAAATATCTGAAAAGTGTGGTGTGCATTTGCATTCAACCCCCCTGATGCAATACTTATAGCTGCAAGTCTTTTTGTGTATGGCTCTACCAGCTTTGCACATCTAGAGAGTGAAATTTTAGCCCATTCTTCTTTGCAAAATAGCTCAAGCTCTGTCAGATTGGATGGAGAGCATCTGAACAGCAATTTTCAAGTCTTTCAACAGATTCTAAATTGGATTTAAGTCTTTTGCAGACACTAACAGGTTTTTTTCTAAGATTGCCCTGTATTTGGCTCCATCCATCTTTCCATCAACTGTGACCAGCTTCCCTGTCCCTGCTGAGGAAAAGCATCTCCACAACATTAGAGCTCAAAAGGGATGAAGCTAAGGGGAAAATAATTCTGGGAGTTTGCTATAGGCCCCCTAACCTGAGGGAGGACGCGGCGGAGGTGGACCTCCTATCACAATTTGGATTAGCAGCAAGGATGGGAAGTGTCATCATAATGGGGGATTTTAATTATCCAGACATAGACTGGGCGGAAGGAACCACACATTCGTCTAAGGCTTGCCAATTCCTAAAATGTCTTACAGGACAATTTACTATGAACCTTGCTAGAAGACATAACTTGGGATAAAATCTTAGGAACAAAGAACACGGAGGGGAAAAGATGGGTTCGCTTTAAGAGCATATTAAATAAGGGCATTAGCCAGTGCATCCCATTGAGTAATACATTTAAAAGAGAGAACAAAAGTCCTGGATGGCTTAACTCCAATGTAAAAATGCATATAAAGCAAAGGAGAAGGCCTTCAAAGAGTACGGTTGAGGGATCATCATCAGCATTCAGACTTTATAAAGAATGCAACAAGAAATGTAAGAGTGCAATTAGGGCGGCTAAGATAGAAAACGAAAGACACATAGCGTAGGTGAAGAAAAAAATCCCAACAAATTCTTTAAGTATGTAAACAATAAAAAAGGGAGGACAGACCATATTGGCCCCATAAGGAATGAGGAAGGACATCTGGTTACAAAGGATGGTGAGGTGGCGAAGGTATTGAATTTATTCTTCTCCTCAGTGTTCACAGGGGAATCGGGGGGGGGGCTTTAGTAACCAAAACTGCAGTGTTTATTTTAATAAAACATCACAGGAAGCACCCTCATGGCTAACAAAGGACAGAATTAGAATTAGACTTAGGAAACTTAACATTAATAAATTACCGGGACCAGATGGCTTACACCTGAGTAGGGATGAGCCGAACACCCCCTGGTTGTGTTTGCAGCAGAACATGCGAACAGGCAAAAAATGTATTCAAACACGCGAACACCGTTAAAGTCTATGGGACACGAACATGAAAAATCAAAAGTGCTAATTTTAAAGGCTTATATGCAAGTTATTGTCATTAAAAGTGTTTGGGGACCTGGGTCCTGCCCCAGGCGACAAGTATCAATGCAAAAAAAGTTTTTTAAAAAAAGACATTTTTTTCAGGAGCAGTGATTTTAATAATGCTTAAAGTAAAGCAATAAAAGTGAAATATTCCTTTAAATTTCGTACCTGGGGGGTGTCTATAGTATACCTGTAAAGTGGCGCATGTTTCTCGTGTTTACAACAGTCCCTGCAGAAAATGACATTGCTAAAATAAAAATAAGTAATTTAAAAGTACTGGCAGCTATAATGAATTGTCGGTCCCGGCAATACACATAAAAGTCGTTGAAAAAAACGGCATTGGATTCCCCCACAGTCCAATATCAGGCCCTTTGGGTCTGGTATGAATATTAAGGGGAACCCCGAACCGAAATTAAAAAAAAAACTGCGTGGGGGTCCCCCCAAATTCTATACCAGGCCCTTTAGATCTGGTGTGGATTTTAAGGGGAACCCCGCGCCAATTTTTTTTTTAAAAATGGCGTGGGGGCCCCCCCAAAAATCCATACCAGACCCTTATCCAAGCACACAACCTGGCAGGCCGCAGAAAAAATGCTTTTTGGTAGCCAAAGCACCGTGTCCCCATGTTGATGGGGACAAGGGCCTCATCCCCACAACCCTTGCCCAGTGGTTGTGGGGGTCTGCGGGCGGGGGGCTTATCGGAATCTGGAAGCCCCCTTTAACAAGTGGACCACCAAATCCCGGCCTCTCCCCCTGTGTGAAATGGTAACGGGGTACAAATGTACCCCTACCATTTTACAAAAAAAGCACGATAATGGTAAAAATGACATGACACAGCTTGGGGACAAGTCCTTTATTAAAAAATAAAAAATAAAACTGTCCCACAAAGTCTTCTTCTTCTTTTGCTCCACCGACGGACCGAAAAAGAAAAAAAAACGCGACCGACCCGCCTCCATGGGAGGCACCAGCTGTAATGACCGTCCTCTCAGGTAACAGCTCTTTAATAACTGAGGGCGGGGCCACACGGTGACGTTGCCGGGTGACCCTGCCCCCCTCTGATGCACAGGGACATCCCTATGACTTCCCCATAGTGTCAGAGGGGGGCAGAGAGGGGATATGATTTCAATGTACAAATAATGTACTGGTGACCCCACAATAGGGAAAAAACTGTTTCGCAGAAGGGAGTTTAACAAGACACATGGCCACTCATTAAAACTAGAAGAAAAGAGGTTTAACCATAAACTACGTAGAGGGTTCTTTACTGCAAGAGCAGCAAGGATGTGGAATTCCCTTCCACAGGCAGTGGTTTCAGCGGGGAGCATTGATAATTTCAAAACTATTAGATAAGCACCTGAACGACCACAACATACAGGGATATACAAGGTAATACATGACTTCTAATCACACACATAGGTTGGACTTGATGGACTTGTGTCTTTTTTCGGCCTCACCTACTATGTAACTATGATGCTGCCACCATGTTTCACGGTGGGGACGGTGTGTTCAGGGTGATGTGCAGTGTTAGTTTTCTGACCCACATAGCATTTTGCCTTTAGGCAGAAAAGTTCAATTCAGGTCTCATCTGACGAGAGCACCTTCTTCTTTGTTTGCGGTGTCCCCCACATGGCTTCTCGCAAACTGCAAACGGGACTTCTGGCTTTCTTTCGACAATGGCTTTCTTCTTCCCACTCTTCCATAAAAGGCCAGATTTGTGAAGTGCACAACTAATAGTTGTCATGTGGACAGATTCTCCCACCCGAGTTGTGGCTCTCTGCATCTTCTCCAGAGTTACCATGGGCCTCTTGGCTGCTTCTCTGATTAATGCTCTCCTTGCCCGGTCTGTCAGTTTAGGTGGATGACCATGTCTTGGTAGGTTTGCTGTTGTGACATACTCTTTCCATTTTCAGGTGATTTTAGTTAGGTGTATCAGGGTAAAGGGAGCTGAATACAAATGCAGGTCACACTTTTCAGATAATAATTTGTAAAAATTGTAGAAAACCATTATTTTCCTTCCACTTCACAATTAAGTGCCACTTTGTGTTGGTCTAACACATAAAATACATTTACGTTTTTGGTTGTAACATGAGAAAATGTGGAAAATGTCAAGGGGTGTGAATACTTTTTCAAGGCACTGTAGCTCCAAGACATTGACGAGCCACCTTCGATGTCCAATGACCCAGAACCCATCTCGACCCCAGGACCGCTCTTCAGCCGGTCAGGCTGGGGAGACTATTGTCCAGTGGAGGGGAGAAGGGACATCCAAGTCTGTAGACAGGAAAACCAAAGCCACCAGAGGAGAGAGGCCCTGTCCAACTGACCCAGATGAATCTGGTTGACCAGGAAACCAGGAGATTTGTCTCTTGGACAAGTATTCTCTCTGCAGTACTGTCACATGAAAATAGCGCATACGAGACTAACTTAAAAAGGTGGACACCGTAGGACCTGGCTGCAAGACCACAGTGAAGACCACTTGCTAGACAAGTGCAGCAAAACTGCTATCCAAAGCATCTAGAGCATTTCCATCAGAAGAAACACTCAAGCTCGAGAGAAGGATCAGACCCAGAAACTCAAGCCATCTGGTCGGGGTCAGTGTGGACTTTTTGCAAAATAGGACCAATGCGAATTCTAGCAGAGTGCATCATGATCATCATGTAGTCCAGCAGTGCAGAATAAGTCTCCGCCAGCAGGGGAGTGTTGTCCAGGTAGCTATTCCGGCTATACCCACTGTCTTAGCAACGCCATTACCGAGGTCAGAATCTTGGTAAAAAAGATGAGGTGCGGAGGCCAGGCTGAAGGGAAGCACCACAACTGACAATGTGTGTCCCCAAATGCAAAACATGAAAAGTGTTCATACCTAGCACAGATGGGGATGCGTGGTACACATCCCCGATACCTAAGGAGGCCAGAAAATCCCATTGATGAATGGGGTGTGGCCACCAGAGAATGGATGGATTCCAGCTTGTCTTCAGAATCTGCACACAGCAATACAGGGCCTGGAGCCCCAGGTGAACGCTGTCCCCTTTTGGAACTATAAACAGGTTGGAGCAAAAAACCCCAGAAACCGCCTCAGCTCAGGGACAAGTACTCCCCGGAGTAGCAAATACTGCCGGCCCCATAGGGGAAGGTAAAGATTGGGGTGGAAGAATTTATTTGGGGGATAAGAAAAAAACACTATGTTAAAACTTGACATAATCAGTTTGTGCGTCCCATTATCTGAGATGAGGAAGACCCACAGCCCTGCAAATCAGAAAGGATGACCTACCACTGGAAATTGCTGGAAACAAACCTTGTTAAGGAGGACTTTTTTCTCAGACTTCAGGGCTATGTCAAGCCAGGAACGCAGGGCATCACCTGTGGATGCCTTGAAGGACATGGAACTCTTGTAGAAGGAGTCAGGCAGAGGAAGTCTGCTCAGGCCAATTAAGAGGACTTGTCCATGGGCCAACACCTAAGCCAGTGGACTCACCGAAACAGAGCATTTGGAGAGCAGTGGAGCTGCATCCAAGGATGCACCCTAGACATACTTAAGGCCCCAGACCTCCAGTTCCATGTAGACAGTGGGCACCTGTCCTTTACCCAGACCATATAGTAAGAGCCTGGCTCACTCAGTACGCGTCCTAGACAACAGGTCCGTGTCCCTTTCACAGGGCACTGCGCCAAACCAACAACAGGAAACAGTGCGGGAGACCGAATCTGCCTGAATGTCTGCAGGATCCTTAAAGGGAGGAGAATCCTCCACTGATATTATGGTTGCGGTCTTTGACCTAGAAATGGGGGAAATCGCCTAAAAGAGGAATGATCCACAATTTTGAGAAGGACCTCCTCAAAAGGGAAACACTGCAAAGACATTTCAAAGGGGTACTGCAGAATTTCTTTTTTTTCTAATCAGGCAGGATAAGCTAGCCAGCTTATGTGAACCAAAGGGAATGACTATTGTACTGGGAGCCCCTCACTCATTAACGTTCCCTGCACTGTGGGAAACCGCGTGGGCAACAGCCTCAGCCCCAGCTTTTGCGCTGGAGAATAGCAGAGGCCACTCTAACAGAAGAATCCTCAAACCACATTTCTGAGATTACAGTGATGTAGAGGGGGGACAACACAGTGTCTGCCATTTGCAATGCTAAACTGCGGAGCAGGATCACCAAGCGCCAGGCATGATGCCTCAGACCACGCCTGCAAACCTCAGAGGCTATGCCAACCAAAGCAGTAGCAGGAGAGGGGTATGTCTCCATTGGCAAAGCCCAGACCCCCAGCATACCTGCTTATTTGGAAATAAGGGGTGTCCCCAGAATGAGTCTGTACTGTGCGGGGTCACCGCATCACTTCCGGGGCAGGGGGGAAAGATCCATTATATCCCAGTATATAGAAAAATATACAGGATTTTTCCAATCCGCATACAATATGTTCCTGTGTACTGACATTTTATATGGTAGGTAGTACACAGTATGCTGGACTTCATCACCCCACCGACAGGAGGCCATCACTGCACTACAGGTAGGAATCCTAGTTGTCCCTTCTTGTGCTGCCAACAGCAGCAGCAGAGCCTTAAGCAAATTGATGGTCACCCACGGGAGTTGCCCGACTGAGCTGTCACCAAGAGCATCGGCTCACCAGTGGCACTGGCCTGCAAAAAGGGCGATTGCTTATAAGTAAGATGGCGGGAGCTGCAGCCCAGTCCAGGAGGCTGCAAAGCCGTGGCCTAAAGTTCCTAGGACCCCAACCATGTGGTGTGTGCACCCCTGGGAGGGCCCAAAAACAAAGTACCCAAGCAAGGTGCTGGTGTCGATACCAAACCCGCTTGGCCCCCGTAGCCTCTCGGGTTCCAAATCAGCCCAGTAAGGGAGGAAGAGGGCTATGCAGCAGTGCACTCCCCCCTCCCAGCCCTGTCCATCAGGGGCATGCATACGGCCACTGGTGAGGGGAAACAGCACAAAGGCATATGCAGCCCGGCCTCCCATCAGCAACACCCCATAACACCTGGAGCCTGGGGAGACTAAGGGAACCCAACCGCACACCATAGAGTGGCTTCTTCAACTGACCCAGAGTGTAGCTAAAGGTCTGTGTGCGCTCATTGGCCAGACTAGGGTGACCACTGGATTGTAGGCCAAAAATCCCCCTTCGTCAGGGCTTAAGGAATGTAGCAAAAGTATTTAATTGGACTCAAAACAAAGTGCCTGCATATGTTTTACTTCTGGCAGGAAATTATGATTTGCAGGCTATGATGCCTGTTGCTTTTGCAAGTGATGGTGCCAGCGATAATGGTCTAATTACATTTTCCCGCCAGCTTACTTTTTATGCAAAAAACAGCATTAACCCCCCCTTCCAATACATTATTTGTATTTTGGGGGACATTGAAGCACTTGGTTCCTCTATTCTTGACCATATGGTTATATCGCCACCTACAGGTAGGTAAGGGAAAAAAAAAAAAACACAGCACCGCCTATGGGCAGTCCTAGCTGGTATGAGCCCCCTCTCTGCTATACAGTAAGGTCCATAAAGGACTGTTTGGCACTTTTCATTTACAGTAAGGTCTATGGAATTGTACACAAAGACCTCCTTCACATGGGGCAAATGTATCCATGCCCCGTATGAGGGCTGTCTATACCTGCATGGGGATGTACAGATGTTCCGTGCATGCCCATGCAGGCAGTACCATGGCTGTCAATTGGGACACAACTTTACAGACACAGCCACTGCTCTCAATCTGACCTCTGTATGGGTGCACAGCCCGCACAGCCGATGGGTGCACGCATCCAGGATGTCACCCACGCTGATGTCACATTGGGAGCAGCAGCTGTGTCCATGCAGCCGTTGCATCCCAATTGAACACATGTGCAGGTATACGTGGCTCTCTCACAGGGCACAGATTCATACACTCCATGTGAACAAGGCTAAAGAGGTACAAAAGGGTATGTTGCTCACCAAACTGCAGTCTACTGCATAGCACAGTTTATCTTTGTACCAGCTTTGTCAGCTTTCCTCAAACAGCTCGAACACTCTGACAATATGTCTGCTATGAGCCTACTCTTTATAGTGAGGGAGCTGGTTTGTGCATTCTTTTAGTTTGCTGGCTTTAAGTGGCCTTCATGACTAGGGACAAAATGTATGCAGCACATTAAGAGTTCAGGTGCAAATTTGTGGCCACAATATAACTTCCCATTCGACAACAATGAATTACGCAGTTAGTTAAAATAACACTATCAGTGTGATGAAAAGAATAATGCTTCTACTCTAGCTTCCAAATTGTTAAGATCCAAGGTCCAAACGATTACTGAACATTAAGAAATTTCATATTAATAAACCATAGGGTATACTACTGTTTACAGTAAAAATGGACACTAGGCACAACAACAAAAAAAAAACACAAACTGAAGGCCAGCCCCTATGGGTTATAACACATCCTTAAACAATTCTGTTCAGCTCTAACAAGTAGTATGTTGAACCAACAAGGGCAATAACTAGCACAAAGGAAACACAATGGGAGGTGGGAACCGTGTCAAAGAAATTGATTTTATGGCTATTACAAAATATCAGTTTTCGCTAAGATCTATTGAAGTATCTACTAGAGCACCCTTTCAGGGAATGAAAGAAATCAGACTTCAGAAAAGAAACCAGCATTTAAAATCAACCCGAACAGCCCTCCCCAATATAGCAAAATAGAGTAAAATCTTAGGATGAATTGAAGCTGGGTACAATGAAGGTAAGACAATATCTTCATTTAGATAAAAAGAGGAGACTTCTTTAGGTATAAAAGAGCATCTCTGACTAGCAACTATTTTATAAGGGTTGCCCAAAAGAGCAGACTGCTCGAAAAACCCACCTTACTGATCTGATCTGTAATCCCAGCAGAGACAATTTTGGGTTTACCCTTAACTGGAAAATAAGATCTCTTCCCACTAAAAAAGTTCAAGGATAAAATTCCCTTAGTATCTATGATTTAACAGCCATGCAATTAAAATCAGTGACTGAAAAGCATAGTGCAAGATCAGACCTTGAGACCGCATATTTGACCAATCTTGAAAATATAACAGTGTGTCAGTAAGCAGTTGGATAAGACTGATTAGGCCAGCATACTAAGCCCTTCCGCGTGAGCATGAAATCCATGAGATCTGCACTAAGAATATGCTTTCCAGGTCCAATAGTACAGCTTGGAAGAAGAATATACTTGGAAGGAGGGGATCCCAATTTTCCTGGCTACAAACCATTCGACTTTCTTGTTGAGATGAAGCACCATCATGTCTATGTCCAGCATCCCCCAGTGAAGACAGGGGGCCTGGGACACCTCCTAATGGGAGGGACCATTCTGCAGGATAGGATCCTAATCACTGATACTCAGGCGCCATGTTTTGTTACATTGCACCACAGTTTGCACTGTATTGATGAAATCTATTAAAGTTAATATTTTGTATAATTCTGTTACAAAGGGTTACGGTTTTTAACCTGATCTAGATATATAATTTTTTGTATGAATAACTTTAAACTCTTGTGTACCACTTGAATAAGGAACATGGCAGTTTCTCTCTGTTTAGAGACCAAAGTGAAAGGCTGTCTTTATGCACAAAGTGAAGGTAAGGATTCTGACTCAGGGACATGGTCAATGGAGTGATCCATATCTGGTTTAGCAGAGGCCGGAATCTCTGAATCTGAATTCAGAAGGCAATGGTCCCCTGCTTTGTGTAAGCATTGCCACTATGTAACTATGTAATTGCCAGATTGCAAGAACAATAAAACAGTGGTAGGGAAGATAAGACAAACTACCACTCCTATGCGCTCCATGGCACTACATCTAGGACTCCAAGTGGGATACACATGAGTAAGTGGCAGATCAGGCCCGTGACTTTGACAGATAATGATGGCAGAGGTCTGTAGAAAAACAACAGCCAGAACTGATCTCCTGCACTGTAGGCACCAAAATAGAATCAAGTACCAACACTCAGAAATTCCATATAATTATAAAGAGAATGCTTTTGTCACACCACAGAAGCTGCTATCTGCCACAGCACCCGGGCAACATGCAGCCTACACATGAGTGAGTGAGGTGAGTCTTCAGGGTTAAGAAACAAATAAATCAAATGCCTGGATACGGAAAAGAAGCTGCAGTGAATGTAGATTTGTGGTATATAGAGTTACATAGTTAGTAAGGTTGGATAAAGACACCAGTCCATCCAGTTCAACCTGAGTGAGCGTGGGTGCGTGTCTACAATTGTCCCTAACCCTGTACATCGCACACTCACATCAGTCCCTACCCTCAATCCAAGGTCCCCATTCATATACTAAGGCCAATATTGGACAGAAGCCAATTAACCTACCAGCATGTCTTTTGGAGTGCGGGAGGAAACCAGAGTACCCGGAGGAAACCCACGCAGGCACAAGGAGAACATGCAAACTCCAGGCAGGTAGTGTCATGGTTGGAATTCAAACCAGCGATCCTTTTTACTGCTAGGCGAGAGTGCTACCCACTACACCACTGTGCCACCCATCTGGCCTGACAAATCCAGCAGTTTCTTTGGGTTTTTTTGTGCCTAGTGTCTAGTCTTCCTCTATAGGCAGCATGGTTCATGAAGAAGAAGTATTGTGCCCCTCAATGGACAACAGAGAAATCTAACTGCACCATGACTGCATCTGCACGTATATTGATCCCCATACAATTATGAACAAACCTGTAAAAGACTGGGATGCCAGAGCTGTGGGGAAAGCAGATCAATGTACACATGGCCAGGTTTAGATTTCTTCATGAGGCTTGATACCTTTCTGTAGACAACTAGTTATAAATTGTGTTCGGTTTACAGGTTTTAATATAACCTTGTAAAACATACAAAGCCACTGGTCTCTTTACTCCTTGAATAACGCCATCTACGACTGCTAACCCCTCATCCACTACAAATACCAGTTTCACTCCAAGAGACTGAAGCTTTTCTACAATCTTCATGGCTCCATTATGTCCAGACACCTGATAGAAACACAAAGCAGAAAAAAAGTCTAAAATAAAAAGAATATAAAAGTAAATCATAGAAAAAAATAAAAAGGTTATGTAAACTAAAAATAAAATACCATTCCCAATACAATTTACTAAACAATGCTTTAAGCCCAATTACAGCTTTTGTGACCCTCCCCCAAGCCATCCTGCACCTTTTTTAGGAAATTCACTATATACTGTACAGTACATACCGTATATACTCGAGTATAAGTCGTTCTGAGTATAAGTCGAGGCCCTAATTTACCACAAAAAAATGGGAAAAACTTATTGACCCGAGTATAAGACGAGGGTGAGAAATGCACAGCTACTGTAAGTGGAAAAGAGGGTCAACAATGCCCATTTGCAGCCTCACTGTGCCCATTTGCAGCCATAGGTCCCCCGAACTTCAAACTCGGTAGTTAAGGGTTCCTAGATGCCCCCTAGCTGCATCCAAAATTTGGGGTCTCTGAACCCAAAGTGTCCCGAAATGACATTGCTACAGATGGACACAGTTGACCGAATTTGGGGCCCTGTATCTCGGGGCCACTTAGTGCTAGGAACCCCAAATTTGGTGTGCAAACCCAGTGGAACTAGCACCATAAAATATCCAAAGCTGGGATTTCTAGAACTAAGTGGCCCCGAGATACAGGACCCCAAATATCGGTTCAGAAAATGTCAAGCACTTTTCTGCAGCAGAGAATGACATTTTCCGAACCTATTTTGGGGCCCCATATCTCGGGGCCACTTAGTGCTAGGAACCCCAGCTTTAGATATGTTATGGTACCAGGTCCACTGGGTTTGCACACCAAATTTGGGGTTCCTAGCACTAAGTGACCCTGAGATACAGGGCTCCAAAATCGGTTCAGAAAATGTCAAGCACTTTTCTGCAGCAGAGAATGACATTTTCCGGACCGATTTTGGGGCCCCGTATCTCAGGGCCACTTAGAGCTAGGAACTCCAGATTTGGATATGTTGTGGTACCAGGTCCACTGAGTTTGCACACGAAATTTGGGGTTTCTAGCACCAAGTGGCCCTGAGATACGCGGCCCTAAAGTCGGTTCGGAAAATAAAATTTTTTGCTGCAGAAAAGTGCTTGACTCGAGTATAAGTCGAGGGGGGCACTTTCAGCACAAAAAAAGGTGCTGAAAAATTCGACTTATACTCGAGTATATACGGTACTTTAAATTCTAGGGTGTTCGGGTCCTCTGTTAGGTGAAATCCTTCTTCATTCATTATTCCCCTCCCCACCCCTGCCTCCATAATCTTTTGGTGAGGCAGGGGTTAAATAGAACCGTGGGAGCTGTCATGGCCTCTCATCAGTGAGTGACAACCCCCCTCCCCCCCTGGGAATTGCCAAGGGTCTGCAGTGGCCGCATCTGTAGCTGTGCTGGCTCTGTGTGAGTCGGCTCCACAGCTGCTGCAGATCAGTGTCACTGAGCTTACAGAGCTCTTGACTGCCACCTCTGGCTGCTTCCTGTATGTGCGCCCCTCATGTTTGCTTTGCTGCCTGTAATGTATTTTCACAGGGACATGTGGAAACAGGACCTGGAAGAAGGAAGACCACCTTACAAGTGGGGGCTGTGAGTACAAGTGAAGGGAGGAGGCTGTTTGTGTACAGGGGGACAGAGCTGTGTGTGTGCTTACAGCTGTGTGTGTAGAGGCCTGACATATATACAGATGAGGGGGGAGCTGAATGCATACAGGTATGAGCATTGAAGGGGGGTGCCAGATATAGGAAAGATCATATCATCTGTCCTGTATACAGCTATATACACCCATCTTCCTTCCTGTATTCCGCCATCATCACTGACTGCAGATATACATCATCTGTCCTGTATATATAGCTGTATACAGGACAGATGATGTACAGTGCCTTAAGAAAGTATTTATACCCCTTGAAATTTTCCACATTTTGTCATGTTACAACCAAAAAGGTAAATGTATTTTATTGGGATTTTATGTGATAGACCGAAACAAAGTGGCACAAAATTGTGAAGTGGAAGGAAAATGATAAATGGTTTTCAAAATGTTTTAAATTAGGTTTAAGTTAAATATCTGAGAAGTATGGCGTGCATTTGTATTCAGCCCTCTTTACTCTAATACCTCTAAACTCTAGTAGAACCAATTGCCTTCAGAAGTCACATAATTAGTAAATAGTGTCCACCGGTGTGTAATTTAATCTCAGTTTAAATAGATATGTTCTGTGAAGCCCTCAGAGGTTTGTTAGAGAACCTTAGTGAAAAAAACAGCACCATGAAGGCCAAGAACACACCAGACAGGTCAGGGATAAAGTAGTGGAGAAGCTTAAACCAGGCTTAGGTTATAAAAAAATAACCCAAGCTTTGAACGTCTCACGGAGCACTGTTCAATCCATCATTCGAAAATGTCAAGAGTATGGCACAACTGAAAACCTATGAAGATATTGATGTCCACCTAAACTGACAGGCCTGACAAGGAGAGCATTAATCAGAGAAGCAGCCAAGAGGCCCATGGTAACTCTGGAGGAGCTGCAGAGATCCACAGCTCAGGTGGGAGAATCTGTCCATGGGACAACTATTAGTTGTGCACTCCACAAATCTGACCTTTATAGAAGATTGGCATGAAGAAAGCCATTGTTGAAAGAAAGCCATAAGAAGTCCCATTTTCAGTTTGCGAGAAGCCATGTGGGGGACAAAGCAAACATGTGGAAGGAGGTGCTCTGGTCAGATAAGACCAAAGTTGAACTTTTTGGCCTAAAAGCAAAATGCTATGTGTGGCGGAAAACGAACACTGCACATCATACTGAACACACCATCCCAACCGTGGAAAGGTGGTCAGAGTTGATGGGAAGATGGATGGGGCCAAATACAGGGCAATCGTAGAAGAAAACCTGTTAAGAGTCTGCAAAAGACTTAACACTGGGGCGGAGGTTCATCTTCCAGTAGGACAACAACGCTAAACAAACAGCCAGAGCTACAATGGAATGGTTTAGATTAAAGCATATTTATGTCTTAGAATGGCCTAGACAAAGTCCAGACCTAAATCCATTCGAGAATCTGTGGCAAGACTTGAAAATTGCTGCTCACAGACGCTCTCCATCCAATCTGACAGAGCTTGAGCTATTTTGCAAAGAAGAATGGGCAAAAATGTCACTCTCTGGATGTGTAAAGCTGGTAGAGACATACTCAAAAAGACGTGCAGCTGTAATTGCAGCAAAAGGAGGTTCTACAAAGTATTGACTTAGGGGGGCTGAGTACAAATACACGCTATACTTTTAAGATATTTATTTGTAAAAAATTTGGAAAACCATTTATCATTTTCCTTCTACTTCACAATGATGTGCCGCTTTGTGTTGGTCTATTACAAAAAAAACCCCAATAAAATACATTTACGTTTTTGGTTGTAACATGACAAAATGTGGAAAATTTCAAGGGGTATGAATAGTTTTTCAAGGCACTGTATATCTGCAGTCAGTGATGATGAAGGAAGGTCTCTATATACAGGTAGCTGTATATACCCACCTTCCTTCCTGTATATAGAGACCTCCCTCCATCATAACTGACTGCAGATTTACATCATTTGTCCTGAATACAGCTATATACACACCCACCTTCCTTTCTGTATATACTAATACCATCCACCCCCTATATATACACATACTGTACAGGCCAAATTTGATGGACACAATGAGGCGCAATTGATGGGCACATGCCTGTGCTTTATGTGATAATGACTAAGCCCCTCCCCTTCATGACATTGTCAAAAAGGGGCGGAGCATGGGTGACCTAAAATTATGCCCCCCTCTGAAAAAAGTTCTGTGGACGTCCATGATACAACCCTTTCCGCCCAACACCTCCTTCATAGAAGACGGTACTAATGTTTCTATGACTGAAACATTATCTATGAATGGAAGGGGCGGACATTTTAGTCATCCACCTATTCCTCCAATTATAGAATGTTTTTTATTCATAGAAGTTGTAGTACTGACTTTTATGAATGGAGGAGTGGGCGGAAAGCGTATAGTCAGGCACTCTGGACAGCTGCCTGTGACAGCGATTAAAGCGGTAGTAAAGCTTCAAAAAAAAAAAAAGGTTCCCCCTGCAAGGTAATATCATGCGATGCATACTAGCATATTATGAAATGCTTAAACTGAAGCCCTTCTGACAGGGCTTAAATATTCACCCGGTCTTCCTTCTGGGTTCTCAGGCACTGGGCATCTGACTGGCCGGCCATGGTGATGTCACTCCCATGAATGCGTGTGGGAGCCCCAGGCATGGCACAGAGCTCTGAAGGAACGGCACAGGAATATCTTAGGAGCTGGAATAGCTCTTTTTTTTTTTTTTTTTTTTCTTGCCACCTCAGAAAATTCCTAGAGAGATTAATTCAGCTTTCTCGCTCATATATGTCTCTTCTCATCTCTTCATCACTGTGGCGTATAAATTTTATTTTTAACGGAAGGACACAACAGTGGTTTACAAAAAAATAGTTATATAAAACCTATCCTCACCTGATGAGGCTCAACCCCTAGTTCCCCTTCTCTAAAGTTTTATCTTTATTTATAAATCTCTCTGTTTCAGATATCAAAAAGAGACAAAAAAAAACAAGAAACCGCATACATATATATATAGCCCCCCCTCCCTCCCATCTCCCTCCCATCTCCCTCCCTTTTCCCTCCCCTCTCCCCCCCTAGCCCCTGTGCAATGCCTATGTTCTATTTGGTAGGTAGTTAAATCCTGATTTTTTCTGCATAACTCCATGTTTTTTTAAACTCCTTCCAACATTAGGAGCTGGAATAGCTCTTAAACGGTGCACGTTTAGGAAATATTCATTTAACATGGCACACAAGAGTTTACTACCACTTTAACCCCAGCCACACCAGTAAATGACAGTGGTGGGGGGTGGGCATTGATGGACGAGGAGGCATCAGCACAAGGAACACAATCTACTGACTGTAAGCTATGTCCCTTATGCTGATTTTTTTATTTTTTATCTTGGCTGTATTTAGGGTTTAACTATAAATGTAACAAAATATCTTGCTTTACCTCCTCATCATGTCCCAGTCCAATATAGAAAGATCTTTGAGGTTGGTAGCCCCTCTCCAGCAAAAATTCAAGAGCTTGAAGCAAACCCTAGAAAGGATAAATAGCAAGGATTATTGCCAATGGCCTATGGCCTAAAATGTATTCTTAAAAACATGTTCTCAATCTGTATCACTGAGCCTTAAATTACATTAAAGAGACTATATATGAAATTACATTTTCATACCCTCTAATTTGCTTTGTGTTTATTATTTTGCTGGTTTAAAGCAGAAATCAAACAAATGGAACTTTTCATGTTTCAAACATTAATTCAAAGTGGAGGTTTTACTTTTACACTAATTAACCAAAATAGACTCTCTCGTGTTAAAGTGAAAACATCTATGCAAAGTGATTTGCATTAACTACAATGGAAAAAAAAAAGTTTACTCCTCTGAAAATGTCAGGCCTAAATCATTATTTCATCTACAACTTCCTTCCAAAGTCACATAATAAATTCATAAGGGATCACCTGTGTGTAGTCAAAGGGTTTTAACGTAGAACTAAAGGCAAAAATTTTTGGATGGAGTAAGGTAGGGTTATAACCTCAGTCACATTTTTCTTCACTATCTGTGTCCATTTTGGAGATTTCCCTTCACTTCCTGTCCCATAGCCATACAGGAAATGAGAGGAAATCCTTGCAAATTAAGGGAATTTCTTGGGGACCCAAGGTCACCAGAACTAATGTCCCCATTGGAAGATTTCCTATTACTTTTCTGGAGACAACACGAAATTTGGCATTTTCTTTATTTTTACTTTACTATTATTACCGTATTTATCGGCGTATAACACGCACCCCAAGTTTAGGAGGAAATTTTAAGGAAAAAAACTTTTAGGAGGGAAGTTTAAGGAAAAAAAACTTACATTTAAATGCCCATCAATACAGCCTTGTCAGTGTCCATCTGTAGCCTTCTCTATCATTGTAGCCTTGTCAGTGTCAGTGTAGCCTTGTGAGTGTCCATCTGTAGTCTTGGCCATCATTGCAGCCTTGTGAGTGTCATTGCATTGCAGCCTTGCCCCTGTGTCATTTACAGAGCTGCCATTTAAAAACGGCTTTTGGGCGCTCTCGGCCATTCTTGCCCGCTCTCGGCCATTATCGGTGGCTTTCGGCGGCTCACACGGGACTGCGAGAGCGGCCGAAAGCCGCTAAAAGGCTCACAATTGGTGGGGGATCGGCGTATAACAAGCACCCATGATTTCCCCCTGATTTTAAGGGGAAAAAAGTGAGTGTTATACGCCGATAAATACGGTATATAGGATTTATATAGTGCCAACAGTTTACGCAGCGCTTTGAAGGTAAACAGTACAAATAAAATACACTTTAATACAGTTGGAATCTGAGGGCCCTGCTTCTTAGAGCTTACAATCTAAGAGGGAAGGCCAAGAGATACAAGAGGTAATAACTGTGGGGGATGTGCTGATGGAGAAAATAAATGAACAGTTGTTAGATTGAGGCCATATAGGCTCCTCTGAAGAGATGAATTTTCAGGGATCATCTGAAAGTCGACAAAGTAGGAGAAAGTCGGACAGATTAGGATAAAGCATACCAGAGGATGGGAGAGGCTCTGGAGAAGTCCTGAAGGCGAGCATGGGATGAGGTTACAAGGGTGTTAGAGAGCAGGAGGTCTTGGGAGGAGTGAAGAGAACGATTAGGTTGGTATTTTGGGACTAGGTTAGTGGTGTAGCTGGGGGCCAGGTTGGCTTTGTAAGTTATTGTTAGCATCTTGGATTGTAATCAAGGATTGGGGTTAATCACATTTCACTAGACAATATGTTCTCTAGGCCACAGCAGATTGGAATGGAGTTCTATGCAGCTAAATTAGAGCAAACTTGGTAATCCACAAAATCATCAATCTATAACAACAATGATAAGAAAAACTGAGATAATTCCTTTGTGAGCAGCAGGGTATATCCACTTTACAGTGCACACTATATGAAAGGCAACAATGATATTGAAGACTCCCTAAAGAGGTTCCTCTTACTATGGACAATAGGCAAAGTTCTTGTAAAGTGGACTATCTGAGTGAACAGTCTTTAGCCCTAGTTCTTTAACCAGGTAGCATTGGGGCCCAGTCTTTATTGTGGTGCACACAAGTACAGCTCCAGTAAAGTCTGCATGTAGTAAATCATGCTTATTGTTAAATGACCAGTCCTTATGTGATCAGTCTCTACTAGCAGCAACACGTTAATGGCAGAAGTGTCCTCTCACCAGTCCAAGTGATACAACAGGGGTCCCACTTGTCAGCTTACTTCTGGATCTAGAAATTTAACAGTGTTGCGATGCCATATGTGGGTTTATTTAAAATCTACTTTCAGCAGCGAGACTAAAAACAAGCATTGAAATCGACACAATCTGTCCTACACCCTCCACGAGCGTGCTGACGTCCCCGCTATTTCCTGTGCCCTGCCTGACATACGTTTTGTCTTAACAGACTTCTTCCAAGAAGCAGTGGGAATAGCGGTGCTCAAACTTCCTTATATAAGCTTCCACCCCCAGAGGGTAGCAGGGGCTGCCACAATCATTCGTCTACCAGCCTGAACAGCACCTACTCCACTCTGGTGGCTGAAAACCAACAATCTTAACGAACATTCTTTAGAAATCATGATGATTAAACATAAATACATTTAATTTTTTTTTTTTTTCACAATAGAAAATACATTTAATTTTACTGGATGTTGCACAATGAGCTTCTTTTCCCATTGTTATGTGGAATCATCTATCTGAGACTATCCTGGATGAGCCTGTGAGGTGCTTCCCAGCATTTCTATCTTAAAGGACGATTGGAGAAGGGAAAGCAAGCCCAAACCTAAAAGTGAGAGGTGAAGCTCACTAAGGTGGTTAATGACCTTGATAGGTCTGAGATTCTGGTAAGAGGCTGTGTGTTTGAACTGGAAGGGGAGCACTGGGTGTTAATTAATTGAAGTTGGAATAAGAGCCACCTGGCACTGTTTGGATCACTACCTAATGGACTCTTTTTGGACAAATTTTTTATGCGAATAACACTTGTCCCTATCTTGTGCACTATATTCTTGCATTCACACTGCATGATTATATTTGTTTTGTGGAATTTGCATAATGTTATAATTATTGGTCTATACAACATTTATACACGTTTGAGTTGTGTATTATACACATATGGCCATGCAACACTGCTAAATGTCTATTTGCGATTATTGGTGTATAATATTGCGAGTGCAGCTGCTTCACCTCACCAATTCTCAGGGCAGCCATCAGAAATTTTTGGGCCCCTTACACAGCTTTAGGCCTGGGGCCCCCGCCCGCCCCCCCCCCCCCAGCCTGAGCACGGGCCATCCTACTGAATCCATACACTGGCCACCTCACCTTTACGCACTCAGCCCCCCCCAATCCTGTATATATGTCAGCCCCCTCACACCTGTATATATGTCACCCCCCACCCACCTGTATATATGTCAGCTCCCCCACAAACACCTGTGTATATCAGCCCCTCACATACATACAGTGCTGTGTTTTGGCCTAGGCCAAACAAGGGACCTCACACACTCACCAGGGACCTGGGACCCTGCACAACCACCAGGGACCCGGGACCCCGCACAGTCACCAGGGACCCCACACAACCACCAGGGACCTCGCACAGCCACCAGGGACCTGGGACCCTGCACAGCCACCAGGGACCCAAAACAGCCACCAGGGACCCCGCACAGCCGTCAGGGACCCGGGACTCCGCACAGCCACCAGGGATCCTACACAGGGACCCCACACAACCACCAGATTCCTCGCACAGCCACCAGGGACCCGGGACCCCGCACAGCCACCAGGGACCTCGCACAGCCACCAGGGACCCTGCACAGGGACTCCGCACAGCCACCAGGGGCCCCGAATAGCCATTTGAGAAGGAAGGGGTGGGACAATTTTAGATGGAGGTGGGCGCCTGATTTTAGTCTTGCCTGGGGCAGCACAACCTCAAAATTCACTACTGCATACACAAATCTGTACGCACACAAGGCTCTGGCCCCTCTCTGTACACCAACAGCCCCCCTCCCTTTCCCCCACATCCCCTTCTTGTAAATAAGGTCTTCCTACCAAGTCCCAGGTCATTTTCACAAAGCTGACATGTTGCTGAGAAGCATAGTACAGATCACACGAACAGTGAACATGCACATAGTAGCCAGAGGTGGCAGTAAAGAGCTCGATGTCGGAGCTCAGTGTCAGTGACACAAGAACAGCAGAAGCTGGGAAATTGTTTGTGTAATGCACAGCATGGCATTATGGCATGGCTCCCCTCCACACACCCGTTCTGCCTTCTCCTGGCCTGGGCGGGCCCCGGGGCCCCTTACACTTGTGATGGCTGTACCCCCCTGATGGCAGCCCTGCTAATTCTCAATCATCTTTATTATTTTTTTTAGTAATTTTTCACTAAGCGCAGGTATTTTTTTTCTTCAATTACTTTTGGATCTGCCTGGAGCAACGCCGGTCCTCAGTATATTGTCGCAGGCTTGTAGCAGGTTGATGTACACACAGTAGAGCACTCAGTCTCCTTGCGGCAAAGAGAAAATGCCTCAGTATTCAGCCTGTGAAAATACAGCTCTCTTTCGGGCACTTTCACACAGAGCCGGCCTGGGCGTCGGCAGTAAAGCGCCGCCATTTTTAGCGGCGCTTTACCGTCGTTCTAGCGGTGCTTTTCAGGCTGCTAGCGAGGCGTTTTTAACCCCTCACCAGTGACCCAAAAAGGGTTAAAAGTGCCCGCAAAGCGACGCTGCCCATTGATTTCAATGGGCAGGGGCACTTTAGAAGCGGTGTATACACCAATCCTAAAGCTCCTCAAAGAAGCTGCTTGCAGGACTTTGAGCGTCCTGCCAGCATACTGCTCCAGTGTGGGAGTGAGAGGAGAGATGCTTTACAGGTGCTATTTTTAGCGCTATAGAGCCTATAAAGCGCCTTAGTGTGAAAGGGGTCTTATACCCAGCTTGCATTGGAAATTGTAGTCCAATAGTCCATAGATTGCCATAGTAAATAATCTTGAACAAACTTCATCTCTTATGATTCAATGCTGCCAACTATCAAGTGTCTTGAGCTCCTTCTACTTTTTAGCTCCTCCATGTGGATGGAGGCAAGGTAGTGTTAAAGCGGAGTTCCACCCAAAAGTGGAACTTCCGCTCGTTGTACACCTCCCCCCTCTGGTGCCACAATTGGCACCTTTCGGGGGGGGGCAGGATACCTGTCTTTCGTAGGTATCCTGTTCCCACTTCCGGCAGCCTCAGCTGCGGGTATTGATTTCTCCGCCCGGGCTCCCTCCTCCTCCTTCCCCGGCCGCCGGGCCAGTAGGAGCAGAGCCTCACGCATGCGCATTAGGGTTCCCGGCGTGAAGCTGTAAGGCTTCACTGCCGGTTCCCTTACACGCAATGGAGGCGGCATGCACCCGACAGCTGATGGAAACATCAGCTGCGGTGCCGACATCGCTGGACTCCAGGACAGGTAAGTGTCAGATTACTAAAAGTCAGCAGCTGCAGTATGTGCAGCTGCTAGCTTTTAATTTTTTGCAGCGGTGGGCGGACCTCTGCTTTAACCCATTCAGATGAAGTCCATTGGGAGCAATGGAGCACAGTGTCTCCACAATGTGGCATTCTCTAGTGTCTCTATCCAAGTACCTGGCTACACATTCTAGGGGTATAAATTACACATCCAAATTTCCTGACTACCTATCACAATTTTGGAGGCCCTAGAGCACCAGATCAGTAAAAACTCCCACAAAATCACCACATTTTAGAGAGTAAACACCCTAAGGCATTTTTAAGAGGCACGATGAGTCTTTTGAAAATTTCATTTTTTGTCACAAGTTTTTGGAAAATATAAAATGAAAATGACGTTGTACTGCTGTGGCGGTGATCAGAGACAATGGCTGGCGCCGCTAACATATAGCAACATCAGAGGACTCCCAGCCATTGTACAGTAGTACGTCATCGTGGTGTCACTACACTTACTCTGGTGAGAGCATGTAAAAAAAAAAAAAATTTATGTTTCTTTATAACTTTTTTCACATCAGCGCTGCTCCTGTCCCACCATATTTGTGTATTGGCAGGACAGGAGGTGGTTAAACGCTTTTTTTTGTAAATTTCAGTGTTGCTGTAGTAGGTTGTATGCATCACACAGATGTGCCACTCCACAAGCAGGGTCAGGGTATTCCCCAGGCATGTTAACCACTTGACCACTGGGCACTTAAACCCTCTTAATAACCAGACCAATTTTCAGCTTTCAGTGCTCTCACATTTTGAATGACAATTACTCAGTCATGCAACACTATACCAATATGAAATTTTTGTCCTTTTTTTCACACACATAGAGCTTTCTTTTGGTGGTATTTAATCACTGCTGGGTTTTTTTATTTTTTGCGCTATAAAAGAAAAAAAACTGAAAATTCTGTAAAAAAATTAATTTTTCTTTGTTTCTGTTATAAAATTTAGCAAATTAGTAATTTTTCTTCATACATTTTGGCCAAAATTTATACTGCTACATATCTTTGGTAAAAATAAGTACAAATTAGTGTATATTATTTGGTCTTTGTGAAAGTTATAGAGCCCAAAAGCAATGGTGCCGATATCTGAAAATTGATCACACCTGAATTACTGACAGCCTATCAAATTTCTTGAGACCCTAACATGCCAGAAAAGTACAAATACCCCCCAAATGACCCCTTTTTGGAAAGAAGACATTCCAAGGTATTTAGAAAGATGCATGGTGAGTTTTTTGAAGTTGTCATTTTTTCCCACAATTCTTTGCAAAACCAAGATTTTTTTTTCTGTTTTTTTTCTCCTACAAAATTGTCATATTAGCAGGTTATTTCTCACACACCGCATATGCATACAACAAATTACACCCCAAAACACATTCTGCTATTACTCCTGAGTATGGCGATACCACATGTGTGAGACTTTTACACAGCGTGACCACATACAGAGGCCCAACATGCAGGGAGCACCTTCAGGCGTTCTGGAGCACCCAGGCCAATTCTGACATTTCTCTGCTACATGTAAAAATCATCATTTATTTGCTAAAAAATTACATAGAACCCCAAAACATTATATATTTTTTTAGCAAAGACCCTAGAAAATACAATGGCGGTCGTTGCAACTTTTTATCTCGCACGGTATTTGCGCAGCAATTTTTCAAGCGCATTTTTTTTGGAAAAAAAACAGTTTTGTGCTTTAAAAAAACAGTAAAGTTAGCCCAATGTTTTTGCATAATGTGAAAGATGAAGTTACGCCAAGTAAATAGATACTTAACATGTCACCCTTCAAAATTGCACACGCTCGTGGAATGGCGCCAAACTTCGCTACTTAAAAATCCCCATAGGCGATGATTTAAAATTTTTTACTAGTTATATGTTTTGAGTTACAGAGGAGGTCTGGGGCTAGAATTATTGCTCTCGCTCTAACGTTCGCAGCGACACCTCACATGTGTGGTTTGAACACTGTTTTCATATGTGGGCGGGACTTACGTATGCGTTCGCTTCTGTGTGCGAGCACGCCGGGACAGGGACGCTTTAAAAAAAAAAAAAATTTTATTGTTCATTTTATTTTATTTATTTTAATTTGACACTTTTTTCCAAAATTATTTTTTGATCACTTTTATTCCTATTACAATGAATGTAAACATCCCTTGTAATAGGAATATGGCATGACAGGTCCTCTTTACAGTGAGATATGGGGTCAATAAGACCCAACATCTCCCCTCTAGGCTGGGAAATAAAAAAGGAAAGAATTGCGCTCAGTGCTTAAACAATAAAATATAAGAAATTGAAATGAATACTGAAATACGTGAGAAGAATCCTGCAGCTGAACACTATAACCCTGATATGAGGGCACAAAGTGGATATAGATAGAACAGTGCAGCGCTGGACAAATATCACATGAGTGAAAAATCCCACTGAAGTGGATATCAATCATTAAATTGTAGTAAACGGTGTAAATATTAATCAATCAATAAGGTGCTCATAACCTAGCATAAGGCCTCATGCACACGGACGTTTTTACAGCCGCTTTTTTAAACGTTTTTTGCAGCTTAAAAAGGCCTGTGTATGTTAGTCTATGGCTTCATGCCCACCTAGGCGTTTCTGAGCTGCAAATGGCATAGGCGTTTTTAAGCTGTAAAAAAAACCCAGGACCAGTGGGTTCTGAGAGACGTTTTTCAGCTGTAAAAACGCTCTAACGCTGATAAACACTCAAAAACGTCATTCACCAACGTTTAACGTTTTTGATCCATTGAAAAAAAAAAAAATGTGAAAAAAAAAAAAAATGCTCAAAAACGCTATTGCAAAAACGTTGAAAAAAGCTGAAAAAAAGTTTAAAAAAATCACTGCAAAGATACTGGCGTTTTCATAACGTTATTTTAACATCCCGTGTGCATGAGGCCTAATAAAGTGAAAAATAAGTGAACAACAATCAATATAATGAAGTGAAAAAAATGAAAAATAAAGTCCATAAACATTGGTAATCAGTAGGGATGAGCCGAACACCCCCCTGTTCGGTTCGCACCAGAACATGCGAACAGGAAAAAAGTTTGTTCGAACACGCGAATACCGTTAAAGTCTATGGGACACGAACATGAATAATCAAAAGTGCTAATTTTAAAGGCTTATATGCAAGTTATTGTCATAAAAAGAGTTTGGGGACCTGGGTCCTGCCCCAGGGGACATGGATCAATGCAAAAAAAAGTTTTAAAAACGGCCGTTTTTTCAGGAGCAGTGATTTTAATAATGCTTAAAGTCAAACAATAAAAGTGTAATATCCCTTTAAATTTCGTAGCTGGGGGGGGGTGTCTGTAGTATGCCTGTAAAGGGGCGCATGTTTCCCGTGTTTAGAACAGTCTGACAGCAAAATGACATTTCGAAGGAAAAAACCCATTTAAAACTACTCGCGGCTATTGCATTGCCGACAATACACATAGAAGTTCATTGATAAAAACGGCATGGGAATTCCCCACAGGGGAACCCCGAACCAAAATTTTTAAAAAAAAATGACGTGGGAGTCCCCCTAAATTCCATACCAGGAAAAAAAAAAAAAGGCGTAGGGTCCCCCCAAAAATCCATACCAGACCCTTATCCGAGCACGCAATCTGGCAGGCCGCAGGAAAAGAGGGGGGGGGCGAGAGTGCGGCCCCCCCCTCCTGAACCGTACCAGGCCACATGCCCTCAACATTGGGAGGGTGCTTTGGGGTAGCCCCCCAAAACACCTTGTCCCCATGTTGATGAGAACAAGGGCCTCATCCCTACAACCCTGGCTGGTGGTTTAGGGGGTCTGCGGGCGGGGGGGCTTATCGGAATCTGGAAGCCCCCTTTAACAAGGGCACCCCCAGATCCCGGCCTCCCCCTATGTGAAATGGTAAGGGGCTACTTACCCCTACCATTTTTACTAAAAAACTGTCAAAAATGTTAAAAATGACAAGAGACAGTTTTTGACAATTCCTTTATTTAAATGCTTCTTCTTTCTTCTATCTTCCTTCATCTTCTTCTTCTGGTTCTTCTGGCTCTTCTGGTTCTTCCTCCGGCGTTCTCGTCCAGCATCTCCTTCGCGGCGTCTTCTATCTTCTTCTCCTCGGGCCGCTCCACACCCATGGCATGGGGGGAGGCTCCCGCTCTTCTCTTCATCTTCATCTTCTTTTCTTCCTTCTTCTCTTCTTCATTTTCTTCTCCGGGCCGCTCCGCATCCATGCTGGCATGGAGGGAGGCTCCCGCTGTGTGACGGCGTCTCCTCGTCTGACGGTTCTTAAATAACGGGGGCGGGGCCACTCGGTGACCCCGCCCCCCGCTGACGCACGGTGACTTGACGGGACTTCCCTGTGAAGTCACGGGGAATGCCACAGGGAAGTCCCGTCATGTCCCGTGCGTCAGAGGGGGCGGGGTCACCGGGTGGCCCCGCCCCCCGTTATTTAAGAACCGTCAGACGAGGAGACGCCGTCACACAGCGGGAGCCTCCCTCCATGCCAGCATGGATGCGGAGCGGCCCGGAGAAGAAAATGAAGAAGAGAAGAAGAGAAGAAGGAAGAAAAGAAGATGACGAAGAAGATGAAGAGAAGAGCGGGAGCCTCCCCCCATGCCATGGGGGCGGAGCGGCCCGAGGAGAAGAAGATAGAAGACGCCGTGGAGGAGATGCTGGACGAGAACGCCGGAGGAAGAACCAGAAGAACCAGAAGATGAAGGAAGATAGAAGAAAGAAGAAGCATTTAAATAAAGGAATTGTCAAAAACTGTCTCTTGTCATTTTTAACATTTTTGACAGTTTTTTAGTGAAATGGTAGGGGTAAGTACCCCCTTACCATTTCACACAGGGGGGGGCCGGGATCTGGGGGTCCCCTTGTTAAAGAGCAGAGCATTGCAGGGTATTTCTGAGCATGGAGGGATGGCTGAGCATGGATGGATGGATTGTGGCTCTGTGTCACAGAGCAGCGCTGTGGGCACTACAGATGCAGCCCACAGCGCTGCTGCCATCCGATCCCCTCTCCTCTGTACAGATCGGTACACAGAGGGGAGAGAGGAACCGGCATCATGATATGACGCCGGTTTGTTTACAAGTGATCGCTCCGTCATTTGACAGAGCGATCACATGGTAAACGGCTGCGATCAGCAATCTTACATGCAGTCTTTTGCACTCTAATGCCCTGTACACACGGTCGGACATTGATTGCACATTCCGACAACAAAATCCATGGATTTTTTCCAACGGAAGTTGGCTCAAACTTGTCTTGCATACACACTGTCACATAAAATTGTTGGAAAATCCGATCGTTCTGAACGCGGTGATGTAAAACACGTACGTCGGGATTATAAACGGGGCAGTAGCCAATAGCTTTTGTCTCTTAATTTATTCTGAGCATGCGTGGCACTTTGTGCGTCGGATTTTTGTACACACGATCAGGATATTCGGACAACGGATTTTGTTGTCGGAAAATTTTATAGCAAGCTCTCAAACTTTGTGTGTCGGAAATTCTGATGGAAAATGTGTGATGGAGCCCACACACGGTCGGAATTTCCGACAACAAGGTCCTATCACGCATTTTCCATCGGAAAATCCGACCGTGTGTACAGGGCATAAGAGTTAGGGAGCAGTGTAGCAATTAGTACACACTTCTAGAATTCCTCAAGCTATCCTACAAGCCAAAACCCTTGTGTTGAATCACTCTTCTTATTGCCCACGCACACCTACAAACCAGATACGACTCACGGTAGCTTGCCACCATCTAGCAGTTTGCTGACTGATCTGCTAGGCAATTATACACACACACACACAGATCTCCATCTGGCAGATCTGCTAGTTTACAATCTGTATGCAATCTGCCAACACACAGTACAATTACATACAGACACTACAATGCAACAATCCCTCTAGGAATAGGAGTCCTAGCTTAGTACAGAGAAGCCACTTATTCATTTAACAATTTAATATCCCAAAAGGTGGGCAGTGCATACAATATGTACAGGAAAAAGAATTACAAAAACATAAAAAAGAAAAAAAGGGACATCGTTTGGCTATTAGTTATACAATAAAAAAGATTAAAAAAATGAAATATACTTTTACAGAGTTTTATCCTGTCGACAGGAGCACATCAGAAATATTGTGCAATCCATCAGTTTAGAATGGCTCCACACCGTCCATGTCTCATGCTCCCCAATTTATTGAGATATGGATGTGGGGTGGACGTTAGACCTTGGCCAATCAATCCTGGGGGTGCTCCTTTTTTTATCTGGAGGGTAGTTCTGTGTTCTGAAGTGGTCAGGGTTAAATGGACGATGAATGGTACTGATGGCTGGCTCTGGGATAAGATTTCCGACACCAATGCGTTAGTCAAGACCAATCACCGCAAGCAGGCATTATACAACTGTTTTGGGGATCTCTACCAAATTCTATACAAACTACGCACAAACATTTATATGTACATATAACCCAAATTGTATATGATTAGAAGAAAGTAGTTCCATATTTCTGCATCTAATATTGTAGTTTTGATGAGAGAATAAATATCTTCCTCTGAAATTTGTCATAAAGCCAATTGTTGGTAGATATTTTGGAGTCTTATGGGTGTATAGGCCTTGTCTCCTGTTGTTTATGTAAATGAAAAAGGCTAGGGCTTCCCTTTGAGGCTCAGTGAGGTGATAATTTGTTTATCCTCATCTATACCCAACAGGATGTGACGTAATTGGCAACTAGATGTTAGTTCTGGTCTACATGCCTGCTCTTTCCTTTCAAAATCAAAATTTGAGACCAACTGTATCTTTAAAACCGCTGAAATAAAATATATCTGCAATCATACTTTTACAGGTTATGTCACATCTCAGGTATTGGTATAGGGGTCCAGACAATTAGCTGCAAGAGGCAGCCCCATTGAAAATAATCGGAGAATGCAGACTCCTGCAGCTGCTCACAGGGATCCCCTGCTGAGGTCCTTGCAGATACATGCCATCAGGCCAAAACACAGGTATGGATGTAGCTTAAAGCTGATCTCTAGGCACCAAAAAATGTCTTTTAACAACTTAAGGACCAGGCCTTATAAGGACCAGGCATTATAATGTTTGGGGATTCTAAGTAAATTTATAGCAAAAAAATACTGATTTTAACTTGTAAGCAACAAGTGCCAAAAAAGGCACTTGTTGCTTACAAGTTAAAATCAGTATTTTTTTGCTATAAATTTACTTAGAATCCCCAAACATTATAATTAATATATAAATATATTTTGTTGCATCACAACCTGGAATTAACACGGATTGTTTGAGGATTTGCAACATTTAATTTACAGAACATGCCCACAACTTTGAAGATGTTTTTTTTTTATTGTGAAGCAAACAACAAATAGGACAAAATAACAGAAAAAGTCAATGTGCATAACTATTCACCCCCCTAAAGTCAATACTTTGTAGAGCCGCATTTTGCGGATATCACAGCTCCAAGTCGCTTTGGATAAGTCTCTGAGTTTGCCACATCTTACCACTGGGACTTTTGCCCATTCCTCCTTGCAAAAGTGCTCCAGCTCCTTCAAATTGAATGGTTTGCGCTTGTGAACAGCAATCTTTAAGTCTGACCACAGATTTTCTATTGGATTGAGGTCTGGGCTTTGACTAGGCCATTCCAACACATTTACACTATTCCCCTTAAACCACTCAAGTGTTGCTTTAGCAGTGTGTTTGGGGTCATTGTCCTGCTGGAAGGTGAACCTCCGTTCTAGCCTCAAATCACACACACACACACACACACACACACACACACACACAGGTACAGGTTTTGCTCAAGAATATCCCTGTATTTAGCACCATTCCATCTTTCCCTCAACTCTGACCAGTTTCCCAGTCCCGACTGCTGAAAAACATCCCCACAGCATGATGGCACCACTACCATGTTTCACTGTGGGGATGGCGTTCTTTGGGTGATGTGATGTGTTGGGTTTGTGCCAGACATAGCATTTTTTTTGATGGCGAAAAAGTTCAATTTTAGTCTCATCAGATCAGAGCACCTTCCTCCATACATTTTGGGAGTCTCCCACTTGCCTTTTCACAAACTCAAAACGTGCCATTTTGTTTTTTGCTGAAAGTAATGGCTTTCTTCTGGCCACTCTGCCATAAAGCCCAACTCTATGGAGCGTATGGCTTATTATCGTCCTATGTACAGATACTCCAGTCTCTGCTGTGGAACTCTGCAGCTCCTCCAGGATTACCTTAGGTCTCTGTGCTGCCTCTCCGATTAATGTCCTCCTTGCCCGGTCTGTAAGTTTTAGTGTGCGGCCATCTCTTGGCAGGTTTGCTGTTGCCATGTTCTTTCCATTTGGTTATGATAGATTTGATGGTGCTCCTAGGAATCATCAAAGATTTGTATATTTATTTATAACCTAACCCTGACTTTTACTTCTCAACAACATTGTCCCTTGTTTCGAGAGTTCCTTGGTCTTCATGGCAGTGTTTGGTTTAGGGCTGCAACGAACGATTATTTTCATAATCGATTAGTTGGCTGATTACTGTTTCGATTAATCGGATAATAAACTTAAAAAAGTGTGGTGTATAATTTAGTTAGTATGTAAAGTTAAAAAAAAAAAGGCATTTTTAAAAAAAATATATCTATATGCAGTGCTAAATATAAATAACCAACTATATGGTTAGGGAGCAAAATCTCTAATGCACTCTGAGAAGAACAGAAAGAAGAGATATACTGTATATACTATTAGAGGTTGAATCTGGTAAATATCATCAGACTCAGAGATCAAATTTTTTATGTAAAGAAAAAAAAATTAAGACTGTTTTGACGATTTTCAGACAGAACTAATATTTTATATGATGGTTTTCGTTCAGAAATATACATTCATTTTAAAACAATGTTAAAAGCAAGTGAAATTATCAAATGACATTCTTTCATTCAGCGAATGTACAAAGATTTTTCGCATGAATCTTCTGGTCTGAAAATCGATACGTGTATGGCCAGCATAAGGCTCTGTTCACACATATGCAGTTTGCTTTTGCGTTTTGTATTTTTGTGTAACGATTTGCGTTTTGTATTTTTTATGCTTCTTTTGGCCAATTTGTTGTTAGGCAGATTAAAAAATGCAAATTCTTTTGAACCAAAAAAAGCACAGTTTTGCGTTGAAAAAATTCCCAAGACGTTTAGTAGAAGCAGCATGCTTTTTTTTTTTTGTATCACCTGCAAACGAGGTAAAAAAAAAAAAAAAAATGTCCATTTATAGTACAAAAAGAGCAGATAATCGCTACTATAAGGGGTTTATTTATACTGTGAAACAGTTAAAGTAATAATTTATATATATAATATAATATATACAGTGGGGCAAAAAAGTAGTCAGCCACCAATTGTGCAAGTTTTCCCACTTAACCACTTAAGGACCGGACCATTATGCTGCTTAAGGACCAGAGGACTTTTTCCAATTTGGCACTGCTTCGCTTTAACTGCTAATTGCGCGGTCATGCAATGCTGTACCCAAACGAAATTTGCGTCCTTTTCTTCCCACAAATAGAGCTTTCTTTTGATGGTATTTGATCACCTCTGCCGTTTTTATTTTTTGCGCTATAAACGGAAAAAGACCAAAAATTTTGAAAAAAAAATCATATTTTCTACTGTTTATTATAAAAAAAATCCAATAAACTCAATTTTAGTCATACATTTAGGCCAAAGTGTATTTGGCCACATGTCTTTGGTAAAAAAAATGTCAATAAGCGTATATTTATTGGTTTGCGCAAAAGTTATAGCGTCTACAAACTAGGGTACATTTTCTGGAATTTACACAGCTTTTAGTTTATGACTGCCTATGTCATTTCTTGAGGTGCTAAAATGGCAGGGCAGTACAACCCCCCCCCCCCAAATGACCCCATTTTGGAAAGTAGACACCCCAAGGAAGTTGCTGAGAGGCATGTTGAATCCATTGAATATTTATTTTTTTTGTCCCAAGTGATTGAATAATGACAAAAAAAACAAACAATATTTACAAAAAGTTGTCACTAAATGATATATTGCTTACACAGGCCATGGGCCTATGTGAAATTGCACCCCAAAATACATTCAGCTGCTTCTCTTGAGTACGGGGATACCACATGCGTGGGACTTTTTGGGAGCCTAGCCGCGATACTGCCTATCACAGTTTTGAAGGCCATAAAATGCCCAGATGGCACAAACCCCCCCCCCCAAATGACCCCATTTTGGAAAGTAGACACCCCAAGCTATTTGCTGAGAGGCATGTTGAGTCCATGGAATATTTTATATTTTGAGACAAGTTGCGGGAAAGTGACAATTTTTTTTTTTTTTTGCACAAAGTTGTCACTAAATGATATATTGCTCACACAAGCCATGGGCATATGTGGAGTTGCACCCCTAAATACATTTAGCTGCTTCTCCTGAGTATGGGGATACCACATGTGTGGGACTTTTTGGGAGCCTAGCTGCGTACGGGCCCCCGAAAACCAATCACCGCCTTCAGGAATTGTAAGGGTGTAAATTTTTTATTTCACTCTTCACTGCCTATCACAGTTTCGGAGGCCATGGAATGCCCAGGTGGCACAAAACTCCCCCAAATGACCCCATTTTGGAAAGTAGACACCCCAAGCTATTTGCTGAGAGGCATGGTGAGTATTTTGCAGCTCTCATTTGTTTTTGAAAATGAAGAAAGACAAGAAAAAACATTTTTTTTTCTTTTTTCAATTTTCAAAACTTTGTGACAAAAAGTGAGGTCTGCAAAATACTCACTATACCTCTCAGCAAATAGCTTGGGGTGTCTACTTTCCAAAATGGGGTCATTTGGGGGGGGGGGTTGTGCCACCTGGGCATTCCATGGCCTCCGAAACTGTGATAGGCAGTGAAGAGTGAAATCAAAAATGTATGCCCTTAGAAAGCCTGAAGGCAGTGCTTGGTTTTCGGGGTCCCGTACGCGGCTAGGCTCCCAAAAAGTCTCACACATGTGGTATCCCCGTACTCAGGAGAAGCAACAGAATGTATTTTGGGGTGTAATTTCACATATTCCCATGGCATGTTTGAGCAATATATCATTAAGTGACAACTTTGTGCAAAAAAAATAAAAAAAAATTTGTCTCTTTCCCGCAACTTGTGTCACAATATAAAATATTCCATGCACTCGACATGACTCTCAGCAAATAGCTTGGGGTGTCTACTCTCCAAAATGGGGTCATTTGGGGGGGTTTTGAACTGTCCTGGCATTTTATGCACAAAATTTAGAAGCTTACGTCACACATCACCCACTCTTCTAACCACTTGAAGACAAAGCCCTTTCTGACACTTTTTGTTTACATGAAAATTTTTTTTTTTTTTTGCAAGAAAATTACTTTGAACCCCCACACATTATATATTTTTTTAAAGCAAATGCCCTACAGATTAAAATGGTGGGTGTTTCATTTTTTTTTCACACAGTATTCGCGCAGCGATTTTTCAAACGCATTTTTTGGGGAAAAAACACACTTTTTAAATTTTAATGCACTAAAACACACTATATTGCCCAAATGTTTGATGGAATAAAAAAGATGATCTTAGGCCGAGTACATGGATACCATGTACATGGATACATGACATGCTTTAAAATTGCGCACAAACGTGCAGTGGCGACAAACTAAATACATTTTTAAAAGCCTTTACAGGTTACCACTTTAGATTTACAGAGAAGGTTTACTGCTAAAATTACTGCCCTCAATCTGACATTCGTGGTGACACCTCACATGCATGGTGCAATTGCTGTTTACATTTGACGCCAGACAGACGCTTGCGTTCACCTTTGCGCGAGAGCAGGGGGGGACAGGGGTGCTTTTTTTTTTATTATTATTTTTTTGCTTTTTTATCTTATTTTTAAACTGTTCCTTTCATTTTTTTTTAATCATTTTTATTGTTGTCTCAGGGAATGTAAATACCCCCTATGATAGCAATAGGTAGTGACAGGTACTCTTTTTTGAAAAAATTGGGGTCTATTAGACCCTAGATCTCTCCTCTGCCCTCAAAGCATCTGACCACACCAAGATCAGTGTGATAAAATGCTTTCCCAATTTCCTAATGGCGCTGTTTACATCCGGCGAAATCTAATTCATGAAATTCTCGTAGCTTCCGGTTTCTTAGGCCATAGAGATGTTTGGAGCCACTCTGGTCTCTGATCAGCTCTATGGTCAGCTGGCTAAATCACCGGCTGCATTCTCAGGTTCCCTGTTGAGACAGGAGAGCCAGAGAAAAACACGGAAGACGGTAGGGGGGGCATTCCCTCCCACTGCTTGTAAAAGCAGTCTAGAGGCTAATTAGCCGCTAGGATTGCTTTTACATGAAAGCCGACCGCTGACTGAAAAGAATGATACCAAGATGATACCTAAACCTGTAGGCATCATTCTGGTATAACCACTCAAAGTCGTGAATAGCGTACCTGAAGACAAAAAAATGGTTAACAATAAAACACAGTAAACGGTAAAGTATAAAAAATTGCATACCTGAAAATCAAACATGATAAAACATAATAACAATAAAACATTGCAGAATAGAATACAGTAAAAAAGAGCAGAACAATAGAGATAGAATAGAGAGAGAGAGAACAATAAAACGACAACTATTTTTTTTATATTATATATATATTTTTTTTTTTACACTTTTTTTTGTAACTAACTTTTATAACTTTAACCGGTTCCAGGTTCGGGTCTCTCAATGCGATGGCATCTTGGGAGACCCTGTGAAAGTGTGCCTAGTCTGTGCAATGCTGTACCCTACGCAAATACTCAACTAGTGAATGGTAGCATTCAAAACATTCACCAATGCAAAGACCAGGATTGTCAGGACAGGAGGGTCAATAATAGTGGGTGTCATGCCTATATCCGCGCTTGCTGCAGACACGACATCTTTTTTGGGGGGGTTCATTGGGTAGGGGTACTCAGGAGGACATAAAGAAAATGCCTCTCATGCAGCCGACTGCATTTGGTTGGGGATGTGAATGGGGGAAGTACGGGCGCTGCAGAAGTGGTGGGTTCCCAATTAGGATTGGCGAATGCAGCAGAAAGGGCACTATGGGCACGACAGGCCTGTGTTTGTCTTCTTCTTGGTGGCAGCGGGACACTACTTGTGCTTGCCACCTCACCAGCTTGAACTGCACTTATGGGACTCGCCATGTCACCAAGTGTTACTGCAGTGCTGGTTTGACTATGACCGGGGTGTACTAGACCACTGGTGCTTGTCAGTTCACCAAAACGCTACCAAAAAAACTGTTAGCGATCGCAGGGATCAGGCCTGACTCTGCGAACGCTGCAGTTATGCGTTTAGTGTTTTGTAAGTGACAGTGATCGATTGATACGGCACTTGGGTGGGCTGGGCCGGGCGGAGGGGCAAAACGCAGGTGCTAGCAGGTATCTGGGCTGATCCCGCTAACACTGCATTTTTGGGAACCCTAAACTGCTGGGGACGCTAGTATAGATCGGATCAGATATTGATCCATTCAGATACTATACCACTAAGGGAGGTGTACGGTGCGTGCGTGGGTGTTAGCGCTACTGGCGCTAACCGAACGCTGCTTGGGGCTGGTGCTTACCAGTTCACCAAAATGCTACCAGAAAAACTGTTAGCGATCGCAGGGATCAGGCCTGACTCTGCGAACGCTGCAGTTATGCGTTTACTGTTTTCTAAGTGACAGTGATCGATCGATACTGCACTTGAGTGGGCTGGGCTGGGCTGGGCTGGACGGAGGGGGCAAAACACAGGTGCTAGCAGGTATCTGGGCTGATCCCGCTAACAGTGCGTTTTTGGGAACCCTAAACTGCTGGGGACACTAGTATAGATCTGATCGGATCAGATATTGATGCGTTCAGATACTATACCACTAAGGGAGGCATATGCTGCGTGCGTGGGTGTTAGCGGTACTGGCGTTAATCTGACGCTGCCTGGGGCGACGCATATCAACGCCGGACGATCAGGGGGCTAAACCTTTATTCGGTAATAAACGACGGGTGCCTTGACACTATAAAAAATAAACAAACTAACCAGCGTCACCCGTAACAGTTATACGGTGATCAGTGGTGAAAGGGTTGACTAGGGGGCAATCAAGGGGTTAAAACATTTATAAGATAGTATATGGGGGTCCCTGTCGCTATAAAACGCTGACGGCGAACCTAAATATTTACGTCCCTAACTAGCGTCACCAGTGACACTAATACAGCGATCAGAAAAATGATCGCTTAGCGACACTGGCGACAGGGGGTGATCAAGGGGTTAAAACTTTATTAGGGGGGGTTAGGGGGGTATCCTAGACCTACAGGGGGCTAATACTAACTGCCCTAACACAGTAACTGTCACAAACTGACACCATGCAGTAATCAGAAAAAAAAACAGCTTGGTGTCAGTGTGACAGGGGGGAGGGGTGATTAGGGGGGGATCGGGGGGTAAAGGAGGGTGTTATGTGTGCCTGGCATGTTCTACTGTGTGTGTTGTGCACTCACATTTCAGTCTTTTCTCCTCTGCGCCGGAACGGAAACTGCTGAGCCGAGGAGAGATGACATCACATCCTCTGCCTCTGTGTACTACACAGAGGCAGGGGAAGCATCTGATTGGCTGGGAGCCCCTCATCTCTGATCACTGCCAGACCAAAGGCGAACGCCTCGGGCACCGGGGGGGGTCCAATTGGACCCCCCGCCCGCGGGAAGGCAATCATGTACCAGGTACGTGATTTTGCCTGCCTGTGCCATTCTGCTGATGTATATCAGCGTGAGGCGGTCGTCAAGTGGTTAAAAAGATGAAAGGCCTGTAATTGTCATCATAGGTATACCTCAACTATGAGAGAAAAAATGTGGAAACAAATCCAGACAATCACATTGTCTGATTTTTGAAAGAATTTTTTTGCAAATTATGGTGGAAAATAAGTATTTGGTCAATATCAAAAGTTCATCTCAATACTTTGTTATATATCCTTTGTTGGCAATGACAGAGGTCAAACGTTTTCTGTAAGTCTTCATAAAGTTGTCACACACTGTTGCTGGTATGTTGGCCCATTCCTCCATGCAGATCTCCTCTAGAGCAGTGATGTTTTGGGGCTGTCGCTGGGCAACACGGACTTTCAACTCCCTACAAAGGTTTTCTATGGGGTTGATATCTGGAGACTGGCTAGGCCACTCCAGGACCTTGAAATGCTTTTTACGAAGCCACTCCTTTGCACAGGCAGTGTGTTTGGGATTATTGTCATGCTGAAAGACCCAGCCACGTTTCATCTTCAATGCCCTTGCTGATGGGAGGAGGTTTGCACTCAAAATATCACGATACATGGCCCCATTCATTCTTTCATGTACACAGATCAGTCGTCCTGTTCCCTTTGCAGAGAAACAGCCCCAAAGCATGATGTTGCCACCCCCATGCTTCACAGTAGGTATGGTGTTCTTTGGTTGCAACTCAGCTTTCTCTCTCCTCCAAACACGACGAGATGTGTTTCTACCAAACAGTTCTACTTTGGTTTCATCTGACCATATGACATTCTCCCAATCCTCTTCTGGATCATCCAAATGCTCTCTAGCAAACCTCAGACGGGCCCGGACATGTACTGGCTTAGGCAGGGGACACCTCTGGTACTGCAGGATCTGAGTCCCTGGCGGCATAGTGTGTTACTGATGGTAGCCTTTGTTACGTTGGTCCCAGCTCTCTGAAGGTCATTCACTAGGTCCCCCCGTGTGGTTCTGGGATTTTTGCTCACCGTTCCTGTGATCATTTTGACCCCACGGTGTGAGATCTTGCGTGGAGCCCCAGATCGAGGGAGATTATCAGTGGTCTTGTATGTCTTCCATTTTCTAATTATTGCTCCCACAGTTGATTTCTTCACACCAAGCTGCTTGCCTATTGCAGATTCAAGTCTTCCCAACCTGGTGCAGGTCTACAATTTTGTTTGTGGTGTCCTTCGACAGCTCTTTGGTCTTCACCATAGTGGAGTTTGGAGTGTGACTGTTTGAGGTTGTGGACAGGTGTCTTTTAGGCTGGATTCACACCTATGCAGTTTTAGTGCATTTTGCAGATTTGCACTACAGAACGTGTTCCATAGGAAACCATGTTAAATGGACTGTAGTGCAAATCTGCAAAATGCAAAAAGCACTAAAACTGCATAGGTGTGAATCCAGCCTTATACTGATAAGTTCAAACAGGTGCCATTAATCCAGGTAATAGACATGAAGTTATATGAAAGGTAGAAGGGAGATATAAATATTTTATATTAAAGTAGTACTAAAAGCTGAGATTTATGGATATGATCATTGTAAATATAATGCACAATACTGGTAAAAGTTAACTTTAAATGTATTTGTAATACATTCTATTACCTCCAGTCTATCAGCCTCCTCCTTCTCTGGGTTCAGATTCTGAACTACCCTGCACAGAGTATTTAAAGTGATTTTTTTTTAAACAACAAACATGTTATACTTACCTGCTCTGTGTAATGGTTTTGCACAGAGCAGCCCTGACTCTCCTCTTCTAGGGTCCCCCACTGACACTTCTGGCTCCTCCTGCCCTCAGAGTGCCCCAATAGCAAGCTGCAATGTGTAATATACAGTGCCCCTATAGCAAGGTAAACATCTTCTGACTTTGGAACCGCTCACTTCCTGCCCAGGACTACATGTCCATTAAGCATTGCTCCTCACACATTTACATGTTCTCAGGCACTTACTGACGTGTATGGATGGTGTACTGAGCTGTATGTGTGCTGCACTGTATTTCTTGATATGTAAATAGTGCATTCTGTATGCAGGCTGAATAATCAGCTGGCCGATTAATCGATTATCAAAATAGTTGACAACTATTTTGATAATCGATTAGTTGTTGATTAGTTGTTTCAGCCCTAGTTTTGTTAGTGGTGCCTCTTGCTTAGGTGTTGCAGCCTCTGGGGCCCATCAAAAAGGTGTGTATATGTAATGACAGATCATGTGACACTTAGATTGCACACAGGTGGATATCATTTCACTAATTATGTGACTTCTGAAGGTAATTGCACCAGAGCTTTTTATGGGTTTCATAACAAAAAGGGGGTGAATACATTATGCACATGCCAACTGTCAGTTTTCTATTTCTGAAAAAAAAGTTTTATGTATATATTTTTCTAATTTTACTTCAACTTAGACTATTGTGTTCTGATCTATCACATATAATTCAGATTAAAAAAACATTGAACTAAAGGCTGTAATGTAACAAAATAGGTAAAAAGCCAAGGGGGTGAATACTTTTGCAAGGATATATAAATATATAAAAATATTTTTTTTTATGTATTTATTTTTTAAGCAGAGACCCTAGATTATAAAAAGGCAGTCGTTGCAATATTTTATGTCACACTGTATTTGCGCAGCGGTCTTTTAAATGCAATCTTTTTGGAAAAAATACACTTTTATGAATTAAAAAAAGTACAGTAATATTAGCCCAATTTTTCCAAATAATGTGAAAGATGATGTTACACTGAGTAAAGAGATACCAAACATGTCATGCGTTAAAATTGTGCACACTTGTGGAATGGCGACAAACTACGGTACTTAAAAATCTCCATAGGCAACGCATTAAAATTTAACGGTGAACGGTTAGAGTATTACAGCGGAGGTCTAGTGCTAAAATTATTGCTCTTGCTCTAATGATCACTGCTATACCTCAAATGTGTGGTTTGAACACTGTTAATATTGGCGGACGAGACTTACATATGTGTTTACTTTGGCGAATGAGCGCAGAGGAATAGGGCGCTTTAAAACTTTTTTTTTCTCATTTCATTTATTTCTTTTTTTGATCACTTTTATTATTATTATACCTGACATGTGACTATTGCTGTCACAAGGAATGTTTATATTCCTTGTGACAGCAATAGTCACATGTCAGGTACTTTTTTGGAGGGATCTGGGGTCTATAAGACCCCAAATCCCTCCTTTGCACCTAAAAGCATTCAAAAAGCCAAGTTTGGCTGTTTTGAATACTGACATTTTTCTAGCGTCTTGAGAAGGCATTTGATACAGTTCCCCACAAAAGTTTACTCTACAAATTGAGGTCTGTCGGCATGGACCATAGGGTGAGTACCTGGATTGAAAACTAAATACAGGGGCGGGTCCAAACGGTGGTGATAAATAGCGAGTACTCAGAATGGTCTGGAGTGGTAAGTGGGGTCCCCAAGAATCTGTCCTGGGACCAATTCTGTTTAAATTTATTCATAAACGAAATATAGAGGATGGGACAAACAGCTCAATCTCAGTATTTGAGGATGATACGGTTAAGGATGATGAGGTTAAGCAGGGTAATAACTTCTGCGCAGTATGTGGAAACCTTACAAGAAGACCTAAATGCAATAACGGGTTAAGTAACTACATGCCAAATGAGGTTTAATGTTAAAAAAAAAAAAAAAAATGTGAAAAGCAATGCATTTGGGTGCTAAAAATACGAATGCAAGTTACTCGCTAGAGGGAGAACCTCTGAGAAATCTAGGATGGAAACGGTGCTATGCAATGCCAAGCTGCTGCAAGCAAAGCCAACAGAATATTGGCATGTATTAAAGGGACTAGAGGATATCAGCTATGGGCAAAGACTACAAGCATTGAACTTGTTCTCTCTGGAGAAGAGACACTTGAGAGGGGAAATGATAGCGATGTATAAATACCGTACTTGTGACCCTAGTTTAGGGAAAAAACTTTTCAGTGAACAGGAATTTAAAAAGACACATGGTCATTCACTGAAATTGGAAGAGAAGTGATTTAACCTTCAACTGCGTAGAGGGTTCTTTCCTGTCAGAGCAGAAAGGGTGTGGAATTCTCTTCCACAAGCAGTGGTATTAGAATGGAGCATCGATAGCTTAAAAAACAATTATATGGGCACCGTAACGATCACAGCAAACAGGGATAACCCATGTACTATTGACATAAACAAAAGCACACTCACACACCACAGGTTGAACTGGATGGACTGGTGTCTTTTTCAGCCTTACCAACTATGATAGGCTCAGCAATGGCATGCAATGCCAAGCTGCTGCTAACAAAGCAAACAGAATATTGGCATGCATTAAAAAGGGGATCAACTCCAGAGATAAAACGATAATTCTCCCACTCTACAAGACTCTGGTCCGGCCGCACCTGGAGTATGCTGTCCAGTTCTGGGCACCAGTCCTCAGGAAGGATGTACTGGAAATGGAGGGAGTACAAAGAAGGGCAACAAAGCTAATAAAGGGTCTGGAGGATCTTAGTTATGAGGAAAGGTTGCTAGCACTGAACTTATTCTCTCTGGAGAAGAGACGCTTGAGAGGGGATATGATTTCAATATACAAATACCATACTGGTGACCCTACAATAGAAATAAAACTTTTTCGCAGAAGAGAGTTTAACAAGACTCGTGGCCACTCATTAAAATTAGAAGAAAAGAGGTTTAACCTAAAACTACGTAGAGGGTTCTTTACTGTAAGAGCGGCAAGAATGTGGAATTCCCTTCCACAGGCGGTGGTCTCAGCGGGGAGCATTGATAGCTTCAAGAAACTATTAGATAAGCACCTGAATGACCGCAACATACAGGGATATATAATGTAATACTGACACATAATCACACACATAGGTTGGACTTGATGGACTTGTGTCTTTTTTCAACCTCACCTACTATGTAACTATGTAACTATGCCTTTAAGGCTCCAGCAAGCCACAAGTGACGTTGTGGCGTTGCTTTTTGCAGGTTTCTAAATCCGAGACGCAATCAAAGCCAATTCCGGCTAATCGTCAGCTGGTCGCTCTGGCTTTCCGGTAGGACAGGAGAGCCCGGGCAGAAAGGCGGGAGGACGTCCCCTCCTGCTTCTTGGGATAACAATCAAGCGGCTGATTAGCCACATCAGTTATCACAAGAAAGCCGACCGCCGGCTCTAAAAAAACGGTACCGGGGTGATACTTGCGGCTGCAGGCATCACCCCGGTACAACCACTTGAAGCAAAATGACACACAGGCACATGATTTTGCGCAAGTGGTTAAATAAATTCCTCAATAGCCATAGCCTAGCCTGAGGTTGCCAGGGGTTGCTTGGAGTAGTGAGCAATGGTGATCCCACACCTACAAGGACCACAAACACAACAGGGCAATTCTGTACTGAACAACAGTATGCACAGTTAGTTCTACACTAGGCACATTTTCAATTTTTTTTATGCTCCGAATTTCACTTTAACTGTAAGCAGACAAGTTTTTGATCATGCCAACATACCCTACCTGTGGCAGTCGCTCAGCATGCAGGGCACATGGGGACAGGTCCCCCATTTATGCGTCTGGTCCCCTAATCTACATGCGGGGAGCCGGACGCATGGATTTCAATGGTTTTGTTTTTTTATTTTGAAGCACATGATTAGAGCCTGAGGCTCTATTTGGCTTAAAAAACAGTGGGCTTGGGGCGCAGAGGGGGATGGGATCGCTGCATTCCCGGCCGTCACCCGAGGGGGGTGTGTTTGGTGATAGTTTGCCGCCCCCCCCCCCAAATATATTAAGTACCAGCCACCATTGCCTGTAAGTATAATCTTTTTTTAGCATGGGTTCCCCAGTGTTTTAAAATTATTTCTAGGGTTCCTCTGAGGTAAAAAAAAAAGTTGAAAAAGACTGGTAAGTTATGATGATTATGTCCAGGCTTGTATCAAACAGCTACAAAAAAATGTAAATTTGTATGTCTGACATCTTTCACTTTATTTTGCCCTTTGAACGTTACTTCACATGAGTTAATGTCATAAAATATCTTAATGGCATGGCAGTAATGTTTTACTGATTAGGCTAATGTTTAACATCTGAGATAAAAGAGGGGTATGAAGCATTTATCTCTCCTTGTTATCCCCACACCTACGCTTATGTAAGATACTGTATGTTAAAACTTTGAAAGAATTTGAGATACTTTTAGGGCAGAATTTGAGATAGTCTCTAAAATAGTAAGGCAGGCCATACATTATGAATTTTTCTTTCCTTCAGCCATAGGTTGGTCGACATGGACTGTGTTGATGGGGGAATACCTCCTACTGCACTATTGTATTCTGACAGCAGGAGGTTTCTCAGCCATCAGAATACAGTGGTTCCTGCCAACAGCTATAACCACCTGTAGCGATCGAAAAAAAAAAAAAACTCGACAGACTGAAGTCGATCCTGCTGAATCAGCCGAATTTCCACCCATCCATTCATTCAAATAGGCTGAAGTTGCACTGTATCGCACCAAAAGTAGTGTATGCACTATAAAAAAATACCATGCATTCTGGTGCAAACACACTGGATTTGATTTACTAAAGGCAAATCCACTTTGCACTGCAAGTGCACTTGGAAGTGCAGTCGCTGTAGATCTGAGGGGGACATGCAAGGAAAATAAAAAACAGCATTTTTGATTGTACATGATTGGATGATAAAATCAGCAGAGCTTACACTCATTTAAGGATCTTTCCCTCAGATCTACAGCGACTGCACTTCCAAGTGCACTTGGATTGCACTTGTAGTGCAAAGTGGATTTGCCTTTAGTAAATCAACCCCACTGTGTTTGTCTTGTTGTTAACATTGCATTGACGTAGGAAATGTGCAAGAAACACAGGTCTCCCCCAGCTCATTCTGGTGTACGTTGTGATAGAGGGATGACTAATAATTAATATTGTAAAAATGAATCTCCGCAGCAATTAGGTCCTTTTCAGAGAGATATGTATTGGATTTCAGAACACTCCACAAGGTACTTGCAACAGATGACAAAATCCAGCAGAGTATTTGTAAATATTACAATGAACAGCAGCTTTCAGAGTCCCATTCATCATAGTAACATAGTCAGGTTGAAAAAAGACACAAGTCCATCTAGTTCAACCAAAATGTCAGAGCAAGCAGAGATACTAAACCATCCAGCATATATGTCTAATCTACAATATGCATCTAGGTAGCTTCCATGCATGCAATAATAAAAAGGTCATTCTAGACTTGTGCTTTCCAAATCTTGATGTGTGAGCAATAAAAAAATAAAAAAATTAAAATAAAAAACACAATCATCTTTTCTTGATATATAGTTTTTCACCCATCTCCTAACCATGTAAAAACAGCTGATAGTTGGTGAAGCACTTTTGATTTTAACATGATAAGACTTCACTTGTAAGTACTGAAAAAAGCGACTAAAGTCACTATAGTGTTTACCAGATAAACAAGTTACCTTTTGAAGGCCATTTCCCCATCAAGACCCCTGTAGCCTAATTACCAATATTAGATACGTTTTGTATTGCTCATGGCCAAATCACATTCTTTAACTCACCCCATGAATCTTTACGATTCCATTCAAGTCTGACCAAGCAATCTGCATTTTACAATCCTTTGCAAATTTGCAAATCACCTCCTTTGAAATGTTGGCCCCCAAGGGCCAAGGTGAGGAATCTGCCTCTTGCATAAAATTAACATACTTAAAGAGTCATTATTCTCTCTTTTGATATGTAAAATGTAGCTGGCCTGTGTCAAAATGTCAGCCCCTAGCATATGGCCTGTACAAGTATGTACCTGTATACAGTGTGTGTAATATATATATTAAAATTACACTCACAATACACTACAGGGTGAACGGGCCCTAAAAACAGGTGCAATGCACTTGTCTTAACCTAACTTGTGCTAAATTCACTAGAATGCCACATGATCTGTTTGGATGAATTTTGGGCTCTTTTAAATGGGCGGCCAAGGGACAGTAAAAAACAGGTGGCTGAGATGTGGTTTTACTGCCCCCCGGCTACCCACCTGAATTGTAACAATACAGCCAGACAATGTTGTACACGTGCCATGGTGGCAATGCTGTGCTTCGCAGCCCCTGCATTTTTAATTCAGGGTGCAGAGTTTGATAGGTGGCACCGGCTGTCAAATTAGGCTCTCAGTTGCGGCGCAGTCCTGCAATGTAAAATTGCAGTTTGCCAACTTAAAAAAAAAAATAGAAAAAAAAATAAATAAAAGCGTTCACGAGACAGCAGTAGTACCTCCTGAATGCCTGTACCTCTGTTATACTGTAAGCAGTACCATGAGTTTAAAAGAAGCCTAAGTGCATTTTACGTAGCAATACTTGAATTCAGAAATAGGATTTTTACGTCATACTTACCTGTAAGTCCTTTTCTTTAAATACATCATGGGACACAGAGTCAGGCTAATATTCATTACCTGCTGGATTATACTCCATCATTAGATAAATGGACACTGGTAGACCAAAGGTCTTCAGACAGGAAGTGATCCCCTATATAAACCCTCCCATACATGAAGTACTTTAGTTTTGTAGCAAGCACCTAATCCTCAAAAAAGAGGGGAGGGATCTCTGTGTCCCATGATGTACTCAAGGAAAAGAATTTTACAGGTAAGTATGAAGTAAAAATCCTATTATCTTTTTCTTACATCATAGGACACAGAGTCAGGCTAATATTCATTACCTGCTGGGACGCCAAGAGCAATAGCCTTGAGGGGAGGGAGACACCCTGCCAAACAATAGCCAATAGAACTTATACGGCAGCCCACAGTACACTGCGGCTGAAAGCTGAATCCTCGGCTGCTCGAAGATCCACTTGATAAAATTTGGTGAACGTATGCACTAAAGACCAGGTGGCAGCCTTACAAATCTGAGCCACAGATACCTGATGGTAAAAAAGCCCAGGAGGTTCCTACACCCCTGGAAGAATGAGTGCTCACCCTAAAGGGAGGCGCTTTAGGTTTCAGACCGTAGGCCTGAATGACCAATTGACGGACCCAATTGGCAATGTAAGCTTTGGAAGCTGCCTGCCCCTTCTTGGGTCCTTTTGGATCTCCGCAGATCTAGACAGAAAAATCTTGACTGCCCGGACAACGTCCAAAGAGTGCAGTCGTCTCTCTTCCGCCAAAAGAGGCTGAGAGAAAAAAGAAGGTAAAATAATATCCTGATTTAAATAAAAGCCCGACACCACCTTTTGCAAAAAGGATGAAACAGGTCGTAACACGACTCTGTCACGATGAAGGATCAAGTATGGTTCCCTGCATGAAGGGGCTCGCCAACTCCGACACCCTTCTAGCCATCAGCAAGTCTAATGGAATTTCCTTAATAGGTTCAAATGGTTGTTTCTGTAACACAGGTAGCACCAAGTTCAATTCCCAAGGACACATAGGTGACCTAATGGGGGGAAGTAAGCGAGTTGCCCCTGACATAAAGGTTCGGATCAGTGAATGGGAGGCTAAAGGCCTTTGGAAGAATACTGATAGGGCCAAAACCTGACCTCTGATTGTACTCAAAGCCAATTTGATTTCCACAGCTGACTGTAGAAAAGAGAGAATTCTCCCAAACACTTATTTCCGAGCATGCCATTTTCTGGCTTCACACCAAGCAATACAAGTCTTCCAGACCTTATGATAAATCTTTCTAGTGACAGCTTTTCTAGCATTCACTAGAGTAGAGTAGACACCACTGGTCTTGAGATGCCACGGTCCTTTAACACCCTGGCTTCAATAGCCATGCCGACAAATTTAGAGACTGTAAATTGGGGTAGAATATAGGACCTTGAGACAGTGGATCTGGGCAACATGGAAGCATCCATGGCCCGTCTATAGTCAGTCTCACAATCTCCGGGAACCAGGGCCTTCTGGGCCAGGCTGGTGCCACCAGAATGACTGGAACCCCTCCCTCTGAATCCTGCACAATAAATATGGAAGGAGAGGGATCGGAGGAAAAGCATAGACCAGGGAGTACTGGCTCCATGGAACTATCAGAGCATCTGCTCCAATTGTCAGAGGATCTCTTGTTCGAGACACAAACTGCTGTAGGTTGTTGTTGAACCTGAATGAAAGTAGGTCAACCTCTGGCCATCCCCAACGATGGCAAATTTCCTGGAACACCTCTGGGTGTAGGGACCATTCCCCCAGGCAGATCTGCTGGTGGCTGAGATAATCTGCCTTCCAGTTCTCTACTCCCAGGATATGGACTGCTGATATCATTGGCACATGTCCCTCTGCCCAGGCTAGTATGTAGTTCACCTCCTTCAGAGCTGAACGACTCCTGGTACCGCCTTGGTGGTTTATATAGGCCACTGCCATTGCATTGTCGGACTTAACCCTCATGGGATAGTCCTGAAGCTCCACCATCCAGGACTGTAGGGCCAGACATACTGCCCGTAATTCTAGGACGTTGATGGGCAGGGTCTGCTCTGTCCCTGATCATTTCCCCTGAGCTGTGAGCCCATCTAGGGTTGCTCCCCAGCCTGAGAGACTGGCATCTGTAATCAGTACTGTCCAAGTTACCGGGAAAAGGGATTTTCCCTTTCACAGGTTCTGATCCTGCAACCACTAGTTTAGGCTTAAGCATGCCTGAGGAGATAAGCACATTGGATTATCCAGGGCTTTTCTTCCTCTGTTCCAAACCGACAAGATGTCTTGTTGTAAAGGCCTGGAATGGAACTGGGCATAGGGCGCTGCCTCGAAGGAGGATGCCATCCTCCCTAGAAGACTCATACAGAGCCGAATGGAGGTTTGTCTGGTGCCCCTTATCTGACGCACCTAAACCGTTCGGGCACAGATCCTTACGGGTGGCAAGCATACTCTTGCTTGGGCCGTGTTTAGAATCAGACCTAAATATCTTAGACTTTGAGCTGGTCTCAAGACTGACTTTTTGGCATTTATGATCCAGCCTAAGCTTTTCAAATACCTCACTGTGTATATTATGCTCTGTTCTAGAGCTTGTACTGAGTGATCTCTGAGCAGGAGGTCGTCCAGATACCCGAGCACTAGGATCCCTTGGGCCCTTAAAAGACCCAGTACTGGTGCTAGGACCTTTGCTGAACACCCGGGAAGCTGTAGCAAGCCCGAAGGGTAGAGCCGCAAACTGAAAGTGACGTTCCTCTACTGCAAAACGTGGGAACCTCTGATGAGGCTGAAAGATAGGTATGTGTAAGTGCGCGTCCTTTACATCGATAGAGGCTAAAAAGTCTCCCCTCTGGAGTGAGGTTACTACTGAGCGGACAGACTCCATCCGAAAGGACTGTATCAATAGATACTTGTTCAGGGACCTTAGGTCCAGAATGGGCCTTGTGTCCCCGTTTGGTTTCTGGACTGTAAACAGGTTTGAGCAAAACCCTGTGCCCCTTTCCAATACAGGAACCTCTACAATCCCTCCTTGATGCACTAGATGATGTAGTGCCTGAAGCAACACATTTTTTTTGGAGGATCCAAGAGAACGCTGGATCTTAGAAACCTCTGAGGGGGAACCCCCCTGTAACTCCAGCTTGTAACCGCGAGATATAATTGAGGTAACCCACTTGTCCTGAATTGTTGTTTTCCAAAAGTCCACAAAGTGCAGCAGCCTTCCCCCTCCACCCGATGGAGTGGGGGCATCCAGTTAAAAGGAGGGCTTGGTGCCCGAATAAATGTTCCCCATGAAACGGGAAACCTGCCAATAACTTTTTACAAAGAAGCTCGGCTGACCAGTTCTTAAACCATAAAAGTCTGCGCATATGTACAGACAAGAGAGCCAAACGAGAAACCTGCTGTATTGAATGTTTTAAATCATAAACAGCAAAACACAGCGCTCAGGGAATATCTGTCTTACTAGGCAGATCATCCTCCTGGTTAGGTCTATCCGGCCGTTTGACCTGATCCTTTACGGACTGGCAAATACCAATTGCTGCAACAGCTGGCCGAATAGCTGAACTGGCCAAAGAAAAGGAAGCCTTTAATAATAACTCCAATTTCTTGTCAACAGGGTCTTTCAAGCCCTGTGTGTTATCTACCGGACAAGTTAAGTTCTTGTTTAAGGAAGAGACTGCTGCATCTATGGCTGGCATGCTCCATTTTTTAACAAACTTTTCATCCATGGGATAAAAAAGTCTTGTCAGGATGTTCCCAATCAGCATACCCCACCTGTTCCAACAGGGGGTGTAGCGGGAAAGTCTGTGCAACCTGAAAAGGCCTCAGATATCCCAAAGAGGACCAGGGGGGCTCAGTCACCTCTGCAAGAGGCAACTTAAAGGCAGACAAACCATTTCGGTCAGAGTCAGGATCAAAAGCCTCTGCGACTGAGAGGCAGACATCGACTGGATATCTTCTTGTCCAGATTGCTCGGAAGCAGACTCATCTGTCGGGGACTCCACCGAATCCTGAGCTTTCAGCACTTCCCCATCCTCAACCCATTCCTGCTCCAGACTAGGAGACTCCGGGAGGGGGATGTCACGCTTCCTGCCACCCTGCAGAATGGAGGCAATCATGACGGCAATCCTGTGCTCTAACCCGGCTTGGGCTGAGGACAGTTCATCCTTAGTGATAAAGGGTGAAGCAGCAGCGTTGAATGTAGGCACAATACCAAATGGGCGTAGCGGCTCAGATTGCCTGGGAGCCTCTGGTCTTTCAGAGGATAGAACACTAGGGATACGACTAGGTTCATCAGAAACTACTGATGACATAGGTGTGCCCTTCCCTATGGTGTTAGTCCCACTCCTTTTTTTGGAAGACATTCAATGCCACAAACAAAAAGTACTTGGGTGTAGTTAACCACTTCAATACAGGACACTTATACACCTTCCTGCCCAGACCAATTTTCAGCTTTCAGTGCTGTCGCAGTTTGAATGACAATTGCGCGGTCATACAACACTGTACCCAAACTAAATTTTTATCATTTTGTTCCCACAAATAGAGCTTTCTTTTGGTGGTATTTGATCACCTCTGCGTATTTTATTTTTTGCTAAACAAATAAAAAATACCGAAAATTTAGAAAAAAATACAAATTTTGCTTTAGTTTCTGTTAAAAATTTTTGTAAATAAGTAAGTTTTCTCTTTCACTGATGGGCACTGGTAAGGCGGCACTGACAGGCACTGATAAGGCAGCACCGATGAGGTGGCACCAATGAGCGGGCAGTGACAAGCGGCACTGATATGCAGCACTGATGGGCATTGATAGGCGGCACTGGTGGGTACTGATAGGCGACACTGAAAGGCTATAGAAATCAAATATTACGCGCTTAGGATCAGTATTAACAAGGAACTGCAGCCCCCCAAGCAAACTGGAAACACCAAAGTGAAATCCACATAATACAAAGTGTTCTAATAGGGGAATGGGACTGTTCACAGACAATGGAAAAATCAAAAAACAACAAAACCCACCAAAAAATGGGAATGAGAAAATGTGAATGAAAAAATGCAAAAAATAATGAACAATAAATGTGCTGTCAGAGTCTCTGTCAGAGACTCTACCTAGATCGGAGTTGCGATGTGTCAGACTGACACACAGCAACAACGATCGCCGCGATGTGCGCCCCCAGGGGCGCGCAGCGGCTTAATATCCTGAGGACGTCATATGACACCCAGTCAGGATATTGAAACCACTTTGCAGCCATCATTTTGCTATAAGGCGGGCAGCAAGTGGTTAAAACACCTCAGAAGAGAGACCCTTTAATAGGGCTCACCAAGCCCCTATGCAACAATCCTGCTAAGCACCTTTAGCCTGCCAAGCAACACCTGGTGACTCACGTGGCCCGGGTAATGAAAAATCAACCACTGCAAGTGAGCCTGCTCTGTGTCCCACAGCTGCCTTCTGGAAGCACCACATGCTTGGCCAGCTTAAATAACCTGGGTGTGTGTGGGAACGTTCTATGTGTGTGTGCGCACGCATGTGCACGGTCCCGGTGATCGGGCATGACTGTATTCGCATACAACACTAATCTTCGTGCGCCCAGATAAAGGCTATGGCGCACGCGCATGCGCCATGGCCGCCAAACAAACTGCTGAGCCCAGCGGCGCTCTTGCGAACGCACGTGCGCCATGGCGAACCAAGGCCAAATGGCGCACCGTCGTGCACCATCATACAGGTAAAAAACAGCCAGGCACAAGCAAAAAGGTACACTTTGCAAACACCCACAGCTAGCCCAGGTCACCGCACACACCGCACTTTTAGCTAGCTTGACTGATTGCAACAATCACTGTGACACCTCACAATAATAAAATAAAGGGGTTTCACTTACCCATCCAGGCGGAGGGCCACTTAGAAGCTAAGGGCCCAATCTTCACCCTTCACGGCGGGTTCCTGTCACTTGGACCTTCAAGTACTGGGTACCCTTTCATGTTTAGGGTCCGCTCCCTTGGACCTGTACAGCACCCTTCAGGAAATGTTTTAGCGCTGTAGTGACCAGGATTTCCACTCTGCAGGGTCCAACGCCCGGGGGCCACGTTACAGGCAAAACCTCACAGGATCTTGAGTCTTCTTTGAGAGGCTCGGGTACCATTTATCTAAGCATAAAAGCCTGTGTCAAATGGATCCAATTGGTCAATCCCTTGATTCATTTTTGGAACGTTGTGGGACTAGAGACCTGGAGCTCAGAGAGCTCAAATAAACCGTGCCATCCACCTTGCAGACACTGGTAAAAAACTAAAGTACTTTCTGTATGGGAGGGGTTATATAGGGGATCACTTCCTTTCTGAAGACCTTTGGTCTACCAGTGTCCATTCACCTAATGATGGAGTATAACCCAGCAGGTAATGAATATTAGCCTGACTCTGTGTCCCATGATGTATGAAAAAGAACTTTTTTTTTCAAGTGGCCTATGGTCAACATAATGTATATAGAATTCTGATTTATTACCCCAAAGATCGGTGCAAGCAAGTCAGAATGCTGAGGGAATATCTCAGATAACGGCTTATCATAGATTTCTGAAATATTTTAGAGCTTTGAAATATTATCTTAGAATTCTGCCTTATCTCAGAGCTCTTATCTCAGAATTATGGCATACTATGAGAGTTTTTTTTAACTTTTTTTTTTCAGTGGGCCTATGGGAAGCATAACAAAAGGAACACTACAGTTTATATGTTACGGTTGTAGTGATATAATATATTGTGGTAGTATAGTAGTATCGTGGGTATGATGATTAATTAGTAAGTACTCTTCCGCAGCAACCCAATTCTTCCAGAGAGATGCACTTTATTGACTTCCAACACAGAACAAAGTGCAAAGTCCACAGATGACAAAAATATCCGGTAGAGTATATCATTCAGAGTCACATGTTCCTAGGTCTGTGCCTTCATACACAGATAAGCCTATATAATAAACTATAGACTGAACACCATGTTATATTCACTAGACATTGAATGGCTGAGCAATTTGATTGGCCGTTTCAATTCAGGACTTTGATTCGCTTTAGTCTTTCAGACAGACAACAACCCCCATCCGTGAACAGCTGCAGTCATAAACCGCCCCAATTTGCACTCCCGCATATCAACATCAACAAGTCCCCCTAGACGGAATTAAAATTAGACTTGAGAAACTTAACATTAATAAATCCCCGGGACCAGATGGCTTGCATCCGAGGGTACTTAGGGAACTCAGTCAGGTGATTGCCAGACCATTGTTCCTAATTTTTACAGACAGTCTATTGACTGGAATGGTACCAGCTGATTGGAGAAAAGCCAATGTAGCACCAATATTTAAAAAGGGCCCAAAAAACATCCCTGGGAATTACAGACCAGTTAGCCTAACATCAATAGTATGTAAACTCTTGGAGGGGATGATAAGGGACTATATACAAGATTTTAGTAATAAGAATGATATCATTAGCAGTAATCAGCATGGATTCATGAAGAATCGTTCTTGCCAAACCAATCTATTAACCTTCTATGAGGAGGTGAGTTGCCATCTAGATAAAGGAAGGCCCGTAGACGTGGTGTATCTGGATTTTGCAAAAGCATTTGACACAGTTCCCCATAAAAGTTTACTGTACAAAATAAGGTGCGTTGGCATGGACCATAGGGTGAGTACATGGATTGAAAACTGGCTACAAGGGCGTGTTCAGAGGGTGGTAATTAATGGGGAGTACTCAGAATGGTCAGGGGTGGGTAGTGGGGTTCCCCAGGGTTCTGTGCTGGGACCAATCCTATTTAATTTGTTCATAAACGACCTGGAGGATGGGATAAACAGTTCAATCTCTGTATTTGCAGACGATACTAAGCTAAGCAGGGCAATAACTTCTCCGCAGGATGTGGAAATCTTGCAAAAAGACCTGAACAAATTAATGGGGTGGGCGACTACATGGCAAATGAGGTTTAATGTAGAAAAATGCAAAATAATGCATTTGGGTGGCAAAAATATGAATGCAATCTATACACTGGGGGGAGAACCTCTGGGGGAATCTAGGATGGAAAAGGACCTGGGGGTCCTAGTAGATGATAGGCTCAGCAATGGCATGCAATGCCAAGCTGCTGCTAATAAAGCAAACAGAATATTGGCATGCATTAAAAGGGGGATCAACTCCAGAGATAAAACGATAATTCTCCTGCTCTACAAGACTCTGGTCCGGCCGCACCTGGAGTATGCTGTCCAGTTCTGGGCACCAGTCCTCAGGAGGGATGTACTGGAAATGGAGCGAGTACAAAGAAGGGCAACAAAGCTAATAAAGGGTCTGGAGGATCTTAGTTATAAGGAAAGGTTGCGAGCACTGAACTTATTCTCTCTGGAGAAGAGACGCTTGAGAGGGGATATGATTTTAATTTACAAATACTGTACTGGTGACCCCACAATAGGGATAAAACTTTTTCGCAGAAGAGAGTTTAACAAGACTCGTGGCCACTCATTACAATTAGAAGAAAAGAGGTTTAACCTTAAACTACGTAGAGGGTTCTTTACTGTAAGAGCGGCAAGGATGTGGAATTCCCTTCCACAGGCGGTGGTCTCAGCGGGGAGCATTGATAGCTTCAAGAAACTATTAATCACCTGAATGACCGCAACATACAGGGATATGTAATGTAATACTGACACATAATCACACACATAGGTTGGACTTGATGGACTTGTGTCTTTTTTCAACCTCACCTACTATGTAACTACCTACTATATGTGTAATTAGATTAGATTAACAGATACCACCTGAACACCCTTTGAAATAGACTTGCATAAGATTAACACATCAAAGAGTCTTCAGCTGTCCCCTTGATATGTTAAAATTCAGTTGACTTAGACAAATCAACCATTGTCAATTGAATTCTGGCCTGGTCAATATTGACTATGTGTACATACATATAATAATATAATGTCCCACATAAATCGGTGAACATATTACAACATATACCCCCACTTGGGTCGATTCTAACTACTAGAACTGACCCATAAATCAAACAACAAAAAATATCATTTTGATTTAAGGTACTGGATGCTTTACAATGGCTCATATAAAATATGAAGTTGAAACATCTCTCTTCGCCAGCCTCTAAAATATCCCCATGAAACAGTTATTAGATAATATAACTTTTAGACCATGACTGGAAAAGGATTTGGTAAACGTCAGTGGCCCATATAGCTGTTAGGCCTTATTATATCACATCAAGATCTTGAATATTGCACAAAGACGAGCTGATGTCACAGTCCATTCTTCGGTCTGACTTCATCACATCCCTCACCATCTCACTGAAAGTAAACTTGGTATGCTCTGGGAGCTCCAATCCACATACGTCCAGGATTCTCTCATCTCCAGACTCAAGCTTTTCATTTTTAAAGATGCTTTTATGCAAACACTCTTCTTTCATCTTTATAGTAAGAACCACCATCAATGTACCAGCACTCACTTTCAAGGTCAAAAGGTTTGGATACGGCAGAAAAACTGTGCTGCAAACTATTTCCTTGCACTTGACATTCATGAGTCCATCTTGCAAGGATTTTACAATTCGCATCTGCTTATTTCCTATTTGTGCAATGATTATCGGTTGTGTACCTGTCAAGTACCACTATTTGTTGATTGCCAGCCACAATTTGCTTTTGTAATTTGCTGTAGGCCGACCCCTCATTGCCTTCAATAAAGCAGTTACTTGGATCATTCAGTCCACAATTACACCTGAATGGTATACCAACATATACATATACCCCCACACGATGGTTCAGATAGAGTCATCAGTGTTTATCAGATCTTCTGTCCAGACAAAGCGGCAGTGGAAATTCTTGCCAGTATCTTCACCATGAAAGGTAGAAAGGTCTTTTTTATCCATATATGTCATAGCCTTTAGCATATTATAAACAACTGAATCAACAAAGTTTAAAATCATGACTAGAGTGATGAATTTCACTCACCCCTCTTATAAATTTAGGAAAACCACCCAACATACTATAATTTATGCTATGCCAAGCCATTGTGCAGCATCTCACCTTAGATGTCAAATATATTGATCAATACGCATTATGTAATATGTACAGATGTTATGAAAATTATTTTAGGTTTAAATGCTTCTCTTTGGTTTTAAGATAAAGTTAAAGAAATAAAACGTAAATAAATAAAAAATGAAAAGCAAAATATATCAGGAAAAGGGAGAAAAATTAAAAATTAGGGCGTTGAAGAAAAAAGAAAAAAAGGTCCATTGCTTGATGAATTCTTATAATTCCTTGTTGTCTATTCAGCATTTCTCCCATAACTCTCCCCCACTAGCCAGCAATTTCAGACTGTGCTTCTGCTATTCACATTCAAACCAGCATCTCCAGACATTCCTGAAAGACAAAACTCTCCAACAAAAACTCATTAGCGAGGTCCTTAAACGTTGTTTGAAGTTAAAACAAAGCACTATTTACACGTTTACAGTTTGAAGCTAATTCACCCCCACTACTAGAGAAGTGTCATTTAAAAACAGATCTGGAGAATGTACATCTTGTACCCCCTTCAACTGCTCCAATAATTTATCACGTTCCCCTCTCATCTTGTCATACTCAATCTTCAGGTGGTCATATTTCTGTTTTAACTGAGAAAACGGTATCCAAGTCTTGGACCTTTTCTTATTATTATTTTGTTCAGCTCTGTTTTTCATATTAATATCACCTATATTTGACCCGGTGTCTCCTCTCTGGGTGTCATCATAAGATATTATCTTCTGATCTTTATGTTCAGTATTTGTCCTAAACAATGTGGCTAAATCAATTTTGACAGCCTGCTCATTTGACTTTCTCCATAAATGGTCTGCTCTCAACAATATGTCTTTTAAATCATGAGGATTTGGGGTAACTAATAAAACATTTTGTTTGATATCTTCATGCAACGTATCTAGAAACATACTCATATGTATCAAGCCCCCACGCTCAAATGCAAGATTATTACCGACCAATAATTCCATAATAGTTGCTATCCTGTGTGACAATTCATATGGAGATTCATTTTGCATCTGTTGGATCTTCCCATGAATAGTAACATCAGAACGTACACCATACAAAACACATAATAATTCCCTTGTCCTCAGAGGATGAATACAGATCTGTTTAATTCTCATCCAAAGACCACTTCCTAAAGAATGTTGCAAAACTCTTTCTAAGTCAGATGAGTTGAGATTGTACATATCTCTCACCTGCTGCACATCACAAAACCATTTAAAAAATCTGTTTAAATCATGGTATGGAATCATTCCTATTTCTTTAAGAATTGAGTCTAATTCTTTTGGTTTCAAAGGCTTCATTACAAGTCGAGCTTCACCTGTATTATTAGTATTGTTATAAACTGTGGTAGTCACAGTGGGGGAAGCTGGTAATGAATTATCAGATTTAATATGAGGTTCTGTTTGGTGCAGATTGCTGAATCCAAGATTTGATGCATATCTGCATTCCTGAGATCTCTTCTCTAATTCCATAATTCTTCATTTTAATCTCTCATTTTCCTCTGATAATTCATCACAACGTTTAGATTTCTCAAGCAAAGCTCCCCCAATGGTAACTGCTTGCAAATTTAAATTTACTGTCTCGGTGTCTGATTGGTTTTGTAACCTCTCACAAAGATTGTTGCTATTATCAACTGCCTTCTGTAACTGGGTAATTTCCTCAACCTTACCCTTCAAAGAACTTTCCATTGTTAAACAAGATAATAAGCCCTGTATAATACAACCTTTTCTTTTACTTTCTGAAATTTTGCTATCAAAAACATTTTTCTCTAAAAATTCCTTCATCATCGTCCACGTCTGCTTACATTTTTCTGGAATTTCATAAGGACCGCCATGGCGCTTAATACATTTTAATACCCATCTGTTAACTTTATCAGAACTGACACTAGCTTCAAACTGAGTAAGCATTTTGACTATATTACTAATAATTAAAAAAAAAAGAAAATATTTTACTCACCGCATTAGTTACTCCTTCAGCTTCCAGTTCAGGTCTTCTGGTACACGACACAGTCCTTTTTTTGTTGTTTCTAGTCTCCAGAGAATAATCCTGGGGTTCCCAACTTGTTAAATTTTGTAGATCAGACTCTCTTATGTCACAACCAGACATTAGAGTCACAGCACAGCTCTTGGTTCCTCATCAGACTTCTGTCCACCTCACAGGATTGTTGTCACCACCGACTTCTGTTACTAAGTCCGAAAATGCTCTTCTGGTCACTTGAACGGCACCAATGTAGTGATATAATACCTTCAAAGAATGGGTCACGGCCCCAATGTAGTGATATAATATATTGTGGTAGTATAGTAGTATCATGGGTATGATAATTAATTTGTAAGTACTCTTCCGCAGCAACCCAATTCTTCCAGAGAGATGCACTTTGTTCTGTGTTGGAAGTCAATAAAGTCCAAAGTCCACAGATGACAAAAATATCCAGCAGAGTATATCATTCAGAGTTACATGTTCCTAGGTCTGTGCCTTCATACACAGATAAGCCTATATAATAAACTATAGACTGAACACCATGTTATATTCACTAGACATTGAATGGCTAAGCAATTTGATTGGCCAATTCAATTTAGGACTTTGATTTGCTTTAGTCTTTCAGACAGACAACAACCCCCAACCGTGAACAGCTGCAGTCATAAACCGCCCCAATTTGCACTCCCGCATATCAACATCAACAAGTCCCCCTAGATATGTGTAATTAGATTAGATTAACAGATACCACCTGAACACCCTCTGAAATGTTCAAATAGACTTGCATAAGATTAACACATCAAAGAGTCTTCAGCTGTCCCCTTGATATGTTAAAATTCAGTTGACTTGGACAAATCAACCATTGTCAATTGAATTCTGGCCTGGTCAATACTGACTGTATGTGTACATACATATAATAATATAATGTCCCACATAAATCGGTGAACATATTACAACATATACAACAACGGTAAGCTTCATTAGCAGGGCCATCCTATTCCTTCTGTACTGAACTGTGTAGTTATTGCACTGTCCCCCTTTATTTTGTAAAGCACTGCGCAAACTGCTGGCGCTATATAAATCCTGTAGAACAATAATAATAACATTTCAGAGATTTTTTTTTCACTCACAATCACACAGCTTTTGTCATCCAATGCTCCTCTTCCATAAATATATCCGCTGTGCTCCTCTCCAGAGAATGGTGGAAACTTCCAGCCTTCATCTGGGGCTGGAACAACGTCCAAGTGGGCAAGGATCATGTATGGCTTCAATTCTCGATCTAAGCCTCGGACTGTGAACAGGTGACTGTATTGTGCCACAACCTCATGTTGAATAAAACTTGAAGAAAACACCCGAGGAAAAACTAAAATTGCAAAACAAAATATCAAGTTGGTCAAAGAAAAAAAACAACAATTAGCTGTGATATAGCGACTGTAAAACATGTGATAAGACTACTGCTGTCCCACACTTCCTACCCAACCTTTTTTCAGAGCTTTGGCTTTTCCACCAAAAATAAAGTTTTCTTCCTTTCTTAATCTATATTTATTCAACATATAAATCATGAAAGTAGTATGCTTTTTTTTTGCTGTTTTAGGTGTGTGTTCTTTTCTTCCACACTTCCCGGCTATAGGCTACTAAGGTTTGAATATGTTTGGAGCATGACCTTAACTAGAACATGGTGAGATGAGAAAATTAACAGCTCTGCCATTCACTCTATATCTTGAGAGCCATCCTGCCTCTTAACTTACCTTCTGTTGATGTGGTTTGCTGCGCCAACATCCTAGTTCACCAAGTACTGGCAGCATGGTAAAAATCAAACATTGGAAGTTGAAATGCTCTCCTACTTTCAATAGACCCAAGATGCCAGGACAAAGGGCCTGGGCATAGAAGTTTCTGTTTGATTATGGGTCAAGCTTGATCTGGTCAGGTAAGCAATCCAGTTCTGCCAGGCCTTCCTAATGCAAAAGACGCAGAGATAACATACCAGCAACTGACCAGCCCTCCAGGGCACCAGCCATCTGCACAGAGCCTATTCTTGCACAACTCATAGAGGTCATTCAAGATTGTGAGACCTTTCTAACCACCTAGTCTGACAATTTCCAAGTGAAACTTTTGCTTCTACAACATGACATGCAGAAGCTGGGGGACCAGGCGATGATGACATAGGACCAGGTAAATTAATGTGAAAACCTAGAGCTCCCTATCCCAAATGTCCTGCAGTCCCACTACCAAGGATGCCCAGACCTATAAGGCCAAGTTGGATAGTTTAGAGAACCGGCCCCCATGAAATAGCTTAAAGTTTATGGAAAGGATACCATGAAAAGTCTGATGGTTTTGCCTTTCTTCTTAAAGCGGAGTTCCACCCACATTTTTCACTCCTCACTATGCAGCACTAATGTGCATCCTTAAAATTGGCAATTTATTATTCTAGGGGGCCGCAGCGCTGTGCGTCATTTCCGATTTTGCATTGGCTCCTGGGAGATCTTGGTCAGCTTGGCATGGCGTCTATGGAAATTCTTGGCCAGCTTGGCATCGCACGGCTCCAGTAACATTTAACATTGGTGTCTATGGAAAATCTTTGTCAGCTTGGCAAGCTGACCAAGATTGCATTGCACTGCACATGTGCGACATCAGCAAGTGCATGCTGGGTAGCCAGCATGCACAGAATCCACAAAGAAGGACACTGTGGCTTCATATGCCCACACTGGAGATGGCCCACAAAGAAAGAAAACAATGCTGCACAGATAGAAAACTGGACATAGTTTACAGCATACCTTTGTTACAATGCACGAGGCATGAGTATTCAAGGGGTATTTTTATCTTAAAAGTCATATTTTGGCTGTAACTCCGAAAAGGTTGCTATACTAAAGGGCAGCCTGAAGTTTACAAAATTCTTTTCCAAGGCACATGTGTGACAATTTTCCCAGGTTTCTTGCCAGAAATGCAGAAACAGCATGCATTATATACTGTAATCAAGAAACACTTGGGAAGCCACGGGATTTCCTACACTATGCAATATGCTGCAAAAATCCTTCAAGTAGAACTAAAGGGAAAGCAGTTTTTTTACATTTTGGATAGAGTATGAAGGGTGGGGGAGACTTCCCTTTGCTCCATTTTCCATATGCGCAAAAAGGAGAAAACACTGCGCTAAATAAAAAAAAAGATAATGAAGGAATGTTAGCTGATAGCACCTAAACAAGGTTTACAGAAATGAATAAAAATTAGTGCAGTGCTGGAAAGGATGTGACTTAATATGTGAAAACAACTATAACTGACCTACACAAAGTAATGTGATCAAACATAAACTCACTATGTCTCATGAATTGTACTGGAACACAATAAAAGGACTGGTAGAATGTGTAGCAGTAGTGATCACACTATAACATGTGATTAATCTGTTCAAATATAAACGACAAAAAAAAAAAAAAAAATTGAACACGAGTGTAAATCAATACTACTGTTCAAAAATTGTGACAAAAATAGATAAACATAAATGTCGAAACAAGTGCAATGAAGAGGAGCAACTTCCAGATGGAATTTTGACATAAAATCCAGATGAATCGATCGAATGCCAAAGTACACGTAGAAGGTGTGCAAATGAAAAGTTGGGTACTCTTACCAGATGCGGTGGATACACATACCATACGGCAGTGAGTCAAACGAGCTCATAGCGCCTCGGTTCCTGGTGCTCACGCTGGATGTAATGGTCCTGCGACTCCAACCGTGCATTTTCTATACCATATGTCAGTACAGCAATGGGAACGACAGCCTAATGTTCGCACTATATGTAGTTGTTCCGTGACTCCAACCGTATGTCTCCAGACCGTGGGTCAGAATGGCAAAGGAACCAACAACCAGATGGATCTGAATGGTGGTACCATAAGGAGAGCAGGGGAAATGACTGTGATCCGGACGTGGAATAGAATAGAAAAATAGGCTCCATATTGTGCAGATCAACCAAAAATGGTTTTAATAAAAAAATATATCATACAACTTAATGCAAGATAAAAAGGTGATCACAGGATAAAGATGTAGATAAAAGCAATGTAGGAAGCGTAAGAGAGCTGGCCCGACGTGTTTCGACGCTATGGGTCTTCAACTGGGGCATAACTTTGCCTCCCCACATTGCACTGTATTTATAAGTTATTTACAGATGAAAATTGCATCCAAGGACTGCCCACAACATGGCGGAACCGGAAGTGCAAAAACATGTGCCTCAAGCCTCTATATCGGTCTAAATAAAAGGGTTTATAATAAAACATTAGATCGTATTTAATGCCAAATACTCCAAATTAAATTTGGGATACACATGAACAGAACAGTGGCACAATATGGATCAGTGCAAGAACACCTAATAAGACTGTGTTCCAAGCTTCACTTTGAACAGCAGGGCAACGATCAGTCTAGGTGTCATTTCCGCCCATAGTATCATGAAAGACTCACAGGGCAAAGCCCGATCACGGGGTGTGTCACATGTCATCCAAGCGGCCAATCGCCGAAAGGAGGGCGTGTTCGACGAACGCGATACGCGTCATACGTGCCAGAGCTTCCCAAACAAGGGAACGTGACCACACCACAGTGTCACCGCCGTCGTGTGCCCATAGCCTCTGTATCAGAATTGATATGGGGAGGCATCAGAGAAAAGATTGCGTCTTAAGCCTCAATATCAAACAGGATGAGGTAAGAGGCAAGGGGAAGATGTTGATGGTCTGGCAATACATCAAGGGGACCAAATGTAAGATGTAAAAACATACAAAAATATATACATCAATAAAGGAACTTCACAGTGTGCATATATAACCATATATTGAACAAATAAGAACCAATAACAACATGATAGATGAATACCAGTAGAAATAGACATCTACCAACATAAAAAATAAATAATAAAAATAAATCAAATAGATGAATCATGTGGTGTCCGACATGGCGGGATAAGATAACGGGAGGCATAGCCTTAAAAAATCATGATGCGCGTCATACGTGTCCACACTACCCGTATCCAGGAGAGTGGCCACGCCACACCGTCTACATGATAAAGGAAAGAAAATTTAATGCTGTGTCTAGGTCACAAAGGGAGAAAGAACTCCGGGAACACAGAACTCAGCAGAGGGGTGGGTGGATCATCATAGTGATCACCAGACAAAGATGTCCAATGGAAGCTCAACCCACGGCAAGACGACTAAATGCCTGAAACCATCCACCATAAATCAGATGACTGCATTTATAATGTCTGATGAAATGAAAGTAAAACAAAAACACTAAAACAAAAAAAAATAAAAACAATTTTTATATACATATAAAACCAAATATAATGTCCCTAAAAGGGACCAGATAAATACAGAATGGAAAATAATGGAAAAATCCTAATATAAAAAACTGGAGGGGTGCCCCGCGGGTGAGCAAAAGTCGCGGCCCGAGAACCCAGAGCCCAGAGTGCCACTCAAGCCCGGTTGATGAAACAATTAATGTCCCACTCAACATTCATACCGTAGGATGAGTAGCACCTGAGCTCATAGATCCAATAAGTCTCAAGCCGCAACACGCCCCGAAGACAAGAATCGCACCGCCAATGGGGGATGAATTTGTCTATGACCTGGAGCTGAGTGCCCGTGGGGTCTCTGTTATGGTGTTCCGCATAGTGTCGTGGGACGCTAGGTTTTACACAGCCCTTCTTAATCTTGGCTAGGTGTTCGTTGACTCTAACTGAAAAAGTCCTGATTGTACATCCCACGTACTGTTTCTTACATAGGCGCATAATTAAATACACTATAAACTGAGTAGCACATGTGGTGAAGTGCTTCAGATCATAGCTCCGCATGGTGACCATGGAAACGAAAGTGTCAGTCTTACATCTGCCACTGATGTTGTGTAGACAGACATTACATTTTCTACATGGGAAATATCCTTGCACTGTTGAAAGAACGACACAGTAAGTGTGGGATCTATCGTGATGGGTGCAATGTCCCCCTGGATAGAGCGAGCTCCTCTGTAAATGATACCAGCCCGTTCGGGAAGGACAGGTCCCAGGACTTTGTCACTTAGCAAGATTTTCCAATGCTTATTCAGAATCTTTTTAATTTCTTTATGTTGTGTGGAGAAGGAGGTAAAGAGAGACCATTTAAATTTAAAAATTTACTCTCCCTCGCTGGTTTGGGACCAAAACCAAAAGAGAATTTCTGTCAATCAAAGCTACCGCATTGATATCTGCATCTAGCTCTGTAGACCTATACCCCTTTTCAAGAATCTCTGCTTGAGAGTCTGGGATTGTTGCTGGAAATCAATGGCATTAGTACAATTCCGCCTGAGGAATTGGCCACGGGGGACAGATTTTAACCACTGGCTATGGTGGCAGCTGTCCACCGGAATGTAGCCATTCCTGTCCGTTGGTTTGAAATAAGTTTTGAATTCCAGGCGATGATTGATAGCCGAGATTTCCAAATCCAAAAAATGTATGGTCGTGGAGCTGGTCTCATAGTTTAAAACTATGATACGATCATTGGTATTGAGTATGGTCCTAAAATTATCCAAAGAGGTTCTGTCACCCCTCCACAGGAGGAGGTCGTCGTCTATATACCTGGCCCACAGGACCAATTCAGGTCTACTGAGGGCATAGACGACATCCTCCTCCCATTGGGCCATAAAAAGGTTGGCCAAACTCGTGGTGTATTTAGCCCCCATTGCCACACCTTTGACTTGAGAATAGAAACTACCCTGGAACCAAAAATAATTGTGTTCTGTAGCGAACCTCAAAAGTTCCATGATAAAATTTCTATGAATAGGGGGGGGTGTGTAATTCCTAGAAAGGAAAAGTTCTACCGCCGCGAAACCCAAACTGTGCGGAATACATGTGTATAATGTGAAAACATCCCCTGTGACCAAAATGAGGTCATCATGATATTCAAGTTTCCAACAATTTGATGATATCGCGCGTATCCTTGAGGTAGGACGGAACCAGATTGACAAGCGGTTGCAATAAAAAAAATCAATATACCGTCCGATCCTCGAAGTCACCGAGTCTATCCAACAATGGGATGACCTGGAGGATGGACGGGATTTTTGTGGACCTTCGGTAAGTAGTAAATGATGGGAATTCTTGGAGCCAGTGGGATGAGAAAGTCCCTATCTTTTTTTATCAAGGATATTTAGAGAAAAGCCCTCATTAACTACTTCAATCAATCCCTTTAACAATTAGAGGTACGGTCTCTAGGTAGTACATGCTAAGTAGTAGAATCATCTAAGAGGCTCTTCATTTCTTTAATGTATGCCTCCTTGTCCAACACAACTATCCCGCCCCCCTTATCGGCAGGGCGGATAATAAGATTTTTTCTGTCACATAAGGATTTCGGTCCCACTGAAATAGCTGGATCCTGATGGACTTTTTTGTTTGGTAATTTATCGAGATTATGTAAAACTAAATTTCTAAAAACATTAATGGAATGGGATGTATTGCTGGGGGGGTTGAAGAGAGAAGAGTTTGAAAGACCGGATCGAATCATAGCTCCAGGATCACCCCCTCTCGGACCACCGGAAGGAATAGACAAAAAATGCCTCTGAATTTTCAACTTTCGAACGTACTTCTGCACGTCTAAGAAAGTAGAAAACATGTTGAGCTTCCTAGGGGGAACAAATTTGAGTCCTTTGTCCAAAATACCTTTTTCTTTATCTGTGAGAACTACTTTACTGAGATGGAAAATGCCTGCACCCAATGCTTCCTTTTTTGTTTTCCTCCTTTGTAGGTGCCACCCCCTCTGGAGCCTTGTTTGGTTTTGGGCTGCAAGTAGGGTTATGGGTAGGCCTGTGAAAACCCGAAGGTTGGGAGGAACCTGGGTGAATGTAAGGGGTCCTAATGTATTCTTCCTCGTCTCTGTATAGGTATTGATCATAGTATGTATCATATGGACCCTCGCCACGGAGCGGGGCATATCGATTATGAGTATGTATGGGTGTACTCTGGGAATGGTTCTCTCTCCCATATCCCGATCTGTCATTATGCCAGGGTCTAAACGATCCACTAGGGTATCCACCATGATGGGGATCTGCATAATGATTACCTCTACCCCGACTAGTATGACCTTTCCCCCTATGGTTAGAGGGATGTCTACCCCGACTATAGTCTCCTTGATGATGCACATTTTGGATTCTATTTTTAGGGGTATGGACAAATTCTCTTATCCAGAGGTCATATGTTAACCTCCTATCTGGGTTCGGCATAATAGGTTCTGAGATTTCCATGGGTGGAATGGTGACAACTGTATCTATTCCCATGGTAACCTTTTTCTGCCAATTCAATACAAAATTGTTTCTATAATCAGAAATATCACGGTTATATTTTTCCTGTTTTTTGTTCCTCTGGTTACTTTCTTCTTTTTCAAGGTGATTTTTTAAATTGGTAGACAGAGAAACATATTCAGGTGTCATTTTTTTCCTTTTCCTCATTTATGTATACACAGCACCCCATATTGACAGAAAAACACAGAATTGTTGACATTTTTGCAGATTTATTAAAAAACAAAAACAAAAAAAAAAAACTGAAATATCACATGGTCCTAAGTATTCAGACCCTTTGCTCAGTATTTAGTAGAAGCACCATTTTAATCTAATACAGCCATGAGTCTTTTTGGGAAAGATGCAACAAGTTTTTCACACCTGGATTTGGGGATCCTCTGCCATTCTTCCTTGCAGATCCTCTCCAGTTCTGTCAGGTTGGATGGTAAACGTTGGTGGACAGCCATTTTTAGGTCTCTCCAGAGATGCTCAATTGGGTTTAAGTCAGGGCTCTGGCTGGGCCATTCAAGAACAGTCATGGAGTTGTTGTGAAGCCACTCCTTCGTTATTTTAGCTGTGTGCTTAGGGTCATTGTCCTGTTGGAAGGTAAACCTTCGGCCCAGTCTGAGGTCCTGAGCACTCTGGAGAAGGTTTTCGACCAGGATATCCCTGTACTTGGCCGCATTCATCTTTCCCTCGATTGCAACCAGTCGTCCTGTCCCTTCAGCTGTAAAAACACCCCCACAGCATGATGCTGCCACCACCATGCTTCACTGTTGGGACTGTATTGGGCAGGTGATGAGCAGTGCCTGGTTTTCTCCACACATACCGCTTAGAATTAAGGCCAAAAAGTTCTATCTTGGTCTCATCAGACCAGAAAATCTTATTTCTCACCATCTTGGAGTCCTTCAGGTGTTTTTTTAGCATACTCCATGCGGGCTTTCAGGTGTCTTGCACTAAGGAGAGGCTTCTGTCGGGCCACTCTGCCATAAAGCCCCGACTGGTGGAGGGCTGCAGTGATGGTTGACTTTCTACAACTTTCTCCCATCTCCCGACTGCATCTCTGGAGCTCAGCCACAGTGATCTTTGGGTTCTTCTTTACCTCTCTCACCAAGGCTCTTCTCCCCGATAGCTCAGTTTGGCCGGACGGCCAGCTCTAGGAAGGGTTCTGGACATCCCAAATGTCTTCCATTTAAGGATTATGGAGGCCACTGTGCTCTTAGGAACCTTAAGTGCAGCAGAAATTTTTTTGTAACCTTGGCCAGATCTGTGCCTTGCCACAATTCTGTCTCTGAGGCAACACCCAGGGATCAGTTGCTAAGGCTGCAGTTGATTGTCCACCACCACATTCTGCTTTTAACACCAACTTCCAGTGGTGACTGGTTCCATCCTTATTTGGCTCACACCAACACTTGCCAACATAGCAGTGAACAATTTAAAGAGCGTCGCCTCTAAAAGTGATCCTGTGGCAAATCCGCTGCCGGGAGTACTTCTACCAGACGCCAAATTGCCCACGGAATTAAAAAAAAAAAAAAAGAAGAAAAGATACCGGGTTTATGGCACCTAGCTAGAAAGAAAGTGTCAGCAAGAGCTACATTTATATACAGTACACATATACAGGCACCAGTGGGCAGGATTGTTCACAGTGTATGTGTCACTTAGGTTTCCCACATAACACATGGTGAGGGACTCCAGCGTTTAAGACTGACTGTAAAGAAAATAATATTTTTCTGTTATGTTCTAGGACCTGGAGCCCAAAAGCTTTGTAGCGCTTTGGGTGGGGTAAAGCCTCCATTCCTTGGTTGTTTTGGTGTCTCCAAGCTGACCCTAATGCACCGTATAATTGGGTGACTGTGGCAAATAAATTTTAATGTTGATAAATGTAAAGTTGGGGGGCTGAAAATATGTGCACATCATACATTCTAGGGGGAGTACAACTGGTGGAATAAATGGTGGAGAAAGATCTGGGTGTTATGGTAGATCATAAGCTTAAAAATACAATGCAAAGCCAAAGGTGCGGTTTCCAAAGCAAATACCTTTCTTGTATTAAAAGGCATAGACTTCTGTGAGCCTCTGAAGACACAGTGGCTAGCTGTAAAATTAGTAATAAAATTGGTCTTTGTACTGATGCCCCCGTCTTCCATAACAAACTTCTGTCCACAGTTTTGGTTCCTAGCATTGTACTGACTACTTGACAGTTCTTCTATCTGTCCTTAATTTAGACATGCTTTATATTAAAATCAGAGCTAGCAGGAAAGGCGCTAAATCAAAAATTTGCTATGAGGGCCCCACGATCTGTAGCTACACCCCAGGGCTCCAGGGTTTAGGACTGATTTTTTTTCTCAGAATCTTACCAAGTTATGTGCTGGGTCCTGGAGCCTTTGTAGAGCTTTGCCTGGGATAAAGCCTCTATTCCTTATTCACATCTTAGCCAGACCTCATTATTTGTCTCAGCTGTCCACAGACCTATCTATATCAGCTGGCTGATACTCAGCGTTATCACTTTCTGGCTGTTGGTACCTGCTACTGAGAGAAAAAGCTAAGTGCTTACCAGAACACTATAAAAAAAGGGGCACCATGTTAGTATGAGGCAGAGTTTAGTTAGTGGCAAGAATGTAATGGACTTGCTGTCCAAAGCCCTTCTGCATTGAAAATTGTATTTGTTTGCTGCCTTGCTGAATAAATGCGCGGGCCAAACCTGCTTAGATCATTCATGGGTATCCCTGTCTCATGCATATTTTAATGCTACCAATACTAGTTAATCATATCCCCCTTACAACATATACATACCTTTTCTTATGTAGTCTTTAAACTCAGCCAGAGCCGTGAAATTCTGCTCTTCTTCAGAAAAGGAAACAGTAGGAATGCGAACTGCTCCTAACAAATAAAAATAACATTTTGTTAACACCATAAATTTGGTAAGCAGTTTTTAAATAAATGGTGCTCTTTAGTGGTCCATTTCTTGGTAAGAAATTAAACAAAATAAATGTAAACTCAATTAGTCTGTAACCACATACAGTAACATCTAAGGAAAATATACATAGCAAAATACAGTGATCTAGATGGAGATAAAGCCTTTAGTAGTTTTTGATTGCCTTCCATTTCCTTATTGGGAAGATTTTACCCCAACTTCCTGACAGGAGAGGAAGTGATAAGAATGTTTCCAACAGGGACACAAACAAAATAAATAAAAAAAAACACTTGTAGTGCTCACTCCCAAAAGGAACCACTGGTTGCATTGGGCCTTTCTAGCTTGTCCAGGTCACAACCACTTGCCGACTGCAATACACATACACACACACAATACAGTTTGCAAGTGGTTTACCGGGGTTATGGCTAAATCTATCACCATAACCCCAGTATCTTTTTTTTCAGCCGACGGCTGGCTTTCGATCCAAGCAGCTCATTAGCCACTGGATCGCTTACAGTTTCCACTGGCGTGTCCGAGTAACGATCCAACAGTGCGGCCAGCTGTTCACGAGAGAGTAGATTCTCTGTGATTGCCTCTATGACTCTGGAGGACCATAGTAATGTCAAAACGTCACTTCTGGTCTAGGGCGGAGGAAACCGTTTTGTTTTTTTTAAAGCAAAAGATTTTTTTTTTATTTTTTGCTTTTAAAAAGGTAAAAGGAGAGATTTGGGGTCTCCCATAAAAAGGACCTGTCATCCTTATTTCTATTACAAGGGAGGTTTACATTCCTTGTAATAGGAATAAAAGTGATTTAAAAAAAATGAAAGGGGATAGTGTAAAAAAAAAAAAAAAAAAAAACAACTTTTTTTTTTTTTAAAAGCACCCATATCCCTTCGTGCTTGCTCACAGAAGCGAAATGCATACGCAAGTCGCCCGCACATATGTAAATGGTGTTCTCACCACACATGTGAGGTATCGCCACAAACCTTAGAGCAAGAACAATAATTCTAGTGCTAGACCTCTTCTGTAACTCTAAACAGGTAACCTGTAAAAAAAATGCAAGTGTCGCATATGGAGATTTTTAAGTACCGCCATTCCACGAGTTTGCGCAATTTAAAAAGAATGACATGTTAGGTATCCATTTACTCAGCGTATCTTTTATATTAAAAAAATGGGATAGAGAGAATAATATATATATTATATATATATATATATATATATATATATATATATATATATATATATACTGTCATGAGAGGGTTTACCCGTTGGTGGCGCTATCGGTCTCTTGGATTGGAGTACCAGTGTCCACCAGCGGGTGTTTTCCAACACCTAGGACCTGTAGTAAGAGGACTCTCCTGCTGGTGGCACTGTTGCATCCTTGGGCCGTAGTACCGGTGTCCACCAGCGGGTGCACTCCGGCAGTGTGGAGCAAACAGCACCCTCTGCTCTCAGCTGTAACATGAGGTCAATTACTACAGCCTTATAAATACCCGGCAAGCCCTCACATGAACCTGTTTCTGTCCAGTCCTGATCTGATCCGATCCCTATCCCTAGCCTATCTTGTACTTGTCCCTCCTGATTCCCTTGGATCCCTGCCCTGCAGCCTATCCATCCATCCTCTCCCTGTCCTGCTGGTTTCCCATCCTTACCCATCTGCTGACCTCCCTGTGTATGACCTTGGCCTGGTTTTGTTTACGATTCCGGTATCTCCATTTACTTGTATATACTATTTGTTGTTTGTGGGTCTGTGGTTGGTTTTGCACTGTTTATATTTCTCTTACTTGTCACTTATTTAATAAATACCATCATTTTTTCACTTACATGCGTTTCTGGTTTCCTCTGTGCAGTCCACACAGTCTGGTCTACTAAATCCTCTGACAGTATACCAAGGCCATCCCTGACCAGACGTGGCTGCATTGAAGAACCATCCGGGTTGTTAGGTCTGCTAATATGAATTTCAATGAAATCAGTTATTATTCCCTGCTGGCAGAAGATGATGGTGAATATTGTCGCCAGATTTTGAAAGGGTGGACTAGTGACCAGCTGATGGAAACTATCCGATCAGCTCATTCCCTAGTGGATCAGGGGAATATGTCATTTGAAGATGTTCAGCCCCTGATCCAGTTATGTGCAAAACCAGCCCTGTCATGCATTCCCGAAGGAAGCGATGATTTTTCTCCCCCCTTTAATTATGGCCAAGTTGAATCCCTGGTATGGTTATTGGAGGATGATCCAGCCTATTTCATGGAACATTATTCCTCTTGTTCACAGCAGGTGTTGTCTAATTGCATCCAGTCGGTGCAATCCTTGGTTAGTCAGGCTGTGTGTGAATCAGCGTTTGTTCAACCTGTGCTGCAGGAATGGTCAGATCTCCTGTATTTAGCTAAGCCACAATATTCCAGCCCTGCCATTAATCACCTGCCTTCCCAAAAATCTATCTCCCCGTCGCCTATGGCAACCTCAGCTACAGCCCAGTTTACTCAGCCCCCTACCATATACTACTACCCAGTCTCCAAGTGTAGCACCTATCCTGCCTTCAATTCACCTGTCTCTTCTCCTCCACCTGTAACAACCCCACAGAACCCTCCTCCAGCCACTGTTCCTTGGTCTTCTTTTTGCCCAGCTACATACTTCTCTTATGACCCTGCATCTACGTACAAAGCTGCAGTGGCTAAACCAAAAAAGAAACGAAAGTTCTTCCCGACCCACACCATCCTACGATCAGAACGAATCCCGAGACTCTGAATTGAGCTTTTTCTCGGGACTTACCAAATGGCTCGAGAAAAAAAAAAAATCGCTCACCTATTGGCACATAAAAAGCTTCAAGGAATATATTAAGGATGATCTTAAGCCTTTGGGACTTTGTGTTCAAATTTTCCCCTCATTTGACAATCTGAGCTCCACTTTCAAAGCAGCATGGGAAAAAAATCTTAAACTATGCTCGGCGGGAACGATGACACTACTCATAGAAGAGTATCAGAAGCATATGATTGACATAGATGGTAACACTACAAAACCATCCCTCCTTCCAATATCTCAATGAGAAATTAAAGGTACATATAGAACTTTTTAATAAAACAATCCTCTCTAAAAATGAATTTAAATACTTGAGAGATAAACAAGCCTTTGAGGAGGGCAAGGCGTACAAATGGTCTCAAAGTAGTGGCAATAAAAACTTCCAACGTAAATCTGTACAGCATGTGAGATATTCAGATGTTTCTGATTCGTCATCTGTATCATCTTACGTCTCCCACACCCTTCTAAACAAATCAGGTGAACTAGGAAACCCAAAAGACGTCAAGAAGGACCCTTTAGCCAGTAGTACTAAAAAATCCTTTCCAAAATCACGATTGCAGAATCCAGTTGCTGCAATTCCAGGCTCCACAACGCCGGCACCACCCTCTGGTGGCGAGATTGTGGGATCAGTGTCAGCTGAAATCCCTTTAGCCACACCATCTGCCAAAATTCCAGCAATATTTTCCCCCAAAAAACAGGGGAATCCCCCTGTACCCAGCAATCTGATATCCCATTGAGCACTTCTTTTTCCTCTTCCTTACTTAATGTTGTCAATCTTTCGGCACACAATCTTACCCAAGATGAAACTTCAGTTCTTTCCAAGGGCCTTACATTTTGTCCAAATAACAGACTGGACAAGTTTTTAGCTATAAAGGATCTTCATCTCTATACTCGCAAATTGATACTCAAGAGTATATTTGAAAAACATAAACTTGAATGTGAAGATTGTCGCACGTTTAGCGAACGACAAGCTTTAAATAACCTAACTTCTCTTCTAGAAGAAAGCGACCAAAGGGATCTTATCAATACTATCGACTTAGAATCCCTATTGAAGGAGATTGAAGACCCGCCCACTAAGATTCCAGCTAAAAAATCTTCTTTAAAAAAGGCCTCCTCTATGTATCCTGCCCCTAGTTTCAACCACGGTGTCGCAACATTTCTGAAAATGACCTCTCAAGAGATCAAATCCCTTAACTGTACACTTACCTATAATGAGAATCTAACTAAAGGTGAGAAGTTGGCGTTACAAAATCTAAAAATCACACCATCATGATAAAACCTAGTGACAAAGGAGGGAACATTGTCCTTATGGACAATGAACAATACAGGAAAATGTGCTTTAAGATCTTACAAAATCATGATTGGTATCGTCCAGTGGGTCCAGATATTGTAGAGGCTTTTAACAAAAAGTTTTATCTGTTTGTGGATGATGCTTTTTCCAACAATACTATTTCCAAACAGACATGGGACTTTGTACGTACTCCCCATCTAAGAACAGCGACGTTCTATGCGTTGCCTAAATTACATAAAAATGCTGTTGATCCACCAGGGAGACCTATTCTCTCCGGGTATGAATCTATTACTGAAAATGTATCTAAGCTGATAGATGAGCACATTAGACCCTTTGTTCTTACAATTCCTTCCTATATCCGGGATACCATCCATCTCTTGCAAATTATAGAAGATGTTTCAGTTCCTTGCAACCATTGATGTAGAAGCCCTCTACAGCAGGGCTCGACAAACCCCGGGCGCCAGGTCGCATTTGCGACTAGAATTAGTGACCTGGCGCCTGGGGAGGCACAGCTGGGGTATCCCGTCACCATATGACACCCCCCTCCTGGCGCGATCGCGTTGGGCCGCGCCGGTAATTGAGGCCGTGGCTTTGCCACCTTCCGCAGTCCTATGGTTCATTCTGGAATCGGGCGCCCTCTTGTAGTGGCCGTTGGTATGACAAGACAACCACCAATGCTAATGGAGCTTCCCCTGCATGTTTTCACTGCCCGCCCATCTCCTTCCCTTTACTCAGAGACCCCAAACATTATATATATTTTTTATTCTAACACCCTAGAGAATAAAATGGCAGTCATTGCAATATTTTCTGTCACACTGTATTTGCGCAGCGGACTTACAAGCGCACTTTTTTGGGAAAAAAATACTTTTTTTAATTAAAAAATAAGACAACAGTAAAGTTAGCCCAATTTTTTTTTATATTGTGAAAGATGTTGTTACGCCAAGTAAATTGATACCCAACATGTCACGCTTCAAAATTCGTCCGCTCGTGGAATGGAGACAAACTTTTACGCTTTAAAATTTCCATAGGCAACGTTTAAAAAAATTCTACAGGTTGCATGTTTTGAGTTACAGAGGAGGTCTAGGGCTAGAATTATTGCTCTTGCTCTACCAATTGCGGCGATACCTCACATGTGTGGTCTGAACACCGCTTTCATATGCAGGCGCTACTCATATATGCATTCGCTTCCGCACGCGAGCTCGGCAGGATTGGGCGCGTTTAAAATTATTCTTTTTTTTCTTATTTATTTTAACTCTTATTTTTTCACTGTTTTAAAAAAAAAAAAAAAAGGTCACTTTTATTCCTATTACAAGGAATGTAAAAATCCCTTGTAATAGAAAAAAAGCATGACAGGACAGGACAGGGGTCAAAAAGACCTCAGATCTCATATTTCAACTAAAATGCATTAATTAAAAAAAAAAAAATTGTCATTTGAAAAAAAATAATAAAATGTCCCTTTAGGAGCTATAGGCGGAAGTGACGTTTTGACATCGCTTCTGCCCTGCAATGACATCGGAGACAGGCGGGGGGCCATCTTCCCCTCACTCGTCTCCATGTCAGGCCAGGGACAGGTCCAGACCGCCTCCGCCGTTACCAACGGCCACGGTAAGCGGTGAAGGGCACCGGAGCATGGCAGTAAGGGGGGCCCTCTTCCGCCGCTGATAAAAGTGATCTCGCGGCGAATCCGCTGCAGAGATCACTTTTATCTGAAAGAGAACCGCTGGCTCTTGAAGAGGATACTGGAGTTATGGTAGCTAGCTGCAATTTTCAGTGATGAGGATCTCTCTATATACCTGTGCCACGTTGTTATTTGGCACAGGTACATAGAAGACATCTTCGTAGTCTGGAATGGTCCCCAGTCCCTTTTGGATGAATGTACCAAAGCAATAATTGTGAATCAATTTAATCTTAAATTTACCATGACCTCTGATAGGTTCTTGTCATGTCAATAAGTATGCTTGCTCCTCTTTTTTGCAGATAATATAATTTCTTTTTCCATTTGAATAAAATATAACCAACATGTACAGATGATGATCCCACGTCTTTCCAGTCCATACCCAGTTGATATTTTAACCATATATATATCAAATCATGTATCTAATATTTTTTCTTGAAAACATTTTTAGCTTTTCTTTTTTCTTATAGATGTAATTTTTTCATATATTTGTTATATACATTTTTTATTATGAGGTTGACATGCGTCCTTGGACAGATTTGGAACAGTTTTTGGTTCCGATTTTCCCAGATGTCCTGGGTGTTTCTCTAGGGGTGGAGTCAGTTTAGCAGCTAATGCGCAGAGCTTTCTGTGCTTCGCACCGGTGCATGGGTGCTTTTTTTCATTCTTGCCCTCAGTTGCTGCCCTTCCTCTGTGCCAGCGGCCTGCGTCGGCGTCTGACGTCATCGCGCCGACAATCCGAGGGGCCGCAGCTGGTGGGTGTAAAAAAAAAAAAAAAAAAAAAAAACACACACACACACACACACACACACAGGTGTGATCATTGCACAGATACCTGTGCGATCAATAGGCCTAATTGCTAGGCCATGCTTTACCTATGGCCCTTTTTTGGTCAACACCAAACACCTTTTTTGGTCTATTGGCTGTTGCCATACCACCACCCCCACTTTGGGAGCTATTTAAATTCAGGTCAGAGCAGCACAGCAGTGCTACACAGCCCAGATGAACATTACTCCTGCAGGAACATGAGAGGCTAGTTTATTCAGAGGTAGAAACAACACTGTTTTTTTCTTTCCCTTTTTTCTTTCCTTTTCTTTCTTTCACTTCTTTTTCTTTTGTTCTATGTCTCTCCCTTTTCTTTCTCCTCTTTTCCTTTTTTTGTTTCTTACCAATTACTATGTGTTTTGGTATTTTACTATCCACATTGAAATGACATATTCACTCCTACTCTGAGTACTATCTCTGCACCTATACTATATTTTCATTTGGCAGGAATATACACATATACTGATGACACGCATGTATATATTTTTTTATTTGCTAGATTCGCACCCTCCTTATCTTCTTGGTGGTTCCTGTGAGCTCTGACTTACCGCTCCACTCTCTCGGGGTCCAGCTCACCTGTCTCTCCAAGTTATGTTTTGAACCATGTCCCACTCATTTTGAACCCAAGCGGGCAGTAAAAAGTTAATCCCATCTGGGTTCCAACTTGATAAATCAACCTAGTGGACTTTTGGATGTGGGAGTTGATCTATTATCAATATTGCTTTGTATCTTGTCATTGTCATTGCAGAGGAACATGCGTTTATTGTAAGTACCATTGTAAATGATACATGCTTTTTATGACTGTCTTTCTGGATAATGCCAGATTAGTTATTACAAGTATGGAATCAATACCTATTATATGCATATACCGTATATACTCGAGTATAAGTCGAATTTTTCAGCACATTTTTTTGTGCTTAAAGTGCCCCCCTCGACTTATACTCGAGTCAAGCACTTTTCTGCAGCAAAAAATTTCATTTTCCGAACCGACTTTGGGGCCCCGTATCTCAGGGCCACTTAGTGCTAGGAACCCCAAATTTGGTGTGCAAACCCAGTGGAACTGGTACCATAACATATCCAAAGCTGGGTTTCCTAGCACTAAGTGGCCCCGAGATACGGGGCCCCAAAATCGGTTCGGAAAATGTCATTCTCTGCTGCAGAAAAGAGCTTGACATTTTCTGAACCGATTTTGGGGCCCCATATCTCAGGGCCACTTGGTGCTAGGAACTCCAAATTTGGTGTGCAAACCCAGTGGAACTGGTACCATAACATATCCAAAGCTGGCTTTCCTAGCACTAAGTGGCCCTGAGATACGGGGCCCCAAAACTGGTTTGGAAAATGTCATTCTCTGCTGCAAAAAAGTGCTTGACATTTTCTGAACTGATTTTTGGGGCCCTGTATCTCGGAGCCACTTGGTGCTAGAAACCCCAGCTTTGGAAATGTTATGGTGCTAGTTCCACTGGGTTTGTATACCAAATTTGGTGTTCTTAGCACTTAGTGGCCCCGAGATATGGGGCCCCACATTCAGTCAACTGTGTCCATCTGCAGCAATGTCATTTCGGGACCCTTTGGGTTCAGAAACCCCAAATTTTGGCTGCAGCTAGGGGGCATCTAGGAACCCGTAACTACCGAGTTTGAAGTTCAGGGGACCTATGGCTGCAAATGGGAACAGTGATGCTGCAAGTTGGCATTGTTGACCCTCTTTTCCACTTACAGTAGCTGTGCATTTCTCACCCTCGTCTTATACTCGGGTCAATAAGTTTTTCCCATTTTTTTTGTGGTGAATTAGGGCCTCGACTTATACTCGGAACGACTTATACTCGAGTATATACGGTATATGTTTTCTTTTTCTGTTAGAAACACAGCAGCATGCTTTATTTGAACCCCTGAAGAAGGAAATATAGTGTCATGAAAGGAAATGTATCTTTTTATGCTCTCCGAAACATGTTGGGTCCTTATGCAGCCATTTCTGGTCTCTGTTTCTCACTTTTCAGAAGTGTTTTTTGCTGCAGCGTCTAATACTGTGCAATACTCCTGTTCTTCATTTGCTATTCAATTTTTAAAAAATTGAATTTATTAAAATTTATTAAATTTATTAAAATATTTGTCATTTTTGTACTATTTTTGTATATTGAATAAAATTTATATATTTTTTATCTGTTTTTCTATTTACCATACTTTGATCCTGTGTTGGTTTTCTGGCCATAGTATCCCTTTTGGGGCATTTCTCTCTCTTCACATTAGGCTTTGGGATGTGGCAGAGACCCTCAGGACTACCTTCCTAACTAGTTCCCTTTCTCTATATTATACTACTCAATTAGGACACATGATATATCAAAAAATATCCTTCATCATATCTCTAAAACCAAAGCAACGTCACAATATAAAGCAACCAGACTAATTATCTATGTGTGCTGCATGCACCAGTGAAAACACCCACAAGGGGTATAAACAGGAATTAATATATTCAAATCACTGGTATCTGCAGCTCATATAGGCCCCAGGGCTTCCCATGGTACATCTAACGGTCCCATCTAAATGGAAGGGTCATTATAATCCCCCATTATAATGACACTTCCCATTCTTGCCACTAATCCAAATTGTGATAGGAGGTCCACCTCCGCCCTCTGGTTAGGGGGCCTATAGCATACTCTCAGTATTACTTTCTCCTTGGTTTCCTCTCTTTGTAGCTCTACCCAGGATTCCACCTCCTCCCTTGCTCCTTGTTTGTATTCGTTATTTACATAAATTTGTTTAGTTAAATTCATTTAGTTTCATTTGTTTTCAGAATTTGTTTTGTTTATTCGTTTTCGAAGCAATTCAAATTTTTCAAATTCTAATAGTTTTCCAATTTCCAAAACGAATAAAATAGAATGGAAAATAAAAAGGAAAGAATAGAAAAAAAATATTATATTTAATTCTTTGTGGAAATTGGAAAAAGTTTAGAATTTTCATCCCAATTTTTTTTTCGTTATTTCAGATTCGATTAAATTCGGTACTATTCTAATTTGGAAATTCGTAGGGAATCCATATTTTTACTGTTCTAAATCGTAAAGAAGCCCTTCTGCAATCTAAGATATACCTCTTTTCTTCTAACCTTGTGGCCGCATGTCCTCTTCAGGGACCTTAGAGTAAACAGTTTGTTACAGTTACTAGAGTCACCTTTGATATATTTGTGCATTGTAATCATATACCCTCTTAAAAGTGGAATTTCACACAAAAAAAGGGGAAGTTCTGCTTGTTTGCATCCTCCCCCCATCCACTGTCACATTTGATACTTTTTTGGGGAGGAGGAGGGTTTCCCTTATTTGAGATGCTGGTGCCTGCACCCAAAGACGATTGAAGAATCGGTTCGAGGACATTTCTGGATCCCTGGACAGGTATGTGTCTTTTAGACTTGGGCCGAACAACCTCTGGTTCGGTTTGCGGCAGGACTTTTGAACATCACAAAAGTTCGGAACCGAATAATGAACCACTATGGGATCCAAACTGGAAAAATCAAAAGTGCCAATTTTAAAGGCTTATATGCAAGTAATTGGGCATACAATGGTTATGGGGTTCTGGGTACTGCCCTGGGGGACATGTATCTATAAAAAAAAAAAGTTAGGAAAAAAAAAATGGGATTTTGACTTACCATAAAATCAATTTCATGTTCATTGACAGACACAGCGCTCCATTTTTCAGAACCATAGGGTTATACCGCCCCCTACAGAGGTAGGACACAAAAAAAGATTTGGCTACGCCTATGGGCAGTCCTAGGTGGCATACACCCCCTCTCTACAATACACCTTCAAAAAGGGAATAGACCCTCTAAACAGCAGCCTGCAAAACCTTGCGGCCAAAAGAAGCATCCGCAGATGCCAGCACATCCACTTCATAGACTGTAATGAAAGTGTACACAGACGACCAAGTGGCCGCCTTGCAAACGCGTGCAACTGACGCCTGATAACACAAGGCCCAAGAAGCAATAAGCGCCAGAGTAGAATGCACCATAACAGGGAAAGGAGGAACCCGACCCCTGACAGAATAGGCCGGAGTCATCATCCATCTGATCCATCCAGAAATGGTCGCAGAAGAAGCAGACAGCCCCTTTCTTGGCCCGTCCATGATCAGTGAGTCCGACCTCCGAAAAGACTCAGTAGCTGCCAAATACACCCGAACCACATCCAGGACATGTAAGGCAAATTCCTTAGGATATGTTGACCAGGGACAAAGGGAAGGCAACACAATGTCCTTGGACAAGGGCGAAGAACCACCTTATCCACGTGGAACACCGGGTAAGGTGTAAGATCAGATAATGCCACCAGTTCTGACACCCTGCGAGCAGAGGTGATAGCCACCAAAAAGGCCACCTTCTGAGACAGAGTAAGCACGGGAATCTCCCGAATATTTTCAAAGAGAGGTTTCTGTAGAACCAAGTTCAGATCCCACGGCGGTAGAAGAGACAGACGTCCAACCCCTTGAATAAGAAGGTACACACCAGGGGAAGCTGAAGAAGACCGCCAAGGCTGACACCTGGCCCTTGATGGTACTCAAGGCCCATTTCTACTCAACCCGCCATGAAGGAAGGTCAGAATCGGAGCCTCTGAGAAAGAATGAGGGTGAATGCCCAGTGACTCACACCAGGATATATGTGCTCGCTTTCTATGTCCGGGGAACAGATGGAAGACCGGCCCTTGGGACAGTAGATCCTCCCTGAGAGGCAGTCACCAAGGAATGACGGCGATCAGGTGCACCAGGTCAGCGTGCCCAGACCGACAGGACCAATCCGGGGCCAATAGAATGACCAGAATCCCTGTGGCCTTGATCCTGCGCAAAAGCAACAGAAGAAGCTGGAGAGGAGGAAAGGCGTAGATCAAACAATACCGGTCCCACTGGGCCACCAGAGCATTTCAGATGTCCACCAGAGGATCCCGTGACCTTGCCAGGCATATAGCCATTAACTAGGCTATATGCCTAAGCGCCACCTGAAGAAAAATAAAAATAAAAAAAAAGTGCAAACATAAATGCACTTTCAAAAACAAAGACATCACAGGCATATTTGTCATATATAGGGTACTCCTTGAGGGGTGCCAACAATCCGTTTTTTCTCAGCGATCAGCATCAGCAGTGTTTTTTCATGCACAGGACGCTGTTTCCAGAGAAGGAAGTGAAGGAGATCCCGGCTGCCTGGCGTGGACCGCACGGGGGAAATGGGCGGACCTCGATGTGAGGAGGACAGGAAAGAAACACGGTTATGCACTCAGAGCATACAGCTCCTTCTACTAGCCTGTCAGTGTCTGTGGTGGGAGCAGCTTAAATGCAGTCCAATCGTAGCTATTGGACAACAAGAGCCAGCGGACCAAACGCATAAGTAAAAAGCAGTATTAAAAACACACATTTGAGTGGCAGTTGTAAAAGTTATGTTTCTCTATAAGTATTCAAAAACAACAACTGATATGGAAGTACATGGAGAATATAAAAATACCCGGCTGAGTGAACACATAAAAATACGAAATAAAATCTATGGACTGTGTAAAATATATATATATACATAAAGTGTGTGTGTGTGTGTGTGTGTGTGTGTGTGTGTGTGTGTGTGTGTGTGTGTGTGTGTGTGTGTGTGTGTGAGTTTACTCTATTGTTCGTTTACTTACTAATGATCTCAGAACCACCACCCCCAGGATAAAACTACACAATATCCAGATTAAATGACCATAAGGGTCTGCTGTAGAGAATAATAAATAACATAGTGGAAAAAGGGGACATCAGAGAACATCGGGCAATAGGCGCACTATTATTAGTACTATACATGTTATAATATCGTGTGGATTTCAATCTCTTCGTTGAGCCCCCCGGGTTTGAGTGCATTAAGGGAATAAATCCAGAACGTCTCGTTAATATATCGTTCTGCACGGAGTAAACTGTTAGAAATTGACTCGATCACCCATACTTTTAGACCTGCCGTGGATTTTGGGTGTTTGGTTCGAAAATGTTTAGGCACGCTGTGCATGTCACACCCTTCCCCAATAAACCGTCCATGCTTACCGAAGCGTTTACGCAGGATACAGATAGTCCTCCCTATCTATAGTAAGCCACAAGAGCAGGTTAAACAGTAGACCACATATTCGCTGGAGCAATTGTGGAACTCTGAATGTGTAAGTCTTACCCTTGGCTGTAAAATATTTTTGACCATGCTCAACGAATTGGCATGTCAAGCAATGTTTCTTCCGACATTGGAACATGCCTACCAGAGGTATCAAAGGGATGAAGTTTTTGTGCGTCGATTGAGAGGGTTTAATTTTACTCATTACATTACATTTACTCATTACAATTTTACAATTTTGCTTTTTATATTTTTGGCCTTCCGATATGATACTTTGGGTTTGGGTGTGATTACATCTTTTAAGAAGAGATCCTCATGCAGAATGGACCAGTGTTTAGACAGGATACCTTCCATACTTTTATACTTGGCATGAAACTGTAGTAAACTGCATGATTTGCGATTGGTTATTACCATTTTTTTCTTTTTGAGGTGGGTTTTTATAGTGTTCAAAGGCTTTAGACACTAAAAGGAGGTGGATAACCTTTCTCAAGGAATTTAATACTGAGGAGCGCTCCCTGGCTGTCAAAATCAATGTCCCGGGTACAATTATTTAAAAATTCTGTGGAATTGACTTTTTGGAATATTGGTAATCCATTTACGGAGGTGGCAGCTTCTGTAGTGGATAAATGAGTTACTGGCCGTGTTTAACGTAATTAGATGCATGAATCATGGTACCATCATGGCAAAGCTCCAGATCAAGAAAAGCCAGGTTTTTCTGGGTCTGTGACGTGGCTAAAGGAGATCCCCAGTGAGTTGGTGTTACAATAGGATAGGCATTTGTCCACACTGTCAATGGAGCCATCCCAGATGATTATATCGTCAATATACCATCTGTAATAAACGACCTGGGAGGCGAAAGGGTTTTGGTCACTAACATACTCTAATTCCCAGAGACCCATTGCTAAATTTGCGTAGCTAGGGGCAAAATTAGCCCCCATGGCTGTGCCATTAGATTGCAAATAAAATTTACATTGAATTTAAAATTATGGTGTAAACAAAAAGCAGTGGCATCTAATATGAACTGGGCTTGCCTGGGATTAATCCGCGGGTCCTTCCCAAGGAAGTATTCTATGGCCCATAGTCCTACTTCATGTGGTATTGATGTGTAAAGAGATGATACATCTAGGGAGAGCCAATGCAAGTTGGTTCCCAGGTGTATGGTTGTAGCATATGTAGGAGATGTGTACCATCTCTAATATATGAGGGTAGGTTTTGGGCTAAGGGTTGAAGGAATTTATCTATACACATGGAGAAGCCGCTCGTTACACTTTCCATTGAGGCAACTATGGGGCATCCGGGTGGGTTTTCTAGATTTTTGTGGACCTTGGGCAAATATTAAAAAGTATGGTGGTTTTTAAAAAAATAGGACTCTATTTTTGTAATGATACCATCTGAGAGTGCTGCATTAGTTAATGCTGCTGCTTCCAGTGAAAAAGATGGGAGGGGATCTCTAGGGAGTTTCTTTATAAGTATAAGGGTCTTATATTAGACTTGCGGCCCCTAGGATGAATGTTTGTTTGTCCTGGATCACAATTCCGCCTCCTTTGTTGGCTGATTTTATGATTATGTTATTGTTACTGGCCAGATCCTGTAAAGCCTTACGTTCAGAGGGGATGAGTTTGGTTGTTGTTTTTTGGGACTGAGATTGACACATATTAACAAAATCCGAGTATACAACTTCATAGAAAGTCTGTATATATGGACCTTTTTTATGTACAGGGTTAAAATTAGACTTCGGCCTAAGGTTGGTATTCTGTACGGGTAGTGAGGTCAAATAATGTTGGGGCAATTTTTCTATGTCATGATGGCTTTCCATGTGTAATTTCTCCAGATCATTAACAGTGGACAGATCGACATCTTCCATAGATGTTTCTGGATGAGGAGAGGAGAGTGAACTCGTCGGTACCTCAGGTGAAGGATGTATGTTTAAAGACTTCATGAGATAAAATCTTTTAACAGTAAGGTCACTAATGACTTTATTCAGGTCTTTGAAGAGCAAAAACAGATTAAGGTGGGTCGTGGGGGCAAAGGTCAAGCCTTTGTTTAATAATAGGATTTCATAGGGGGACAGGGCATGTGAAGATAAATTAAATATTTTTATAGTTTCTGGAATTTTTTTGGTATTGTTTCTACCTCTGCCCCCCCCCCCCCCTCCTTCCTCTTCTGTGTGCTTTCTTTTTGGCACACTGGATGGGGGGCAAGATACTAAAAAACCTTCATCAGTAGTAGGTACTAAGTGTCGGGGCTGGGCTCAGCCCTTCCTTTTCAGAGCTGCCTGCTCAGCTGTGGGCTAATTGCCAGCTCCCTCCCATCTCTCCACAGGTGCTCAGCTGTTGATATCCTGCTCGTCACTCCTGCCTACTTAAGCTGTTCAGCCCAGTGTATCTCTACCTTCGCCTTGGTCAATATCACAGAGACATCTCCTGCGTTCCTGTTTAAAGACTTGCTTTGCTGACATCCCTTCTAGCTCCAGATCCTGCTTGCTGTTCCACTACATTGATCCTGACTTCTGGCTTGGCTGACTATCCATTCAGGTTACTGAACTTTGGCTATGTTTTGACTACATTTGCTATTTTTACTTTTATTATTAAACAAGTGTGATTTAACTGTACTTCTGTCTCAGTCTGATTTCATGGTTTCTGACAGTAGGCGAAGGCCATGAATAAAGAAGATGCAGTCAATCCACTTGTTGGTAATATTTTTTTTCAGATTGGATGAACTGGATCACTGCATCAGTTTGCCATAACATTACAAACGCTCCTGAGTCACACGGCTCACCTGGAATCTCCCACTGTGGCTGCCCCCAAACAACCTATGTTGCAGGTCAACCCTGCTGCTGCTCCACTCTCTGTGCAGGCACCCGCTTTGAGTATTGCTTCTATAAGAGGTATGTCTGGTTTCGCTCCGCTTCCCCAGGGATTTGGGGGCGATCCAGTCCAATGCAGAGGGTTTTTCAACCAGGTTGAGATATACTTTGAGATGCTGCCCCAGGTGTTTCCCACGGACAGAAGCAAAGTAGGTTTCATGATATCTTTCCTTTCCGAGAGAGCCTTGGCCTGGGCAAACCCTCTATGGGAGACACAAAAATCTGTTGTCTTAAGCTACCCTGAGTTTGTGGCTTTGTTTAAAAGGGTATTTGACGTTCCCACATGCTCCGCTTCTACTGCCAAGTGTCTCAGGTCCATCTAACAGAGTACGATAACTGTTGCCGACTACGCCATTGAATTTCGTACTCTGACAGCAGAGGTTGCGTGGAACAATGAGGCCCTCATGGCTGCTTTTTCTCATGGTCTCTCGGATATCATCAAGGATGAGATAGCAGCCCACGACATCTTCCAGTGGGCCTCCTACAACCCATACCCAATGGAGAGAAGCCCTGGACACACCTGTCTATGGATTTCATTGTGGAGTTATCCAACTCCCAGGGCAACACAGTTATCCTTATGGTGGTTGACCAGTTCTCAAAAATGTCTCATTGTATTCCACTTAAGAAGTTGCCCACTTCTAAAGGAACTGGCTTCCATTTTTGCTCGGGAGATCTTTTGCTTACATGGGCTATCCAAGGTGATTGTCTCGTACAGGGGTAGTCAGTTTGTGTCCCGGTTCTGGGGAGCCTTTTGTGCACAGTTGGGAATTCAGCTTGCATTTTCCTCTGCGTATCACCTGCAGTCTAATGGGGCTGCAGAACGGGCCAATCTGTCCTTGGAGCAATTCCTACGTTGCTATATTTCTGACCATCATAACAACTGGTCAGACCTATTACCGTGGGCAGTTTGCTCACAATAGTGCCTTGAATTCTGCTTCCCGATTGTCCCAGTTTATGCAAAACTATGGTTTCCAACCTTCCATGTTGCCCGACTCATTTGTTCCTTAGAATATTCCTGCATTAGAGGAACGCTCTTGGGTCTCATCCTCGGGCCTACATGCCCCTGTCCTCCTCCGTGATTTCCATAGACGTTTTCCCATCAAACCTAGTGGTCCTCTGAGGGGAAGTGGTCGTTGAGGAGGGGGTACTGTCAGGGCTGGGCTCAGCCCTTTCTTCTCAGAGCTAGCCGCTCAGCTGTCGGCTAATTGCCAGCTTCCATCTCTCCACAGGTACTCAGCTGTTGATGACATCCTGCTTGTCACTCCTGCCTACTTAAGCTGTTCAGCCCAGTGGATCTCTGCCTTCGCCTTGGTCACAGAAACATCTTCTGTGTTCCTGTTTAAAGACTTGCTTTGCTGACATCCCTTCTGGCTCCAGATCCTGCTTGCTGTTCCACTGCATTGATCCCTGACTTCTGGCTTGGCTGGCTATCCGTTCCGGATACTGAACTTTGGCTATGTTTTGACTACATTTGTTCTTTTTACTTTTAATATTAGGCAAGTGCGATTTAAATGTACTTCTGTCTCGGTCTGATTTCATGCTTTCTGACACTAAGGTGTCGCTGTGAGATGTGGCTGGGGCAGATACAATTTGTGTGGGGTGAGGGTCTACACCTCTAGGTTGATTGGTGCCTGATAGAAGGGAGGGGGGGGATTTTTTTCTCATGTACAATTGCTGTGGCTAGACTAGTAGTCGTCGCAGGCAGACCAGAGTGTCGGGCTTGATGTCTATTATTTATTCTTGCAGGTTTAGGGGTAAGTACAGGGGGAAGACGTCCAGGGCCAGAGGGAGTATTATTTTGGTGATTCCACGAGTTGTTGGAAGATGTGGGAGGGAGTGGATGCAATGTGGACCGGCATTCCTGTACCAAGTGGTACAGGAGACTCTTGAACAATATCTCTATACTTTCTCCAACAAAAAAACTCTGTTGGTATTATAATCTCTAAAATCCCGCCTGAATTTCCCAAGTTTAGAAGAGATAAGGTCATCCTCTCTCTGGGTGGTATTTCTTTTAAGGCTTATGAACCATGTAAGGGGAAGTTGTTAAATAGACCCTAGAATAGTTTGGCAAAGATTACGTGTTGTGTCCATAAAAAACTCAAATCTTCTCTTCCTTTGTGTATTAATAAATTTAATCAATTTTTCCATACAATATTCTGATAAATAACCCCATTCCTTGGATAGATCAGATTCTAAAAAAGGAGCATTGTTTGAGGATTCTAAGTCGCCTAGGGGAAATTTTCCATTGGAGATATTGCTCCAGGAAGAAGCTGTCCCACCAATGTAAGTTTGCAGAGGAGACAGCATCTGCTAATTTATGAAATAAGGTGCCAAGTGGTTTTAAAGTTAGTCTAGGGAGAGGCGTGGATAAAAAATTGTTTTGGAAATAATCCTAAACATTCATCCAAAACATCATGCCTAACTTTCTCAATGTCAAAGATAATATCCATGTTGCCAGAAAGGAATATAAGGGCATGAGCATGAAATACATGACACCCCAGATGATGAAGGAGACTAAATGCGTCGGGAAGGAATCCATTGCCGCCATTTGTTTTTAGTATAAGCACTGTCTTTATCCAGTGGAATGTACATTTTCTAACTTCATTAAATTTATTGTTTATCCAAACGGAATTATGCTATGTGGCCCTTTCTGTTCTCTCCCTTTTAATTTGGTCCACCACATCCACGGACATCTGGCCTCTGTCCCTTTTTGAGATACATCTGTTCAGCCATTTACCATCCTGAGGATAGCGGGACGTCCCTGTTTGAGCCATCAGAGGATTCCTGTGTCCAATTTTATCGGTTCTACACACAACACAAGCCTGTTTGACCCACAGAACATATGCTCTTGTAGGTTCAAACGTTCTGGTAAGTCTCCCAATTTTCGGTGGTGGTATTTCTCACTCCAGTCCCATATTCTGCTCACTGTTGTGACCTTCACATGAAATTATGAACACATTTTCATCATATATGGAATTTTGAATCACTATTATTTTTTTGGGACAGTCATCATTAGTTAGTGTTTTTAATATTTTCTTATATATGTTTTTTTTTCAATCTTCAGTGGTTATTATCTGGGTTCAGTACCCTTTATTTGTAATTTGTGTCACATCACGGTTTTCCACTAGCGCTACACTTTTTATATTCCTTTGCATAACATTTTTCTATTCAAAAGGTTCCCATTACCTCCAGGTACAGGGGGTTGCTATGGGGGTGAAATGTGCTACCTTACATGCCAACATGTACCTGGGGGGGATAGAAACGGAATCTGTTGGCAGACAATTCAAAAGTAGCGGAAATTAGACAAATTTTATCCTGGTACTGCTATATTGACGATGTCTTTATGGTATGGGCAGGATCAAAAGAAGGCCTGATTAAAAGTCTGGATAGCTTACAGCAAAATCTTTACAATTTTAAATTTACGTATACTTTTGACCAGAAAAGGGTTACATTTCTAGATGTGCATTGGATTGTGCGATACTACTCCCATTTTAATTCTATTTAGGTTCCCACACTCATACGACGCCCTGCCCTTTAAACAGGGAACGCGCGCGATCGTGTGCAAATGATATGTGCAAGAAATGCGTGAATAACATTATTCGATAGCCAATGGTAAGTAAAACCAGCTAAACAAAGGTAAATGCAAGAGAAACCATAAGTCGCAATCCAATATATTTTACCTTTTGTTTTAATTGTCGCACCAATCATTCAGGGGTGTGACATCCAGCATATTGTATGTATCATGTATAGCAATAATCCTTTATTTTTACTTTTGTTTCCATTTTTTAAATTTTTTTTTTGATAGTTTATCATAAATGCTCTGATATATATGCATATATATACACTCTTGAGACACATCTTCTTTTAATCATTCACCCTTTTTAGATATATAGTTCTCTAGTAATAATTTTTTTTTCCCCAAAATAATTTTTTTCCCCAGCTTTCTTTTATCAGACATCCAGCTCACTCATAAAGATACAGATATGTGCTCTGGCCTTGTTATATAACATTGCTATTGTCCGTGGTTCATTTATTGACACTCCCGCATTGATACAATCAGCTGTGAACGTCCACCCATTACCTGCATTGATACAATCAGCAGTGATACAATCAGCTGTGAACGTCCACCCATTACCTTTGATCTGCTATAAATAGCTCTTCACTGTTTTCCCTACTCTACACTTGATAAAGGAGCGCGCATGTGCCGTACAGATCCTGCGCAGGCTCAGAAACGCGTTGTGTTTTTTCTCCTCATTGACAACATTGCCAGCGGCTTCCTGGGCTGCCACTCCGTCCTCCCGCAGAGACAGGCTGTGTACCATCCTGGCCTCCCCGCCAGACTGCGTCGTGTTTGGAGGCATCCCCGGGGAATCACTGACTGTTCCCTTCCCCCTCTTCTATCAGGAATCACATCTGTCTGTTCTATATACCGCTTCTAAATGTAAGTTGATACTTTGTTTTTATAGTGGTGAATAAATGATTTTACTTAGTGGCGCTCCTCTCTCACTGTCACCCATCAGTCACCATTGCCTGTCACACCGTCATCTATCAGTGAACAACTGCCACCCATCTCACAGCCCATCAGTGTCACCTGCTACCTGCCACACAGCCATCAGCGTCATGTCCAAAAGATTATATACCAGTGAGGAGGTTGTCCATATCCTCTCCATGACTGATGAGAGGAACGGGGAGTTCTCATTAGATTCCAATTCTGATTCCGAATCAAATTCAGCATTTGAACCGAATAGTGAATCGGCAAATGATTCGGAGGAAGAATGGGTACCTCCTAAAAGGGCACGGCACTCTGGAAACCAGGATTTTATTCCAAGGCCCAGTACCAGCGCTGCCGCCAGCAATAGGCCCCAAGATCAAATTCCCTGGCCCAGTACCAGCGCTGCCACCAGCGATAGGCTCAGGGAACAAATGCCCAGCACCAGCGCTGCCGCCGGCGATAGGCCCCAGGAACAAATGCCCAGACCCAGTACTAGTGCTGCCACATCATACCTGAGTACCAGCACAGGAGATTCAAATCCCCCAACTACTGAAGTGTCACATCCCCCAAGAGCCAGGTCCTCTACATATATGCCAGATGGTCTTGCCAACCCAACATGGCTGTCATCCGACTCTGGATCACCAATCATTCCCCCTTTCACAGTACAGCCAGGTGTGCAGGCCAACACCCAAAATTTCACAGCGATTGATTTTTTGTATCTGTTTTTGTCCGACACTTTGCTGCAATTCATTGTGGACCAGACAAATTTATATGCCCAGCAGTATATTGCCAACAACCCCCAATCATCCTATGCCCATCCGTTTGAGTGGAGAGAAATTATATAAACTTTGCCCACTGATAAATTTCTTTTCCCAACAATTTGCAGAACTCTATGTCCCCGATCAGAATATATGTGTCGATGAGTCCCTGGTACCCTTTTCAGGCCGGCTAGGAATAAAGCAACATATTCCTAGCAAAAGGGCCAGATACGGAGTAAAATTATACAAGCTCTGTGAGAGAGCCACAGGATATTTGTATGCGTTCCGCATATATGAAGGAAAAGATTCCCAGCTCCAGCCTACATGGGCACAACTGGAAAGATTGTATGGGACTTGGCATACCCACTTCTGAACAAAGGATATCACATATACCTTGACAATTTCTACACTGGCCTGCCCCTTTTCAAACACCTATACATTGCAAAAACCCCGGCCTGTGGAACCTGCAGAAAAAATAGGAAGGGCTTCCCACAATCTCTAGCAAACAAAAAGCTGCGAAGGGGGGAAAGAGCAGCATTGAGATGCAACGAAGTACTGGCCTTGAGGTGGAAGGATAAAAAGGGACGTACACATGATGTCCACCATCCATGACGACACTACAATTGAGGTTCAAAGAAGATGAGGTCCCATTGAAAAGCCAGTATGTGTCCAAGATTATAATCTCTACATGGGGGGTAGATTTCAATGATCAAATGATTCAGCCCTATTTGTTGATAAGGAGGTCCCGGTTCTGGTACAAGAAGGTAGCAATTTATCTCATCCATTTGGCCGTTTATAATTCCTACGTAGTCTACACCAAATCCACAGAAAGCCCCGCCCCCTTCCTACAATTCATAGAAGTTGTTACGTCCCTCATATATTACCAAAGACCCCCCTAGAAGACTTTCGCTCTGAGGCTGTTTGCCGACTTCATGAGCGCCACTTCCCCTTCAACATTCCACCATCTGAAGCAGGCCAAAGACGTAAAAAAAAAAAAAAAAAGTTGCGTGTGCACCAAAAGAGGATTTCAAAAAGATACCAGCTACCATTGTCCCCAGTGTCCCTCCCAACCTGGCCTTTCCCCATTTTCATCATCTGTGCTGACCATTTTCCATGCTTCCCCAAATAACCATGCCACTGCCTTCCACGTGAACTGACCCTGGCCTGTTTTTTGACTATGCCTCTGCCTACCATTTGGACTGCTTCCATGTGAACTGACCCTGGCCTGTTTTATCAATTACGCTACTGCCTACCGCTTGGACTGCTTGCATGTGAACTGACCCTGGCCTGTATTATGGACTATGCTTTTGCCTACCGCTTGAACTGATCTGTTGCCCTGCTACTGTAGTACACAGGGGTCTCACATATGTGAGGGGCTCCAGAATTGTTTTTCCGGATGGAGAAAACAATTTTTTTTTGTTTTCTCCGGGTTTCGGAAGGGCCTTCCAGGGCCTTCAAAAGTGTAATAGGTGGTTGAGAAATGAGATGTGTCATTTATGCTTGTAGAACACCTGAAGATGCTACTTCAATGTGGGGCCTTTGTATGTGGCCAGGCTGTGTAAAAGTCTCACACATGTGGTATCGCCATACTCGGGAAGAGTAGCAGAATGTATTTTGGGATGTAATTTGTTGTATGCCTATGCTCTGTGAGAGAAATAACCTATTATTATGACAATTTTGTAAAAAAAATAAAAATAAATAAATCTTAATTTTGCAAAGAATTGTGGGAAAAAATTACAACTTAAAAAAACTCACCATGCTACTTACTTAATACCTTGGAATGTCTACTTTCTAAAAAGGGGTCATTTGGGGGGTATTTGTACTTTTCTGACTTGCTAGTGTCGCAAAAAATGAGATAGACCTTCAGTACATCAGGTGTGATCAGATGTGATCAATTTTCAGTGATTGGCACCATAGTTTGTACACTCTATAACTTTCACAAAGACCAAATAATTTACACTTATGCCGCGTACACACGAGTGGACTTTACGGCGGACTTTGCCCGGCGGACTTTTCGACGTACTTTCCGACGGACTTTGTGAACGAACGGACTTGCCTACACACAATCCACCAAAGTCCGTCGAATTCGTACGTGATGACGTACGACCGGACTAAAACAAGGAAGTTCATAGCCAGTAGCCAATAGCTGCCCTAGCGTGGCTTTTTGTCCGTCGAACTAGCATACAGACGGCGGACTTTTCGACCGGACTCGATTTCAACGGATAAATTTTAAACAAGTTTCAAATCTAATTCCGTCCAACTTTTGAGAAAACAAAGTCCGCTGGAGCCCACACACATCGAATTGTCCGACGAAATCCAGTCCACCGGGCAAAGTCCGCCGTAAAGTCCGCTCGTGTGTACGCGGCATTATTTGGGTTATTTTTACCAAAGATATGTAGCTGTATAAATTTATGAAGAAACATGACTAATTTTCAAAATTTTATGACAGAAACAAAGAAAAAGGCATTTTTTTCACAAAATTTACGGACTTTTTTTATTTATAGCACAAAAAATAAAAAATCCACTAGTGATTAAATACCACCAAAAGGAAGCTCTATTTGTGTGAAAAAAGGATGCAAATTTCATATGGGTACAGTGTTGCATGACTGAGTAATTGTCATTCAAAATGTGAGAGCGCTGAAAGCTGAAAATTGGTCTGGGCAGGAAGGGGGTGTACGTGCACTGTATTGAGGTGGTTAAGAATACATACACGGTATTTGTGCAGGTGTTTTAAAACGCAACTATTTGGGAAAGGGGACACTTTCATGAATTAAAAAAAAAACAAACAGTAAAGTTAGCCCAATTTTTTTGTATAATGTGAAAGATGATGCAACGCCGAGTAAATAGATACCAAACATATCACGCTTTATAATTGCGCGCACTCGTGGAATGGCGACAAACTACGGTACCTAAAAATCTCCATAGGTGACGCTTTAAATTTTTTTTTACTGTTACCAGGTTAGAGTTACAGAGGAGGTCTAGTGCTAGAATTATTGCTCTCGCTCTGACGATTGCGGCGATATGCGTTTTCTTTGCTGCGCGAGCTCGCAGGGACAGGGACGCTTTAAAAAAATTTTTTTCTTATTTATTTTTATATTAAATTGTGTTTAAAAAAAAAATTGATCGCTTTTATTGCTGTCACAAGGGTTGTAAACATCCTTTCTGACAGTAATAGGTGGTGACAGGTACTCTTTATGGAGGGACCCCGTATCCCTCCTTTGCACTTCAAAGTATTCAGATCGCCGTTTTCGGCGATTCTGAATACTGTATATTTTTTTTAACTGGCGCCATTGGCAGCCGAGTAAACGGGAAGTGGTGTCATGACGTTGCTTCCGTGTTTACAATTAGGAGGCTGGAACGAAGCCGCTTACATCTAAGCTAGGTATATGGATCAGATAATTTCTGATACTGCATTTTCAGGTAATACTCCTATGAACCAAAGTTTTTTCTAAAAAAGGTGATTTTATAACCTTCTTCCAGTGTCATACAACCCTACCGGGTTACAAGCACAGGGAATGCCTGAATGTAAGGGACTGAATTTTCTGACATCTGAAGTTTCTGCAGCCAGAAATCCTGGCCCCTTCCATATTCACGGGAAAATAAGGTCTGAAATAAACGTGAGACATGTATAACTATCACAAATATAAAGATCATAGACAACAATGTTGTGTATTTTTGAAGTGAAGCTAGATGGACCATCACAGAAATGACACAAAATGTGTCCTGAATTTCAAAAGTGCAATAAGGTATGGCTATATAATAAATAAGAAAGACACAAACAGTCTTCACTTTTGCGTATTCTGATGTGCAGCCAAATGTAAAAAACAGAAAAGACACAGAAACTTCTAGTGTTGTGTATATCTAAAGTGTGGCAAGAAAAGCAATACAAGGACACGAACTTCAGTGTTGCGTATTGCTGATGCTCAACAAGGTACAGTCGTATAACCAATATGAAAACAGAAAAAGGTACCAGCTACAGTAAATGTTGTGCCTTTCTGACTCTGACAAACTTCAATGCTGTGCGTTTCTGATTAACAGGGTACAGTCTGATGATCGCCAGAAATGTTGCTGACAGACTTTAAATGCTGTGCATTTTTGTTTAGCAACCGTGTATAGTCATATGACTAACAGAAATGTCACTAGCAAACTTAAAATGCAATGCATTTATGATTAGCAAAAGGGTACAGTCCTAAGACCAACAGAAATGTCGCCAACAACTTTTAATGCTGTGCATTTCTGATTAGCAACAGGTTGTCTTATGATCGACAGAAATGTCGCTAACAAACTTTACATGCTGTGCATTTTAGGTCAGCAACAGTGTACAGTCATAACCAAAAGAAATGTCACTAGCTACTACAATGCTGTGCATAACTGATTAGCAACAGGGTACAGTCTTATGATAAACAGAAATGTCGCTAACAACCTTATAGCTATGCATTTCTGATTAGCAACAAGGTACAGTATCACTTACTGTTATGTATTTCTGATGAGCTGCAAGACAACCAGAAAAGACACAAATAACGTCCACATGTGTGTTTCTGATGTTCAACCAGACAAAGCATGAAGTTAGAGTCATGGTATATTCAACTGCCCAACAAAGGGCAAAATCTACCACAGGCATAGTCTGGACTCTATATACTAAACCTTCATCCACCAGAGGAGAACCAGGGTAGTTCCAAATAATGGAAGTCTAAGGTGGGCGAGTACCCACCGTAGTGATTGCTGTTGCCCTACCACTGTCAAAGAATGAGTAGGTGTAGTTGGACACACATACATACACACACACACACACACACACACACACACACGTGAAAGCGAGTCCAAACCTCCTCAAGAAGAGGTGGTTACAATCTTAGCCTGGAGGCAGACACCTGTAGGGCTGAAAGAGCAATCATTAGATACCAGGAACCCCTTAATTTAGGGTTGCAGGATAACATTTTATGCTTCTAATTCATCCAAAGGGTGGGCTGTAGCCCAAACCACAAAGAGGTCCGATTAACTTTTGCACACCAACAGGTATAACAACAGTGTTAGGAGGAATTAATAGGTTGGGGCTGAATTAATAGCTTGGAGCTTGTTAAGATGTTACACAGGAGGCAGGCTTTTAAAATCCAACAACCTCTAAATGAACCCTCTTTGAGCTAAATGCCAGATTCATAGCAGCTGGTCTAATATAGTCAGCAGGGCAGCCATCAGACATTTTTGGGCCCCTTATACAGCTTTAGGCCTGGGCCCCCCCAAGCCTGACCACCAACATTCCCCAGGGCTTGCCCACGGGCCATCCCACCAAATCCACACACCGGCCACCTCACCTGTACACATTTAGCTCCCCCCCTCAATCCTGTATATATGTCAGCCCCCCTCGTGTGTGTGTGTGTGTGTGTGTGTGTGTATGTATGTGTATATATATATATATCTCTATCTCTATCTCACACACACACACACGGGTGTACGGGTATGGACAACATTTAGACTTAACATAAGACTTACAACATGAAATGGACCTGAAGTGTGCCCTGGTCTGATGGACGGTATATCAAAATAAGGGGGCATACCCAAGGTTATAAATTAATATTGTGAAGAGAAATGAATTTGAGAAATGCCCTGAAAAGGGGATGGGAGAATGGGTATTGCGCACAGGAAACCGACAAAGACCACAGGCGAGCGGGCTGGTTAAATACCCCCCGGGCTCCTCACATAAATTCAGGCCACCATACTGGCCTTCTTACTTATGGTTGAAGCCCTATGGCCGATACAGGTATGGACAACATTCAGACTTAACATAAGACTTACAACATGAAATTGACCTGAAGTGTGCCCTGGTCTGATGGACGGTATACCAAAATAAGGGGGCAAAAACATTCAGGTAGGGGTATAGTTTTTATTAGCTTCAGTTTATTTATTGAGCAAGTTTGGTGAATGCCTGTGCCATCTCCACTTGAGGATTGGGGATGTACCGGGTGAAGCAGGCAGACTTCCACCTGCCTAGTCTCTTAATGACATGGTCTGGGACCCCATGGCGGGATGCAGCCGAGGCTGTTCCAATGCGGAACGAGTGACTGGAATACTGGCTGGGGTTGAGGTGTAGGTTGCGAATAAGAATCCTTACGTGTTTCACAAACTGGCAGGCAATCAAGGAAAAGGTAGAAGGGGACTAGTGTCCGACTGTTCGGACAGGAGTGACAGTAGGCGATTGAGTATGGTAACTGGACACCAGATATTGTTAGTTTTATAGAGGTGGATGTCTACCCCGGAGCCAGCCTGCTGGGTTTCAGAAACTGCAAGGTGGAGGACGAAATAGTCTTTGTAGCGAACCAAGTGACGTCTACGTAGCACTTGGCCGGCGGGGTTGCTGCAGGTGAAATCGCTAGGCCCGTAGTAGGCTAGGTATATGGCCGCTTGTAAGACCAGGCTGGGGAGAAGACCAAATGGAGAAGAAGTCAGGATGGTGGACATATCCCTGAAGATGGCACTTGTTATAGGCAGACGTTTGGCATTGACTATTGGTTGTTGTTTCTGGATGCCGCGTAGGATGGCTCGGAACGCATGGGATGTGAACAAGGATGGTTTTGCGGGGTCTCGTAGAGCCAGAAAATGTTGGGTGCCGGCTAAGTATAGCCGAATAGTATTATGAGACAGGCCAACTGAGTATGGCAATACGAGATAAAAGCCAGTATGTGCTTGGCGTCTGTTGTTTCCTCGGAGCAGAGTACAAGGAATTTGTTAAATGTGTTCCAGGCTGTATGGTAAGCTTTGAGCATGTTGTGGGACAGTGACTGGTTGATGAGCTTGTTCGCTCCGTGTAGATGCTGTTCTAGTCCAGGGTCAGCCGAGACCAAGCGGGGATACGGGCCGACACTGGATCAGCTCCAGGAATCTGCTGGAAAAAGGAGGTGTAATTTAAGCGTGACAGTGCGTCTGCTACGAGGTTGCACTTGCCCGGAATGAATGAACAGTGGATATTAAATTGATGCTGTAAAGAAAGTTGTACCAGCCTGCGCAGGAAGGACATAACCGAGAGGGACTTGGACCTGCCTTTATTGATTCCTGCATGTGGCCTGGTTGTCAGTGGTGAAGGCCACGGTTTGTCCTGTCCAGATATGACCCCAGAGCTGGGCGGCTGCCACTATCGGGTAGAGCTCAAAGAGAGGATGTTCGGGTAAAGCCGGGAATTAAAAGTATCTGTGAATGTCAGGGTCCTGCAAACCAATGGTGGCCAAAAACTGCAGCAAAGCCTGTGGAGGCTGCGGCATCTGTCACTACCTGTGGTAATAGGGATGATATAGAAGGTATAAACAAAGATATACCATTCCAGGTGGAAAGGAACTTCTCCCACATAGATAGGTCCGCTACTGCCACAGTGTCCAAGTTGAGGATCTGATCAGGGTCCTGTGCCTGTGAGAGAAAGACCAAGAGACGTGACACAAAGGACCGACCCTGGGGCATGATCTGCATGGCGAAATTAAGCATTCCTAACAGAGATTGCAGCTGCTTCATGGTACATCCCCTAGTATGGGTGAAATCTCGGAGGACTGACCTGATGCAGGTCAATTTGTCGGGGGGGAGGCTGGCCTGCATGGATCAAGTGTCTAGGTTGACTCCGAAGAAGGTGATGGTGTGTGCTGGACCGTCAAATTTATGTTCAGCAATGGGGACATTGAGATTCCCAAATACGACTCAGTTTGCCGAGGTCTCCTGGGGGCACACTGGGCTGTTTGATTAACAAGAAGTCATCCAGGTAATGGATGACTTCTTGACACTAAACTTTATGCAACAGTATCCAGGTGAGGGACTGCGCGAAAGTGTCGAAGAGCCAGGGGCTACTCTTTGAGCCAAAAGTCAATTTGGTGGCAAAATAGTATGCCTCTTTCCACTTAATGCCGTGCCAGCACCAAAGGGATGGGTGGATAGGCAGGAGCTTGAAGGCGTCCGAAATGTCAGCTTTAATTGCCATGTGTATGGAGGCGTACTTCAGGGGGAACTCCTCAGAGGGGATTAGGGAATTGAAAAAATGTAGTTTGAGAACTTGCCCTTGACAAGCCCAATAGGGCTGACTCTCCAAGTGTTGAAAGGGGGCTGAGTGAAGGGACCTATGATGAAGTCTCGCTCCAGTTCCGCCTGTAAGAGCTGGTTTATGGCCTGCTCGTCAGTGGCTGCTGAGCGGAGGTTCCTGCATTCATAGGTAGTGTGGGGCAGAGAGATGAGGCCGGTGTGAAACCCTGCTATGAATCCCTGGATAAGGAAGGTGGCCAGGGAGGGAGTGGGGTGTGAAGTGAGATAGGGCCCCAGCCACAGGACATTAACTCGGCCTAGTCATGATTTCTTTTGTTGCTTGACCTCACATAAATTCCTCGGATGTGCCCTATGGCATAGGAAGCAGATGTGAAGCAGGCGGCATTGGCTGAAGTTGCACGAGCCATAGTTAAAGTTGTTGCAGATAGCTGCTCCTCCTACGGTCCGAATAGGGCGTCCGAACTTGTCCACCTGAGGCGTCTGTACAGGGGCTGACGGGCCTTGAACTGCACCGGAGTTGCAGTTCGAAGGGGCGACTGACTGTCGCATTGGTGCACCAGGTAGTGGTGTGGGTGGAGGACTGGCAGATAGCGCACAGTGGTGAGTGCAAGCCGGCAAAGTGACGGCAGAACAGCTCAGTGTCCATGAGGCTCCAATTCGTGCTTGTCTGAAATTGTGTGAGCCTGGCTGCTGCCTTGGCAGAGAAGGAATGATGATAATCGTAGAATGAAAAGCCTCTGTACTTACAGCCTAGGTCTACGACAGTGTGAAGGTATAAGTCCAGTCCAGCTCTTCCCTCCTGCTGGGAGAAGCTGAGCATAGGACATCCCTCAGCATGCCGAAGGCCAATGTAAATTCTGGTACAGACAATTTACGGTTGAGCCTGGGATCTTTGACCTTAAGGTCTACTGACACGTCTCCCCAGGTGTAAGCTTTGTTTTCTGCCAGATTGTGGACCAAAATGAGGAGAGAGGCAAGGTTGATGTCCCTGCCATCCAGGATGTCCTTCCTAATGCTGGCTGGAACCAAATGGGGTGTGTAGACAATAGGACTCCACCCTGTGGTACCTGCAGGAAGGGGTGTCAGAACCTGAACTGTGGTCGGGTCAGGGATAGCAGTGGCTGGGCGAGCCTCCAAGAGTGCCACTCTAGTTTGGACATCTGTGACCATAGTAAACAGACATGACACAATGGTGTGGAGTTGAGAGATGGCGGGAGGATATTGATTGGAGGAACGCCTGCTGGGTGCTGGGCCCTGCTACGGCTGGCGAAGGGAAGAGGAGCCTGAAGAGCTCACCCTTCCTGGCTGTAGCGGGGAAAGGCACACCCCTTCGCTTCAGTTCTGCCGTCAATTTGGGGTTGGTCCATCCCCTAAGGGACTGCACGCTGCCGCTCTCTGAGACCGGAGAAGGTGACAGAGGGGCCGTGAGGTCTTTACTGCCGGCCTGGAATATGGCTCTGGGTGACTTGTGCCCTAGATACGATATCCTGTCTTTGGGGTCAAGCGTTGGTCGACCGGAAACCTATTGAGGGTGACATGAAATTCAAGTTTGCTTCTTTTCCCTAAATAGGCATACGTACCCAGCTCGTGCCCTTTTGGGGAGGGTTTTTTTTTTTTTTTTTTTTACCTGGGGGGAATATCGTCCAACCTGGTGTAGGGTGGACCGACTGACCTGGAGGAGAAATGAAAGATGACAACCGATGAAGGGTTTGACTGACTGACTTGGAAAAGTGACTTGTAATGTGTTTAAGCGAAAGGTGCATGAAATGAAATGAAAATGAGTGAAATGTTTATGCCATGACAGAGGCACGAACCGGTGTGCCGCAAATGCGACAAGCTACGAATCGAACTGTGGGGCACGAAATGAAATGAGGCCAAGTCAGCTGGGGCCTACCGAGATTAATTGATGCATCACGGATGCCATAGGATTTGAATCAGGGGCGCGGTATGTGACAGTGAAATGAAAAGTTTGCCTTAGAATGAAATTAATGAAATGTTTTGCGATGACAGAGGCACAAATAGGTCGTGCTGCAGCTCTGAGAACGAACCGACTCTGGAGCATGTACTGAAATGAGGCAAAGAAAAACACTAGTGCACACTGGAATGAATCGGTGCATCACGGATGCGACTGGATTTGAATCGGAGTGTGGTACGTAACAGTGAAATGAATTAAATATTTGCCATGACAGGAGGCACGAATCGGTCGTGCCACAACTGCGACTGACAATGAACCGGTCTCTGGTGCATGTACTGGATGAGGCCAAAACAACTGGGGCACACCGGAATGAATCGGTGCATCTCAGATGCGAGTGGATTCGAACCGGGGCGAGATATGTGAGAGTGAAATGAATGAAAAATATTTTGCCATGACAGAGGCATGGATCGGTCGCACCGCAACAGCAACTGACAATGAACCGGACTCTGGAGCATGTACTGAAATGAGGCCAAAACAACTAGGGCACGCCGGAACGAATCGGTGCATCACGGATGCGACTGGATTCAAATCGGAACACGGTATGTGGCAGTGAAATGAAAATTGATTGCCATGACAAAGGCACGAATCGGTCATGCCGCTCCTAGGACTGACAACGAACCGGACTCTGGAGCATGTACTGAAATGAGGCTGGAAATACCTGGGGCACGCCGGTACGAATTGGTGCATCTTGGATGCGACTGGATTTGTATCGGAATGTGATACGTGACAGTGAAATGATATGCCATGACAGAGACATGAATCGGTGAGCCGCAACCTGCGACTGACAACGAACCTGATTCTGGAGCATGTACTGAAATGAGGCCGTAAACAACTGGGGCACACGGGACGAATCGGTGCATCGTGGATGCGACTGGATTTTAATCGGAGCGGGGTACGTGAGAGTGAAATGGGTGAAATGATTTGAAATGTTTTGAAAAGGGTTAGCCTTGATATGGCACGGATCGGTGTGCAGTAAATTTGCGACTGACGATTTGTCTGTGGAGCATGGTACAGAGATAAACAGTGAGACTCGCCTGAACGAAGCGGTGTCTTCGCGTCAGAGTGAGGTACGTAAAATAAAGAAATGTTTGGTATAATAACGGTATGAGTGATTGGCAGATGTTACGGCTATGTGTAGGGTTTTTACGAATGATTCGTAAGTTTGATATCGAGGTTTAGTGACAAGATATCTAACAATGCGTGAAATGAAAAGTCAACCGAAAACCCTATCTGCGACAGCCGAGCCAGACACATTGTATGAAAACTGCGAACGGGAACGAGAGCCTCGAAAAACTTCAAACATGGGAACTCACGCCCGCTAATGAGTTTCGAATAGTCAGCCTAGTGACGTGGTATCGCGCACAGGAAACCGACAAAGACCACAGGCGAGCGGGCTGGTTAACCTCCCTGGCGGTTTTCCCGAGTGTGGCTCGGGGTTAAAATTCAGTCCCATTAGCGGTAACCCCGAGCCACATTCGGGATCGCATTGCAGGATCCTGGTGCGGCGTTACTTACCTTGTCCCCGGGATCCTGCGATGTCCCCCGCAGTGTCTGCGGGCTCCGTCCTCTGCCCGAAGCCTCTCCGTGCCAGGCTCCGTTCCCTGCGAGCGATGCGACGCATGGGGGCGGAGCCTGGCAGCAAATTCAAAATACTGTAAAAATCATAACACATACAGTACTGTAATCTTACAGATTACAGTACTGTATGAAATTATTTCACATCCCTTTTGTCCCCAGTGCTTTGGCCCATGCCCTGCATGCAGTTTTATATTATATATACTGTTCTTTCTGGCTGGAAACTGGAGATTGTCCATAGCAACCAAAAAGTGTCCCTTTATGTCAAAAAATGGTTTTAGACCAGCTAGAAAACAGCGATAGTAAATTAGAACACTTGCAGAATTGAGCGATAGTGAATCGTGGGAAAATTTATTTTATTATTATTTTATTTATTATATTATAATTTATGTTTTTGTGTTTCAAAATTTATCATACCCGGGATATCTACTAGACTCTTGTTTGGGCAGATTTAAGTGTGTTATTGTTAAGAATTACAGGCCTACAATATAAAACGCCAAATTTCCATGCAAAATAATTGTACCGCTTTCAGCACCTAAAATCCGAAATAATCATACCGCCAGGGAGGTTAAATACCCCCGGGCTCTTCCCATAAATTCAGGCCACCATACTGGCCTTCTTACATATATATATTTAAGCCCCACACATACACAAATCTGTACACACACAAGCCTCTGGCCCCTTCCTGTACACAAACAGCCCTCCTCCCTTTCCTTCACAGACCCTACTTGTAAAAGGAAATCTTCCTACCTAGTCCCAGCTTATTTTCACAAAGCTGACATGTTGCGAACACAGAGGAGCACAGTACAGGCAGCTCACATGCACATAGTAGCCAGAGGTCGCAGTAAAGAGCTTGATGTCTGAGCTCAATGACACAGAGCAGCAGAAGCTGTGAGATCGTTTCTATAGTGCACAACATGACTCCTCTTCACCCATCCTGCCTTCTTCAGGCAAGGGGCAGGCTCTTCGGGCCACCCTTACATTTGTATCGGCTGTCCCCCCCTGACGGCCGCCCGGATAGTCAGATCACCTGGTGTGCATCGCTGACCAGGGGAAATCTGTGCTATTACTCCTTGAATCCGCAGGTACCTGCCAACCACTTCACATTCCTTCCAAATAACCCTTTAGGAATGTGTAACTTGTTTAGTGGCAGAAATAGCCTGTAAGAGACCATATGTGTCTAACAGGTCTCAACTCTTCACTACATTTATCCTTATTGATGGATTTATAGCGAGAGGCAGGCAACTAAATGTTGCAATAGCCACAGCATTCCATGAGGTAAAACGGAGCTGTGGACATTGGTCTAGCTAAAGCTTCTGGGCTATTTGTTCCCAGACCCAAGGGCAAGGATAGTAGCACCCTGTATTCACGGAGGGAGTCCTATCTCAATGCCCAGAAACCACCAGGCTGCCATTGGGGATTCTGTTGTTAATCTCCCAAGGCAAAAAAGTGAAGTACTCACCACTGTTGTCTTTCCCTTTGTCACAGGGTTTGCTTCTCTCTCCTCAAGGTCGCATGAGAAGAGGATAGCGGCCAAAAGTCACCCCCTTCTAAGTTGCTGTCCCAACTAGGGAGCTGCTGATTTAGGCTGTGTACACTGCCCCAGTAGCATACCCACACACCTCTTCTGGGTACAGAGGAGCAAAAAGATTGAATAGTGGCCAACATTACCTTGAACAGATTTAAGAAAGTCTTTCATTAATCCTGAGGCCTCTTTTCCAGCCAGTTTGTTAATATACCTATAACAAAATGGCTTGGTGTGAGATTTAGACAATCTTTCCCCGCAGTTACCGCACTTTTTATTGGCACTAGTGCTAGCGGATGTAGAAGGTGGTTTGTCAGAGACCTCCTGTGCTCCGCTTGGGGAATATGCAAGAGAAGAGGGAACAACCAACAGTATCATGGCTGCAGGCCCCCATCCCCAGGAGGTGAGAGCATGGGGGGTTTACCAGGGATTACTTCTTAATCTGGCGTCAACCCCCATAGTGGGTAAATGGCACTTACCCGGCCCCGCTTGATCTTGCCTGCAACCACCCGTTCTGTCTTTCCATCCTCCTTCCATGAGGTGGGCTCAGACAGACTTTCAGCTCCTTGCAGCTTGCGGAGCCTTGGTGAGAAAGGAAAGCTTCAGCTTCCACAACCACGCGGGTCCGGTGTCTCCTACGCACTTTAGGCCCACTTCCTGGGTCGTGAGAATGAGGCCTCCCCTTGGGTTCTTACCTCGTTTGAACCTCAGCAAAATGGCGCCCGCTGCACACAGGGGAAGACAGGAGGAGACCCGAGCTGCGTACAATGGCAGGGGGATTGAATATGCCCAGACCCTCTGCACAAATGCCATTGGGGGCGACCTGTGAGAAGCTCTAAAGGTGGCAGGTTAGTGTAGCCCTCACTGGCATTCCTAAACCTGGCTCACAGGGGTACCATCCGACTCTTTTTAGTCTTCTGGTCAGAGAAAAAAAAAAAAAACAACGTTTCTCTGTGGGAGAAACACAATCAATACTGAGGGACAAGGGGTAAGGTGGGACCTTTTAAACAGCTGTGAACTAATTGTGTTTCCTGTAGGGAGGAGCCTCTCATCTCATGTGTTGCCGTCCTGGAAGGCGAGGTGAGAAAATAAATTTTCAGTCTTTTTTCATTTATAGCACAAAAAATAAAAAACCCAGTGGTGATTAAATACCACCAAGAAAAAGCTCTATTTGTGTGAAAAAAAGGACAACATTTTCATATGGGTACAATGTTGCATGTCATTTAAAAGGTGAGAGCACTGAAAGCTGAAAATTGGTCTGGTTAGGAAGGGGGTTTAAGTGCCCGGTGGGTAAGTGATTAAACAAATTGTTCTAAAGCCGCGTACACACGAGTGGAATGTCCGACAGAAAAAGTCCAACGAAAGCTTTTCATCATCTATTCCGATCGCGTGTAGGCCTCATCGGACTTTTCTTTTTTCAAAAAATTCTGACGGACCTAGAAACGAAACATGTTCTAAACATTTCTGACTGAACCAATTCCTATTGGGAAAACCAATCGTCTGTATGCTGTTCCGACGGGCCAAAAACGACGTATGCTCTGAAGCAAGTACAACACGGAAGCTATTGGCTACTGGCTATTGAGCTTCCTTTTTCTAGTCCCGTCGTAAGTGTTGTATACGTTACCGCATTCTGGACAGTCGGACTTTGGTTTGACCGTGTGTAGGCAAGACCGCTTGAATGGAATTCCGTCAGGAAAAACCTTCGGAGTTTTTTCCGACGGTAAAACCGGTCGTGTGTACGCGGCATAACGGTTTAATATATTTTCTTTAAATTTGACTAATAATCAAAACACTTGTCAAAATATACCCTGCAATGTAAGGATAAATGGGAAGAAGACATGGGTCCGATCTTAGAAGATAAATGTAAGGACATACTTCACCTCCTCACACAAGTATCTTTTTTCAAGAAAAAGCTAACAATTTTGTATGCTGAACAGAGTATCTTACCCCACGGAGCTCCTCTTTTGCACTGGTGTATGGGATAGCTTAAAGGGGTTGTAAAGTCATGGTTTTTCATCTTAATGCATTCTATGATTTGAGGTGAAAAAACTTCTTTGCCACAGCAGTCCCCAAAGCCCCCTTTTTTCTTACCTGAACCCATCTGTTCCAGTGACGTGCACGAGCCTAGCGGCTGCAGCCACTGTCTCTGTCCTCATTGGATAGATTGATAGCAGCAGAAGCCATTGGCTCCCACTGCTGTCAATCAAATCCAGTGACACGAGAGTGGGGGGCAGGGCAGAGTCCTGGGGTCTGTGTTAATGGAAGCAGCAGCGTGACTCTGGAGCATGCCTGCACGGGTACCCCCAAGGAAAGCAGCTCTCCGTGGGTACACACGATGAAGAGGAGGAGGCAGAAGCACTAAAGCGACACCCCAGAATTATGAGGATCAGGGCTGCTCTTTGCAAAAACCTTGCACAGAGCAGGTAAGTATAACATGTTTGTTATTTTTATTTTTTTAAATGTGAGCTTTACAACCATTTTAAGATTTAGAAAACGTAGGGCAGACCAGGATGATACAATGTATAAAGTTGGTCTTCAATACCAATTTATTTAATGATCAACTTACCTGAGTTTTAGGCTATTTCGAGATTTCTACATAGAACCGCCCACATGTTGGTGGCCATGACCAGAGCCCTTTTCAAAGCAAAAAAACTAAATTGCCGGTAAGTCTGTTTCTCAAATCTCACCACCAAAAAAGTAGCTGAAAAATGAAGTAAAAGAAATCCACCCCCTGTTATCCTTTGAAAAGAACACCTATATGGGCCATTTTAGAAACCTCACACATTTTGGTCTTATTGGTCAAGTATCTTCTGATATTTGGAGTCATATAGCTCACCTTTCTACATTTTTCATTCTTACTCGTCAGTATAGGATAAGCAGTTCTAATCTAGCCCTGGGGTTGGACATGGGATTATCTTATAAATGTTTATTTTCAGTAACAAAAAAAATCTTATTAAAACTTACCTAGCTACTGTTTTAATGCTGTTTTAAATACCTAGATCCAAGAAAAAAATAAGGTGCTCTAAGAGAAGTTATTGTATGTGCTTGGGGTTATTTAAGCAACAGAAATTTAAAGTGTAAAATCACTGCTTTGTTCATTATAACTATGGGAAGGATGCATGTATATCTTGATCAACTTAATAGCTGTCACATAGTAATTGTGTGTCTAAGGATATTTGTAGACGTGAAGTTGTAAACCCAAGATTTCATAGTCCTGATATATGTCTGCTGTACCATGCACTTGTATGAAAAAGTATTGTGTTCTCTTTTTATTGCTTGTGAAATCCCTGGTGTTCCTACCAGTCTCTGCCTTCTATTGAAAACTGACTACACTTGACATGAGAGCACCATTCAGGTTCAGTGTTCTGGCTGTGCTGGGAACTCTCCGCCAATGATCAGACTTCTGCCGACAAGCCCCCACCATACAGCCATTCATTAACCACTTCAATACCAGGCACTTATGCACCATCCCGCGCAGACCAACTTTCAGGGCTCTCACATTTTGAATGACAATTACTCAGCTATGCTACACTGTATCCAAACATTTTTATCATTTTCTTCTCCCAAAGAGAGCTTTCTTTTGCCGGTATTTAATCACCACTTGCTTTTTTTATTTTTTGCGATATAAGCGAAAAAACAGCAAAAATTTTGAAAAAAAAAAAAAAAAAAAACACACTTTTTTTAGTTTCTATTGTAAAATTTTGCAAATAAGTCATTTTAAAAATGACTTATAAAAATAACCCAAATTAGTGTATATTATTTGGTCTTTGTGGAAGTTATAGAGTCTACAAGCTATGGTGCCAATCACTGAAAATTGATCACATCTGATCACACCTGATGTACTGAAGGCCTATCTAATTTCTTGAGACACTAACAAGCCAGGAAAGTACAAAAAAACCCCAAATGACCCCTTTTTGGAAAGTAGACAGTCAAAGGTATTTACTAAGAGGCATGGTGAGTTTTTTTGAAGTTGTAGTTTTTTTCCGACAGTTCTTGGGAAAATTAAGATTTTTTTTCAACTTTACAGGTTATTTCTCTCACACAGCATATGCATAATTGCAACTACACCCCAAAATACATTCTGCTACTCCTCCTGAGTATGGTGATACCACACGTGTGAGACTTTTAGACAGCCTGGCCACATACAGAGGCCCAACATTGAAGTAGCACCTTCAGGCGTTCTACAAGCATAAATTGCACATATCCTTTCTCAACCACCTATTACAATTTTGAAGGCCATAGAGCACCAGGACAATGGAATTGTCCAGAAAATGACCCCATTTTGGAAAGCACACACCCCAACGTATAATCTATGAGGCATAATGAGTCTTTTGAACGGTTCATTTTTTTCCAGAAGGTTTTGGAAAATGTGGAAAAAAATGAAAATGCATTTCTTTTTTTTTTTTTTTTTTTACACAAAGTTGTCCCTTTATAAGATATTGTTAACACATAGCATGTACATAGCACAAATGACACCCCAAAATGCATTCCGCTACTCCTCCTGAGTATGGCGATACCACATGTGTGAGACTTTTACACAGCCTGGCCACATACAGAGGCCCAACAGTGAAGTAGCACTTTCAGGCGTTCTACAAGTATAAATTGCACATATCACTTTCTGACTACCGATCACATTTTTGAAGGCCCTTCATATTTCTAACACATAGCAGGTACATGTTAAATAACAAAAAGATTACCTGTGGTTTTAGAAGTGCAGTGGTCCACAGAGGAGAGCATCGGTCCAGGCAGCAGGCAGGAATTAGGTCAGCGACAACAAAAGCAATCATCCAGGCAGGAATACTATCCATAGTTTGTACAGGCAGAGATGCTGTCAGCACAGCCAGAGCACAGCCAAAGCACAGGTCAGAAAACGAAAAACTGTTTTTGTCTACTCAGAATGCTATTCTGAAGCCCCTCACATATGTGAGACCCCTGTGTACTAAAGTAGATGGCCAAAAGATCAGTCCAAGTGGCAGGCAAAAACATGGTCCATTAACAGGCCAAGGTCGGTGCACGTGGAAGTCAGAAACGTGGTTTAAATCGGCAGTCAGAGGTATCGTCGGTAAACAGGCTGAGGTTGGTGCACGTGGAAATCAGAAACGTGGTTTTAAATCGACAAGCAAAGACATCGTCCGTAAACAGGCCAGGGTCAGTTAATTAACATGAAAGGTAGTAACATGGTAGCAGGCAAATGGGGAAATGGCAGTCTGTTAATAATGAGAACTAATATTGGATGTATGTATGATAATTTTTGAAGCAATCTCCGATGCACAGGCCAGGTTGGGAGGGACATTGGGGGCAATAATAGCTGGTATCTCTTCTTACGCCTCCTCTGCTGCATACACAGCATTTCTTTTGGCGTCTTCTTCCAGATTCTGTGTGGGGGATGTTATAGGGAAAGTGTTGCTCGTGAAGTCGACTCATGCTTTTAGAACGAATGCTTCCTGGGGTGGGACCTTGTTGGTAAATGAGGGCAGTGACGATATCTTCAATATACTTGAGGTAGGTGATTTGTTGGTTTTGAATTGCTTTTTAGTAACAGACAAACGAATTAAAAAGGGCCATGAGAAACAGGTGAAACGCAACATTCTTGTACCAATAACGGGACTTTCTGGGTGATAAATAGGGCTGTAACATCTGATCGTTTAAATCCACCCCCCAATGTACATAATGTAGTCATGGACACATTCGGGCTTCACAATGGGGCCGCGTCTTCTTTGGATCTCCACCACGGTGTCATTGTGGATGGTAGAGAGGATGTGGACATCTTTCTTGTCCCTCCACTTCATGGCCAGCACCTCCTCATTCCTCATGAATGCCGATTCTCCGTTTTGAAATTTTTTTCTCAACAGATCTTGTGGGAATCCCTTCTGTTTTTTTTTTTTTTTTAAAGTATCGCAGGCCGGGGTTTTTTTTTACTGTAAAGGTGACAAAAAAGGGGCAGGCTGGTAGAATAGTTGTCGACATATAAATGGTATCCTTTTTCGAACAGGAGGTATGCGAGCTCCCAGACAATTTTTCCACTGGTTCCAATATATGTGGGGCAATCACGGGGCTGGAGCTGGGAGTCTTTTACTTTGTAGATCCGGAATGTGAAGACGTATCCAGTGGCTTGATCACATAATTTATTTAATTTCAGCCCATACCTGGCTCTCTTGCTTGGTATATACTGCTTGAAGTGCAGTCGGCCAGTGAAATTTATGAGGGACTCGGTCACACAAATTTTTTGGTCTGGGATAAAAACGTCTCTAAATCGCTGGGAAAACTAATTGATTAGGGGGCGTATCTTGTACATTTTGCCATGGTTGGGATGATCTCGGGGAGGGCACTGTGAATTGTCATTGAAGTGGAGAAAACGCATAATCATGTCGTATCTTGTCCTGGACATGACAGTGGAATATATGGTCATGTGGTGGATGGGGTTGGTGGACCAATATGTATGGACTTCGTTCTTTTTTGTAAGCCCCAAATTAAACGTAAGGACCAAAAACAATTTAAATTCGTCCAGTGTTAGGCGTCGCCACTGAAACATGCGGGCGTAGGAAGAATTGGGGTTGGCAGCAGATAGCTGCGCTAAATCGCTCCTGGACGTAGTCAATTCAATTTTTTCTATCCGCACCAAACCGCATGTAACTAAATCGCAGCTAAACGCAGTGTGTGAATGGGGCCATAGGAAAGCATTGAGTGCTTTTAGCCGCAGTAGAAAACTAGGAAATCCGCAGCTAAAAGCACAATTCTATCCATCCGTGTGAAAGGGGCCTTAAAGTCTAAATCTTTTTCTGACACTTGTTTAAGGTAAAATCAATATTTTTTGCTAGAAAATTACTTGAAACCCCCAAACATTATATATATTTTAGCAGAGACCCTAGAGAATAAAATGTCAATTGCTGCAATATTTTATGTCACACTGTATTTGCCCAGCGGTCTTTCAAACGCAATTTTTTGGGCCAAAAAATACACTTCAATGAATAAAAAAAAAGAAACAGTAAAGTTAGCCCAATTTTTTTTGTTTTAATGTGAAAGATGATACGCCGCAAGAATTGTGAGAGAATTGTGATCTATCTTCTAAGCAAAAAAACGTGATTCTCATTTTAGCCAGAATCATGCAGCTCTAATGCAGAGTGCATTGTTATGCTGTTAAAGCTGACATAATGCAAGGGGCACGCACGCAAGAAGCCATATATTTTAATGGCGCCCAAGTATCCCTACTCCCAGACTTCTCCAAGCTGACCCTGGACACGCGCCGAGCTCTGAAGCCATTCACAGGTGCCCTGCAAGCAAAACAAATGAAATATCAATGGGGTTTCCCATTTCACCTTTTTGCATCGAACAATGGGAAATCAGCGACACTTTGCACACTAGGAGACCTCCTGAATTTCCTCGGGACCTTTGAGCTACCTCAAATCCCTATCCCTGAATGGCCACTTCATGCAACCACTCCTGGACTCCACATCGCCGCAGGCTGGCAAAAAAGACCCAAGAAGAACAAACGTTCCAGATCGGAAGCTTCTAAATCAACAGCTGGATGAAATGCCATCTCTTACACTTTGACTGACTAATATTTCTTTCACAGGCACCAGACCCGTGAAGCCCTCCCTGTTTCCAGTTTTGTTGGGACATGACTAACCTACTCTTTACTTCCCTCAAGCAGGTTTTGAACCCTAAAAATGAGACTTCCTCTTAATTGAGATTTATCCCCTGTTGGATACTGTAATCCCCCCCCCTACTACAATGTATTATTATACATAGAGCCAGTACACAGACCCTGTATACTGTCGGGTTTTTGCTTTATCTCCCCAGGACTTGTCCTCTCAGATACTCCCTTACTGGTATACAAACTATACGTAGCCTCTCAGGGTCCTGAGCTGTAATGTTTACAAGAAAAGTTGTTTTGCTGCTGCCTGGTGTGTGTGGGCCCCTCTATGCACTGACCGCGACCCCCACATTTAGGGTGCTCAGCAGTCTTAGCTGACATGTTGATTACAACGCTATTAGTTTGGCCGTCGAGGCCTTGGTTTTCTACTTTTCTTTTTCCTCCTAAGCTACTTCTCATCCCTACCTTCTACTTGTTCACCACTAGATGCCGCTCTACCCCCTTCCACTCCCTTCCCTGAGACAGTGAGCCTTGACTCCAATACATATCTACATCCCAAGCTATTCCTCCCATCGCTACACAAGTTTTCTTGAAAGCCTCCTCTTTAAAATTGTAGAGGCCTCAACAACCTGGAGAAAAGGCAAATATTATATCATTTCCATAAACTCCGTACCCAAATTCTCCTCCTTCAGGAAACCCACTTTAGGTCCGACACGATCCCACATCTCCTCCATAAGCAATACCCCATGTGGTTCCATAACACCAACCCCTCTGCAAAATCCAAAGGGGTCTCTATCGCCTTCCACGCTTCATACACCCCAGATGTCCTTGACACATATATTCAGTGGCGTTGCTAGGGGGTGGCTTCTGGGGCTATAGCCCCGAGTCTCTAGGGTGACCAGGGCAGGTGCTGAGGCAGCGGGGGGGCGGCACGCCCCAGGTGCCACACACTGGTGGGTGTTATGCCGGCATCGCCCGCTGTGTCAGCTTTAATTTGAATCGCCGGATGCCCACCGTTACAAAGTCCCACCTCCTGGTATGGCTCCTTTGACATACAGCACACTTGTCCAATGCCGGGACATGTGCTGCCTATCATAGGTGGGAGCCAATACAAGAGGCGGAACCTATGTGATGGTGGGCACCCAGAGATTCAAATTAAAAGCTGACACAGCGGGCTCTCTGAGGACCTGTTGTAATAAGGGGGGCTCTGGGGACCCTGATGTAAGTAGGGAGGCTCTCTGGGGACCCTGATGTAAGGGGGATCCGCACTCAGATGTGTAACTACAGTAAATTTTATAAATCATAGATATATAGATCTCTATATACATACATACATACATAAACACACACACACACACACACACACACACGTGTATATTATATACATTTGTGTATGACTTTCTTTACTTCGCAGCTATGGGCACTAGCCCCAGATCTTCTGTAGACCTAGCAACGCCCCTGCATATATTGATCCTCTAGGGAGATATGTTTTTCCTAAATTGTCATATATGAATGTGATCTATACCGTAATTAACATATGTTCTCCAAACCAGGACCAAATGCAATTCCTCTCCTCGGTGATGTCTCCCCTGAAACGATTTGGCACAACCAACATGATCCTGAGAGGTGACCTCATTGCCGCCTTGATACCTCGTTTAGATTCATCGACTGGTAAGCCCTCAATCTCCCCGGCCTCCCTGACCAAAATCTGAACACTTCTTTCTGACTTAACGCTGGTAGACGTGTGGCGAGTGCTAAATCCCACTACCAAAGACTACACATATTACTCCCCCGCATACTCCTCATATAGTAGACTAGACTACATTTTAATTTCTCAATCCTTAATAATTACTCCCCCACCACCTTCATAGGCCTCACTCTCTGGTCTGATCATGCCCCTATCCACATTAGTTTAGGATGCATCCCCACACACAGAAAGAGATCCTCCTGGAGGTTGAATGACAACCTATTATCTGACTCAGTCTGCACCCAGGACATCATACAGACCATCAGAGAATTTGTTATGAATTACTTACCTGAGATCGAAGCCCCGGCATCGGCCCTCGTTCGCCGCCTCCTCCTCCGACGCCATCTATCCCGGAATGACTTCCGGGTATCGCGGCTCCGGCGCTGTGACGTCATTTCCATGCATGCGCGCTGGTGCCGCCGCTAACGGCACGCTCAGTGCACCGGCGCCCGAAGTCTACGGCGCATGCGCCGTAGACATTGGTGCCGATATTCCTGCAAATATCTCCTAAAATTTTAGGTTTGGGAGATATTTCTTGCACCTACAGGTAAGCCTTAATTTAGGCTTACCTGTAGCTTAAAGTGGTTGTAATGGGTTTTACAACCACTTTAAATGTGTTCTCAGGTGTAAATTTATCCAACATGGCTCTCGACTTAAACGTGCTCGCACGGCAGACATATCACGCCTTCTAGCCACAATAGCCTCCTTGGAAGAGTCACATAAACGATCCCCCGACCCCACCACACATTTAGAACTGACTAATGCCAGGAGCGCACTTCTGCTAATTTTCGCAGAACGCACTTTGGTGGCAAGAGACAAGGGGCGATTTATCCACTACTCTCAGGCCAATAAGTGCAGTAGACAACTAGCAAATGTACTACACCCCCGGCACACACAGAAACCCATCCCCTTTATCAACTCCTCATCTAAAGTTAAAATACTCACCAACTCAGCCATAGCCGAAGAATTCCGACAATATTACTCCACCCTATACAACCTCACTCGCCAGGCACCACAGTGTCATGTCACCTTGAGGCTAGGTGACAGGTGCACACCGTTGGGATCAGGAGTGCACCGCAAGGTAGTGGACCCTACGGCTGACTGCTGCGGATGGGAGTCAGGGTGGTAAGGAAGGCAGGGCCGCTGGAACACCAACATGGATCCCACCGGGGTTAGAGCGTAAGATTCCCTGGGGTTCGGAGTCTAAGAGCCAGCAGGTGTTCACCAGAGCCTCTAGTGGCGAGGATGGACTGGGCTGCAACTGGCTCCAGGTTGCGACCCCCAGCTCACACCCACAGTAGGCAACAGGAGGATAGGTATAGTAAGGGAATAAGCCAAGGTCAGGGCCACAAGCAGAAAAAGGACAACAAAGTTCATGCCAAGGTTCAGGGTCACAGGCAAACTGGGATAGTCGGGGACACGCCAAAGGTCAGGGTCACAGGCAAACAGGGATAGTCGGGGACACGTCAAGGTCGGTAACAGAAACAAACCTAGAGCACACAGCAGGCAGGAAACAGGAAGCCAAAACACACAAAAGGTTGATCAACAGGGCTGGCCAGCAGTGCAGAGGTTAATATAGAGTTCTCTGATAGGAGCTGGGGTGGAGTCATGCTAGAGGAGAGATTATAAAAGCATTTAGGTGAGAGTCAGCTGGTCTCTAGAGATGAACACATGGAGACAGGTAAGCTGAAGACAAAACTCTATTGCATAAACTTGACAGTACCCCCCCCTTACGAGGCCTCCCCCCTCCCCGCCTGGGACCAGGTTTAGAGGGGAACTTCAAATGAAACTTCCTCAACAGACGAGGTGCAAAGACCTCAAAAGGTCTTAAGGTATCCCCCCCATACTCCCTTGTTTCCTTGCAGATTGGAGCCTACCTTAGGACCTCCACACCTATTGGGGTTTTTTGGATGTCCTCTGTTGGGGAATAATCCCCTGGGGGCTCCGCTGGGATCGGGTATATACGGCCTGCCCGGTTTGAACCAGGAGCGAGCACACTCTCGGTGTTCAGTGGTGTCCTGTCCTTTTCAACCTCCTTCTCCTCTAATGTTTTAATGGATGCAGTAATATACACAGTTCCCTAAAGCAATACTACATGGTCAGTACTTATTGTTTTATTTCCATACTATATGCCTGTACCACAATGGTCACATCTTTTGCAATGTTGATGTTGATTATGCAATGCCTTACTGTTGGCTCATAACTGTCTTTTTCAAATTATAGACATACCTCTTTGTGTGCTGTTCTCAATTAGACACCCCTGAAGAAGAGTATATCTCGAAACGCGTCGGGTACTCTCTGTATGTGTGTTCCATATGTACTGGAGCTCTATGATTGTGTATCCATGCATACTGTATTGCTATTTTCCCTTCTTTTGGTTGTATCACACATCCTGTATCCCCCTGTATTCCATGTTATTCACCTTGTGTACTGTAGATTCTTTTAGGTCTATACCTAAATAAATACCTAATTTCATTTCAAATTTACACTTCCTATACGCCTTATTTACTCCCAAGTAGGTTCTCTCTTAAAAGTCCCGTAAGAGGATCCAATTTTCCATTTGCCTAGATGTTCCTGGTGGAGAGCCAGACTTTGTCTCCTGGCTGAAGAGAAGGCGGCATACGCCTGCGACGGTCAGCAAAACTCTTGAATTTGTTGGCAGCTATGCAATGCTGAATTTAAAACAAGAAAAGAAGAGACTCCACCTGGCCTGTCTGGGGTTCAGATGTTTAGCATTCTGTAGGTATTGTAGATTCTTGTGATCAGTAAAGATCGTAATAGACTGAGGGGAACCCTCCAAGAGATGACGCCACTCTTTCAAAGCCAATTTAATTGCGAGAAGTTCCTGATCACCAATGGCATAATTTCTCTCTGCTTGAGAAAATTTTTTGGAGAAGAACGCACGTGGTTGATGTCTCTTCTCAAAGAACTGAAGAAGCACAGCTCCCACCCCCATCGAAGAAGCGTCTACTTCAATAAAAAATAGGTCCCCATGATTTGGTCTCCTCAAGAGAGGTCCAGAAACAAAGGCCTGTTTCAGATCGTGAAACGCAGAGACAGCCTCGGGAGGCCAGTCTTTGGCATTCGCACCCTTCTTGGTCAAAGCGATAATAGGCGTAGCAATGGAAGAATAATTCCTTATGAACTGCCTATAATAATTTGTGAAGCCAAGAAAGCGCTGTGGCCTTGAGGCTAGCAGGAAGGGGCCAGTTGGTAATGGCCAAGACCTTTCCGGGATCCATGCGAAGACCCAAACTAGAAACAAAACATCCCAGAAACAGGACCTCAGGAAATTCAAAAGGAACATTTCTCCAGCTTGGCATGCAGATTATTCTCTCTAAAGCGCTGAAGTACGGTGCGGACATGGTTTCTGTGAGCAAGCATATTTTCGGAAAAGATGAGAATGTCATCCAGATAGATAACAAACTGGTACAGTAGATCTCTGAAGATTTCATTGACAAAGTTCTGGAACACAGCTGGAGCATTACACAAACCAAAAAGGCATAACCAGGTATTCGTAATGCCCGTCCCTAGTGTTAAAGGCAGTCTTCCATTCATCACCTTCCCGTATTCTAATGAGATTGTATGCACCTCTGAGATCCAACTTGGTAAAAATGGAAGACCCTTCAACCTGTCAAATAGCTCAGATATTAGAGGTAAGGGGTATCGGTTTTTGATAGTCGCTGCGTTTAACCCTCGATAGAAGAAAAAGGACCAGAGGGTCTAGGGACAGGATTTTTCAAAGAGGAACACACATGCTATAAGAATTGGAACAATTTATTAGCATATATAAATAAATTCCACCCACAATATTAAATTAAACATACTAACCTCCACCACTAAATAAAGTGACATAGTGCTGAACAACAAACTCACCACCTGACACCCTCCTCATTCATTCCAGACCCCCCAAAAATGTAGAAGACCACCTACTGGGCATAACCCAGATTAAAGGGCAATACATATAATGTTCAAAAGCCAAATGATAAATCGAATATGCCCTAAAGCCTCAAAGACGATGGAACAGCTAGTGAAAGGATTTCATTCACTTAAGGGAGATAGGCCTTAATGGATCCTGCCAAAAACAATGTTGGAAAGAAAAAAAAAAATCACTGGGATCAAAACAAGCTGAGAGGTCAAAATTAGTCCATAGAAGAAACACACAATGAAGGTACTCTATCTTGCCGTACCATCATGGAAGTATAAAATCAGTAAAGTTTGTCAATGAAAAAACGGCATGAAATAGAGAGATTGAGTGAAACATGACACATACCTTCACTCCGCTCCCCCACTGGCAGTCCTGTGTGTGGGAGGGAGGACAGCTTGTCTGTTCAGTTTTAAGCAGGAGCCGCCAAAGTGCCGCGTACACACGACCAGACTTTACGGCGTGATTGGTCCGGTGGACTCGATCGTGTGCGGGCTCCAGCGGACTTTTTTTCCCCAAAAGTTAGACGGACCTAGAAATGAAACATGTTTCAAATCTTTCCGATGGACTCAAGTCCGGTCGAAAAGTCCACTCGTCTGTATGCTAGTCCGACAGACAAAAACCCGACGCTAGGGCAGCTATTGGTTACTGAATATGAACCCTCCTTGTTTTAGTCCAGTCGTACGTAATCACGTACAAATCCGTCTGACTTTGGTTGATCGTGTGTAGGCAAGTCCGTTCATTCGGAAAGTCAGTCGAAAAGTCTGCCGTAAAGTCCGCTCATGTGTACGCGGCATCAGAATAACCCCTCTGAACAGCAAACCACTGATCGTAAGCGGGGTAGGAGAGTTGTCCAAATGCTTCCGGTGTATAGGTGGGCAGCCAAGTCCCGGTCCTGGGATCACCGGCTGCCCAGCGCTGGCTAGGAAACTTCGCTGGACTCACACATCCTGCTCTCAGAACGTTTCCTCGTAGACGCCAGGCACCACAGCCGTGCAGCATTGGGAGCGGAGATTGTGTGAAAGGGCTCACAGCTGGGATGGGACACTCCGTGATCTTACACCACATGGTGTGCAAGGGGAGAGTTGAATAAATGTCTACAACAGCTGCAAAAGGATGTGTGTGGATCACAGGGATCATCGGTCTTCCAGTGTGAACATCCATACATAGGACAACGAAAACGGGGGGGGGGGAGACATGAGTTGCAGGAGGGATCGTAATAGTAATTCCAGGTGGTGGCTGTGAAAATTGGGGCATCTAGCTAAACTCACCTTGCACACCGTGTGGTGTAAGACACGGTGTAGACGCCAGGTGGTGCCTGGCGGCTACGAGGAAGTTTCCGAGAGCAGGATGTGCGAGTTCAGCGAAGTTTCCTAGCCCATGTTGGCCGGCCGGTGATCCCAGGACCGGGACTTGGCTGTCCACCTATACACTGGAAGCATTTGGACAACTCTCCTACCCCACTTACTATCAGTGGTTCGCTGTTCAGAGGGGTTATTCTTAACTTCACTTTGGCGGCTCCAGCTTAAAACTGAAGAGACAAGCTGTCCTCCTTCCCACACACAGGACTGCCAGTCGGGGAGCGGAGTGAAGGTATGTGTCATGTTTCACTCAATCTCTCTATTTCATGCCGTTTTCATTGACAAACCTTACTGATTTTATACTTCCATGATGGTACGGCAAGATAGAGTACCTTCATTGTGTGTTTCTTCTATGGACTCATTTTGACCTCTAAGCTTTTTTTGATCCCAGTAATTTTTTTTCCAACATTGTTTTTGGCAGGATCCATCAAGGCTACCTCCTTAAGTGAAATCCTTTCACTAGCTGTTCCATCGTCTTTAAGGCTTTAGGGCTTATTCGATTTATCATTTGGCTTTTGAACATTATATGTATTGCCCTTTAATCTGGGTTATGCCCAGTAGGTGGTCGTCTACATTTTTGGGGGGTCTGGAATGAATGAGGAGGGTGCCAGGTGGTGAGTCTGATGTTCAGCACTATGTCACTTTATTTAGTGGTGGAGGTTAGTATGTTTAATTTACTATTGTGGGTGGAATTTATTTATATATGCTAATAAATTGTTCCAGTTTTCATTCTTATAGCCTGTGTGTTCCTCTTTGAAAAATCCTGTTCCTAGACCCTCTGGTCCTTTTTCTATGTATGCCATGGTTTAGAGGAACCTACCTATTTGCTTTACTTGTTATATCGCAAGTAGGTACTAGGCTTTGTGTTTAGCAATGGGTATTCAAATACTGTGGTAAGTGTGCGGCTTGCATACATATTGATAGCCCATTCTGGCACATATACTCATAGGCGTTACCCTCACCTCACTCTTTGGTTTATAATCATTTAACCCTCGATAGTCGATGCAGGGTCTGAGGGTACCATCCTTTTTGGCAACGAAAAAGAACCCTGCTCCTGCAGGCGATGAGGATTTCCGGATGAAACCTCTCTCCAGATTCTCGGTGACATACTCAGACATGGCCTGGGTCTCTGGAATGGACAGAGGGTAGGTTCGACCCCCTGGGCAGAATTGCTCCAGGGACAAGGTCAATAGCACAGTCAAAAGATCTGTGGGGAGGAAGCACCTCAGCAGACTTATTACAAAAGCACATCCCGGTAATCGCTGTATGCCTCGGGAAGATCAGAAGATACGGATGTGGTAGCAATGGGAAGTCTCTCCTTGGGGGCCACCTTGAGAAGACAGGACGAGAAACACGAAGGACCCCAAGCCAGGATCTTCCCAGAGACCCAGTCCACATGTGGAGAGTGGAGCTGTAGCCAAGGAAGGCCCAATACAATGGGGGTAGAGGCCTTGGGTAGATTTAGGAAAGAAATCCACTCCTGGTGCAGTATCCCTACCAACATCCTAATAGGTAGCGTCTGGAAACGGAAAGGGCCCCCTGGGAGCACAGTGCCATCAATTGCCAAGACTACCAGTGGTGTAGCGAGTTTGAAAAAGAGTAAGCTTCATAGAAGAAGCAGTTCTCCAGTCCATAAAATTGCCGGCAGCCCCAGAGTCCAGATATGCTAGGCCGATTAGGAAGAAGGGCCTACATGGGAGGAACACTGGAAGAAGAAGACGAGAAGGTGATGTTTCTGGGTCCAATATTCCACCTTCTCAATGTATTAGACCCGAGCGTTTCCCAGACGAAGCGAGCAGGAGTCACGGAAAATGACCCTTGCCCCCACAATAAAGAAACAAGCCCAGAGTTCTGCATCTAGCACATTTTTCGGGGGTTAGTCTGGTCCGGCCCAGCTGCATAGGTTCCTCAGCAGGCGGAGGATGCTCCACAGGGTGATGGGGGAAGAGTTCTGGCTGACTAGGACTTAGGGGGTGCTGGCGTCTTTTTTCTAGGGACCTCTCCTGGAAATTAATGTCAATCTGATTGCACAAGGAAATTACATCGTCCAGACCGGCGGGAATGGCTCTTCCTGCTAATTCGTCCTTCACTCAGTCAGAGAGGCCATGTAAAAAGGTTGCGACCAGGGCCTCATTGTCCCAACTCAATTCAGCTGTGAGGATATGGAACTGAAGCGCATATTGTCCCACTGAACAAGATTCTTGGCGAAGGCGTAAAAGGGCACTAGCCACTGAAGAAACCCGGGCTGGCTCCTTGAAGATATTACGAAAGAGCTTCAAGAAGTCGGACAGGATGGAAACCACCGGGTCATTCTTCTTCCACAGGGGGGCAGCCCAGGTCAGACAGAAAGTTTTGAGGCTGGAGCTCAAAATGAATGGTGCATTGGCTGAGGAAGCCCCTGCAGGCCTTGGAGTCCCCAGAGAAACGGGACGGAGCTGGCAGTAAATATGAATGTGTGGCTGCGAGTGGTGCGATAGGTGCAGCTGCTAATTGTACTTGAGGCTGCAGGTTCGGGTTTCCCAAGGAGGCCTGGAGCTGCTCGAAGCGGGAAGCCAGATATTGAAAGAATCGCATCACCTGAGTCTGATTAGATTTCTGAGTCCCGAGTTTGCAAACTATGCCCTGCAATGGATCGGCTGCAGGAAGTGGCACGTCAGCCGGGTCCATGGCTGATCAAACTGTCAGGTCACCTTGAGGTTAGGTGGCAGATGCACACCGTTGGGATCAGGAGTGCACAGCAAGGTAGTGGACCCTACGGCTGACTGCTGCGGATGTGAGTCAGGGTGGTAAGGAAGGCAGGGCCACTGGAACACGATCCCACCGGGGTTAGAGCATAAGATTCCCTGGGAAGCGGAATCTAAGAGCCAGCAGGTGTTCACCAGAGCCTCTAGTGGTGAGGATGGACTGGGCTGCAACTGGCTCCAGGTCGCGACCCCCAGCTCACACCCACAGTAGGCAACAGGAGGATAGGGATAGTAAGGGAATAAGCCAAGGTCAAAGCCACAAGCAGACAAGGACAACAGAGTTCACGCCAAGGTTCAGGGTCACAGGCAAACCGGGATAGTCAGGGACACGCCAAAGGTCAGGGTCACGAGCAGACAAGAATAGTTGAGAACACGCCAAGATCGGTAACAGAAACAAATGTAGAGCACAATGCAGGCAGGAAACAGGAAGCCAAAACACACAAAGGTTGATCAGCAGGGCTGGCCTGCAGTGCAGAGGTTAATACAGAGTTCTCTGATAGGAGCTGGGGTGGAGCCATGCTAGAGGAGAGATTATAAAAACAGTCAGGTGAGGGTCAGCTGGTCTCTAGAGATGAACACATGGAGACAGGTAAGCTGAAGACAAAACTCTATTGCATAACCATCACACACCGTCCTTATCCCAAACATGTAAATCGACACAAGACTTGCTATCATATATCCAAGAAACTGCACTTCCAACTATCCCGGCTTCGGACATGGAGGACTTAGAATCCGAACTGTCCGAATTCCAACTGGCCATAAAAAGTCTTAAAAACGGTAAAAGCCCTGGTCCCGATGGGTTTTCTTTGTGCTTCTACAAAACATTTGCTCTAATATTGGCCCCTCTACTAGCAAAAGCATTTAACGTCATAGACGAGACCCTCACCCCCTCTGCCACCCTACTCCAAGCCCAAATAGTAGTCATCCCGAAACCGGGTAAGGATCCTTCCTTATGCTCCAACTATAGACCTCTATCCCTCCTAAATATAGATTTCAAATTATTCGCCAAAATCCTAGCAAATCGCCCATCACCCATACTACCTGAGCTAGTCCACAGGGACCAGGTGGGTTTTGTCCCTGGACTCGAAGCCAGGGACAACACCACTAAGACTAAACACCTCATCGCTTACGCCCAACGCAATCACATACCAACCTACCTTCTCTCCTGTGATGCGAAGAAGGCCTTTAACAGGGTCAGTTGGTCCTTCCTCCAAACCACCCTCTCCCAGATAGGAGTAGGCCCAAACATGCTCTCACGCATCATGCCCCTTTACTCTAAACCCTCTGCTACAATCTTAGTGAATGGAACTCAGAGAACCTGACAATTGCCAATGGCACCTGACAGGGCTGCCCCCTCTCCCCACTCCTGTTTGCCCTAGTCCAGTGATGGCGAACCTTGGCACCCCAGATGTTTTGGAACTACATTTCCCATGATCCTCATGCACTCTGCAGTGTAGATGAGCATCATGGGAAATGTAGTTCCAAAACATCTGGGGTGCCAAAGTTCGCCATCACTGCCCTAGTCATTGAACATCTAGCTCAAGCCATCAGAGTGAATCCAAATCTACACGGCATACAAACCCCTTCCTCTCAATGTAAACTTTCCTTATATGCGGATGATCTCCTCCTTTACGTGACCCAACCCCACATCAGCATTCCATCCATACTCTCCAGTAAGATCCACAGGTTCAGCCGCTTCAGCAACTACAAACTGAACATCTCCAAAACTGAGGGGCTGAACCTCTCCTTAACACAACCTACCCTCTCCTCCCTTAAGGCCAACTTCTCCTTTCAGTGGCAAGCAAAATCGATATCGTACCTAGGCACGGCCATCCCAACGAACGTATCAGATATATATGCCCTAAACTTAAGCCCATTTCTCACAAAACTCAGACGCTTCACTGAAAGCAGAATGGAGCTCCCAGTGTCATGGTTTTGTCCCATGAACATGCTTAAAATGGATATACTCCCCAAGTTATTGTATTTATTCCAAGCCCTGCCGATTGCACTTCCTTCCGCTTTTTTCCGCACCCTTCGTTCCATGGCCATATGTTTTGTCTGGCGGGGTAACCACCCAAGACTGAAACACAAGCTCTTATGCTCTCCCACATCCAATGGCAGGGTAGGCCTACCAGATTTTTAGCTCTACCATACATCCGCAGTGGTCTCCCGTGTCCTGGAGTGGTTCCCCGTCCTTTGATTAAAGCTTCCACCTTGGTGGAACAAGATCTGTCCTCAGTTGACCTTCGAGCACTTCTATGGGGTTATGATCGAACTTACAAATCTCTCCCAACGTTATCTCCCCTCCCCAGAGGCGCTCTACTAATCTGGTACCGCAGAAGGGAGAGCTACTCATTATCCACTGAACCAAGGCCACTCACCCCCCATTTGACAATCCGTACCTACCAGAGGGTAGATCAGCCCAAACTATAGATAATTATAACAGATCCACCTGGCCCACAGCACAACAATTTGTCAATAGCATCCGGGGTACCTTTGTTTTTTTTGTTTTTTTGTTTTTTTTTACATTCATTAAATGTCGCCTTCTCAAATTCACATCATTGTGGTATATGCTTTCCCTTTTTTTCAGTTGAAAAATCACTGTATAAACTTTATTAAATAACTTACTAAAAAAACCCTAATTACTTATTCTCAACTACCCAGTCTTATCGAACTGAGAACACTGAGGCACACAGACCTTAATTCTTACTAACTGGAGTGTCTGGGTTCATAATGCAGTAGGGATACGGCACGCCACCCTACACAAAAAAGGGAAAAAAAAGAGAAGAAAAAGAGAACCACAAATAAAGAGCTGGACTAGTGGGCTCCCCGCGCCCACCACCCAATGATAAAGCCAATGTTGTACATACCAGTATATGGACATAGTTACCCCCTTCCCTCCCTCTCCCCCCATCCGCCCCCCCTCCTTTCCCAAACACCTACCTACCCAAAAATAGGATTTACATACTTACTACTAATACCTAAAGTAGCTTATCACAACCAACCACCCTAAGTCACCCGATACAATCCAAAGTTCCATATTCCTACCGGTCTTGTCATACTGAGACTATGGCCCGCACTGCTGCTCTCCGAACTCTCCATTGAGGCAGCCCACCTTTTCCCCCCACGGCCTCCACATTCTATCAAATTCCTGGAGATTGCCTCTCTTAATATATTCCAATCTTTCCCTACACAGGGATTTGCTTAATGTATCTATCCATTCTTTCACAGTCGGGGGTCCTTTGATTGCCATCTTAAAGCTATAATTTTCCTAGCTTGAAACAGGCCTCTCAAGATGGCCAGTGTGGTACTCCTCCTCTCCCCCTCTACCCATCTATAGCCCAAGATACATACCACAGCCTCCCTTTTCACTAAGGTACCAAAAATATCTCCCAGGCTGTTAGTCACCCCCTCCCAATATCGGAAAAGCTTGGGGCACCTCCAATCGTGTGGGTGAGATCCCCAGACTCCCGACATCTGGGACGGCTATCATTGGGCCTTCTACCAAACGTAAAGAGCCGTTTAGGTGTGTAATAGGCTCTGTTAACCAGGGATACCTGTCGCTGGAGAAAGCGCCTAGTCTCTGCCTTCTGCATGATAACTATCTTATACACTTGTTGTTTCTCTTGCCATGTCATTTCCTTCTCCGGGGTTGGATTTCTAATAAAGTTATTTTCAGCCCCAAGTGCTTCCCTTAGAGAATTCTCTTCCTCACTCCTAGCCTCTTTATTGAGTTTGGCCATCTGCTGTATTAAGACCCCCTAAGAAAAGCCTTAAGGGCGTCCCATAGCACAGTGGGTGACACTGTTCCCTGATTGAATCTACAAACTCCCTCAGGGTAGGGAGCACCCCATCTGCCTTTCTGATTACTTCAAACCAGAGTGGGCTTATTCTCCACTCCTTCCGGGAACTGTTTCCTCCTACGTTCAGTGTAACTACCATGGGGGAGTGGTCTGAGATACCTCTTGGCCCGTAAAGAATCTTGCCTGATAACTGGAGTGCTCTATCATTTCCCAGGACCAGATCTATCCTCGAGAGTGCTGAATGCGATACTGAGCGACAAGAATATTGTAACACACTCGGATTACGCACCCTCCACAGATCCACCAATCCCACTTCATCCAGAAACTGACTCAAACGGCTCTTCGCAATATACTCTGAGAGGGTTCGTACCGGAAAACGATACAACTTTCTGTCCAAGATCTCATTAAAGTCCCCTTACTGCTATAATCGGTAACTCCTTTTTGTCTAACAGGAATTCATTCAATTTAAGCATAACATCTAAATTAAAAGGCAGCGGAATATATATATTTGCCAGTACGTACATAACACTGTCAATAGAACAGAGTAAAAAAATGTATCGGCCCATTTCGTCTATCCTGGATTACCTGCAGGAAAATTGCACCCCAGTTTTCACCAAGATACTTACACCTCTACTATAGGAAGAGTGGACCGCATGAAATTGGCATTGGAATTTTTGCGTCTGTAGATGCCGGGCTGTATCTTTGGTAAGGCGAGTTTCCTGCAGGCAGACCAGGTCTGCCCCATAACTTTCCATCACAGAGAGCACTGCCAGCTTTTTGAGCGGTGTCCCTAGACCCCTAACGTTCCAAGATCCTCTTTTCACTGTTCTGACCTGCATCTAATTATTGAGAAATATAGAAAACCCATACGGGTACCACTACATAAAACTGAGTTCATTACAGCGCAATGTTTTTTGCGCCTTGCAACCCAAAAGTGTGGTCTTATCCAGTGGAAACCGTACCTCCTCTATCCATTTAAACATTGGTAATTCTAAAAAAGTGTAAACAAAACCACATCAACACTACCTTGATACGTAAGTGGAAAATAAACAAAGGTGCTTTTCAAGTGCAAATTTAAGAGCCAGTTTCCTGTCATCATATCTATATGTGTAAACCTGGGTCCAACCAGGGTGTTTTCCCAATGGTGTATATACTTTCTGTGAATATTTTACCAAAAATGCTACCCCTCCCACCCCTACCCCCTCTACTAACCCCCCACCACCTACCTAGGTGAACCCCTGAGGGTTAACCCTGACCATCACCCAACCAACCAAAACTAATACCATACGTTGACTCCTGATTTCCTTTCCCATTCACCACCCCTCAAACAGAGGATATATATATCCCAATGAACTGGTATATATCACTCTATAAGGAGCTTAAAAATTTCTCTCTATTCTCCTCAAGCCACTTCTCCACACCAGCAGGGGAGTCAAAGAACAGGGTTCCCCCCAAAGCTGTTACCCGTAGCCTCGCCGGGTAGAGGAGGGCATACGGAAGATTAAATTTTTGTAAGGTGCGTTTTGACTGAGTAAACTCTGCCCTGCGCTTCTGCAAGTCTGGTGAAAAGTCATCATAAAAAGATACTTTAGCACCCTTGAAAGAGACATTTCCTTCCTCCCTTATTTTACGAAGCAGCGCCACTTTGTCCCTGTAATTAAGAAACCTCATAAGTAGAGGTCTAGGGTAACCCCCTGCCGGAGGAGCCCTGAAGGGGACCCTATGGGCTCTTACCATTGCAAAAGAGGTTGAAAATGATTCTCTCCCAAACAAGTCCACCAACCACTTTTCTATGAATTCCAGCGGGTTATCGCCCTCACTTTTTTCAGGTAGCCCCACCAGCCTCACATTATCCCTTCGGCTCTTATTCTCCATTTCGTCCAATTTGGAGGCTTGTTTGGATATCTGTTCCTTCAACCATTTCATTTCTTTTATCAGTGGGGACATGTCATCTTCCAGCAGGCCTACTCTTTCTTCCAGTGCTGCTGTTCTCTCGGCAGTTTTCTGTAGGTCTTGCCTGACCAGTAACAGGTCCGCTTTTATTCCCTTCATCTGCTCACAGAGTTCTTTTAGCGAGGAATTACACACCCCTACTGCCATGAATACGTCCGTAAGGGTTGGCTCTTTCTCTAAGGGCAAGTTTGAGTCGGTACTGACCTCCATGTTTGCGTTTATATTTTGATCACTTGGCCCTGATTCTTTATTACTGTGCGTTTTAGTTGGCTGAGCCGCCGGAGTAACACCTGATGGCAGTAACTGGTGCTGGCCCTGACTCTTCCTATCAGGTGCCCCCCCTGGTGTGTTTTCAACTGTGACCCCTTCTTTGGGGGTTTCACAGCTGGGATATGAGCATATTGCTCTAGTTTCGCTGCTGCTGACGCTGCTGCTGAGAGCTGCGGGTTTTTATCTTTAGCAGAGCATAGATTCTGCATCGTGCACTCTTTTAGCAAAAAGTTGATATCCAACACTGTACCAGTATGAGGGGGGAAAAAAAAAAATAAGGGGGCTATACCCCTATCCGCCCAGTATGCGGGGGTGAAAGTCGCCGCTATTTGAGATGACCAGGCATATACCAGCTCCCACTGTTTATATATACCCCAACAGGGACGGTATTACCTGCTATCCCCTCAATAAGCTCCGCCATTGTAACGGGTTATAGATCAGAATGTAAAGCCCACACTCTATGGCATATAGTAATCAAGGTGCTGCAGTCTGGATTGCCCTCCAGTTTGCAAGTGTGCAGAGTAGACAGTATTTGGGGGGTACCTGCACCCAGAAGGAAAGGTCTTACAAAAAAAAAAAAAAAAAAAAAACACAAAACATCCCACATGTCATTCCCACGGTCCCTGGACCAAAGCCACACCGGGCCCAAGCGGATTAGTATATCTGGTATGTGTTAAATCATTTTCCCCGCAGAGAACCTTATCAAGCAGTCAAGTTCAGTGAGGCAGGCGGTGCTGACATGGATAACAAACTTAGACTTTACAGGTAAAGAAGTCACATTACCAGGGGTTAATCTGAGCCAGCAGCAGCCTGTATTACTTGCATTGATGAGAGGTTTTATACGTAATAGTCCACTTACTGTACCCTTAAGGAGCCTTCGGGGCTCCAGCTGACAGTATACTCCCGGGGGACACTGAGTGCAGCCAGCCACCTCTCTCGGTCCGCTAACCGAGTACCCACCGGCGTGTAGGAAGTGACGTCACTCCTGGAGATTCTTCTCACACAGCCAGCTGAGAGCGAGGAGGGCTAAGGAAAGAACCAGGAGACAATCCGATGCCTGAGTCTTTCTCCACTCCTTCCGGCAGCGTCTATCCAAGCCCAGGAGAGCCAAAGGGAACGCCCGACTATCCAAGGGAGTGGAGCGGGGGGGTGGGGAGAACCACACAGCGTCCTTACACTCACTCGCTCACTCCATCCCACAGCACCGCGCACACCCGTCCATCCGGTCACGCCCCCTCTCGGTCCCCATCCAGGGTACCTTTGTGACAAACCACACCGCCACAGCCTCCAATATAACCTGGCTGACCCGCCTACACTTGATCTTCTATTGTAAGAGACTTCATGACTCTCATCAAATTCACAGACCCCTGACTGGCTTTGAACAGCTATGCACATTCTCAGAAACGCCCCGGCACACTCTATCGGCGATGTACAGACTGATCCTAGATCATAATCGTGGTACTTTACCCAAGTACACTAAGGCCTGGTCAGAGGAGCTCGGGAGAGACATATCAGAGGCAGACTGGGGTAAGGCCTATCTCTTCACCCATAAGTCATCTATCTTGAGTTACACCCAGGAAAAAAAATACAAAACTGGTGTCTAGGTGGTATCGAGTGCCAACGAACCTCAAGATCATGTTCCCATCAGTTACCGATATCTGCTGGAGATGTAATTCAGCGAAGGGTACGTACAATCACATCTGGTGGAAATGCAATCCACCCATTTTGGGTGCAAATCTTTCAAATTTACACTAGACATTTTCCTAGACATTGGAAAACCACCTCCCCCCATCTCATATAGAATGGGTGGGTGAGATAAATGACATTATGCTTGTGGAGGAAATACAAGCCAAATCTCTAGATAAATACGAGAAATTTTCCTTTATCTGGAGTGTCTGGAGGCATTACTCTACATCCGAAATTGAAACATAGACTCTCAACGAAGACTACCTCCTGAGAGACTAAACACAAAATTACGCCCTCACACCCCAGACTAGCAACCCCCCCCACCCTGAATGAGGCATGCTGTCTCTCAATCTCCCCCTACCTCACCTTTCTACCCCCGCACTCCTCCATCTCTATTTCTAGCTTCCCCCTTCTCTTTTGCTTCCCCCTCTCACATCTATTCATATAGTCGGTTGTATATAGCCATACTATGAAATCACCAGCATTCTAGCTCCTCCATGTGAGCACTGTTACCATCCAAGGGATCTGAAAGCACACCAATACCATTGTACTGATAATACCCAATGTTCAGTTTAGATAACTTGATTTCCTTGGTTTCTGGTCGCAGTAGGTTCCCATACGGGTGCCTAGGCCAACAGAAATTACACTTGTACGAATGTTAGTACCATGTTTAAAACTTTACCTCAATGACTCACTCCCAGATTATGTAAATAAACAACATAGAATGCACTATATTTTCTGTACAACCCAAAATTTATCAGACTAGAACGCCTGGTCTTGAAAACAATAAAAACCTATTGAACCTAAAGGTTGTGTGTTTTCAGACATTTTTGCGCATGTTTTCTTTTGCAAAAAGGTGCAATTTAAAATTTACAAATACTTGTTATTTATTAACTCAACACAGGATACGCTTTAATATTTAGCAGAAATTTAGCAGGAATTTTGTAAAATTGTGTTTTTTATCTGCTAATGGTTTTATGCCGCGTACACACGATCGGAAATTTGGCCAGCAAAAGACCGATGAGAGCTTTTGGTCTGAAAATGCGACAGTGTGTATGCTCAGATTCAAGTACAAGATGGAAGCGCACGGTGTGGTAAAACTACCGCTCGTAATGGGGATGGCACATTCGTCATGCTGAAATTTTTTCAATAGTTCAACGCAGCGCATTCTCTTCTTTATAATGCTAGAAGAATGAAGTGGTTTTGCTGCTCATATTCACACAGAGTTCTCACAAACTTCTTTCTTTATTATTTCTCCTGATCTCATGAATGACCTTTTTAGTTTTTAAAGCCAGATCTCCATAATAATGTTTGGAATTATTTTTTATTGTCATTTTATTTATTTTTTTTAATAAAGAACTCCTTTTTTTTCGAATATTTTGAAATTATTTTCTAGTCATCTCCATAATATTTTTTTTTGTGTGTCAAGTTTACACAACAACATTATTATCTTGTATTTTTAAAGCTCAAGGAGGTTGGTGTCCCTTGTTAATTTGACATTGTATTTTTAAACTGTACCTGCCTAACTACAAACTGTCCTATTTGAAGAAAAACACATAGGCAAGAATTTCTGAAAAAAAATCTCCATTTATTCTGGCTTATAACAAAATAAAGAGGAAGGCAACGCTGGAGAAACTGCTGGAGTTTGCAAAGCCTTTCTACCCCAGGGCACACATCAACAATTTTGAAATTAAAATTGGTAGCTTGAGAAGTTCATATAATGGGGAGCACAATCTGGTCCTGGACTCCCCGAGATCATGAACAGCAGCAGATGACATATATGTTCCCAGGATGTGGTACTACAACAGCCTGCGTCTTTACCAGGGAGTCACCTGGGATTGGGTGAGGCTACAGGGCCTGGCCACCTCCTGGCTGACACCTCCGCCTCCTCCTGGCTGACACATTCCAGAGCCTCGTCCTGGCTGAGGTCTTCCTGTGTATGAAAAAGGGACATAGTTTTAGTTTTTGGTTCATCAATCACACATAATTTTCAGCTCATGACTGTTGCAAATTGAATGTTAATAAATAGAAAAGACTATCATTCTGACCCCAGCATTTTTCATTCTTGTCACTCATTTTTGGCCCCTACTGTCTATTGATATGTCAAACACTTTTTGTTAAATCATTAATTTGTTAGCAATAACAACATCTAGTTAACAATCATTTTTGGACAATAAATATTTGAAAAAAAATACTATACCTGGCTCCAGCTTTGCTCCTCAACTTCTTCCAGGATGGAAGGCTCAGGCTGGTCCTCGGAAGCCTCAGCTGGGGTTGAGGGAAGGCTGGATGGAAGTGTAGAAAGTGATTCCCTGGCTTCCATCTAAAACGCATCCTGTTGTAGTACCACAGACTGGGTACATACACATCCTCTTCTGCAGCTCCTGATCTCATGGAAGTCTGGACCTTATTAAGCTCCTTCCTATATGTGCTTCTCAAGCTACCAATTTTCTTCTCCACCATCTCGATATCTGCGTTGGGGACCTGCGTCTTCACAAATTGCAGCAGTTTCTCCAGCAATGCCTTCCTAGCTGGTTTATTGCGATATAAAAGGTTTTTAACCTCCCACAAATTTCTCATATCCCTGTATCTGTCTATGAACTGGCCCATGAATTCAGGGTCTTTGAATTGTTTCATATTTGCTGAAAGACAAAACACAAGACCAAAACACTAATATCAGGCTAAACTCTCCTAATCGTATCCCAATATAGGCCTCAATCTAGAATGAGTATAGGCCACTGACGTCCCAAGTTAAAATGTTACCTTCGTTATAACGTTTGGCGCTTCCTCCACTCACAGATCGCATGTACGACACACGACTGTTAGCTTTATATACACTGCGCATGCGTGAAACTCCGCCCACCCAACATTCTTTCTAGAAAATTCCCCGGAATTTCTCTTTCGGCGCAGTGGGAGACGACATGGCGGAGACACAGAAGGTGCATAATAGCAGTAACGAGGAAGAGGAAAGCCGGGAGCAAGAAACGTCCCAATCCCGGAGGAGAAGATTTAAGGCCTCCAATATGTCCTTTGGTAAGATGGTGGACATATTGAAGAGGGCCGACTATGACGGGAAGTATGGACCGTACCTAAACCCAAATATGAGAAAGGCCAAGATCATGACTAAAGTTGTGAAGAGTCTGTGCCGGAATTTTGGGGTACGACGATCCAAGGAGCAATTGAGAAAACGCTGGTCAGACCTGAAATTGAGGGAGCAGGATCAGTACAGAAGGATCAAGAAAGTGCTTCTAAAAAGTAAGTATTTGTTGTGTGTTCCTATTATGATTATTACTTGCATGCTGCTCCATGTGCTTTTCTTTACTGTTGTACAGTTTAAAATGGCTACTTTCATGTTCATGGGCACAGTAATCGGTCATAAGAAACATTGTTCGTTTGCCAACTAAATATGATGTTTTGGGCAGATACAGGGTTAACTACATTTGATCATGCTAATTTGTATTAAAAGAAGCTTAGGACATTGTTGTCTAGATGTGTTTGTAACTAGAAGGAATTGCGAACTTGATTCAGTGTAATGTAAGGAGAGGACACTCAGCAGCTGTTTACACATCTGGACTAAGGAGCACTAGTGTGGGACACCAGAACAAACTTTTTAAGGTGTCCCACACAGGTACTCCAGTGGATACTTGGGGTGTCTACATGTGTGAAACTTGTCCAAAAAAGGAACTTATTCAAGCTTGGTAAAGGGCATTAATCATGTCTTCAACTTGGAACTATGTCCAAACAGACAATTGTACCCCACTTCCAAGCAATGTTTCACATTCATATGTCTGACCACAAATATCTGTGTGCCAAGTATACCTTTTGTTTCATTCTCATAGGGGAGAAAAGACTTGGTCCGTCTGAGGACACCAGCAACACCACACCTCAGGAAGAAGGGGAGCAGAGGACACCACAACCTCAGGATGTGGAGGAAGGAGAGGTGGAAGAAGTGGTTGAAATTGTCACCACAACAGGTCAGTGTCTGACACCACAGATTCAGATAATAGATGTATGCCTGCATATTTATAATACATGGTGTGTATTTTTATTTTAAGTGTTGTGCAGGTTGTGGAAGAACAATCTGCTCATTTCACTAGTGACAGTGCACAATGGCTTATCCAGGACATAATGTGATGTAGTCGGGATTTAGACCTTATCAAAGAAAAAACCAAGGAGATTGAACAAAGACTGAAGAAAATGATTGATGTATTAGGGAGAATCTAAATCCAAAAAAAGATTACAGATTTTTTATTTATTTATTTTTTTTAATTTCTCTAAAGTTTTAATACAGTTTAAAAGCCAAATTTGGAAAATGCACACAGTGTGTCAACATGTGCTATCTGCTGTCCGGGGATTTCAATGTACGCGTTTTGTGGGTGCAACCCCTTCCTCCCAATTCTAGTAGGTGAGAAGAAGTGGTTGCACCCCAAAACATGTCCATTGATCCCCCATGATGGAAGATAGAACATGTTGTCATTAGGTATGGGATCAGAAAGGAAATCCCCATTTTGACTCACAATTTGTGTGCATCTTCTAAATTTGGCTTTTACAGGGATGACTTCACCCCATCTGATGAAGGCAAGATCAAGACATTTTTCACACTATAATGTCTGATATTGCCTTCATTTTTGCAATGTTGAACTTTGTAAGTTCCAGAGTTGTGTATGTTATGTTTGGAAACATGCCTGTTTCTGTACTTTCAAAAATTTCAAGGTAAAACTTTTAAAAAAAGATGTGTTTTTTTTTTTTACCACAAAATGTTTTAGAACGCACATGTGAATGTGCATGGAGTAAAAGGCTTTCTACTCAATGTGTGGCTTCTTCTTTCAATGCTCAATAACACTTTTTGTATTAAGTTGGTGTTTACAGTGACAATGGATGTCATTTAAATAATGTTAAAACCACTTGGCACTACAAGTGTACTAGAAGAACCTAGGAGACAGATAAAAGAAACACAAGCAGTAAATCCAAAGATTTTATCATATCATTTTTTTTTATATTGGAAATATTTAAAAATTAGCTGGCATAGCAATGGCCCCCTACCCGTAAATTATTCCACATATTTTTCACGCACTTCACGGGCACTTTGGGGTGGGGCAAGCCAGGACGGACAGCTTCCAGGGCTGTCATGGTTGGTTTACAAAGTCCGGCCTCAGGCCCAACTGAGGCTATATAACTTGGAGCATTTTTTTAAAAAGTTGTGCAGGATGCAGCAGCATAAAACAATGTGGTTCGGAGGGGGCAGGAGGCGGAGCCTAGCGGAGCAGACATGCATTGTTAGAGCTCCACACCACTGAGGAGAGAAGAGAAGGACAAAGCGGAGCCTGCAGGCTCAAAAGGTATCCATTTGAACCTTTTTGCCCCAGGGAACAAACTGTGAAAGTTTGGGCAGGAAATATGGTACTGGGAGGAAACCGTGCAGAAATAAAAATCACCTCACAAAGAGCTCACAGGCACTCACTGCAGCTGAAGCAGCTCCAGTCACCTCACAAGATACAGCATCAGGGCGCTCTCACAGACAAAAAATGTCACAGCAAGACTCTCCATTTGAGTCAGATACAGAACAAATCCTCTCACAAAGCCTCCTCAGTATCCCCAGTAATATTATTAGTTTGAAAAGATGCTTCATAAGGCTTTAAAACAAACCTCAGACCAAATAACAAAAAGCCTAACCAAAGAAATAAGAGAGCTGGGAAACCGCACCGCAGCCTTAGAAATAAAAATGGATGAAATTGAAATTACAACCCAAGAAAATATAACAGAATTGGAACAATTAAAAAAAGAGAATTTAATACTTCAAACTAAGCTCGAAGATTACGAAAATAGAGCCAGACGTTCAAACTTGCGCATAAGGGGCATACCTGAAACTGTGACAGACCTGCAATCTACTATTACTGCTCTATTACAAGAACTAAAGCCAGATATCCCTATTGAACGTTTAGAACTGGACAGAGTACACAGAGCCCTCACAGCAAAAAAAAAAAAAGATGGACCCCCACGTTATATAATCACAAAATTTCATTATTACAGAACGAAAGAACAAATACTAATTGCTGCAAGAGAAAAACAGGAACTTAATTTTCAAGGACACAATTATCAAATTTTTGCTGACCTATCCCAACTTACTATTACTAAAAGACGATCCATGAAACCCCAACTAATGGAACTGCAACGCCACAACATTATGTATCAATGGGGCTTCCCCTTTTCAGTCAGATTTAACTACCAAGGTACAATTTACAGAAGCAGATCAGCAGATGAACTACAACAAACCCTTTTAAAATTAAATCTGACAGAACCCACAAGCAGCAACTCTCCCACACGCAGAAGAATGGCGTCATCTTCACCTTCAGGCAGCACCCAGAAAATTTCAGAACAAAATGGGAATCATCATTCTCACAAAAGAGGCCGTTATGCCACATCATCCATGGACCAAGAAGATTCAATGGACTGACATCCTAATTCCTGATACCTCTTCATTTATTATACTAAGAGATGGTTCTCTTTAAAAAACCTATATTTATAACTGAATGTAACTGCATTCTGATAGTCACACACTGTGTGGGATCATGTTACATTCCAGTTATATTTCTTATTACTTCTGATTCATATAGCCTTAGAATATATAAGTGAAATAAGGAAATTCTTGTTCAGTTATATATTATCAGGTAATAACAATAGATTTATTACTTTTTAGGACAAATATGTTCAATAATCCAGAAGTAATGGAAGCTTTTTCTTTCTCTCTTTTCTTAAAACAAATATATTAATTAAAACCTCAATTTTATGAGTTAACATATCTAAACAGTTACATATGAATAAAATATGTAATTGTTTACTCTAAAAGGGTTAAAATCCCAAAATAATTCAAACTATCTTCATCAATACCAAAGTTATTAACAGTACCTTTCTAACTGAATTATTTAGCCTAGGGCAAGACTAACCATATACAACCACCCTGGAATAAATAATTTCAACAAAAACTATATTCTGCACTCCAATTAATGAAACATCATTTTGATGTCTTTTGACATAGCACTTCTCTCCTGTAAGCGGAAGATCCCTGTACCCCCATTAGCCCTCCTCATTCTCCCAACCATATTATGTGGGAGTGTGACGAAGGCACTTATTCCCCTGAGAGAGATATTTATTCTCTTTCACGGGTAAATTGTGATTACTTGCAAAAAATAATTTACACAATGTATCATTTAATCTCATATGTTTTTTGTTTACTCTTTACTCCAGAATTCACTGGTTTCTTTTCTATCTATTCATCTCTTCAGTCCACACAGGTTGATCTGCGCAGTCAGCTCTGCATAACAAAAAGTCAAAACTATTTGATCTATTGCCATGGCACCACTGAATATACTTTCCCTGAATGTTCAGGGAATAAATGTCCCTCAAAAAAGGACCAAAGCCTTCCGTACTTTCCATAACAAGAAGGCTCACATAGTATGCCTCCAAGAAACACACTTCACCAAAGATTCTACTCCAAAATATATTTCTCCTTTTTATCAACAAATTTACACGGCTTCTGCCTGTACCAAGCAAAGGGGAACTCTAATTGCATTTCACCGATCCACACCATTCACCTTATCATCAGAAATTAAAGACCCAGAAGGTAGATACCTGATACTCATGGGTTATATAATGGATACAGCAATCACGGTGATTTCCTACTACGCTCCTAACAAACAACCTACACCATTCCTCTCACATATATTAAAAGTGATTAATACACACAAAATAGGAACAGTGATAATGTGTGGGGATTCGAACCAGGTCCTCCTCCCATTTCTAGATAAATCACCTTTTACACCATCCAAAATAACCTCTAGATTACCTTTTTCTCAACTTCTTTCCAAATACAATCTGGTAGATTCATGGAGAGAAAGTAACCCAATGAAAAAGAAATTCACTTATTTCTCGCACCCTCATCAAACCTTCACCAGAATAGATCATATTTTTCTAACAATAGGAATGATACCAGAAATTATTGCATCAGATATAATTCCGATTCCGTGGTCTGACCATAATGCAGTATACACTACTATAGCCTCAGCCATACCAAAAGCGCATGACCCAACGTGGTACTTACCGGACATAATGCTCAAACACCCACTACATCAGATGGCCATTGAACAAGCTTTAAAGGAATACATATCAATTAATAATACAACAGACATCTCCCCAATAACACTGTGGGAAGCTCATAAGCCTGTCTTGCGTGGTACAATACAAAGACAAATGGCACTATTTAAACGGGAACGCAAAAATCTAGCAAAAAAACTAGAACTCAATTTTAATGCAGCCTACATATCTTTTCAAGATAATCCATCTCAGAGTACAAAATCTCATCTGGAAAAATCTAGATTGGAATACGATCTATTTCTCACTGAGTCAGTTGATAAATCCCTCAAACGCTCCAAACACAATTTCTACATGAATACAAACAAACCAGGTACATATTTGGCTCGGGCATTAAATTCAACTAACAAATCTTTCAAACCAATACGTTTGAAATTATCAAAAAATGTTTACACTTGTAATCCAGTTAAAATAGTCCATAAATTTCACTCACATCTCGCAACTTTATACAAGACAAACAATGAATTTAATCCTACAGAAGCTGAATCCTTCTTCTCAAAAATAAACTTACCTGAGTTATCTCAGAATCAAAAAAGCAGTTTGGATGAGCCTATAACTATAGATGAAGTTGCTAACGCCATAAAAGACCTAAAAACTTAACAAAAGACCAGGCCCAGATGGCTACTCGGCTTTATACTATAAAACATTCTCAGAAATACTCTCTCCCATTCTCACTGAAACTTTTAACAAACTTCTAGATGGACATTCTTTTCGGCAAGAAACACTAATGGCATTTGTTTGTATGATCCCAAAACCCCTTTCTGATGATACTTCCTGTGTGAATTATCGGCCTATCTCTCTGTTAAACCTCAATATTAAATTAATAGCAAAAATAATCGCAAAACGCCTCAATAGCATTATAGGAAAATTAATACATAGAGATCAAGTAGGCTTCATGCCAAATAGACAGGCAGGTGATAATTTACGCAGGGCAGTGTTATTGGCACATATTGCTAAAAAACGGAAAATCCCTTTATGTTTTCTATCTCTCGATATTAAGAGGGCATTTGACACAGTATCCTGGCAATATATGCAATATTCATTACAAAAATGGGGTTTTGGACCCCACTTTTTAACATGGATCAAAGCATTATATAATAAACCCAAAGCCTATATAAAATATGCTGGATACAAATCTGAAGCCTTTAATATCGAAAGAGGTACCCGACAGGGTTGCCCATTATCTCCCTTATTATTTGCCCTTATACTCGAACCCATGGCCCAATACATCAGAACAAACCAAACTATAACTGGCATTGAAGTAGGAGGTATTACACAGAAATTATGTATATTTGCAGACGACATATTACTTTTTCTATCATCACCACAGATCTCTGGTCCTAACTTAATACCAGCTCTTGATGGATTTGCAGCCCTATCCGGCCTTATGATTAATCCTAAGAAATGCCTAGTGCTTAATATTTCACTCACAAACATGGAATTGATCCCGGCTAGGGCTGCACTCCCATTCACATGGGCAGAAAAATCAATCCCATATCTTGGAATTCATTTAACAGCAACTCATTCTGACTTATTCTCAACCAATTATCCTCCTGTATTAAGACAGATCACAAATCTAATAAAACAATGGTCGCAACTTCCTTTATCCTGGATAGGAAAATTAATGCAATCAAAATGACTATTCTACCCAAATTGCTTTATCTATTCAGAGTCCTCCCTATTCCAATTCCTTCCTATTTTTTGAGAATAGTACAAAAAAAAGCAACTTCGTTTATATGGGGCTCTTCTAAACCACGTATACCTATACACACACTACATCTTCCCAAAAATAAAGGAGGCCTGGGATACCCTAATTTTACTAACTACTACAGAGCAGCACATTTGGCCAGTCTGTCCAAATACCATGCAAAACAGGAAATCCCATTATGGGTATTTATAGAGGCTTCAGAAAATGACCTTCTATTAATATCAAATTTATTATGGCTTGATCCTAAAGACCGCTTTAAAATTCATAATCCCATAACTAAACACTTCTTATCTCTCTGGGATAAACTAAAAACCAAATATCAGTTACAATCTCCACACAATCCTCTCCTTTCTTTTATCAGAAATCCGGCCTTTTATCCAGCATGGATCTAACCAAATTCTTTTAAAGCTTGGACAACATCAGGCATTCAGACACTAAATAACTTCATAGCATCTAAATCATTCCTTTCATTCCCATTGCTTAGAGAAAAATATGATCTACCAAACTCTGAGATATTTAGATATCTCCAAATCAAAAATTTCTATACACCATTCCTAAAGGGGGATACACCATTATTCCAATTATCCATTTTTGAATCAATCTGTACAAAAGATCCATTTGCTAAAGGTACAATTTCATCACTTTATAATCAATTATTTGGAGTAGCAAATCTTAATAGACCCTCTTACGTTCAGAGGTGGGAGGAGGACCTGGGACGAACTTTAGAAGACACGGACTGGTCTAACATATGGCTCACATCTAAGTCATCTTCACCCAACATCTTAGCACTGGAGACAAATTATAAAGTCCTAACTCGCTGGTACCTTGTACCCGCTAGAGTGGCAAAATATTCACCTAATACCTCAGCTCTTTGTTTTCGAGGATGCCCAGAAATAGGCACATATTTACACATATGGTGGACGTGCCCAGTAATCCAAACCTTCTGGAAGGAAGTTTTTGTGATTGCATCTAAAATATTTAAAAAAATAATACAACCAGATCCATATTTAACTTTACTTAATCTAAAACCGGAATGGTTAACACTCTCTCAATTCAAACTTATGATCCAACTAATAACGGCTGCAAAACAAACAGTGGCCAAGGCATGGAAATCTCCTACGTTGGTACTAGCAGAAACAATTCACAGAATGAATAATACAATGTCCCATGCTAAGATGGTAGCCATCGATCAAAATCAAATTTCAAAATTTGAAAAACTTTGGCACCCTTGGATAAAACAACAGTTCCTGTCAAATTTCAATGACTCTGTCCTGTTGCCATGGTAACAGATTAAATGACTTACAGAGACACCCATTCTAAGGCTTCAAAGAGAACTAAAAAGAATAATAAACTGACGAGCAGGACAACCTTGTGGACCATACCTCTGCCTTTCAACCCTTTTTCTTCTCTTTCCTTTTCTCCACCTTACGATTAAAGCTCATTATCAGAATTTATTTGACCTATATACACTCTACTTGTAAACAATATGTATAGTAGGTATAAATCATTTAAATACCTACAAAAGTAACTAAGGAAATGATATATATCTTTAATTTAGGTTTACGTGAACCCAATGTTTAATATTTTAAATTTCATGATATTTACCTATATAAAGCCTACTGTAAAACAATGAGCTTACTTTATAGATCCTTGTAAACTTACTTTATGTATCTTTATAACATTGTATATTCAATAAACTTCTTTTGACAAGGAAAACAATGTGGTTCAGTTTGTACTCCGCCAGGTTTATTGCCATTAGAAATAGGCGGAACCGGCTGGCCATTATCCCAAAGGTATTCTCCACAACTGTTCGGGCTTTGGCCAGCCTTTAATTAAAAACCCTCTTCCCTGGGGTGAGGGTCCTCTGGGGGAATGGCCTTATGTGATTGCCCAGACCAAATGCTTCATAAGCAATAAAAACAAACAGAAGTCCTTCGACGTTCTCTTCCACAGGTGGAAATCCCAAGCCACCGCTCTGGAGATGTCCGTAGAACTCGGTCTGGGCAAAGACTCCACCATCCGGCCATTCTTTCCCACGTCCACATAGAGAAACTCGTATGCCGCCGACACCACCGCCATTAACACGATACTATGAAACCCTTTATAGTTAAAATAGTATGACCCCGAATGGGTGTCATGGCTGGGCTCAGCCCTTCCTTCTCTGAGCTGGCCGCTCAGCTGTCTGCTAATTACCAGCTCCCATCTCTCTTCACAGTTACCCAGCTGTTGATTCTGCTCATCAGTCCTGCCTACTTAAAGCCGTCCAGCTCACTTGATCTCTGCATTTGCCTTTGTCAACATCACAGAGACTTTCTCCTGTGTTCCTGTTGAAGACTTGCTCTGCTGACGTTCATTCTGGCTCCTAATTCTGCTTGCTGTACTACTTCTGGCTCTCTGACATTTGCTTGGCTGACTACCCGATCCGGTTTCTGAACTCTGGCTTGTTTTGACTATGTTTACTCTGTTTATCTTATTATTAACCCTTTCATGACTAAGCCTATTTTTGAAATTTGGTGTTTACAAGTTAAAATCCGTATTTTTTGCTAGAAAATTACTTAGAACCCCCAAACATTATATATATTTTTTTAGAAGAGAATCTAGAGAATAAAATGGCAATTGTTGCAATATTTTTTAGCACACGGTATTTGTGCAGCGGTGTTTTAAACGCAAATTTTTGGAAAAGTGACACTTTCATGAATTTTAAAAAATCCAAACAGTAAAGTTACCCCAATTTTTTTGTATAATGTGAAAGATGATGTTACGCCGAGTAAATAGATACCAAACATGTCACCCTTTATAATTGCACGCACTCGTGGAATGGCGACGAACTACGGTACCTATGAATTTCCATAGGCGACGCTTTAAAATTTTTTTACGGTTACCAGGTTTGAGCTACAGAGGAGGTCTAGGGCTAGAATTATTGCTCTCGCTCTGACGATCGCGGCGATACCTCACATGTGTGGTTTGAACACCGTTTACATATGCGGGCGCGACTTCCGTATGCGTTTTCTTCGCTGCGCGAGCTCGCGGGGACAGGGGCACTTTAAAATTTTTTTTTTTTTATTTATTTTATTTATTTTTGTACTTTTATAAATTGTGTTTTAATTTTTTTTTTTTTACTTTTATTGCTGTCACAAGCAATGTAAACATCCCTTGTGACAGTAATAGGTGGTGACAGGTACTCTTTATGGAGGGATCGGGGGTCTAAAAGACCCCCCATCCCTCCTTTACACTTCAAAGTATTCAGATCGCCGAAAACGGCGATTCTGAATACTGTGTACTTTTTTAAATTTGGCGCCATTGGCAGCCGAGTAAACGGGAAGTGACGTCATGACGTCGCTTCCGCGTTTTCAACAAGAAGGCTGGAACGAAGCCGCTCGCAGCTTCGTTCCAGTCCGCCCCCAACCGCCGAAGGCAGCCGAACGGACACCGGGACTCCCGATTGCACGGGAGGCCCGGTAACAGCGGCGGGAGGGGGGGATGTCCCCTCCCGCTCCTCTGGTATAACAACCGAGCGGCTTTTAGCCGCATCGGTTGTTATATACGGGTAGCCGATCGCCCGCTGAAAACAACGGTACCAGGATGATGCCTGCAGCTGCGGGCATCATCCCGGTATAACCCCGGAAAGCCGAGTACGCATATGTGCGTACGGTCGGCGGGAAGGGGTTAAACAAGTGTGATTTAACTATACTTCTGTCTCGGTCTGATTCATGGTTCCTGATAGTAGGCAAAGGCCATGAATTCAGAAGATACAGTCAATCCACTTGTTGGTAATATTTTTTCCAGATTGGATGAGCAAGATCACCGCATGGATCAGTTTGCCATAGCGTTACAAATGCTCCTGAGTCGCATGGCTCACCTGGAAACTCCCACTGTGGCTGCTCCGGTACAACCTGAGTTGCAGGCCGTCCCTGCTGCTGCGCCAGTCTTTGTGCAGGCACCCGCCTCGAGTATTACCTCTATAAGAGGCATGTCTGGTTACGCTCCGTTTCCCCAGCAATTTGGGGGCGATCCAGTTCAATGCAGAGGGTTTCTCAACCAGGTTGAGATTTACTTTGAGATGCTGCCCCAGGCGTTTCCCACGGACAGAAGCAAAGTAGGTTTCCTGATATCTTTGCTTTCTGGGAGAGCTTTGGCCTGGGCAAACCCTCTATGGGAGATGCAAAAACCTGTTGTCTTGAGTTACCCTGAGTTTGTGGCCTCTTTTAAAAGGGTATTTGACATTCCCGCACGCTCCGCTTCTGCTGCCAAGTGCCTCATGTCCATCAGAGTACCGGAACTGTTGCCGACTACGCCATTGAATTCCGTACTCTGGCAGTAGAGGTTGCTTGGAACAATGAGGCCCTCGTGGCTGCTTTTTCTCATGGTCTCTCGGATACCATCAAGGATGAGATAGCAGCCTGAGATATACCCACTGAGCTGGAGAGGTTGATCATGTTTGCCATCCTCATTGACTCCAGATTCAAAGAAAGACTCTCTTTTAAAGGAGCGCTTGCAGAAGCCTCCTGTACGTTTTCCTCCGAGCTTTGCAGTCCCACCCGTGCCTCCCTCACCTCCCATGCCTCCTAGCACTGAGTCGGCCAGTGAAGATTAACCCATGCACTTGGGCTTCATGCGTCTCTCTGCGGATGAGAGAGCCTTTAGGAGGAGGGAGAGATTGTACATCTATTGTGGCCAGGCAGATCACTTTTTGAAGACTTGTCCTACCCGTCCAGGGAACGCCCGAACTTTGAGGTCCTGTCACGGACAGACCTTAGGTGGCGTTTTTTCATCCCCAGTTATCCAGATGGATAAGCCCCTGGTTTCGGTCACCCTTTCTTGGGCTGAGTCGTCCATCGAGATACAGACTCTAATCGACTCTGGGGCAGCAGGCCTGTTCATTGATGCTGCCTTTGTATCACAGCACTCGATTCCGCTGCAGCTGCGTGACACTCCACTTGCCATTGAGGCTCTTGAAAGGAGACCTCTACAGCCTGCCCATGTGACTCATGAGACGGTTCCGTTGTCCATGGCCATAGGGGCTCTTCACCATGAGATAATCCAATTCCAAGTTATTTCCTCACCTAGGTTTCCACTGGTTATTGGTTATCCTTGGTTATAGAAGCACAACCTCTCTTTTAATTGACCCACCTGTCTATGGATTTCATTGTGGAGTTACCCAACTCCCAAGGCAACGCTGTTATCTTTATGGTGGTTGACCGGTTCTTAAAGATGTGTCATTGTATTCCTCTTAAGAAGTTGCCCACTTCTAAGGAACTGGCTTCCATTTTTGCTCGGGAGACCTTTCGCTTACATGGGCTACCCAAGGTGATTGTCTTGGACAGGGGTAGTAAGTTTGTCTCCTGGTTCTGGCGAGCCTATTGTGCACAGTTGGGAATTCAGCTTGCTTTCTCCTCTGCGTATGACATGCAGTCTAATAGGGCTGCAGAATGAGCCCAATCAGTCCTTGGAGCAATTCCTACGTTTCTATATTTCTGACCATCATAACAACTGGTCAGACCTATTATTGTGGGCAGAGTTTGCTCACAACAGTGCCTTGAATTCTGCTTCCCGATTGTCCCCGTTTATAGCGAACTATGGTTTCCAACCTTCCATGTTGCCTGACTCGTTTGTTCCGCAGAGTATTCCTGCGTTAGAGGAGCATCTCCGTGGTCTTTGTTCCACTTGGGCACACGTTCAGGAGGCTTTGCAACAGGCTAATGATAGGTACAGACACCATGCTGACTGCAGACGCCTGCCTGCGCCTGCCTACCAGGTTGGGGACAGAGTCTGGCTGTTGTCTCGCAACCTCTGACTTCGTGTTCCTTCTTTGAAGTTCGCACCTCGGTTTATTGGGCCTTTCCGTATCCTTTGCAGGATTAACCCAGTGGCTTACGCCTTGGACCTTCCTCCTAGTATGTGCATCTCAAACGTGTTTCATGTCTCCTTATTGAAACCTTTGGTCTGCAACCGCTTTACCACCTTGGTGCCATGTCCTCACCCTATACAGGTTGAAAACCATGAGGAGTATGAAGTACAATCCATTGTTGACTCCCGTAGGTTCTGTGGGCGCATACAGTAAATAGTGCATTGGAAGGGGTACGGTACGGAGGAACGCTCTTGGGTCTCATCCTCGGACGTACATGCCTCTGTCCTCCTCCGTGATTTCCATAGAAGTTTTCCCCTAAATACCGGTGGTCCTCCGAGGGGGAGGGGTCGTTGAGGAGGGGGTACTGTCAGGGCTGGGCTCAGCCCTTCCTTCTCTGAGCTGGCCGCTCAGCTGTCGGCTAATTGCCAGCTCCCATCTCTCTCCAGAGTTACCCAGCTGTCGTTGATTCTGCTCGTCAGTCCTGCCTACTTAAAGCCATCCAGATCACTTGATCTCTGCCTTCGCCTTTTTCAACATCACAGAGACTTTCTCCTGCGTTCCTGTTGAAGACTTGCTCAGCTGACATTCCTTCTGGCTCCTGATCCTGCTTGCTGTACTACTACGTTTATCTCTGGCTCTCTGACATTTGCTTGGCTGACTACCCGATCCGGTTTCAGAACTCTGGCTAGTTTTGACTATGTTTACTCTGTTTACCTTATTATTATACAAGTGTGATTTAACTATACTTCTGTCTCGGTCTGATTCATGGTTCCTGATAATGGGGTGGTGGGACGATGTGGACGTGTTTACCATCTATTGCCCCTCCGCAGTTGGTAAAGTCCCAACGGTGGGCAAAGTGGGATGCCACAGTCTGCCGATCCTGTGGCGTTGAAGGAAACTGTGGAGTCAAAACAGAAAAAAAATATTAGTACTTTTGCACATAACATTGCAAGCAGATTAGACACAAATATTCTTGGCCAACATAAGTATAACATTTATGTTAAGGAGTATTTAAAAGACAAAAATCTAAGGTCCACTTATCAGATTCCTCACCCCCTCTGATGGTCCATTGTCAAAATTTTAGGGGGGGGGGGGTTCTAAACGAGTTCGGGAGCCAAAAAAAAATTGGAGTTAGTTACCTGGTAACTCTTTTTCTAAGAAGTCTTCCAGGGCAGCATCCAAGAGATAGGCTCCTCCTCCCTGAAACAGGAAACACATTAGTCCACCATTATAAATTTCACAGTCTTACCTGCGTGCCTCAGCTGCATTAAAGCACCGAAGGAAATCTCAGTTAGTTTAAAAGCTCCCCAATCGTACCTGGTATTTGTCTTTTCAAGGGTGGGAACTAGTGCTGCCCTGGAAGACTTCTTAGAAAAAGAGTTACCAGGTACCTAACTCTATTTTCTTGAATCGTCTTCCAGGGCAGCATCCGAGAGGATGTATCAAGCAATACTTACTAGGGTGGGGAGCACCTTGCGACCAAATGCCTGGTCTTGGTCAGACAGCTGGTCTATACGGTAGTGCTTTGCGAAGGTACTGAAGCTCGACCATGTCGCTGCCCTGCATATCTGCTCTGGAGTTGCCCCAGCTTTCTCTACGACCGAGGTTGCCCAGGCTCTGGTTGTGTCTCGCTCTGATCCCGCTTGGCGGAGTGAGGTTTTGTGCCTCATAGGTCGTCTGTATGGCTATTCTTATCAATCTGCTGATGGTATTCTTGGAAGCCTGTTTCCCTTTGTTGATTCCTGCATAAAGGACAAAAAAGGGAGGTCGTTCTTTCAAAGTATGTTATGAGTGTGCTTCTTACATCGAGTTTGTTGTAAGTGTCCCTTTTTGCTATTCATAGTTTTTGGAAGCGAAGGTATGATGATATTTTGGGTTCTATGGAACGTTGAGGAGACCTTAGGTAGAAAGGCTGGGTCTGGAGAGAGAACTATTTTGTCTAAATGTATTAGGCAGTATGGTTCCATTATAGACAGAGCTTTGGTTTTGCTCACTCTTCTGGCTGATACTAGGGCCACAAGAAGTGCAGTCTTTAAAGTGAGGTTTTTGTCTGAGCTATCTTCCATTGGTTCAAATGGAGGGGAAAGAAATCCTCTAAGCATTGTGGTCATGTCCCAAGTTGGCGTTCTATTCATTTTGACTGGTCTAGCTCTTTTAAAGTGACATTAGGAATCGCTTTATCAGCGGTTCCTCTGCTAGTCTAGTATCCATGAACGAGGAGTGCTTCAACTTGCACCTTTAGTGTGCCTGGGGAGATATTTTTGTCTGCGCCATCTTGTAAGAAATCTAGGATTGCTGGGATTATTCCTCTGTTGGAAATCAGTTTGTTTCTGTTCTAAGAGACAAACTTTTTCCTCACTTTCTCGTAGATTGCCCTAGTCATGGGCTTCCTGCTGTTTAGGATGGTATTGATTACCTTGTTTGACAGTCCTTTGTTCTGAAGTCTTACCCTTTCAGTAACCAAGCCGAAAGGTTCAGGATTCTGTGGTTCGGGTGGTTGACTGGGTCCTGTGATAGGAGATCTGGCCATTCAGTCAGTGTCAGGTGAGGTTGGATGCTGAGGTTTTTCAAGTGGCTGAACCAAGCCCTTTGGGGCCAGTGCAGTGCTATTAGTATCACCGTTGCTTTCTCTGCCTTTATTTTTTTAATTACCCTTGGTATTATGGAAGTTGGAAGGCATGCATAGCACAGTTGCCATCCCCACCTTTGGTTGAAGGCATCTACTCCGCTGTTGCCATCTGTGGGGTCCAGAGAGAAGAATGTTGGTGATTTTGTATTCGCTTTGGAGGCGAATAGATCTACCCCGGGTACCCCCACTTTTGAGTGGTTTGTGCAAAGATTGTTTGGTTCAGTGACCACTCCGTGTGCTTTATGGTTTTCTGGCTCAGGAAGTCTGCCAGCGTATTGTCTGTTCCTTTCAGATGAATACCCGATATTGACTTTAGGTTTGATTCTGCCCATAGTAGGATTGTCTCCTTTAGCTTCATTAAGCTTCGGACTTTGTCCCACCTTGCCCGTTTAGGTATGCCACGGTCGTGGCGTTGTCTGATTGCACCTTTACGTCTCTCCCCTGTATCGCTGGTTTGAACGCTTTTAATGCTTCCCCCACAGCTTTTAGCTCTCTCATGTTTGCAGAGGCTTGGGACCATTTGGAGGTCCATTTTCCCTGTGAGCAGAGGCCCTCCATGTGTGCTTCCCAGCCTAGGGCGCTGGCATCGGTGGTGATCCTGATTGGATCGGATTGAGCCCATTTGCGCCCTTCGATGTATCGAAGCGGATTGAGCCACCATTGGAGTGTTTGTTTGACTGTGGTCGTAACCGGAATGAACTTGTCTAGGGATGGGTGGCTGTCATCCCACTGGGACAGAATGTAGTTCTGTAGAGGTCTCATGTGAACCTGTGCCCAGGTAATAGCTAGAATAGAAGACGTCATCAGCCCCAGTACGGCCATTCCTTGTCTGATTGTTATGGTGTTGGTCTCTCTTAGGGAGGTTACTGCCTGTGTGATTTTTTTCGTTCTTTTCTTCCGTCAGGAAGGTTATCGTTAGTCTGGAATCCAGTGCATAGCCCAGAAATATCACTCTCTGGCTTGGGGTCATCTGTGATTTTTCTGCATTCACTATCCATCCCAGGTTTTGCAGATAGGACATACTTGTGCGCAGGTTGTTCTCTAGGGCTTCTGCTGATTCCGCAAAAAACAGTAGATCGTCTAAATATGGTATAATGCCAACACCTTGTTGTCTTAGACCTTTTAGTGCTTCTGCCATTATCTTTGAGAAGATTCTTGGTGCTGAAGAGATGCCGAAAGGGAGAGCTGTGTATTGTAGGTGCAGAGTAGTTGCTGGCCCTTGTATTGCGAACTTTAGGAATTTTTGATAATCCTCCTTTATGGGGACATGTAGGTAAGCATCCTGTAGGTCTATTGTCACCATGAATGTTTCTCGTGGAAGGATGTTCCTGATCAAGTAAATAGACTCCATTCTGATTTTTTTGTATTTTATTCCTCGGTTGAGTGGTTTGAGGTTCGGTATGAGTCTTAGCTTGCCTGACGTTTTTTTCTTGCAAAGATATGGGAATAAAACCCCCTTTTTTCCTCTTCCTGAGGTTAATGGCAAATCACCTTCTGATCCAGTAGGTTCTGCAGCGATTCTTAAAAGGCTTTTGCTTGATCGTCGTCCCTTAGCAGTATTGTCACTTATGTTAGGTACTTGGTTGGGAGGCAGGTGGAGAATTCTATTGCGTAGGTGCCCAACAAGGAGGGGGACTCTGCTGCAGTATACATGCATACTAAGATATACATACATATCTATTATATCTTTTTTTTAAATATTATTATATATTTTTTTTTTATTCCCCCCCCAGAAGTGATGACATCGCCGGAGTCCCACTCTGTATCTCATGGCAGCGTGCTCCGGGAAAATGGCCGCTGCCCCGGAACCGACTTTCCAGCACCATCTTGGTACACCCCGCAGACCCTCCACGAAGGGAGGCTTGTTCTGCGGTGTGTGGAGGACGCCGATCGCGGCGAAAATAGCGGACATCCCTGGGGGAAACAGAGGAAAAAATTTACAGCAGAGGGACACCTACCCGTTCAGCGTTTCAGGGGGTAAGCCATCCATGCACCCACGCCTTTGTCTCCTTGATACTGAAAAACTGCAGCAGGTCCCTTGATCAGCGGCATGGGGGAAATGACAGTGCACCATTGCAGCTTGGGGGGATGATTGCAGACCCCTCTGCAGGAGTGAAATCTCAGGCAGAGCATTGCTGCTCAAGTTTGCTGCTCCTGCTCGCCCTCCCAAGGCCCGCTGGGCTGGATGGGATGCTGGCAGGGGGTCTCTTGCAACTAGCACAGAGTCAGAAGTACAATAATAAACGTTTCTTTTGCAGCTCCTGTGGGTCCAGAGGAAACATAAACAACTGAGGCACACAGGTAAGACAGTGAAATTTATAATGGTGGACTAATGTGTTTCCTGTTTCAGGGAGGAGGAGCCTATCTCTCGGATGCCGCCCTGGAAGACGATTCGAGAAAAAAGCCTCTGGCACTCTGCATGAATTTAAGGACAACAATAACTTTTGTACACATTATGGGGGGTGTTTAGGGTAAAGCACTACAATGGAGCTGACAAAATACATTGTTAAATGACTAGGCTAGGTGTGTATGGGCCCAGGATAGCATGATGGGGCCCAGGATAGCATGCTGGGGAGGTTAGTGAAGGTAAATATGCATGTAGGCCAAAAAATGAGCATTAAAAGCGTACAGTATGCATGAGGACAAAGGGGACATTCACAGCATATTATAATCATGGTAATTATGAAAGAAATACAATACATTAGCAAACATTAAATACATAGAATGTGATGTTAAAAGGAGAAAACTTACCCTAATATAGTCCTTTTGCAGGACCTGAATAATAGCAGAACAGGTCTCTGGAATAATGATCCCCAGAGCCTGGGGGGAGATGACTGTAAAGAACTTGAGGTCCTGTAGACTTCTCCCCGTCACCAAGTACCGCAACGTGGCGACTAGCCTCTGCTCGGGAGTGATGGCTTGCCGCATGCAGGTGTCCTGCCTGCTAATATAAGGGGTGAGCAAAGCCAACAAAACGGTAAAAAACAGGGTCCGTCATCCGGAGAAAATTTCTGAAATCATCAGGGTTATTCTCCTGGATCTTCAGCAGCAAAGGCATATGAGAGAATTGGTCATGCTGGAGTAACCAATACTTGGTCCATGAACTCCTCCCCACTAGGGATGAGCTTCGAGTTCGAGTCGAACTCATGTTCGACTCGAACATTGGCTGTTCGCAAGTTCGCCGAACAGCGAACAATTTGGGGTGTTCGCGGCAAATTCGAATGCCGGCGGAACACCCTTTAAAAGTCTATGGGAGAAATCAAAACATGAATAATCAAAAGTGCTAATTTTAAAAGGCTAATATGCAAGTTATTGTCATAAAAAGTGTTTGGGGACCTGGGTCCTGCCCCAGGGGACATGGATCAATGCAAAAAAAAATTTTAAAAACGGCCGTTTTTTCAGGAGCAGTGATTTTAATAATGCTTAAAGTCAAACAATAAAAGTGTAATATCCCTTTAAATTTCGTACCTGGGGGGTGTCTATATTATGCCTGTAAAGGGGCGCATGTTTCCTGTGTTTAGAACAGTCTGACAGCAAAATTACATTTTGAAGGAAAAAACTCATTTAAAACTACTGCGGCTATTGCATTACCGACAATACACATAGAAGTTCATTGATAAAAACGGCATGGGAATTCCCCAAAGGGGAACCCCGAACCAAAATAAAAAAAAGACGTAGGAGTCCCCCTAAATTCCATACCAGGCCCTTCAGGTCTGGTATGGATTTTAAGGGGAACCCCGCGCCAAAAAAAAAAAAAAAACGGCGTGGGGTCCCCCCAAACATCCATACCAGACCCTTATCCGAGCACGCAACCTGGCAGGCCGCAGGAAAAGAGGGGGGGACGAGAGTGCGCCCCCCCCCTCCTGAACCGTACCAGGCCACATGCCCTCAACATTGGGAGGGTGCTTTGGGGTAGCCCCCCAAAACACCTTGTCCCCATGTTGATGAGGACAAGGGCCTCATCCCCACAACCCTGGCCGGTGGTTGTGGGGGTCTGCGGGCGGGGGGCTTATCGGAATCTGGAAGCCCCCTTTAACAAGGGGACCCCCAGATGCCGCCCCCCCCTGTGTGAAATGGTAAGGGGGTACAAAAATACCCCTACCATTTCACTAAAAAACTGTCAAAAATGTTAAAAATGACAAGAGACAGTTTTTGACAATTCCTTTATTTAAATACTTCTTCTTTCTTCTATCTTCCTTCATCTTCTGGTTCTTCTGGTTCCTCTGGTTCTTCCTCCGGCGTTCTCGTCCAGCATCTCCTCCGCGGCGTCTTCTATCTTCTTCTCCTCGGGCCGCTCCGCACCCATGGCATGGGGGAGGCTCCCGCTCTTCTCTTCATCTTCTTCATCTTCTTCATTTTCTTCTCCGGGCCGCTCCGCACCCATGCTGGCATGGAGGGAGGGCTCCCGCTGTGTGACGGCGCTCCTCGTCTGACAGTTCTTAAATAACGGGGGCGGGGCCACCCGGTGACCCCGCCCCCCTCTGATGCATGGTGACTTGACGGGACTTCCCTGTGACGTCACGGGGAATGCCACAGGGAAGTCCCGTCATGTCCCGTGCGTCAGAGGGGGGCGGGGTCACCGGGTGGCCCCGCCCCCGTTATTTAAGAACTGTCAGACGAGGAGCGCCGTCACACAGCGGGAGCCTCCCTCCATGCCAGCATGAGCGCGGAGCGGCCCGGAGAAGAAAATGAAGAAGAGAAGAAGAGAAGAAGAGAAGAAGATGAAGAAGAAGAAGAAGAAGAGAAGAGCGGGAGCCTCCCCCCATGCCATGGGTGCGGAGCGGCCCGAGGAGAAGAAGATAGAAGACGCCGCGGAGATGCTGGACGAGAACGCCGGAGGAAGAACCAGAAGAACCAGAAGATGAAGGAAGATAGAAGAAAGAAGAAGTATTTAAATAAAGGAATTGTCAAAAACTGTCTCTTGTCATTTTTAACATTTTTGACAGTTTTTTAGTGAAATGGTAGGGGTAAAGTACCCCCTTACCATTTCACACAGGGGGGGGGGGCGGGATCTGGGGGTCCCCTTGTTAAAAGGGGGCTTCCAGATTCCAATAAGCCCCCCGCCCGCAGACCCCCACAACCACCGGCCAGGGTTGTGGGGATGAGGCCCTTGTCCTCATCAACATGGGGACAAGGTGTTTTGGGGGGCTACCCCAAAGCACCCTCCCAATGTTGAGGGCATGTGGCCTGGTACGGTTTAGGAGGGGGGGGCCGCACTCTCGTCCCCCCCTCTTTTCCTGCGGCCTGCCAGGTTGCGTGCTCGGATAAGGGTCTTTTATGGATTTTTGGGGGGACCCCACGCCGTTTTTTTTTTTTTCTTTTTTGGCGCGGGGTTCCCCTTAAAATCCATACCAGACCTGAAGGGTCTGGTATGGAATTTAGGGGGAACCCCACGTCATTTTTTTTTTTTAATTTTGGCCGGGGTTCCCCTTAATATCCATATCAGACCTGAAGGGCCTGGTATGGAATTTAGGGGGACTCCTACGTCTTTTTTTTTTTTTTAATTTTGGTTCGGGGGTTCCCCTTTGGGGAATTCCCATGCCGTTTTTATCAATGAACTTCTATGTGTATTGTCGGCAATGCAATAGCCGCGGTAGTTTTAAATGAGTTTTTTCCTTCAAAATGTCATTTTGCTGTCAGACTGTTCTAAACACAGGAAACATGCGCCCCTTTACAGGCATACTATAGACACCCCCCCCCCCCCAGGTACGAAATTTAAAGGGATATTACACTTTTATTGTTTGACTTTAAGCATTATTAAAATCACTGCTCCTGAAAAAACGGCCTTTTTTAAAAAAATTTTTTGCATTGATCCATGTCCCCTGGGGCAGGACCCAGGTCCCCAAACACTTTTTATGACAATAACTTGCATATTAGCCTTTAAAATTAGCACTTTTGATTATTCATGTTCGTGTCCCATAGACTTTAACGGTGTTCGCGTGTTCGAACGAACTTTTTTCCTGTTCGCATGTTCTGGTGCGAACCGAACAGGGGGGTGTTCGGCTCATCCCTACTCCCCACCCTGTTCATGGACAGGGCTTGGGTCCAAGTAAGAACCCCAACACCAAGCCCCCACACAGCATGAACTGTAAGACGAGTACGTAATCGCAACCTGGCTTCAAAAAAGTCGGCTGGTCAGAACGAATTAACAGCAAGGCCTGTGAAGAGCGAGCTGAAAATCAGTAACGAGCGGACAAGAACACACTGAAAAACAGATACGAACTGACTACACGTACTGAAAAACAGATACAAACCCACAAGCACAAACTGAACAGCAGTAAAACGATCGGAATAAGCACGAGTCTGAAAAGCGGGAATCGTCTCTCACCAAACTTCTACTAACACGAGATAAACACGAGATTAGCAGAAGGAGTCCAAAGGGTGGCGCACTGGCTATTGAACTTTCATTTTCCAGTCTTGTCGTACGTGTTGTACGTCAGCGCGTTCTTGGCGGTCGGAATTTGGTGTGGCCGTGTGTATGGGAGGAATTTCGTCAGGAAAAAACCATCATAGCTTTTTCCGACCAAAATTCCGATCGTGCATTAGTGTATTTTTAGCGACAGTATTATTTTGATAAACATTTGCGCAAATACTGCGAGGCCTAAAAAAATCAGTAGCACCTTCTTTTTATTCAAGAGGTCGTATGCTTTCAGAAAATATATGGTTTTGGGGGTCTTTCAAATTCTGAAAGCTGTAAGGGAAAACCGGAAACCTTCAGATTTTTTGAGAAATTTGGAGATTTACATTTTTGCGTACGTTCGATTTTCACCATTTTGCAAAAAAGGCGCAATGTAAAAATTTCAATTTTTTGTTATTTATTAACTTTCATACAGGTTAAGCTTTTATATTTAGTAGGGATTTAGCAGGACTCAACTTGGCTACAACTAGCCTGTCGGATTTTTCATGTGGTTGCAGGGAATCAATGATTTTCTTTCTTTCAAAAATCATACTTACTTAGGGGCATCTGTCCCCCACCGGCTCTAAGACTGAGAACCGAGCGATCCCCACCACTGGAGCGATGGGCTGTGGAGGGGTGTGAGTGGCCGACTCAGGCTCTCAGCGGCTCGCTGAGAGGCTTAGTCGGTTGCCGGTCCAGGCATGTGAGGAGATCCCAGACCGGTTCTCTGTGACTTCAGCCCGCTATCTACTGAAAATAGGTCACAGAAGTGCAGAACAAACTGTTCTGCAGCTTTGGCTGTACTTCTCCTTTAAGTGAGGTATTCCACTGTTATGCTGCCTGGACATTTAGTTTTGTGGGGCCATATATGAGGGCATGTGTGATTGATCATGGTCCAATTACCTCCCATCGCACCAGCCACTGTCTGCATAGAAATATATGTACAGACAGACTGTAAATTGAAAAGTATTGTACTGTGCGAGACAGATATTTCCTAAGACTGAATTTCTATATTGATATTGCTGTGAGAATTGAATGTACCCTTGTGGCTGAAAGAAACCAGGGCTGGGAAAAAAAAAAAAAAGACTAGAAAGACTTATTGTTAAGAAATTACAAGAACCAGAGCTTACATCCGAGAGTCTTCACATAACTTAGCCATGTCATAGCCAGACCATTGTTCCTAATTTTTAAGGACAGCTTACCAACTGGAATAGTACCAGCTGATTGGCAAAAAGCAAACATGGTACCAATATTCAAAAAAGGGCCTGGAAACTACAGATCAGTCAGCCTAATATCAATAGAAAGTAAACTATTTTAAGGAATGGTAAGGAACTATTTGCAAGAATTTGCTGAAAATGGTATCAGTAGTAACCAATAGTGTTGGGCGAACGGTTCGGACCGAGCATAAGTTCGGCGAACACCCGAATTAGCAGGGTGGCCCGCTGAACAGTGTTGCCAACTTAACAGATTGAAATTTACTGACATGACACTCACAATTTATTGGCACCGCCAAGTTTTTACTGGCATTTCCAAAAGTTACAAAATTCACTATTTAAGCTACAAACAAGTACAATATGAAATTCGCAATGTGATTTAAGGTAGATAAGGCAAAAAACATATTTCTTATTTTATTTTCGATATAGTAAGTAAGTAGCTCAGGGACAGGACTCAGGAGGGCAAGAAATTAGAATGGGCGGCACACACATGAAATTGACTCTCACAGTGACAGCAGTGTGCAGCAGTACAGATTACTGACACGTCCCCTCCTGAGTCACAGTGACAGCCTCTCTCCAAGCCAGGTGGTCCCTCCAGTCCAAACAGCACTGATGGTCCCGCTCCTGGCCTGCCTTGCTTCCATCCCCCAGACCCACACACAAGGCTCTGGCCACTCTGCTTGGCCCCCTTGCACCATGACATCACAGGACATTCTCAGGCACCGCCTCCACCAGAGCCGCCCCCGAACACTCTGTAGCAGGCACTCATATGGTCTCAGCTGGCTCCGGGCTGAGCGTCACAGCCATATTTTTTACTGGCAACCTGTTCTTTTTACTGGCATTTACTGGCTGGGGAAAATTGCCTGGTTTTTACTGGCTGGCAGTAAAAATACTGACGGTTGGCAACACTGCCGCTGAATGCCCCACAATGCACTGCGCACCGCACAGTGCATTCTAAGCCCTGATTGGCTGAAGCAATGAAGGCTTTGCCAAATCAGGGCACAGAACACTGTCCGAGCCATGATTGGAGAAAGTCATGATGGCTTAGCCCAATCATGGCTCATTGATCATAAACCCACCCCACACTATAAAAGGTCCTTCCCAGAGGAGCCATTTGCAGTGTGATATTGGAGTGGAGACAGAGAGAACAGGGCCCTGTTCATTGCTACATATCCCACCAGTCCTTCAGTGTCACTTAAAACTCTATTTCCTCCTCTCCTCTTCCTTTCTCCGTTGCCGTCCCCCAAGGTTCTGTTCTTGGACCTCTCCTTTTCTCAATCTACACCATCTCCCTGGGTCAGTTGATTGCCTCCCATGGCTTTAAATATCATCTCTATGCTGATGACACCCAAATCTATCTCTCCATCTGTCTCCTCACGCATCACCAACTTACTAGCAGACATATCAGCCTGGATGTCACATCACTTCCTCAAACTCAACCTATCCAAAACCCAGTTCATGATATTTCCTCCCTCAGATGCCACTTCCCCTGATTTCTCTGTCAATAACAACAGCTCATCTATCAACTTGTCCCCCCACGCCAAGTTCCTAGGTGTAATCCTGGACTCTGAACTAACCTTTCTGCCCCACATCCTATCGATATCCAAAATTTGCTGTCTCAACCTCCGCAACATCTCCAAGATACGCCCCTTCCTAACCAATGTTACCACAAAGCTTCTAATCCACTCCCTGATCATCTCCCGCCTCGACTACTGCAACTCCCTCCCCACTTCAGTCCACCATGAAAGCTGCTGCCAGGCTCACCCACCTCACAAACCGCTCAGCGTCTGCTATACCCCCTCTGCCAATCCCTATATTGGCTGCCACTCAGCCAACAAATTAAATTCAAGATACTAAGTATAATTTACAAAGCCATCCACAACCTGACCCCCAGTTACATCACTAACCTAGTCTCAAAATACCAACCTAATCATTTTCTTTGCTCCTCCCAAGACCTCCTGCTCTCAAACTCCCTTTTCACCTCATCCCATGCACGCCTTCAGGACTTCTCCAGAGCCTCTCCCATCCTCTACCCCAATCTGTCCGATTTTCTCCTACTTTATCCACTTTCAGACGATCCCTGAAAACTCATCTCTTCAGAGAAGCCTATCTGGTCCCCACCTAACAACTATACATTTATCTTTTCATTCAGCACATCGCACACAGTTATTACCTCTTGTATGTCTTGACCTTCCCTCTTACATTGTAAGCTCCAAGGAGCAGGGCCTCTGATTCCTACTGTATTAACGTGTATTGTATTTGTACTGTCTACCCTCAAGTTGTAAAGCATTACGTAAACTGATGGCGCTATATACTGTAAATCCTGTATAATAATAATACTAGCAAGTTAGTGTGCTATTATGATACTATTGTGAGTGTAGAGTGTTAGTGTAGTGTGAATTTAGTGATAGTGCTGCATCAGTGTAGTACGTAGGTACAGTTTTACTGCAGTATATTATAGTACGTCAGTGCAGTTTTAATGCAGTGGTTTGAAGTGTGTCAGTGCAGTTTTACTGCAGTATATTGTAGTGCGTCAGTGCAATTTTACTGCAGCGTGCTGAAGTGCGTCAGTGCAGTATATTGTAGTGCATCATCATGGGCTTCCGCCTTCACCCAGTCTTCCTTCCTGGTTTGCAGCCCGGGCTCTAGTCATTAGAAATGCCAAGCCACGTGATGTCGCATTCGCATCATTCAGAACTCCCTCAATTCATTTTGCAGTGCGCATGCATCAGTGACTTCACCAACTGCAGAACATGTGAATATCTCCTAAACGTTGCACGTTTAGCTACAGGTAAGTTTTATTAGAAGCTTGCCTATAGGTAAGATGTTACCAAGTGGAGTTTACTACCGATTTAAAGCAAAAAAAAAAAAAAACACTTTTGATTTCAGAACTTCAAGTATTTGACAAATAAAAAGGTCCATATAGGGTTGCCACCTGTCCGGGATTCACCCGGACAGCCCAGGTTTTGAAACATGTGTCCGGGTCTCTGCCCGCCTGAGACCCGCGCACATTATTCAGACCCGCCAGTGGTTAAATGTGCCTCGACGGCTGTGTCCAGAGTTCGGTCCGTTTACCGCTATAATATCTGCTCCCTCCCTATCTACCCCTTGCACTGTTAGTTTCTCAGCGGCGCGCCCCCATCAGCTCAGTGTGCTGCAGATGGGACACAGAGGCGGAGCCTCCATGTTGCCGGGTGCTCTCCTTTGGCTGGCTGCAGAAGGGACACGGAGGTAGGGTTGAAGAAGGAGCCTCCCCATTCCCTGCTGCTCTGTTGAAAAGTGTGCAGAAATCACCTGGGACTTGGAGACTAGCTTGTAAAGTAAGTTTTTGCCAAAGTTTTCTCACGCCTCCCCCCCATACACCATACATACATAACGTCCTTACCACTCCCCCCACCATACACTATCTATATATACACACAGTTCTGCCACCCCCCCCCCCCCCCACCCATATACCTTCCATCCATATAGTTCTCTCTCTCCTCATACACCATCCATATACATAGTTCTCCACCCCTCCCCATATACCATCCATATACACAGTTCTCCACCCCCCCCCCATATATCATCCATATACACAGTTCTCCACCCCCCCATATACCATTCATATACACAGTTCTTAACCCCCCCCCATATACCATCCATATACACAGTTCTCCACCCCCCCTTATATACCATCCATATACACAGTTCTCACCTTCCCCTATTAACCATCCATACACACAGTTCTCACCCCCCCCCCCCCATATACCATCCATATACACGGTCCCCCCCATATACCATCTCTATATACACAGTTCTCACCACCTCATATACTATCCATATAGATAGTTCCCCCCATATACCATGCACATCTTAACTATCCTCAACCAATGCCTTACAGGAAAATTCCCCTGCCCCCCCCCCCATACTACGCCAGGAGACCTCCCCCCACCCCCCAAAATTACACTGGGAGGCTCCCCACCAAACATTACACACTACATACAGGGGCATACTAAAAGGAATGACAGATTGGAATGCCCATAAACTTTAACAGGAAGTCTATAGGCATCCCTTTCTGTCATTCCTTTTAGTATGTCCTCATCATATACACTATATTGTACATTACACACACCTGCACTATATACACACACACCATATTGTACATTGCACACGCCTGCACTATATACACTATACATTACACATACATGCACTATATTGTACATTACACACACCTTTACAATATATTGTACAATACACACACCTACACTATATGCAATTGGCTACACCCACTGTTCACAACTCCGCGTGACGTGTTACTACTCCCTTAGGGCACACAGAGGTGTTCCAGGTATTTTACAATCTCATAGGCCCCTTTCACACTGGGGCAGGGGTGGCGGTAAAGCGCCGCTATTGTTAGCGGCGCTTTACTGTCGGGATTCGCCCGCTAGCGGGGCGCTTTGCCAGCGGTATAGCCGCGCTGTCCCATTAATTTCAATGGGCAGGAGCGGTGAAGATGCTGCTAGCAGGACTTTTTTTCTCGTCCTGCCAGCGCACAGCTCCAGCGTGAAAGCCCTCGGGGCTTTCACACTGGAGAGACAGCAGCGGCTGTTTCAGGTCGGTTTGCAGGCGCTATTTTTAGCGCAATAGCGCCTGCAAAGCGCCCCAGTATGAAAGGGGCCATAGTGTATGCTACAAAAAAATGGCAAGCCCCGCTGAAGTGTTTGGCTCGAAGAAAAGGTGGCGACCCTAGGTCCATTGCAGAATTGTAGAAATGGGGGGGGGGGGTGTAGGTTAATCCACAGCTGGGGGTCACTGACAAAAAGGATTTATAGTTGCTCTAGTAAGCAATTCTGCTTTTCATCAGAAAACCCCTCTAATATCCCTTACAAATGTAACCCAAGCCAAGGAAATAGCACTGTTTACTTCTCTCTGTTCTGGGAAAACTCTTTAGTACTTACCTATTAGTGCCTGTCTGAGTTGTTTTATCGCTCTGTCACCAAGCTTGGCTTCCTGAGCTCCTTCTCCCTGCCAAATGACTCGGGGTTTAGGTGAGGTATATGTCCTGATCAGCAGTGCAGTAATTAGTAAACCAACCGCAAACAGAAACAGCCCCAACGGGGCACCAGCCGTCCCTCTCCAGAACGCTCTGGACATCCTGCGTTGTTGACTCAACAACTGCACATTCAGAGTTCAGACTGAGTTCAGCTTTCTCTGCAAATCCACAGTATAATATCCGTTGACTGCCCATATCTCGCAAAGCATCCTGGTGTATTTTGAAATAAAGCACCACCGGCATCCCTTTAGACGTGCGAGCCTACAGTATGTAATAATAATGCTTTTCAAGTGTTCAGTTATACCTGTAAACAAGCCAATATCCTTGCAACATTTACACAAGCAGATCAGGGCCTGCTTGAGTTGAAAAGCTAATAAAGTTTAACCCTTGTGCTGCCAGAGCAGTTTTTGCATTGTTTGCACACATGTTTTTTAGGCGGATGCCGAGAAAGATTTGTTTTTGTGTAAGCAAGTTAACTAACTTAATTGACCGCTTGCCGACCAGCCACGGTCATTATACTACGGCAGGTTGGCTCAGCTGTGCAAATCGGCGTAACTGTGCACCGGCCGCTTCAAAAGCAATAGCAGGTGCGCGCGTCTGCCGACCACCCACGATCGCTCCACAGAGCCAGAACGGGAATCTGTCAATTTAAACAAACAGATCTCCGTTCTGTCAGGGAAGTAGAGAGAGAGATCTGCTGTTCCTAGCAAACTCTCTCTGCTCCCTGTCAGTCCACTCCCCCCACAGTTAGGAACACTTAACCCAGGGGTCTCCAAACTTTTTACTTTGAGGGTCGCATCATATATTTCACAGATATTTGCGGGCCGAAAAAAAAAAAAGTTATTTAGAAATGAATCCTTAGCCATGAAATAGAATAAAATTTTAAAGGCTGCCATCAGAGCCCGGAGCCTTATCCACCAGGGCTAAACACTAATGCCGCGTACACACAGTCAGACTTTCCTTGTTGTCAGAAAGTCCGACCGTGTGTATGCTCCATCGAACATTTGCTGTCGGAATTTCCGCCTACAAATGTTTGAGAGCAGGTTCTGAAATTTTCACTTTGTTGTCGGAAAGTCCGAGCGTGTGTACACATGTCCGTCGCACAAAAGTTCACGCATGCTCGGAATCAAGCAGAGGGAGCCGCACTGGCTATTGAACTTCCTTTTTCTTGGCTCGTCGTACGTCTTGTACATCACCGCGTTCTCACATTCAGAGTTTTGGGCCAACATTTGTGTGACCGTGTGTATGCAAAACAAGTTTGAGCCAACATCCTTCGGAAAAAAATCCATGGTTTTGTTGGCGGAAAGTCCGATCGTGTGTACGCGGCATTAGAATTTCCCCATACAGTACATCTGTGTCCCCATCAGAGACTCCCTGCCCATAGTTACCAACTGTGATGGATTTCCCGGGACATTCCCGGGATTTAGACTCCATTCCCGATTTTGTTGTTTCCCGGTTAATGTCCAGAGAAATCCGGTTCTTCGCGGATTTTCGCCGCCGCTAGAGGTCCGCGGCTGGCGGAAACATTGTCTCTGCCGGCCGCCATTTTTTAGAAGACCAGGAAGAGGGCTGGGGGGGCTAGACAGAGCTCCTGCGTTGCCGCCCACCCTCCGCTCTGCTCTACCTCACCCCGCCTACCCCTCGCCCCGCTGCCAGTCTGTTATGGAAAGGGGTGGGGGTTCTAGCCATGCGGCCGGCGGAGGGAGACGGTATCCTCCTACTAGGACACTTGTGATGGGGGGGCGCACCGCTGAGGGAATCTGATGTAAGGGGGGCTCCACTGGGGACACCTGATGTGAGGAGGGGCTCCGCTGGAGACACCTGGTGTGAGGGGGGGCTCCGCTGGGGACTCCTGGTGTGAGGGGGGACTCCGCTGGGAACATCTGATGTAAGGGGGGACTCCGCTGGGGACATCTGATGTAAGGGGGGCTCCACTGGGGGCACCTGATGCAAGGATGGACTCTGCTGGGACACCTGACGCAAGGACGGAAGGCTGGTGGCAGGTGACGTGGCAGGTGACACGCTCAGGGATCCCACTGATTCAGCATTATGGTGAGTTGAATGATTTCATTTTATATTGCAATGTAATAATAGAAATAATGCACTTCAATCATTCTGACACCATAACAACCATGGTGCCGGGATGATTGAAGTGCTAACACCAGGTGTTTGGAGTATCTTTATCTGCTGATTGTTAAACTTTCTAGAATACACATATTTCCAATGTTGTGTAGGATCTGGGGCTGCTGTCCCTCCATCCCTCTCCCCCCTTTCCCTCTCCATCCCTCATTCATCTCAGACTCTAACCACACCCCCTTTGAGCCATGCACGCCACATTTTTGCTTTTCCCCTTTGTCACGCCCACAAATACATGCCCCGCCCCCTAATTAAAACAAGACTCCGCCCACAGCCAAAAAAGTGTCCCTAAAAAATGTTTTCAATGTTGGCAACTATGCCTGCCCATTTCTGTCCCCAGCAGAGTCTCTCCATACATCTGTGTCCCAATCAGAGTCTCCTTACACAATTATGTCCTCATCAGACTCTGCCTGCACATTTGTGTCCCCCTTTACAGCCACCCCCCACATTTATGTCCTCATCAGAGACCCTGCCACACACTGTCCTCAAAGCCACCTCCCCACACCCATTAAATTCCCACCTGCCCATTTGTGTCCCCATCAGAGCCCCCACTTTTGTGTCCCACATCAGAGTCCTAGTAGGTGTATGGGGTAAATCCGCGCAATGAATTGAATGTTTTAGTTATGGATCTGGCTGCTGCCTCTACACATACAATACCACCTAAGTGGAAAGTATTAGAAAATGGTAAAAAAGCAGGAGTAGTATGGCGCTGCCCTTATGGAGTCAAAAAAAATGTTTCTTCTTTGTAGTGAATGTATTGCCTAGTGTCCTTATAGAATTGCTTCTAAAACCTGTATGTGTTCAAAAGTTGAAAAAAACTGTGACTGGTGGTGAATATTTCTATTAAAAATGAAAATACAACAACTGGTGCTCCAATTGTTCAACAAAGATGCATAGTGCCCTTTAAATTAGGTAATGAAGTAGTTGTGGATATGGATACAATATCATCTAGGTGGAAAGTGTTAAAAACAATACAATACCACCTAAGGCCTCTTTCACACGGACGATCCGTATGTCCGTTTTTCATCCTTCCGTTTTCGGATGAAAAACGGACATACAGTCATCCCTATGGAGCGTCGGATGTCAGCGGTGACATGTCCGCTGACATCCGACCCGCTCCGAAAAGTGTAACAGAGGAAAAACCTACTTTTCCATCCGTTTTTCGGATCGGATCGGATGACGACGGACACTACGGACCGTCATCATCCGATCCCCCATAGGGGAGAGCGGCGCTCTGACAGGTCAGAACGCTGCATTTTGCTTGAAAAAAAGTCCCTGACCCTTTCCAAAAATGCAGAGATACAAAAAGGCATTGATGTGAACATGTTCCATAGGAACCCATGTTAAAAAATTCCCATGCATTTCTGCAAAATGCAAAATGCATCAAAAAACGCGCTAGTGTGAATGGAGCCTTAGTGGAAAGTATTAGAAAATGGTAAAAAAGCAGGAGTAGTATGGCGCTACCCTTAGGCTCGATTCACACCTATGCATGTTGCTTTTGAGCGTTTTTGGAGGGTTTTTTTTCATGCTTGCCACGTTTTTGAGCCGCGTTTTTGCCGCGTTTTTGCCGCGATTTGCGTTTTGCGTTTTTTTTTTTTTTTACAGTTTTTTTTACAGTCTAAAAAAAAATGTAAAAAAAATTAAAAAAAAAAAACGGCAAAAATGCACCAAAAACGCATCAAAAACGCTGCAAAAACGGTGCACTTGCGTTTTTGATGCTTGTCCATTGAAAACCATTACATGCAAAACGCTGCATTTTGCATGAAAAAAAGTCCCCGACCCTTTCCAAAAACGCAAAGAAACAAAAAAGCATTGATGTGAACATGTTCCATAGGAACCCATGTTAAAAAATTCCCGTGCATTTCTGCAAAATGCAAAATGCATCAAAAAACGCGCTAGTGTGAATGGGGCCTTATGGAGACAAAAAAATATTTTCTTCTTTGTAGTGAATGTATTGCCTAGTGTCCTTATAGAATTGCTTCTAAAACCTGTATGTGTTCAAACATTGAATAAAACTGTGACTGGTGGCGAATATTTCTATTAGAAGTAAAAATACAACAACTGGTGCTCCAATTGTTCAACAAATGTGCATTGGGCCCTTTAAATTAAGTAATAAAGTAGTTATGAATATGGATACAATATCATCTAGGTGGAAAGTGTTATAAAGAAAAAAAGAAAAAAGAAAAAAAGAAAAAAATGAAAAAAAAAGGAGAAAAGAAAAAATGAAAAAAAAGGAAAACAGGAATAGTATGGCGCTGCCCTTATGGAGACAAAAAAAAAAAAAACTTTCTTTATAATGACTTTATAATTCCTAAAGTGTGTGTGCCAAAAATGAATATATATGTGACTGATGCCAAGTCCTTACTGTTAAAAGTACAATTGCAACCTAAGGTGCTTCAATTATTCAACAAAAGTGCATAGTGCAGCATTTCTAAAGTGACCAGTGTTAAATCATACAAACCTATACAACATTGTGCAAATTATCCATCATAAATAGTGACTCTTGTGCTGTGACCAGTATTAGTTGGATAGGAAAAGTTCCGTTTATGAAAAAACAAGTTCTTTTTGGAGTATTTTGTAGTGTTCAATCTTTGAGGGTCAAATATCTGTAGGAAAGCTTCTTATCCAGGTGCTGGTTTCTTTAATTAGTGCCTTGTCTGCATGCTCTGACAATGCTTGCACTCACCGGATTCTCCTTTCCCCTGCAGGGGTATGGATGGTCACAGTGTCTGCCACTGTGTAGCAATCAAGGATATCCCCCAAACTTTACTTGCGTATTGTGGTGTAGTAATTACATGTAAAGGAAAGAAGGTATGCCCATCACGTAAAACCATAGGAGAACTTTTATTAAAACTTAATAGGCAAATGTACTCACATTTCAAATGAACAAATCAAGCATGGCAAAAGTTAGCGAATTCCCTTTGTTAGAGGTGCTGCAAGACGTTCGTAACCCGCCCCTGGGGGTTGAATAATTGAAGCACCTTAGGTTGCAATTGTACTTTTAACAGTAAGGACTTGGCACCAGTCACATATATATTCATTTTTGGCACACACACTTTAGGAATTATAAAGTCATTATAAAGAAAGTTTTTTTTTTTTGTCTCCATAAGGGCAGAGCCATACTATTCCTGTTTTCCTTTTTTTTCATTTTTTCTTTTCTCCTTTTTTTCTTTTTTTCTTTATAACACTTTCCACCTAGATGATATTGTATCCATATTCATAACTACTTTATTACTTAATTTAAAGGGCACGATGCCCATTTGTTGAACAATTGGAGCACCAGTTGTTGTATTTTCACTTCTAATAGAAATATTCGCCACCAGTCACAGTTTTATTCAATGTTTGAACACATACAGGTTTTAGAAGCAATTCTATAAGGACACTAGGCAATACATTCACTACAAAGAAGAAAATATCTTTTTGTCTCCATAAGGACAGCGCCATACTACTCCTGCTTTTTTACCATTTTCTAATACTTTCCACTTAGGTGGTATTGTATTGTTTTTAACACTTTCCACCTAGATGATATTGTATCCATATCCACAACTACTTTATTACCTAATTTAAAGGGCACTATGCATCTTTGTTGAACAATTGGAGCACCAGTTGTTTTATTTTCATTTTTAATAGAAATATTCACCACCAGTCACAGTTTTATTCAACTTTTGAACACATACAGGTTTTAGAAGCAATTCTATAAGGACTCTAGGCAATACATTCACTACAAAGAAGAAAATTTTTTTTTGTCTCCATAAGGGCAGCGCCATACTACTCCTGCTTTTTTACCACATCAGAGTCCCCCCACACTTATGTCCCAATCAGAGTCCCCCCCACACTTGTATCCCCATCAGAGCCCCCCCCATCCTTGTGTCCCCTATCAGAGTCCCCCTCCCACATTTGTGTCCCCACCAGAGACTCCCTGAACAACTGTGTCCCAATCATAATCCCCACTGAATATGTGTCCTCATCAGAGCCCCCCCAACACTTGTGCCCTCTTCAGAGACCCCCACACTTGTGCCCCCATCAGAGTCTCCCCCAAACACTTGTGCCCTCATCAGAGACCCCCTGAACATTTGTGTCCCCATCATAATCTCCCCTTAATATGTGCCTCCATCAGAGCCTCCCCCCCCAAACACTTGTGTCCCCATTAGAACCCCGCACAATTTTTGTCCTCTATCAGAGTCCCCCACACTTGTGCCCCCATCAGAGCCCCGCCCTGCACAATTGTGTCCCTCTCAGATCCCCCTTCACATTTGTGTCCTCCATTATAGCCCCCTCCCTCCACACTTTTGTCCCCCATCAGAGTGGCCCCCTTCTCTTGCATCCCCACGAGAGCACATTTCTTTCTCCTTGCACCTTCCTATGTTTCCCCTGTAGTTCTGTGTACATTACCTCTGTGGTACTCCTCAGAAGGGCTGGCTGTAGTGCAGGTCTACTGCACTTCTCATCTCCCACCCGGCTGTTACACGGGCACGCTGTATGTGACATGACAGCGTTAAGGTCACTGAATTTAACTGCGGGCGGGCGGCGGGAGGTGCAGCCGATCTGCACTGAATGGATCTGAATTTCATCGGGTTTCTCAAGTTGTGGGACTTGCGCTGCACAGCCCTCACTGCCTGTCAGTATGCAGCCCTGCAACCCGTCTCTGTAATGAGTCGAATGACTCTAGCTGCGGGCCGGAAGAAACGTCCTAGCGGGTCGTACTTTGGAGACCCCTGACTTAACCCCTTGATCGTCCCTGTAAAGCACACATGAAGCAAGGCCACTACAGAAGGTTAACTCGGTAGGAGAGTTGGAAGTGGAGAGCATTTGCTACGGGTAACCATGAAGTGGTGGGAAGTGTATAGCAGCCGGTCATGAAGTGTAGTACCTGGTGAATGTGAGAGGTCCTCCAGTAGCAAGGGGACTCGATGACCCCATTCTGTCACTGGGAGTGAGGTGGCAGAGGTACTGTCACGATCAGGGGTCAGGCTCAAAGACCAGTTGCTATAGCAGTATTGGACTACCACCGACCAGCAGGAAAGGTACACAGGCAGTCACCCTGGCAAATGACGCGGGCTCACCTGAGGTGCGGAGTACTAACTGGTGTTCACCAGAGCTCCTGATGGTGGAGATGGATTTTGCTGCATATTAGTACCAGGTCACAGTCCTCAGAATTGCCCCACCAAGAGGTTCAGCAAGCCGAGGTCCAGTAGCAGATAAGAAGGTAAGGATCAAGCAGAAGCATAGTCAGTAAACAAGCCAAAGGTCAGTAACGAGTAGTTGCAGGTTTGGGATCAGGCAGAAGTGTAGTCAAGGAACAAGCTAAGGGCCAATAATGAGTGGTAGCAAAATATGGATGGCAGCAGGGAAGACAAAAGTGAGATACCGGCTGAAGAGAGCACACTAATCTGGCAAACTGTAAATGCAGAGACATGGCTGAAATCAGGAGGTTCATGGGAGAAGCAAAGAGTTCAAAGTTCAGCAGAAGTCAAGGCACAAGGCAGGGTTATTTAACCACTTCCCGCCCGCCCTATAGCGGATTGACGTCTGGGAAGTGGTTCCGTTATCCTGACTGGGCGTCATATGATGTCCAGCAGGATAACATGCCTTCACGCGCCCCCGGGGGCATGCATCGCGGCGATTGGTGGAGCGGTGTGTCAGCCTGACACACCGCTACACAGATCTTGGTAAAGAGCCTCCAGCGAAGCCTCTTTACCACGTGATCAGCCGTGTCCAATCATGGCTGATCACGCTGTCAATGGGAAGAGCCGTTGATCGGCTTTTCCTCACTCTTGTCTGACAGACGCGAGTAGAGGAGAGCTGATCGGCGGTTCTCCTGACGGGGGGCATACCAGTGCCACCTATCAGTGCCCATCAGTGCCGCCTATCAGTGCCCATCATCAGTGCCCGTCAGTGCCACCTCATCAGTGCCACCTCATTTGTGCCACATCATCGGTGCCCATCAGTGCTGCCGTATCAGTGCCCGTCAGTGCAGCCATATCAGTGCCCGTCATTGAAGGAGAAAACATACTTATTTACAAAAAATTTTAACAGAAACAAAGAAAAACTTGTTTTTTTTCGAAATTTACGGTCTTTTTTTATTTTTTGTGCAAAAAATAAAAACCGCAGAGGTGATCAAATACCACCAAAAGAAAGCTCTATTTGTGGGAACAAAATGATAAAAAAATTTGTTTGGGTACAGTGTAGCATGACTGCGCAATTGTCATTCAAATTGCGACAGCGCTGAAAGCTGAAAATTGGCCTGGGCTGGAAGGTGTCTAAGTGCCTGGTATTGAAGTGGTTAATGGATCAGACAGGGTGCTGTCCAGCATCTCAGGTAGCTCAGCAAAAAGAGTCATTACCAGACACAGCAGAGGTCCCAGGTTCAAGTCCAGGCCCTGACAGGTACGCTGGACTGGTGGAGAGAGTACAGTAGCATGGGCATCCCCAGGTAGGGGCAAAGGGGGTGAGTGACCCCCCCCCCCACTGGAATTGGCAAGGGTCTGCAGTGGCCGCATCTGTAGCTGTTGTAAGAGTCCAGGACTTACTACGCAGGCGCCAATGGCACATTGCCACAAGAGGAAATCTGTGCCAAATGAGCATGCGCCAAAGACGCCTCAGTGCACCAACCTGCACCTGTGTAGAAGACCTGATGGAAAAAGGCAGGAAAATGCCCAGGAGCCGCACAAGGAAGTGACCTCAACCCCAAATTGCTGGATTATCTTCAGTCCCCCCTTGTTTCTGTGCTAGTATGTGATCTGTCTGAACTTATTGTGACCTGGAATCCTATTTGACTATTCTTGATTGCTGCTTGCCATTGACCTCGGATTTGTACCTTAACCATTCTACTTCTTTGACCCTTTTGTACTCAGCTGCCAGATTGGAACCGACCCCCGGCTTGGATCTTGACCATTTTTCTTCTGATTAACCCTTTTATATTTCGTTGCCAAACTGGACTTGACCTCAGCACGGATCTCGGACTAAGGCTTGCACAGTGCTCTGCACCCCTGGCACCCATGCCACTCGATGTCCACCAAGTCTCTGTCTCCATCTCCAGAGGCTTCAGGGACCCAAGGTGCAAAGGGAGGCCTCCCCACTACTTCGGTCTCATCTCAGGTACGTGGCCCGCATGACAGCTGTGGTGGCTCTGGGTTTGTTGCGAGTCGGCTCCACAGCTGCTGCATATTATTGTCACTGAGCTTACAGAGCTCTTTACTGCCACCTCTGGCTGCTTCCTGTATGTGCGCCCCTTGTGTTTGCTTTGCTGCCTGTAATGTATTTTCACAGGGACATGTGGAAACAGGATCTGGGAGATGGAAGACCACCTTACAAGTGGGGGCTGCAAGTACAAGTGAAGGGAGGAGGCTGTTTGTGTAAAGGGGGGGCAGAGCTGTGTGTTTGTGCTTATAGATGTGTGTGTGGGGGTCTGACATATATACAGATGAGGGGGGCAGCTGAATGCATACAGGTATGATCAGTGAAGGGGGGGTGCCAGATATAGGAAAGATCATATCATCTCTTATGTCCTGTATACAGCAATATACACCCATCTTGCTTCCTACATAGTTGCCAACATTGAAAAAAAAATTTTAGGGACACTTTTTTGGCTGTAGGCGGAGTCTCGTTTTAATTAGGGGGCGGGGGCATGCATTTGTGGGCGTGGCAAAGGGGAAAAGCAAAAATGTGGCGCGCACCAAGAGTCCCCAGCGGAGCCCCCCCTCACATCAGGTGTCCCCAGCGGAGCCCCCCTTCACATCAGATGTCCCCAGCGGAGCCCCCCCTCACATCAGGTGTCCCCAGCGGGCCCCCTTCACATCAGGTGTCCCCAGCGGAGCCCCCCTCACATCAGGTGCCCCCAGCGGAGCCCCCCTCACATCAGGTGTCCCCAGCGGAGCCCCCCTCACATCAGGTGTCCCCAGCGGAGCCCCCCCTCACATCAGGAGTCCTGAGCGGAGCCCCCTCACATCAGGTGTCCCCAGCGGAGCCCCCCTCACATCAGGTGTCCCCAGCGGAGCCCCCCTCACATCAGGTGTCCCCAGTGGAGCCCCCCCTCACATCAGGAGTCCCCAGTGGAGCCCCCCCTACCTCAGGTGTCCTAGTAGGAGGATACTGTCTCCCTCCGCTGGCCGCATGGCTAGAAACCCCGCCCCTTTCCATAACAGACTGGCAGCGGGGCGAGGCGGAGGGTGGGCGGTGACACAGGAGCTCCGTCTAGCCCCCCCAGCCGTCTTCCTGGTCTTATTAAAAATGGCGGCTGGCGGAGACAATGTCTCTGCCGGCCACGGACCTCTAGCGGCGGCAGGCGCCGAAAATCCGTGAAGAACCGGATTTCTCGGGACATTTACCGGGAAACAACAAAATCGGGAATGGAATCTAAATCCCGGGAATGTCCCGAGAAATCCGGGACAGTTGGTAACTATGTTCCTGTATTCCTCCATCATCACTGACTGCAGATATACATCATCTGTCCTGTATATATAGCTGTATACAGGACAGATGATGTACAGTGCCTTGAAAAAGTATTCACACCCCTTGAAATTTTCCAAATTTTGTCATGTTACAGCCAGAAAACGTAAATGTATTTTATTGGGATTTCATGTGATAGACCGACACAAAGTGGCACATAATTGTGAATTGGAAGGAAAATGATAAATGGTTTTCAAAATGTTTTACAAATAAATATCTGAAAAGTGTGACATGCATTTGCATTCAGCCCCCCTTTACTCTGATATCTCTAACTAAAATCTAGGAGAAACAATTGCCTTCAGAAGTCACCTAATTTGTAAATAGTGTCCACCTGTGTGTAATTTAATCTCAGTATCAATACAGCTGTTCTGTGAAGCCCTCAGAGGTTTGTTAGAAAACCTTAGTGAACATACAGCGTCATGAAGGCCAAGAACACACCAGACAGGTCAGGGATAAAGTTGCGGAAATGTTTAAACCAGGGTTAGGTTATAAAAGAAATAACCCAAGCTTTGAAAATCTCACAGAGCACTGATCAATCTATCATTCGAAAATGGAAAGGAGTATGGCACAACGGAAAACCTATCAAGACATGGCCATCCACCTAAACTGAGAGGCCTGACAAGTAGAGCATTAATCAGAGAAGCAGCCAAGAGGCCCATGGTAACTCTGGATGAGCTGCAGGGATCCACAGCTCAGGGGGGAGAATCTGTCCACAGGACAACTATTAGTTGTGCACTCCACAAATCTGACCTTTATGGAAGAGTAGCATGAAGAAAGCCATTGTTGAAAGAAAGCAAGGCAAGTGCACTTGGAAATGCAGTCGCTGTAGATCCGAGGGGAACATGCAAGAAAAATAAAAAACAGCATTTTTGCTTGTACATGATTGGATGATAAAATCAGCAGAGCTTCCCCTCATTTCAGATCTTCCCCTCAGATCTACAGCGGCTGCACTACCAAGTGCACTTCCAGTGCGCTTGTAGTGCAGAGTGGATTTGCCTTTAGTAAATCAACCCCATGGTGTCACGGTGTCATGGTGATTAACTCAAGACACCTGTAATGCCGCGTACACACGATCGGAATTTTCGTCGGAAAAGCCTTGGATGGTTTTTCCGACGGAATTCCGCTTAAGCTTGTCTTTTTTTTTTAAAAGTAATTTATTGAGTTTTCACAAAAGTACAACACGTGAAGCATATATAAGCACATGTTACAGGTTATCAATGGGTAAGGTTGACAGTGACAACATAAAGGTCTTTTTCATTTTATACCTATCATAGCACAATATTAATAGCAATAATAATTGGTATATTCCAAGCCTTGTATGGTCCTTAAATAAGAGTTGAAATACCAATAAAATTGAAAAAACTACAAAAATAAGAAGTGGTGGTAGTTGCGAGTTGTAAGTGCGGATTGCACTATGCCTGAATTATCCCTGTGGCATGAAATAATACATCTGACTGTATCTTTCCTGGCCGGAGCGTCTTCACTCCCACACCTGAGCACCCCTATATGGGAACTAACTGTGCCCGGGTGTGGGAGCGTAAGGAAATGCAAGTCAATGGTGCAGTATTCCAGCCCTGGAGTGTGATTTGTTGTTGAGGTGTCTCCTCAACGGAATGGGTAGCCTTTCGTATTGACTTGTGAGATTTTAAGTATTCAGGTGTTGGGAGATGTACGGATGTGGAGAAGGGGGGGAAGGGGGGGGAGAGGAGGACAGAAAGTAATGGTTCGTTAAGTGTATATTTGTGGAGTTAAGTCAGCAATTGCGTGTTTGTGATTTCCCTTGGTGCGGTGTGTCAAGCTTGTCTTGCATACACACGGTCACGCCAAATTCCCACTGTCAAGAACGCGGTGATGTACAACGGGACTAGAAAACGGAAGTTCAATACCCAGTGCGCCACCCTTTGGGCTCATTCTGCTAATCTTGTGTTTATCTTGTGTTAGTAGAAGTTTGGTGAGAGACGATTCACGCTTTTCAGCCTTGTGCTTTTCAGTCCGTTACTACTCTTCAGTTTGTGCTTGTGGGTTTGTATCTGGTTTTCAGTGCGTGTAGTCAGTTCGTATCTATTTTACAGTGCGTTCTTGTTCGCTCGTTTCTGATTTTCAGCTTGCTCTTCACAGGCCTTTCTGTTCTTCAGTGCGTTCTGTTAGTTCGTTCTGACCAGCCGACCGTTTTGAAGTCATGTTGCGGGTACGTGCTCGTCGTAGAGTTTGTGCTATGCAGGGGCTTGGTGTTGGGGTTCTTGTTTTGACTTAAGCCCAGTCCATGAACAGGGTGGAGAGGAGTTCATGGACCAAGAATTGGTTGCTCCAGCGTGACCAATTCTCTCATATGCCTTTGCTGTGGGAGTTCTAGGAGAATAACCCTGATGATTTCAGGAATTTTCTCTGGATGACGGACCCCGTTTTTCACCATCTGTTGGCTTTGCTGACCCCTTATATTACCAAGCAGGGCACCTGCATGCAGCAAGCCATCACTCCCGAACAGAGGCTACCACGTTGCGGTACTTGGCGACAGGGAGAGGTCTACTGGACCTCAAGTTCTCTACAGGCATCTCCCCCCAGGCTCTGGGGATCATTATTCCAGAGACCTGTTCTGCCATCATTCAGGTCCTGCAGAAGGACTATATTAGGGTAAGTTTTCTCCTTTTAACATCACATTCTATGTATTTAATGTATGCTAATGTTTTTTATTTCTTTCATTATTCCCTAATTACCATGATTGCAATATGCTGTGAATGTCCCCTTTGTGCCCATGCATGCTGTAAGCTTTTAATGCTCCTTTTTTGTCCTTCATGCATATTTGCCTTCACTAACCTCCCCAGCATACTATCCTGGGCTCATATACACCTAGCCTAATCACTTAACAATGCATTTTGTCAGCTCCATTGTAGCGCTTTACCCTAAACACCCCCTAAAATGTGTCCAAATGTTATTGTTGTCCTTAAATTCAGGCAGAGTGCCAAAAGCTTTTTTGAGGGTCCAAAACTCATTTATAACCCCACCTAAAATTTTTACAATGGGCCATCAGAGGGGGTGAAGAATGTGATAAGTGGAATTTATTTTTGTCTTTAAATACTCTTTAAAATAAATGTTTATACTGATGTTGGCCAAGAATGTTTGTGTCTAATCTGCTTGCAATGTTATGTGCAAAAGTACTAATATTTTTATTTCTTTTTTGACTTGAATGGCAGACTGTGGCTTCCCAATTTGCTCAGCGTTGGGACTTTCCTAACTGCGGAGGGGCAATCAATGGGAAACATGTCCACATCGTCCCACCACCCCACTCGGGGTCATACTATTTTAATTATAAGGGTTTCAATAGTATTGTGTTGATGGCGGTGGTGTTGGCGACATACGAGTTTCTCTATGTGGACGTGGGGAAGAATGGCCGAATGTCGGATGGAGGAGTCTTTGCCCAGACCGAGTTCTACCGACGTCTCCGGAGTGGTGGTGGCTTGGGATTGCTACCTGCGGAAGAGAACGTTGAAGGACTCCCATTTGTTATTATCGCTGATGAAACAGTTGGTCTGGGTGATCACCTGATGAGGCCATACCCCCCAGAGGACCCTCACACCGGAGAAGAGGGTTTTTAATTACCGGCTGGCCAGAGCCAGAAGAGTCATGGAGAATGCCTTTGGGATAATGGCCAGCCGCTTCCGCCTATTTCTTATGGCTATTAATATGGCGGAGTACAAACTGGATCACATTGTTCTAGCTGCTGCATACTTCACAACTTTCTAAAGAGAAATGTTCCTAATTATGTTGCCTCAGTTGGGCCTGAGGCCAGACTTCCAGAAAATACAATGACGGCCCTGGAAACTGGCCGTCCTGGCTTGCCCCCCCCAAAGAGCCCATGAAGTGCGTCAAAAATATGTAGTTTATTTTACGGGTAGGGGGGCCATTGCTATGCCAGCAAATTTGTAAATATTTTCTATTTTATCTGATAAAATCTTGATTTTCATTTACTGCTTGTGTTTCTTTTAGCTGTCTCCTAGGTTCTCCTAGTGCACTTGTAGTGCCAAGTGGTTTTTCCATTATTAAATAACTCTCATTAACACTGTAAACACCAACCATAAACAAAGTGCGAAAATGGTAAGAAAAAACAAACACACACACCGTGGGAGAAGTCCTTTATTAAAAAATAAAAAACTAAAACTGTCCCACGTAGTCCATTCACCTCCGCCGACGGACCAAAAAAAATAAAAAATAAAATAAAGAAGATCTGCCTCCATGGGAGGCACACGCCATATGATGCTTCCTCGCAGGTGACGGCTCTTTTAAAACGGTGGGCAGGGCCACATGGTGTTGTGACCTCACCCCCCTCTGATGCACGGGGACTTCCCCGTGACTCCACCCCCCTCTGACGCCGTGACCCTGCCCCCTCTGAGGAATGGGGACATCCCTATGGCTTCCCCCATAGCGTCAGAGGGGGTGGGGCCACCCGGGGCTACCCCAAAGCACCCTCCCAATGTTGAGGGCATGTGGCCTGGTACGGTTCAGGAGGGAGGGGCTTCTCTTTCATCCCCCCTCTTTTCCTGCGGCCTGCCAAGTTGCGTGCTCGGATAAGGGTCTGGTATGGATTCTGAGGGGGACCCCTTGCCATTTTTTTTTTTTATTTTGGCGTGAGGTTTCCCTTAAAATCAGGTCTGGTATGGATTTTGAGAGGGACCCTCACGCCATTTTTTTTTTTAAATTTTGGCACGGGGTTCCCCTTAATATCCATACCAGACCCTTCAGGACTGGTATAAATTTTTAGGGGGACCCCCACGCCATTTTTTTAAAAATTTTGGCGCGGGGTTCCCCTTAATATCCATATCAGACCTGAAGGGCCTAGTATGGAATTTGGGGGGATCCCCACGCATTTTTTTTAAATTTTGGTTCGGGGTTCCCCTGTGGGGGAATCCCATGCCGTTTTTATCAATGAACTTTTATGTGTATTGCCGGACTGACAATTCATTATAGCTGCGAGTAGTTTTAAATTACTTTTTTTCCTTTAGAAATGTCATTTTGCTATCAGACTGTTCTAAACATGGGAAACACGCACCACTTTACAGGCATATTATAGACACCCCCCTGGTACGAAATTTAAAGGAATATTACACTTTTATTGTTTCACTTTAAGCATTATTAAAATCACTGCTCCCAAAAAAACGTCAGTTTTTAAAACTTTTTTTGCATTGATACATGTCCCCTGGGGCAGTACCCAGGTCCCCAAACACTTTTTATGACAATAACTTATTAACCTTTAAAATTAGCACTTTTGATTTCTCCCATAGACTTTTAAAGGGAGTTCCGCGGCCTTTGCGCTGCCGTGCCATTCTGCCGACGTAAATGTTCGTGTGGCGGTCGACAAGCGGTTAAATGGACTGTAGAATGGTTCTGCAAACTGCAAAACGCAATAAAAAATGCCTAGGTGTGAACCTAGGGTCAGGGCCAGTTCACACTGTAGCGATGCGGGAACCCTGCAAATCCAGTGCGGGTTTCCGCATCGCATACAACTCGCAGGCAGTTCACACTGCCATATGCGAACTGCTGGGAGTGTCAGTAGAAAGCTAATGAAACCCCCAAAACAGTTCGCAGAGCGAACTGCAAATTCAAACAACACCTATGCAATCCGATTCTGCTGTGGAACAAAAAAAGGGTCCTGTGCGAGTTTGGTCCAAAATGCGATGCAAAATCAACCATACAATCGGTATGGCTGAGTTTGCATCACACAGACATCGCATGTGATTTGCAGTGGGGGGCAAATCACATCCGATGTCGGACAGCACAGCAGTGTGAACCGGCCCTAAGGCCCCTTTCCCACTTTTTCCTGTGACTCCTGCATCCATAGACCTCAAAATTACACTGGCATTGCTTCAAAAACAAGTGATGTGTGCACATGGGCCAGAAGCAAATGTGTGGGGGTGCCAAACAAATCAATGAACCTCACCCACACCAAATCTAATTACCACATCCACCCCCACATTGATTAAGCACAAGTACATATCCTACCCTTATCCGGAAAATGAGCAGCACCTCCTCTTTGCTAAAGAGGGACCTCACCATGTCCAACTAGATGGAGATTCTGACCAGCACAAGAACTTCTGGGTGATTACAATGACTTATTTCTGGGTCAGAAGGCGAAACCACGCTCTTTTGATCGCTGCTGCGAATATTTGATCACAACCACGATTAGAATTTTATTATTTTTGTTTATTTGCATATATGCAAATTTATATTTCTACGTATGATATTTAAAGGCATTCAATAAGAAATGGTGTCCCTGGGATAGCAGCAGGTGAATGACAAAAACAAAAAGGCCCAGTTTGAGCCCTGGATCAAACTGACAGAGGGAGGAAATCGTTCAGCTGAACTCACACAATTTCATTCCCACATGTCAGTCCCGACTGCAGGGGGAATTTCAGAGACATCTGTGCAGAAATATCGATACAAAGTGCACCCCAAAATCGCACCAATTAAAATGGTGCAATTGCCACCGATTTGACATGTGAACTAAAGCTGACGCATACACTGTACAAGCCTGCCTATCCACCAGCTGAATTCATTACCTGCAATTCTCCACAGCTGTTATATATAAAGATTCCACCTTTATCATTTACTTGCAGGTGTGCAGAAGCCTAGGTTTATATTGGAGCGATTTCTCATGTGACTTGAGAGATCAAATCGCTTGACTATTGGCAGTAATGGCACTGTTCGAATCGATGCAACACCAATTTTGTGGCGCCGCACAAATTTGCTAAAGTAGTTCCTGCACTAATTTTGCCGATTTCAGTTGCAACTTCAATAGACATCTGTGTATGAAGCCACACGGATGTCTATTAAGTAGCACCTGAAATCACGCTGACCTTGCTACTTTGAAATCATGCTACTTCAAGTGAAGTAGCGTGATTTCAAAGTAGCATCAATGTGAACCAGGGCGAAAAGATTAGTTTTTTTTTTGGTGCAAAAATACATATTGAAATAAGATATAAGAGATATTGCACTTTCCCAAAACAACCACCACCCACAAAAACTAAAGAGAAAGAAAATAAGAAGAAGAAGGGAGGGAGGGGTCGGATGTGGGTGTTGAGCTGGTGCTGATGTTGAGCCCGTGAAGCCTGGGAGGCTCCCACCCTGTGATGCAGGCCTAGGTAGAGGCCACCTCCCGGTCCTCCACTAACCCCCCGCCCTAGTACCTTAGCTCGTAGCTCGCTGTGGACGCGGTGGATGGCGCTATTGCCGGTGGTTGCCGCGGGGACGAGCGGAGAGCTCCCGCCCTGCCGGCGTGTGGGAAGTGAGCCCGGTCTCTGGTGCAGCCCATTAGAAAGTATATGGTACAGGAGGGCAGTATAGAAAGTCCGGGTAAACAAACGGGGACTAAAAGTAAAACCCCTGAGGGAATATCAAACACGGGACTGAGAAAACAGTTGGTTGAGAAAGACACCCCTATTGCAAGCAGCGAGATATTAGAGGAAGAAGTAACAATGGAACCCAAACAAAAAAAACAGCTACCAACAAAGGGTGAAATGGCAGAAATGTTTGCAAGGTTGGAAACATCTATAAAAGGAGAAATAGCAACCCTACACGAAGATATAAATCATATGCTAAAAAGGGTGGAAGAGGCGGAAACAAGGTTGGACATGCAGGGGGTCGAGATAAAAAGGCTTAAGGTCCAGATGGATGATATGCAGAAGGAGCAGAGGCATTTATTGTACAAAATAAAGGACCAAGAGAACCGGAATATAAGGAAAAACCTCCAGATCAGAGGCCTTCCAGAGATACAAGGAGAAAAGGAGGAACTGCAAGAAAAAATGGATAAAATCTTTGGTCAACAGGAAGCATCTGCTCCGAAGGAATGGGAGTGAGGAGCGTACGTGTGTGAGTGAGTGCTCCACCCCCCCTCAGGATTCCCGGGCAGAAACCACAAACAAGCAGCTGAGCCGCTGATCATGACGACCTGTAGACAAGCCGCGCTGCAGCCTGCTGGAAGGGGTCGGAGCTCGGTGGACGGAATCTGAGCCTATCTGTCTGTCAGGAAGAAAAGAAGTGCAGCGGAGCAAACACTAGCGGCGGCATGGACCGAACGGAGCAGGGACCCCCAACGAGGAACCACGACATCCAGGCGGTGGGAAGTGGTCTCGCACGGTAAAGTACTAATCCATAGGGTACTTGCCAGCATACACATCTATATTGTCAGTCAGTATCTGCTAGCTCACTAAGAAGGTGTGGGTACTACAATAAGGACGAAGTTACTTGCAATTACTGATTTATTTACTCATTATCTGAGAACAATCCTTAGCAGCGGTGACATTGTCTTCTTTATTATTGGACAGTTTACTCTCAACAATGAACATCTGGGAAACTGGGGATCTGTGTGATTGACGAACATGATTCATTTTGTGAATAAATGCCATGTGATGAATAATTAGAGTATCCTCTTCAAGGCTCCAATCACGGGACTGATTATCCCTGGATATGAAATATCGTTTTCCGGAATCACTCCTGATCACCTGTAGTAACTTTGCCCCTTCTTCTATAAACATAAGCAGCACATCAAGTGAAATAATTATACATTTAGCTATCTACTTATGCGCTCCTCTTCTCTCTCTCTCACTCCACCTCTATGTTGCTTTGAACCACAGCTGACCCAAAATAAATTGATTGATTAATCTGTATCACCAACTAATAGGCAAATTGGCAGGGTCCCAGTGGCACAAAGCAACAACGCCCGGATTGGGCTAGCTCTACTTTCTTTTAACATGTTAGTCTTTTCTGTCTTGTGTATGTCCATGGCCATTAATTGTTGTTAATTCATGAGGTATACATGCTACAATATTTTGTGATTTTTTTATATTGGGTATTTCAAATAAAGATTAATTTTAAAGAAACAATCCTGTTGCCTAAAGTAACCTCTGCTTCAGCCCATCTATAGGGCTTGCCCCCTTTCCCCTTTCCCTTTGTGTTCTTGAGTACATAATTCTGGTTACAGCAACAGTACCTCAACAGGTTAAGGATTGAGTACAGGCCCCAGCATTTTTTTGGGCTAGTACCGGTGGAAGCTCGCACCACCCACTCCAACTCCCTTTTCTCCTTCCCCCATTCCAATATCTGATGACACTTAGTCCTGGCTTGCAGGAACATAATCAGTCCTTAATGGGGAAAGGCGGCCCCAGGGACTGAATAAGCAGACGGAAGATACTGAGAGGGATATCAGGGAATTATTATCCCCACAAAAACGGATATCCAACAATTAATAACAATTAATAAGCGCCGTGTTTGCAAGCTGTGGAAAGTTTAAAGGAGGATACCCAGGCTCTGGGACATAGAGTAGAAAAAGTGGAGAATGACCAAGAGGCCATAGTACATGCAGTGGCGGACGTTCAAGATACTATTAAAAAACATGAAGAAGTATTTAATTCCTACAGGGATCAGTTGGATGAATATGAAAATAGGGACAGAAGACAAAACATCCGCATAAAAGGACTGCCCGAATCAATCCCAACGTCTCAATTAGTTTCAATAACCCAAAATTTTTTTTGCCAGATTTTGGGGGACTTGGCACCTGAAACCATAGAGATAGATCGGGTCCACCAGGTTCCATCCCATAGTGCCCAGAAGGCAGAGACATCAAGAGATGTCATTTGTAAAGTGCACAAATATGCAGTGAAAGAGAGCATTATGAGGATGGCCCGCAGTAAGCCTGAAATCTTGTTTGATGGTATAAATATACCATTGTACCCAGATATATCGCATCGGACTCTTTATCAGCGTCGGTTAGTCCGACCTTTGTTAGAAGCCTTACGTTCAGCGGAGATTCAATACCGGTGGGGGTACCCATTTAGTCTGACAGCTTCTAGGAATGGTTAAACAGCAATATTGCGCACCAAAGATGACCTAGAGTCTTTTGTGAAAATATTGGATCTTCCCATGGTGGACTTTATAGATTGGAGAATAAATTATCTAGGATCCCCTCTATAGCGGCCTGAGCGATGGCAAGAAATCTCTGCAAAAGGCCAACGTGGACATTGTTCAAGAAGACATAGGCTGATAAAGGGACTAAATAGAGGAGGGGATCTGAAGAGGATCTGAAGGAAAAAAGTTTTTTTTTTTTTGGAAAAGAAAATGTGTGTTTTAACCGCTTCAGCCCAGGAAGATTTTACCCCCTTCCTGAACAGAGCGTTTTTTTTGCGATTCGGCACTGTGCCGCTTTAACTGACAATTGCGCGGTCGTGCGACGTGGCTCCCAAACAAAATTGACGTCCTTTTTTTCCCACAAATAGAGCTTTCTTTTGGTGGTATTTGATTGCCTCTGCGATTTTTATTTTTTGCGCTATAAACAAAATAAGAGCGACAATTTTGAAAAAAAGCATTATTTTTTACATTTTGCTATAATAAATATCCCCCAAAAATATATAAAAAAACTTTTTTTTCTCTAGTCATCTTCCAGGACGGCACACCTGAGAGATGAGAGGCTCCTCCCTACAGGAAACACAATCAATCGACAGCTGTTTTAAGTCCCCACCCTTCCCCTTGATCCCCAGTTTTTGATTGTGTTTCTCCCTACACAGAGAAACCGTTTGTTTTTTTCAAAATGACCCGAAGCCTGGGGCTGGTGGTCCCCCCCTGGGAGCCGGACCAAATGCCTGGGGAAGGCCTACGGCCACATCACCCTGAAAGTGAAAGAGGGCGCCGCCTGCCCGATCTCGTATGATCTCGGAGGCAAAGCAGGGTCAGGCCTGGTTAGTACCTGATGGGCCTCTGGGTCTGGCCGGATATATTTATCCTTCCTGGGGGGTTCCCCTATCCTTTCCTCAGGGGGGCAGCAGAAACTGGAAGAGCCCCCCTGAGAGCTGAAGGCCCCTGGGTACAGCGGTGTCCCCAGAACTTCAGGGGCCTTTTTCCTGTCTCCCCCCCTTACCTGTCCGAGCGTCCGTTCAGACAGGGGTGCTGGCTGTCAGTTCTTTCCAGGGCCCCCGACTCCTGGGCCCCTGGTAGCTCGCGTGGGCTGCTGGGGAGGGCGCCGCCTGAACGACCCACGTTCTTACCCAGGAAGGAAGGCTGAGAGTCAGCAGGAGCAGGCGCCCACATCCTCCTTTCGAGGAGGCACCAGTTCACTACGGTGGATGTCTGCCTAAACCACCTCAGAATGGAATGAGGAATGTACGGCATTGCCCCCCCAGGTGTATATACTGACTGGCAGGACACAGCCTAACCTTGCAGCTCCCTACGGGGACAGCAGTTGGGGGGGCACTTTGGCGGCTATCCTCCTTGCGTGTGGACCATAAGGATGGAAAAGCAAGCCGGTGGCTGTGGAAAAAGGGGAAGACTACAACAGTGAGTACTTTCCTTTACCTTGGGAATTTAGCTGCAAAATCCCCAATCCCAGCCAGATGGTTTCTGGGCATTTGAGATAATCTCCCCTGGGGTCTAGATTCAAATAGCCCAGAAGCTTCTGCTAAAAACACCAGCTACAGCTCCCTCTTACATCAGAGATGCTGTATGGTGGACAAGTGTTGCAGAGGAGCAAGTGTGCCTAAACCACCTCAGATGGGAAAGAGGTAGGTAAGGCATTTCTTCCCCTTCCCCCTGTATTTACTAAGTGGTGCAGTGCAGGACCTGGGGTCTGCATAACAAAATAGCCCAGAAGCTACTGCTAAAACCACCAGCCACAGCTCCCTCTTACAGCAGAGACACTGTGGTTATCACAACAGTAGGTTTCCAGACTCTCCCTACATGTCCAGTTGTGGGACATTAGTAGGGATGAATAGAGCGAAGGGGGGGGGGGACCTGGTAGATACAAAGAGTTCCTTACAGGCCAGGTATACCACTGAACAATTTATGGATTGTGCAATGGTTAAAGGATTCAGGAGTAAGCTCTCCTGGTCAGCAGGTGCACTAGGTTATATGGCCCTATTAGCCCAGGTGCTAGGAATCTGAAGTCATAAGCTCCAACCTCCCACTCCACCTTTTACATTGTGGTTATATGGAAGTGCAGGAGGTAAGAAAAACCTTATTGTTGGTTTGGGCTACAGTCAACTCAGTGACAGATCTAAAGGCGATTTACCAAAAATCGCTTCCTATATCCTTTAATTAAGGATTTTCTGTGCAAACATATGCAAGAGCTAGATAGATTGCTTGTTTAAGGCCTGCAGGTGGCTATTTTCCTCCAGGCTAAATTGGTGATCACCTTTTTCTAGAGGCTGTCCTAAATTGGTCTCTAGGGCTGGGCTCATTGAGACTTTAGTTTCTGATCAGCCCCACCTGTGTGTGAGCTGGCCAGCGTTTGCTCAGTCTATGGAGGTAAGGTAGGACAACAGCTACTATAGTAAGGTGTCTAACCATTTTTTAGAATTTGTTCCCTTACTGGGGGTGAAGTGTTAGTATCTACAGCCCAGGCTATGCCTAGGGATCAAATTGCTCTGTTTGGTTATTTCATAAAGGGATACACCGTGAATCCTCCTTGGTTGCACACCAGTAGACCTCAGTAGTGAAGGTTTGTCCTTGCTGGGATGTTTTGTGGCACAGCAGAAATACACATTGAGATTTGTGACATCTCTGCTCATAAGGGGTATAGTGCTGTACATCAGAAATGCACTGCACTGAAGCTTGGTTGTTGTCTGTTATATCCTAAAGGTACTGCCTTATTTGGCTACAGATCAGAAAAATACAACAGGGAAGGTGGTCTGTACTTTCTGGTCTTGTGACGCATGGCGGAAATGCACATCATTGAGTCTTGTGACATCTCTGCTCATATTTGTTATATTGCTGCACATCAGACATACTCAAAATTGAGTTCTGTCTGGGGTTTTTTTGTGTCCTGTATTATTGCCTTATTGGTTGCTTATTAGAAAGGCAGTAGTGAAGATTGATGGTCCTGAATTGTTGGGAAATATAAATTGAACCTGTGCCAGGGGTAGTACTGGTACTGCCTTTGGTAATCGGTGCAGCCCCGCAAAGTGGCGTCAGGCTGACAGTACTATTAACAGCAAAGGTTGCCGATTTTAGGCATGCGATTTGACATGTTGAGTCGCATGCCAAATCTCTTCAATATGGATGTGCTATCTCTATTCAGATTGTTATATTGTTGCACATCAGATATATACAAGATTGAAGGTTGTCTGTCCTTTTATGTCTTACATTTACTGCCCTATTGGCTGCATATCAGAAGGGACACAGCAGTGGGGTTGCTTGTCCTTTTCTGATTTGTTTTTGCTGCCTCAGCAGGGAGACACATTGAGGATGGTGGCGTATCTGCTCAGTATTGGTATACTACTACACATCAGACATACACAAAGATTGAAGATTGTTTGTGTCCTCTATGTTCTATATTTACTGCCTTATCGGCTGCATATCAGAAAGGCACAGCAGTGAGGGGTGTCTTTTCTGTTTCTCATTGTTCTATCTTGCTGCTTCTTAGGGATACACAGCAGGGGGTTGTTGGCTGCACGCCTCCAGGGAGATATAGCATTGGGGACCCCTCGCTTGTTCAACCTGAAAATTGCAAGTTACCTGCGACCTGTGTAATCTTGAGGTCTGTGGATCCAGAAAGCAGGGTCTGCTTGGTGGCGCTGCGACCTGGAGTTGCACAGACACAAATGGTTCCCATTGGAAGCCATAGTGTATGACTTTTCTCTTGCGTTTTTGCGGTTGCAGGTTGGGTCGCACAGGTGTGGGAGCCCTAAGTTTCCCTTCTGGTTGAGGTTTTGCTACACACAAGAATAGACATCATGGAGTTTATTGCCTTACTTTGCAATACACCAGAAAGATTACAGCTAGAAAGGCTGTCTGTTTTTATGTGGCTGCACAGCAGAAATACTCAACATTGGAGCTTGTTGGTGCTTTCTGTTTCAGATTCCCTTACCTTACTGCACTTCGGAAAAACACAATGCTGCAGGTTGCTTGGGTCCTTTCCGTGTTGGTTCTATGTGACTGCACTACAGAACTGCATAACAGAAAAGATATTGTCTTGTTATGTTGGTTTAGCTAGCCAGTGCCATATTGATCTTATAACTGTATTTGGTGGTTCATCAGAAATACGCAACATAGAAGTTTGGGTCTTTCTGTCTTATATTTATGGCCCTGTTTTGCTTTACATCAGTAAAACTCCACCGTAAACAGGACTCCCGTCCTTTATGTATATATATCAGTTATGACCTAGCTAGCTGCACTTCAGAAACACGCAGCATTTAGGGTCGGTTCACACTGAGGCAGCACGACTTACAGCACGACTGCCTCAGGCGACCCAGGACACGACTCAGCGGCGACTTGCGAAACGACTTCTGTATAGAAGTCAATGCAAGTCGCCCCCAAAGACGTACAGGAACCTTTTTCTAAGTCTGAGCGACTTGCATCGCGCCGATTTAGAATGGCTCCATTGCACAGAACAGGACGCTACTTGTCAGGTGACTAGGTCGCCTGACAGGTCGTCCCAGTGTGAACCAAGGCTGAGGGTTTGCGTGTGTCTTAATGTTTTTACAGATTGGCTGCACATCAGAAAACCAGACTGTGAGGACTGTTTGTCTACATTGAAGTTCAGATTTGGGTCTCTCCCATATTTGATATGTTGGTTTAGCTAGCCACACTCAGATACACATTATTGTCTATTCTTGTGTCCTTTCTGTCTAAATCTATTGTGCTGGGTCCACAATCTATGATCTTTTTTAATTTGTGATATTAATAATGCATGTATCACCTTTTGTATTTCAGTCCTCCTTTTCTGTGGAGGGGCCTGGAGTTCTGGCTGCAGATGTCACATGTCAGAAAGCCTCAGCCCCTTACATTCAGGGATGCTGGAACCATTTCCTAGGGTTGAAGCCCAGTAGGGTTATAGGACACTGGAGGAAGGCGATAAAGAATCACCCTGCTTAGTAAGAACTGGGGAAGTTCTGTTCAGTGGAGTATTATGACCTGAAGATGAAATATAAAGATGTCCACCCGACCGAATAGGTTACGGCTCGGTGCATGGCCCTCATCTCGCCCTTCTAGCAGAACTAGATGTAGCAGTATAAGTGTTATACTCCTGCTATGAACTTTATTCTCCTGAAGTAGGCACTCAGGCGTAAGTAAAGCCACAGAATGGGCATGCCTTAAACCCAGGGATCAAGCCTCGGTTAATCTATTACCCTTAAGTAGGCTTCCCTTTAGTCTTTGCTGATGTAAAGATAAAAATGAACAAAAAAGGTTGTCTGTTAGGGGCCCACCTTTTTTTGCAGTTTTAATTCCCTGAACAGGGTAGTGTTAAGACAGGCCCTCTTAGTGATCAGTTAGTGTCCTTGTCTTACAACACAGGTCTCTGATTAATCTTTAAGGGTTCTAAGTAGCACCTACAGGCACAATAGGCCATGGTTGTTAGATGTGTGAGACAGGCAACATTGATACCCTACAAGTTTAACATGTTTTCTGATTCCATCTTTAAGAGCCCACTCCAACTAGGTCCTGCATCCGAAGCAGAGAAGGCAGGGACATCGGTGGAGTAGACCTGCAGACCAGCCGCATGATCCAGCTGTAATACCTTCATCAAGCATATGGAGTGGAGGTAAAACTCACTGCAGAACCAAGGTTCGCCAAGAGGGTCTTGCAGTGGTCCCACCCTAAGGTAGGCCTGAGGTACTTGATTATCCTCTCAGGTGTGCCGTGCACTGATTACTGTGTAAATGACACTGGTAGTGAAGGGGTTAACCACTAGGGGGCGGGGAGGGGTTAAGTGTGTCCCAGGGGAGTGATTACTAACTGTAGGGGGATGGGCTAGCAGTGTCATTACTCTGATCACAGCTCCTGATGACAGGGAGCTGTGATCAGTGACACTTGTCACTAGGCAGAACGGGGAGATGCTGTTTTTACATCAGCATCTCCCCGTTCGTCCTCTCCGTGAGCCGATCGCGGGTATCCCCGCGGCGATCGAGTCCGCGGGACCCGCGACCCGACTCACGGAGCTCCCGGCCGGCGTGCACGCAATGGCATGGCAGGGGAATTCAAATGGACGTACAGGTATGCCCATTTGCCCAGCCGTGCCATTCTGCCGACGTACATTGGCGTGCGCCGGTCGGGAACCAGTTAAACAAGATCAAGAGGGATAGAGGAGGGGATAGGGGAGTAATAAGTTTAAAGATAAAACAAAATATAGAATGTAAAGTAAAAGCACTTGTATACATATAGATCTATGTGAAGAGCCCCTCTACTCCCCCTACCCCCTTTTTTCTTTTGTTATATGGAAGGGATAATGTCATTTAGATCCAGTCACCAGGGAGGGGAATTAAAGGCAAATGCCCGGGAGGAGGGAGGGAATGAGTGAGTACGGTGGGAAATGGGGACCATTTCATGGTCAATAGGTCGGTCCCGATTTAAGGGATTAGTTAATCTGCTAAAAGCAGCAAAGGGGGGTGACCTGTGCACAAGGGGTGTTTATCTGCACAGCCCCCCCCCCCCGAGTAGTTTATATACTTTCTGGTGGGGGGGGGAGTATTTTGTTGTGGAAGAGGATTGTTTTTTTTTTATGGTATTTATGATGTTTTTTTTTTCTTTTTTTTTCTCTTGTTGTATTATGTTTTATCTGTAATTTGGTTAGTAGGATCAGTGGCAAGAATGTAAGGGACAGAAGTGTCTTGGGGACAGTATCATGGGATTGGTACTGGAAATTTGGATGGATAATTTAAAGAATGGTTGCCGTATTGAAGATTATATCATACAATGTAAGGGGGTTGCGCTTACCAATTAAAAGGGGGCACCTCTGGTTGGAACTGCATCATTATGCAGCAGAGATGGTCTTCTTACAAGAGACACATTTTAAGCTCTATTCCCAGCCTGCCTCAGAACATAATAAATCAATGGTACCATGCAGTGTCACCAATTGCAAGGGCAAGAGGGGGCACAATCGCTTTTAAGAAGTCTTGCCCATGGAAAACGGAGACCCTACAGATTGATCCAGAGGGACGTTTTCTATTTGTGAAATGTACACTGCATGGTGTACATTATACGTTTGCATCGATTTATGCACCGAATGAAGGGTCAGTTAATTTTCTTGCTAGAACCTTTAGAATACTGGAAAATTTAGAGAAGGATGTCTGATTTTGGGCGGGGATTTTAATCTTATATTGGACCCAAGTATGGATACATCAACAGGTAGAACTGTGCTGTCCTTTAGAGCCTTAAAGCATGTTAAACAACTTCTACGTTCTCAACACCTTGTAGACGGCTGGCGGGTAATGCACACAGGAATTAAGGATTATAGTTATTACTCTAAAACACATGATAAATACTCGCGTCTGGACCTGTTTCTGGTAGACCAATTTTATTTGGAGAATGTCCTCACGAGTACAATTGAATCCATAACTATGTCGGATAATGCCCCTATAACTCTGACTTTTTGTCCAGTTCAAATGGGTCATCTAGAGCGAACCTGGCGACTGAATGAGTCATTATTGGATAAAAAGGAAATAGTGGAGGAATTAGGCCTTAAAATACAAGCATTTTTTGAAATAAATGAGACAGGGGAAGTGTCAGAACAAGCGGTGTGGGAAGCACATAAAACAGTTATAAGAGGGGATTTGATAGCATATGGATCATATATTAAAAAGAAAGGAAGAAAGAAATAAAGGATCTACTAGAGAAAATCAATGTATTGGAGATGAAACACAAGAAAAACCTCAACCCTGCAGATAGTAGGCAATTGGAGAGCTTACAATTAGAGCTCTCACAATGCCTAGATCACAGAGTTAAAAACAAAATTAGGTATTTTGCAAACAGGTCTTATGAACAGGGAAATAAGTGTGGGCGGTTATAGGCTAAACAGCAAGACTCCAGACATGTCCATAGTTTACTAGTGCAGGGCAAACAGATAGTTGAAACTCAAGCCATAGCGACAGAATTCGGTAGATTTTATGAGGCGCTTTATAACATTTCCATGACGGATATACCGCAAATAGGGGACAAAGAGAGACAATGTAGGAATGAGATACGGGATTATATTAAAGAAGCATCAATGCCCACATTATCTAATACAATTATAGAAGAAATTGAACGCCCAATTTCGGTAGAGGAGTTGAATGGAGTGATAGCAGCTTTGCCACCAGGAAAGAGCCCAGGGCCGGACGGGCGGACAAATTTATATTATAAAAAATTTCTTTCAGTATTAGCAGTGCCACTTTGTAACTACTTTAATTCAAATAATGCATCCAATCCATTATCGCCAGAAGCCCTTTTGGCCTATATAATGGTACTGCCAAAAGGGGGAAAAGACCCCCAATACTGCGCTAACTACAGGCCTATCTCCTTACTCAACTCCGATACCAAATTGTTAGCAAAGATCTTGGCCCTTAGACTTCAAGAGCACATGGATGAATTAGTCCATCTGGACCAGACGGGATTCATGAGGGGACGTGAGGCGAGGGACAATACCATTTGTGCGCTTCACGTTCTCCATTGGATGCAACATGGTCCAGATGTCAATGGATGCCGAAAAGGCATTTGATAGGTTGAATTGGGGCTTTATGAAAGAAGTATTGAGGGGGGTAGGCCTGGGGGAACGGATGATGGGATGGATAATGCCCTTGTATACAGAACCAAAAGCAAGGATTAAGGTGAACGGCACACTGTCGGATTACTTTAATATACGGAATGGCACGAGGCAGGGGTGTCCATTATCCCCATTAATATTTGCTATAACACTGGAGCCATTCCTACGTAAAATCAGGAGTAATAAAGATATATTCGGGATGTGTATTGGTCCTGATGAACATAAGGTAGCAGCATATGCGGATGATCTTCTCTTCTTTCTCTCTGCCCCGCAGATATCTCTACCAGCACTAATGTTGGAAGTACATAAATTTGGTAATCTAATTTTAAAATTAACTTTGAGAAATCTATTCTCCTGCCTAGTCATGTTCCATCAGTATTAGCTAGGCCATTGCAACGCACATACCCATTTATCTGGAATAGAGACTCCCTGGTATACTTGGGGGTACACATTAGCGCAGACCAGAAATTGCTATATGAACTTAACTATGGTTCATTACTGACAGGGATAATGGAAGACTTGAAGAAGTGGAAGGGCCAGTATTTAACCTGGTTAATTTATATACTTCATACCGTACCGATTAGATTACCAGAGACCCTATTTAGACAAATACGAAGGTCGTTTGTGGCCTTTGTATGGAACGACAGAAGACCATGACTGGCCTATGACATCCTGTGAAGGAGTAAAGCAGAGGGGGGCTTGGGATTACCAGATACTGCATTGTATTATAAGGCCATGACTTTAGTTCGGATTCTGAACTGGTGTCCTGACTCCCAGAATAAATTATGGGTCCGACTAGAAAAGTCAATGGCAGGGAGGAACCTGGCAGGGGCACCTTGGATTTTAAGTTCATCAAGAGGGCTTTCTCAGTGGACATCACCATTAACTCGGAATTCGTTAGAGGAGGTGAGTTGCCATCTAGATAAAGGAAGGCCCGTAGACGTGGTGTATCTGGATTTTGCAAAAGCATTTGACACAGTTCCCCATAAACGTTTACTGTACAAAATAAGGTCTGTTGGCATGGACCATAGGGTGAGTACATGGATTGAAAACTGGCTACAAGGGCGTGTTCAGAGGGTGGTGATAAATGGGGAGTACTCAGAATGGTCAGGGGTGGGTAGTGGGGTCCCCCAGGGTTCTGTGCTGGGACCAATCCTATTTAATTTGTTCATAAATGACCTGGAGGATGGGATAAACAGTTCCATCTCTGTATTTGCAGAGGATACTAAGCTAAGCAGGGCAATAACTTCTCCGCAGGATGTGGAAATCTTGCAAAAAGACCTGAACAAATTAATGGGGTGGGCGACTACATGGCAAATGAGGTTCAATGTAGAAAAATGTAAAATAATGCATTTGGGTGCCAAAAATATGAATGCAATCTATACACTGGGGGGAGAACCTCTGGGGGAATCTAGGATGGAAAAAGACTTGGGGGTCCTAGTGGATGATAGGCTCAGCAACGGCATGCAATGCCAAGCTGCTGCTAATAAAGCAAACAGAATATTGGCATGCATTAAAAGGGGGATCAACTGCAGAGATAAAACGATAATTCTCCCGCTCTACAAGACTCTGGTCCGGCCGCACCTGGAGTATGCTGTCCAGTTCTGGGCACCAGTCCTCAGGAGGGACGTACTGGAAATGGAGTGAGTACAAAGAAGGGCAACAAAGCTAATAAAGGGTCTGGAGGATCTTAGTTATGAGGAAAGGTTGCGAGCACTGAACTTATTCTCTCTGGAGAAGAGACGCTTGAGAGGGGATATGATTTCAATTTACAAATACTGTACTGGTGACCCCACAATAGGGATAAAACTTTTTCGCAGAAGAGAGTTTAATAAGACTCGTGGCCACTCATTACAATTAGAAGAAAAGAGGTTTAACCTTAAACTACGTAGAGGGTTCTTTACTGTAAGAGCGGCAAGGATGTGGAATTCCCTTCCACAGGCGGTGGTCTCAGCGGGGAGCATTGATAGCTTCAAGAAACTATTAGATAATCACCTGAATGACCGCAATATACAGGGATATGTAATGTAATACTGACACATAATCACACACATAGGTTGGACTTGATGGACTTGTGTCTTTTTTCAACCTCACCTACTATGTATGGGATAAGTTGAATAGGATGGGTAAATATGCCCCTCAGATGTCCCCTCTGGCTCCCCTGGAGGGATTCCCTTGGTTCCCACCGGGGGAGGAGACAGGGTATCTGGGGGCATGGGGCCAGGGTGGGGACACCATGTGTGGCAGGTTTGCCCCGCACGGAGTCCTGTTAACCTTGATGGAATTGGTGTCAAGACTAGGGAATATACCTTTAGCGGAATGGAAATATCTTCAATTAACAAGTGTATTCAATAAAATAAAGCTTTTAATAAGACCCTTGAATTCACTCACTATTTTTGAAAGGCAGTGTGTACAATTGTTGGACGCTAGACACTTGCTGTCATAAATGTATAGAGTGATTCTTAGTGGGCAGGAAGGGACAGTTCCCTATTTTGTTAGAGAATGGGAGAAGGAACTGGACCAGGCGTTGACAAATACGCAAATTAAAAAAGATGATTATACTAACTTACTCCACATCTATAAGCTCAAGGGTGCAGGAAATGGCATATACATTTTTATCAAGATGGTACAGGACCCCAGTCAAACTATCACAGGTGTTTTCAACAACAGATGATGGGTGCTGGAGAGGTTGTGGACAGAAAGGCACATCTCTCCATCTGTGGTGGACGTGTCCTGTAATCAAACCATTTTGGGAGTCAGTTGCCCCATGGATTGAGAAATTGACCTTTGGACCCCTAGAGTTTAAACCTCTACACTATTTATTCCATGGGATGCCTGGGTCTATTAAAATATATCGGAAAGGCTTAACTCCGCACTTATTAAATGCAGCGAAAATAGTAATACCTAAATATTGGAGGCAAACCCAATGTCCCACATTAATAGAATGGAGGAATGAAGTCAACTCAATAATGGAAGCGGAGAGATGGGTCCATGTAGTAAAGGATCACCAAGGGAAATTTGAAAAGACCTGTGCGGGGTGGGTATATTATGTTACAGAGAGAGTAGGGGGGAAGCACCATTGAATAGGAGAGAGTAGACATGGTACAGTCCCTAGGAACTTACATAATATAATTATGAGGTTGACACGGAAAGTGAACTGTGAATAATTGAACACTGATCCTATATATTTATTTATGTGTTGGGGGTGGAGGGTTTAAATTTTCCGTTCCCTTTTTTTTTTTTTTCTCCTGTGGGAGAATGTGTTGATCAGGGCACCTTATATTCACTTCTACTACTTATTCCTTTTTTCTCACTAAATGACTAAAGTTTGGGTAGTATGGCCAATAATGGCCTCTTACACTATTTGATAGTTAATTGATAAGTACACTATTTTTTTTTATTTTGACGGATGACAGGGCACATACACAGGGGGTATGGAAATAAGTAATGGGTAGACTTCTGATCAACAACGAAAGTTTTTTTTTTTTTTTTTTTTCTCTTTTCTCTCTTTTTCGGGAAGGGTTATGTTTGTGAGATTGTGGAATGAATGTAATGTAATTGTACAGTCTTTGCTTTTTAGGAATATAAAGTTGTATAATGATGTATGGATATGTTGTACTTATAAAAGGAAAATAAAATTTTGATTATTAAAAAAAAATCTTTGGTCATATGATAAGTACATCTGGTGTAAGCAGTAAAATAAAGTTTGAAAGAATCCACAAGATCAGAAAGCTTGCAGAAATGGCAGGTGACGGCCCAAGAGATGTTATCGCAAGATTCCACAACTTCCAAGACAAAGAACAGATAAAAGGCATATCTGAAAAATAACCAACCAGCGAATTATGGGGAGACAACCCTGCAGATCTTCCCAAAGCTGGCAGCTGAGACACTGGCCAGGAGAAGAACCCTGAAACCCTTACTAGATCAGCTCTAATCGCATAATGCTCAATATTCATGGGGCACCCCAGCCTGCTTAATCGGATGCAAAGAAAGCCGATCTGCAACTCTAAGATTACCGGAAGATACACCAAAATTCTGTACCTGCTTAGATGTGCCAATAGTAGAATTCCCGGGTTGGTGGGAGAGATTGGAGAATCCAGAAAATACAGAGGAACAGCAAGCTTGGAAACCATTCTTCAAAATTAAACAATCAGGCTGGGTTCACACTGCTGCCGTTGCAGACATCGCATGTGATTCGCAGCGCACTGCTGTTCACATCACATGCGATGTCTGTGCTGTGCGATATCAGCCATACAGATAGTATGGCTGATATCGCACCGCATTCGGTCCAAACTCGCACAGGACCCATTTTTTTGTTCGGACCAAAATCGGATCGCATGGGTGTTCACACCTATGCGATCCGAAAGTGTCCGAATTGTCAGTTCGCATTGCGATATGCGGGCTGAACTGGGGGTGTCATTAACATTGTATGACACTCCCCAGAAGTTCGCATATGGCAGTGTGAACTGCCGTGCGAGTTGGTGCGGTGCGGGAACCCGCAGTAAATTCGCTGCGTTCCCGCACCGCAGCAGTGTGAACCCAGCCTCAGAAGCGAAGAAGAATTAATGCCCAAAGGAAATAAGAAACTAACTATTAACACATTTGAAAAATGACAAAATAAAGGGGGTGTTGATGTGGGGAGAGTGTGGGGAGGGAGACGGGGGGAGGTGAACGGGCACGGGAACCCCCAAATTTCTAGGGGGAGTGTTGGATCTAGCAGCGACCACCCCAAGCTCAACCTCTAGGGGGTTAACCAAAGGGCCGGGAGGAGTCTGTGGGGCCACGGTTTACTGGGCCATGGAGAGGCCATTTATCCCCAATCGGGAGGGAGAGGGGGGAGGGGTTGGGGAAGGGAGGTGGGGGCAGGAGGGGAAGGGGGGGATGTGGGTAGGAGAGGGTATTCACTGGGAAAAGCATGACATAAGATTAAGCTACACAGATCCCTACTCTCTTGGCTGGTTCGGTACAGAAATTACCTATAATTAAGAAATGATGTCTAGCTTAAATACAATTTCATATAATGTACATGGCTTAAATTCTCCCATAAAGTGTGCTAATATGGGAAAACTAAAACATCTTAAAGCAGAGGTGATATTGCTGCAGGAGACACACTTTTTCCTGGGTAAGAGCCAAAAAAACTTTTCAAAAGACTTCCCAGTATGGTATTACGGGGATTCTCCTGCCAGTCAAGTGAAAGGAGTGGCCATAGGGTTTGCCAGGGCAGTGAGGTTCGATTTAGAGGAGAGAAAGACCCACCCTGAAGGGCATTACTTATTTTTGAGAGGAAAACTGAACAGAGCTGAATACTCACTGGCAAACATATATGGCCCTAACAAAAACCCAAATAGATATCTACTGGGGGTCTTGGCAGAGTTTATGGAATTTAAGAAAGGGGGGCCATAATGGCGGGGGTTTCAAATTTTTGTTTAGAGCCAGGGAAGGACAATATGTCGCATGCACAGGAGACAGGTATGGTATGGATGAATAAAGTGAAAAAGAAATTGCATCAGTGTCAACTTGTAGATGCATGGAGGATGCAGCATATCAATGCAAGGGATTACACATTCCATTCCCCTGTGCATGGGACGTACTCCAGATTAGATTTTTTTTGATTGAGCATAGACTGCTGGAGGCAGTGATTAGCACAAATATTGGAATAATGACCTTCTCAGACCACGCGCCTGTGAGTTTACAATTGAAAATTAGAGAGGTCCAAAAAATAGTAATATGTGGAGGCTAAATGAAGAACTACTACATGATAAAGAAATAGAAAAGCGAATAAAGGAAAAACTAGAACTGTATTTCCGGATAAACTAATCAGTGGATATATCAGAAGCCACAGTCTGGGAGGCCCATAAAGCCTATATCAGGGGTATTTTAATCATGGCCGGGTCAGAGGAAAAAAAAAAAAAAAAAGAACTAAGCAAGATAAAATAGCCTTAACAAAAGAAATATATGACTTAGAACAGCAGCACAAGTTAACTGGAGAGGGGGAGGCGTTGTCAAAACTTTATTGTAAAAGGGAGGCCATGAGGGACCTAGTAGAACAGGAAACATGAACGGTATACACTGGGGAAACTCTTGGCGAAGGTATTAAAAAAAAAAGAAAACAGCCAATTATATTGAGAAAATAGACAACTACAGGGAATATGAGATATAGAACCAGAGAAATTGCCAAGACCTTCCAAAACTATTATGGGGGGGCTATACTCAATTAACAAGAAGAATACAATAGAAGAGGCTGAAAAAAAACAGGGGAAAATAAAAGCCTTTTTAAAGGACATAGGATTGAATAAGTAAGCAGAAGATAAACTCAGCGATCTAGAGGCCCCCATAACAGAAGAAGAGATAAAAAAAATGTAAAAAAAACACCGGCCAGTAAAAGTCCTGGACCTGATGGCCTGACAATATTATACTATAAAAGATTTCAGGACCTATTGATCCCCAAAATGGGCTCCTATATGAATGGGATTGTGGCAAAATGGGAGATGAGGAAGGAGGCGCTGGAAGCCAATATTACCATCATCTTGAAAGACGGTAAAGATAGCAAACTTTGTTCTAAATGAAAAATGATGTGTTGCGCTAATATTAACCTTCCAGTCAATTCGTGCTCAGTGTATATATATATATATATATATATATATATATATATATATATATAAATCCCTCCAACTAATTACTTGGAATTAATGTGGGTGTGATTGGGTCAGGAACACTAAAACCTATACGCTGCAGTATTGTGCTCCAAAAATAAAAGGCGTAGTAGGAGTCAGTGACGCATAGTATTGAGGCTGGTCAGCAGCTTGTAACGAGCGGTGTGAGGATTCACCGCGCCCCAAGCAGCTGATTGTCTTCTTCTATCCAGGCATTTGAATATTCAGGCTTATGTGAGTGCACTCGTTGAAGTGCTGCTGTTTTAAATAATCGTTTACTTCACAATGATGTCTCTTCTTCTTTTTTTATTGCATAAAATTCGTGATACCTGAGAATATCCCTCTGGAAACATTTATATTATACAGCAATATTGGGGGATTTTGGTGAACAGATTTGTTTTTCATCACATATGGGACTATGCCTAATAATATTGATGAGTGAAATGCATATTTAATACAACTAAGAACGGCTATCAACAAACCTTACGTCGGGAACCTTTTTAACTCTTTAATCATATGTATTTCCTATATTGATATTGGACAATATATATAATGGTTATATTTTATTTTTATTTAATGGTTACCACAGATGGCATTCTGGGTTTCATTTTATTTTTGGAGCACAATACTGCAGCGTATAGGTTTTAGTGTTCCTGACCCAATCACACCCACATTAAATCCAAGTAATTCGTTGGAGGGATTTATATATATATACACTGAGCACGAATTGACTGGAAGGTTAATATTAGCGCAACACATCATTTTTCATTTGTTACTTTGTCTAGGTGTCTGAACACTTTTACGTTTTGCACCTTCTATTTTTTTACTTAAACACGTTTTCTTTTATTGAAAATATATTTGATACATATACATCCATACATTTCTTACATAAAGGAAAGGAAAAAAAAAAGGATAAAAACTGCAAACAGTACAGTGTATATTATCAAACAGTTTGCTATGACTTCCCCCAAATTCCAAGTATAGATAGATGCTACTTCTATATATTATATCACCATCAGCATTCAAAATATATTCCAGCCTTGTACATATCATGTCTCTCTAGTGATCGCTTCTCCCTCCAACATCGGTTTATTAAAAAAGCTATTGGTCTATGTGTTCTTTTGTAACAGCCTTTATATTTTCCAGTGTCATTCACAGGTTTCAGGTGCCTTAAGCCACTTTTCCCAGATTTTTTCATACTTAGTGGGACACCCTCTATGTGTGTAAATGAGTTTCTTATAGGGTAATACTGTATTTACTTCTGTAATCCAGTGCGCGAGTTCTGGAGGATCAGGCCTCATCCAAAGCCTAGCTATAACTTTTCTTGCAGAAAAAAGTGTTTCATGAAGAAATACCTTTTGAAATTTTTTAATCTCTGTATTTGGGAAAATTCCCAGAAGACATATTTTGGGTTGTAATGTAGCAGGGGAGCCCATTGTGTCATGTAGGAATCTCACTACCTGGGCCCAGAAAGCCTGAATCCTCGGGCATTGCCATATTAGGTGAAAGAAGGTGCCCACTACCTGATTGCACAGTGTGCATGTGGCAGGTTGGTTTTGTTTATATCTGGAGATTCTATATGGTGTGAGGTAGGATCTGTGCAATATGAAAATCTGAGTCAATTGGTCTGACAACTTAGGTGATATTATTTTGCAAGCATCTAGAGCATCACTCCATTCATCATCTTCCATACTACCTATCTCCACCTCTCTTTCCCACCTAGATTTCAGTGCATATGCTATTTTGGTCGCTGATGGTGTTGTCAGCATAAGATAGAATTGGGAGATCAATTTTTTTGGGTCTGGGTATTTCACGGATTCCATGAGAGGGTTACGTGCTGAGACAGGATCATCTGATGGAAATTGCGATCGTAAGGCATGGCGGAGTTGTAGGTATCTGAAAAATAAATGGTTTGGAAGCGTAAACTCAGTTTGTAGCCTATCAAAGCTCTTCAACTTTCCGTTACTGACAATGTGGGACAGGTAGAATATCCCCCTTGAGCTCCACACCTCACTGTCTGGGATCAGAGAGAACTCAGACAGGTCCGGATTATGCCATAGAATAGTGAAATCGTGTATTTCTGGTATGCTCAGCTTATCAGAAGCTAGCTTCCAGATCTTCCTGTACTGAAACAAAAGAGATCTACGGTTATCTGTCCTCGCAACCCCCTTCACTCCCCCTGTTATTATCACCTTTGAATCCTGGGTCTGCCTAGACCATTCTGGACATAAGAAACTGAGGAATCTCTCCTTATCTACCTTATCAACATGGAAAATTTGTGCCAATTGGGCTGCCAGATTGTACATGTTGAAATCAGGAAGGGCCGTACCAGCTAGATCAGTGGGGTTCCTCAATTTATGCCAGGACAATTTGTGCCTATTATTGCCCCATATGAATGGTTTTAAGATAGCTTCTATCACCTTGAAATGTCTAAGAATTAAATATACTGGAGAATGCCAGACCATGTATAAAATTTTGGGTAAGAGAACCTTTTTTGTCAGGTTTATACGACCCATTACTCCCAAAGGAAGGCGAGCCCATATGGATCTTCTGTCTGATCATTTCATATAGTGGGTCTATGTTTAATGGTATATAATCTGCTGGGTCTCTAGTCAGCCGTATCCCCAGGTATTTAATAGTATCTACCCTCTGCAAAGGTAATAAGGCTCTATTCCTAGGTGGCAGGAAACTGTCCAAGGGTAGTATCTGTGATTTGTCCCAATTTATTCAAAGGCCAGAAAACGTACCAAATTTTTTAATTAAGTCTAGAACTAACGGTAGGGCATTGTCTGAGTCATCTAAGTATAATAGTGTGTCATCCGAGTACATACTGATTTTCTCCATCAACTCCCCTCTACCAAGTCCCATAACTCCAGGATGTGCTCGGATAGCTATTGCGAGTGGCTCTGCCGGCAGCGCATAAAGCAGCGGCGACAGAGGACACCCCTGTCTCGTACCCCTGGTCAAGGAAAACCGTCCAGAAGTCCAGCCATTAGCCAGTACTTTCGCAACCGGGGCCTGATATAAGAGCTGCACCCACTTTATGAATTTAGGTCCCAGGCCAAAACTACTAAGACAGGACCAAAGGTATCTCCACTCTACTGAGTCAAATGCCTTAGCAGTATCTAAGGCTACTATCACACGTGACCCTGGACAATCGTGAATGGCCTGTAAATTTATGAACAATCTTCTGAGGTTAAAAGAGGTGTTTCTACCTGGCATAAAGCCAGCCTGATCGCTATGCATAGGGACAAAATAACTTTATTCAGGCGAATGGCAAGCACTTTCGCAAGTATCTTGACATCCACCTGAAGCAGAGAGATGGGTCGATACGACTCCTGGGTCCTTGCCCGGTTTGGGGATCACTACTATAGTGGCCTCGCACATCGATGCCGGCACTTCAGAGCTCTCAAAGATGGCATTATATAGTTTAAGCAGTCTGGGAATCAGCAGGTCTGAGTAAGTGGAATAAAATTCCACCGGTAGATCATCGGATCCCGGGGCTTTAGATCTGGGGAATCCTGCTATGGCACTAGATATCTCATTTATTGTGAGTGGGGCTTCTCGTTCCTCCACCTGTTCTGCAGTTAGTTGAGGGATTTGAATTCTCCCTAGGAAGGACTCCATAATGGATGTGTTATCCGTATCTGTGGCCTTGTATAGGTTGTTAAAAAAATCTTTAAACATATCATACACTTTGCCAGGTTCCGTCTCCAGTACACCATCAGGAGATCGCAGTGAAATCACTACTGGAGGTCTTTCCTCACAATGTACCAGATGCGCCAGAAGCTTCCCAGTTCTCTCCCAATGTTCAAATGAATTCTGCTTATGAAAAAAAATCTTTCTTTTGGACTTCTCATAATGTAGTTGATCAAGGGCTCTCGAGCATAGTTTAAGATCGTTTGCTCTATCAGTGGTGGGATCATTAAGAAACCCTTCCGCAGCATTTCGTACACTTTCCTCTGCCCTATCAATCGACAACTCAGATGTTTTTTAAATTTGGTTAATGCGTCTAGTAAGAGTCATACGGGCGTGTAGTTTGAACATTTCCCACACGGATTGTACTGTGGCCGAGTCATCATTTGTCCTGAGGTGTTGCTCCCACTCCATTGGGAGGTCATCGTCCTCCGGGAGCAATGTCAGCCAAAAGGGATTTAATTGCCAAGAGGGAGGCGGACGACCACAGGACAAAGAGAGCGTGACCCAGTAAGGACAATGATCAGACAATGAATGGGGAGAGAAACCTGCGTCTGTAAGTCTGGGAACAAGAGCTCCAGACAGTAGTATGAGATCTATTCGGGACATGGCATGGTGCGATGTGGAGAAGCATGAGTAAGCTCTGGTTGAGGGGTTTCTGACTCTCCATTTGTCAACAAGGTTAAAATTATGCATTAGTCTAGCAAATCTGGTTAAATAAGGGGAAGGCGACAAGGGCGCTGAACTGCTCATTCTATCCATAGCGGGGTCGAAAATCCCCCATCCAAATTGCTGGGATCGTAGGATACGTAGCCATATAGTCTAAGCCAGCGGTGAGTACCTCATAACTAAATGGTGGCGGGACGTAAAGTGCTAACAGAATTACCAGTTCCCCATGAATTTTGGCCCTTATGAATACATATCTTCCAAGTGGGTCAATTTCTGAACCCTGGAGCTCAAAGTGTGTGGTTTTAGTAATTAAGATAGACACTCCCCTGGAATGCGTGGTGTGGACTGAGTGGAACGCCCAACCTATCCAAGGTTTTTTAAGTGTTCTATGTGCCATACCCTCTGCATGAGTCTCTACCAATGTCACTATATCTGCTTTTTGTTTTTTAAGCAGTGCAAATACTGCTGACCTCTTAATCGGGTCTCTAATACCACGAACGTTCCACATGAGCAATTTTAGATTAGGCATCAGGGCCATTTACAAGGCTGTCGAGCTCCAGGATTCAGGAAAACCTGCATAATATACACAGAGACACATAACCTAAAGAAATAAACATTTCCTGGAAATAAATTGTATCTATCATGATGGTGTAGACATGCGTTCAGTACATAGCAATAAAACGTGTTTTTTAACCGTTGAAATTTCCCCTCCCCCCTCCCCGCCCTGCACAATCCCGAACTATTGCGGGCATTTATCCCAAACTGCCAACATGGCGTAAACAGTATCCAACCTGAGGAAAAAACCAAATTAGCAAAAACCTACTCATATAGTCAATCACTGTGACTAGTACATACTGAGCAATAGTGCATATACAGGAGTAGGTAAGTATAGCAGTGAACAGTTTGTTCCATCTCAGGTTGTGGGTATTGATGTGTGAGGCGAAACTGCGCTGAATAACAATACACATCTCAGGACTAGGCTCACTTCTATTAGTGAGATTTTCATAGGGGGATCATCCTCCGCCGGTAATGATTGTGGACCGTTCAGTGTCAAACCTACAAGATACGCTGTATAGCTTTGAATAGGGTATGTAAACAAACCGTACCCTCCCTGAGCACAGTGGGGAACAGGGACCATGTTGATGCAAGTCCTGCACATACTTGGTAAAGCTTATGTTGTAGCTTCTAGCCTGCTGCATCTTTAGAATTAGTAGCACTTCCGTTCATATCCCTGACAAGCTACTATTCTTTCAACAGGACATATAGCATTTGGGTATAGAAAAAAAAAGGGAAAGAAAAAAATTAAAATGGAGGGGGTAGCAGTGACAGTGCACTTAATCGCAGTCACGACACACCAGTGTGTTACTGGGGATAAAAGGAGGAGAACAGTCAGAGTCATTGTGTGTCGAGATCAGCTTTGGCAATATCTATACTGAACCAAATATTACTCATTACCCATTCTCCCCGCAAACAGTTGGGAGTTTAATAAGAAAGAAACCATGAGGAGCGTCTGGGTTACTTATCTGTGTGCATCTCTTTGCTCCAACCACGCAATGGCCGCTTCCGGATCCTCAAAGAAATGAGCGCGGTCCTCTCCTTCAACTCGCAGACGTGCTGAGAAGAGCATGGCATACTTTATGTTTTTGATTCGGAGACGTCGTTTAGCTTCTGTGAAGGTCCTTCTTCTGCATTGTACCTCAGCAGAGAAATCCGGAAAAACAGCTATCATTTTGTTTCCAAAGGGAATATTGCCTTTTTCCCTGCTGAGTCGAAGTATGGCGTTGCGATCCCTAAACTTAAGGAACTTCGCTATGAACGTGCGTGGGGGTGCTCCAGCAGGCGGTGGTTTTCCAGACAAGCGATGTGCGCGTTCAACTACAAATGGGGGGGAGAAAGAATCTCTCCCATAAGTGTCCCGAAGTAGGTTTTCCAGGAATGTGGGGGGGTCTTTCCCCTCTGCTCCTTCAGGGAGGCCAACAAATCTTAAATTACAGCGTCTCAGTCTGTTTTCAATCTCATCCTGCTTTTGTATGAGTTGATTAACCTGACCTTGCAGTTCTGCTGTGGAGTTCTGCAGTGGGGGGAGGGAGTCTTCCACATTGCCCAGCCTGGTCTCTGCCTCTGTCACCCTCTCTCTCAGCTTTTGGAAGTCTTGTCTTACCAGCGAGATGTCTACTTTCACTTCTTCAATCTTTGCTGTGACCGTGTTCTGGCAGGCTACTACTGCTTCCTGGCAAGCTGTGATGGCTTCCAGCACTTTAGCTGTGTCTGTTCCGACGGCCCCCTCCTCCCCCTGTATGGCGGCGCCATCTTCCCCCTGGGCCTCAGCTTCCTGACGGCGGTATTGTCCCAGTTTTGTGACCGCTGAAGCGGCTTTTTTTGTCGGCGACATGATCCGGGGGGGTTCCCAGCGCAGCGGGGGTGATTTTCAGGCGATCAACTTGTGAATTAGTCCCAGGATATGCTGAATCGGATATACGGCCGGTGGAGCTCTGTTCCCTAGCGTCCTCTTACATGCCGCTCCAGGCCACGCCCCCTTTGCAGCTTTTATTATTTGGTTTTCTTCTAAGTCACAATTGGATAATTTTCACAGGGATATAACCCTATAACAATTAGTTTCACTTATATCCATTTCAGCGCTTTAGTAAATTTTTTAAAATTTTACACTTTGTTCTAGTTACAGGCCCATATCACTCCTAAATACGGACACTAAACTATTCGCAAAGGTACTAGCCGAGAGGATGAAATACATAATGAACGAGATAGTACACCCAGATCAGGTTGGGTTTATACCAGGAAGAGAGGGGAGGGATAATGGTATTAGAACGCTCTTGGTAGTTCAGAGAATTAAAGATAGTGGAACCCCAGGACTACTCCTGTCAATAGATGCTGAAAAAGCTTTTGACAGGGTGGACTGGGGCTTTATGCAGAGCACATTGGAGGAGATAGGACTTGGGGTAAATATGATCAGATGAATAAAGGCATTATATGCCCGACCTACAGCAAGGGTGAAGGTAAATGGGACACTCTTGGAGCCGTTCGAAATGTTCAACGGCACAAGACAGAGGTGCCCACTATCCCCTCTATTGTTTGTGTTAGCGCTTGAACCCTTATTAACAAAGATAAGGCAGAACCCGGACATCAGGGGGATAAAAGTTGGGGAAGAAGTCCATAAATTAGCGGCTTTTGTGGACAATATTTTTTTTTATATAACTCGTCCTAGGATAACCCTCCCAAATCTGATTATAGCCCTAAAAGTATATGGGAAATTATCTAATTATAAGATAAACCCGGCTAAATCCGTAACACTAGATATCAATAAAGGTAAAACAGGGGAACACACTCTTCAAAAGGACTTTCCATTCATATGGGGGAAAAAAAGAATGTAAGTATCTAGGAGTTAAGATAACCAGTGAGACATTATACCACGCCAATTTTGTATATGAGATCAAAGAGGAGTTGAATAGAATTACAAGAGGACAGTTATCGTGGGGGGAAGAATATATATATTCAAGATGGTAATTTTACCCAAAATTATGTGTAAGATGCAAATGCTCTCAAATCCACTCCCACAGGTCTGTCTTAAAACATTGCATACTATGTTTCTAAGGTTTATCTGGAGAGGTAAAAAAAACAGGTATAAGTTTTACACAGTTCAGTAAAGATAAGGCGGGGGGGGGGGTGGGGGGGCACCGGATATTAGAAATTATTATGATGCAATTATACTGTCACAAATAATAGAATGGTCAAAAAATAATAAGGAAAAGCGATGGGTTAAAATGGAAAGCACAATTTGTAAAGCCACAATGGGGAAGATAATATGGATTCCATCACAATTTAGAAAACTTAGTAAGGATACACATTACATCACTAGTCACGTATTAAAAATTTGGGATAATTTGCACAAAAGGGAGAAATGGGAGTACAATTCACCCTTAATCCCATTGAAGGACACAGAATACTTTACATTGGGGATAGAGGCCTTGTTTGGGAAGTGGATTTTACAGGAGGAGGCACAACTAAAGGATGTTATGGAACAGGGTAAAATGTGCACATATCAGGAACTAAAAAATAAAGGCGAACTGATGGTTATAGATTTTTGGCGGTATAGTCAACTGAACCACTTTATTGATACACTGCCTCAGCCCATTAGATCAGTTAAAAACTTACAGCCTCTGGAGAAACTGTGTGTGGATAAAACAGGGAAGAGGGGGATCTATAGGATCTACAGAGTGCTGATTGAAATGAAGGGGTCGGAGATACCGCCATTTATTAACCACTTCCCGACCGGCGCACACCGATGTACGTCGGCAGAATGGCACGGCTGGGCAAATGGGCGTACCTGTAAGTCCCATTTAAATTCCCCGCTGTGCCATTGCGTGCGCACCGCCTGCGGCGCGTGGGCGCCGGGAGCTCCGTGAGTCGGGTGGCAGGTCCCGCGGACTTGATCGCCGTAGGGATACCTGCGATCGCCTCTTGGAGAGGACGAATGGGGAGATGCTGATGTAAACAGCATCTCCCCATTCTGCCTAGTGACAGTGTCACTGATCTCTGCTCCCTGTCATCAGGAGCAGAGATCAGTGACCTGTTACAGCTAGCCCATCCCCCCTACAGTTAGAACTAGGGTTGTCCCGATACCACTTTTTTAGGACCGAGTACAAGTACCGATAATTTTTTTTCAAGTACTCGCCGATACCGATTACCGATACTTTTTTTTTAATGTCACGAGACAGTGTTTTTTTTTTTTTTTAACAGTGTTTTCTTTTTTTTTTTGGGGGGGGGGGTGAACGGTGTATGTGTGTGTTTTTTTTTTTTTTTTATGTTTTTTTTTTTTAATCAGCCCTGTTGGGGGGCTTTGGTGAGATATCAGGGGTCTTAACAGACCTCTGATATCTCCCCCTTGAGACAGAGAAAGAGACAGAGGATAGAGATTCCCCAGTCCCTTTCTCTGCAGCCTCAGCTGCACTGAAAATGAATGGAGAGAAGACAGCGGCTCCTCTCCATTTATAAACTGACACATCGTAATCACAGGAGATTACAATCTTTCAGTTATGTGAATGGACAGAGTCAGCTGAGAGAGACAGCAAAACGGAGCAGCAGAACGGAGGGGACAGAGAAGGAGAGGGGAACGGAGGGGACAGCGGAGGGGGACAGAAAAGGAGAGAGGAACGGAGGGGACAGCGGAGAGACACAGGGAAGGAGAGAGGAACGGAGGGGGACAGCGGAGAGACACAGCAGAACGGAGGGGACAGCGAAGAGACACAGGGGGAAGCATCGGGAGCATTTGCCCGAGTACAAGTACTTGGGCAAATGCTCGGTATCGGTGCCGATACCAATACTAGTATCGGTATCGGTACAACCCTAGTTAGAACACATCCCTAGTACTGACTTAACCCCTCCCTGCCCCCTAGTGGTTAACCCCTTCACTGCCAGTGTCATTTATACAGGAATCAGTGCATTTTTATGGCACTGATTGCTGTATAAATGACAATGGCGCCAAAAATGTGTCAGAAATGTTCGATCTGTCCACCATAATGTCGCAGTCACAGTAAAAATCACTGATCACCGCCATTACTAGTAAAAAAAATGCCATAAAACTATCCCCTATTTTGTAAACAATATAACTTTTGCGCAAACCAAACAATAATCGCTTATTGCGATTTCTTTTTACCAAACATATGTAGAAGAATACGTATCGGCCTAAACTGAGGGAAAACATTTTTTTAAATTATTTTTGGGGATATTTATTATAGCAAAAAGTAAAAAATAATGCTTTTTTTTCAAAATTGTCGCTATTTTTTTGTTTATAGCGCAAAAAATAAAAACTGCAGAGGTGATCAAATACCACCAAAAGAAAGCTCTATTTGTGGGAAAAAAAGACGTCAATTTTGTTTGGGAGCCACGTTGCACGACCGTGCAATTGTCAGTTAACTGCTTGCCGACCGGCGCACGCCGATGTACGTCAGCAGGGCGGCACGGCTGGGCAAATGAGCGTACCTGTACGTCCATTTGAATTTCCCGCCGTGCCCGTGTGTGCGCGCCGCCGGCTGGGAGCTCCGTGAGTCGGGTCGCGGGTCCCGTGGACTCGATCGCCACGGGGATACCCGCGATCGCCTCACGGAGCGGATGAACGGGGAGATGCAGTTGTAAACAGCATCTCCCCGTTCTGCCTAGTGACAAGTGTCACTCGATCTCTGCTCCCTGTCATCGGAGCAGAGATTAGTGACGTCACCCACACAGCCCATCCCCCTGACAGTTAGTAATCACTCCCTAGGTCACACTTAACCCCTCCCTGCTCCCTAGTGGTTAACCCCTTCACTGCCAGTGTCATTTACACAGTAATCAGTGCATTTTTAATCGCACTGATCGCTGTATAAATGACAATGGTCCCAAAAATGTGTCAAAAATGTCCGACATGTCCGCCATAACGTCGCAGTCACAATAAAAACCGCTGATCGCCGCCATTACTAGTAAAAAAAAATTATTAATAAAAATGCCATAAAACTATCCCCTATTTAGTAAACACTATAACGTTTGCGCAAACCAATTAATAAACGCTTATTGCGATTTTTTTTTTAACCAAAAATATGTAGAAGAATACGATCGGCCTAAACTGAAGAAAAAAATTTTTTTTTATATATTTTTGGGGGATATTTATTTTAGCAAAATGTAAAAAATAATGCGTTTTTTTCAAAATTGTCGCTCTTATTTTGTTTATAGCGCAAAAAATAAAAATCGCAGAGGCGATCAAATACCACCAAAAGAAAGCTCTATTTGTGGGAAAAAAAGGACGTCAATTTTGTTTGGGAGCCACGTCGCACGACCGCGCAATTGTCAGTTAAAGCAACGCAGTGCCGAATCGCAAAAAACGCTCTGGTCAGGAAGGGGGTAAATCCTTCCGGGGCTGAAGTGGTTAAAGCGACGCAGTACTGAATCGCAAAAAGTGCTCTGGTCAGGAAGGGGGTAAATTCTTCCGGGGCTGAAGTGGTTAAGAAGTGGGAGATGGAATTAGGTATACAGCTTAAAGAGCCAGGGATTAGGCAACTACTGAGGAGAGTTCATGCCACGTTGGTAAATTGGAAGATGTTAGAGTTAAATTATAAGTGTTTGGCGAGATGGTATATAACTCCTGATAGAGCACACAAATACCAGAGTGAAACATCGCAATTCTGCTGGCGGGGGTGTAAAGAGTTTGGAACAATGGCGCACATTTGGTGGTGTTGCCCAGAAATTAAAAAATACTGGGGGGAGATCAGGCAAGTTATCAGTGAGATAACTAACATGGAGGTCCCAGATGACCCATGGGGGTGCTTATTCCATGGGATTAGAATGCCTACTGGGAAATATGTGAGAATGTTACTACCACAGCTCTTGAATGCGCCTAAAAGCCTTAAATCTAGATACTGGCAAGAAAAGGTTAGACCCACGTTGCAGAACTGGTTCAATAAAATAAATGAAATTCAAAGCCTAGAATACTTAAGCTTCAGTGAGGGGACGGGAATGGAAGCGTTTGATGAGAAATGGAGGGAATGGGCAGAGTATAAGGGCTCAATAAGGTGTGCCGAGGTGATGGGAACATAAAATAAATAATCAGAAGAGGCCCCAAAGTATTTCAACAGTCTGATGGCGTTTAAGAAGAGACGAAAAGTGGAGATCAGAACCGGTAGGAGTAAGGATGAGGGGGAGACGGGTGGGAAGGGCATGGGAGGGGGTGTGGTTTGGGGGGGAGGTTAGAGGAGTGGGAAGAGCATTGGGAAACTATTCTTGTATGTGTTTTAATTGTTGGTATCCGTTGAGGAGGGGTTTAATTAAATGTAAGAAAGAGGAAAAAAATAAAATAAAATAAAAACACCACAACAAAGCTCAATAATGTACTTTTATTTTACCAGCAGGAAAAAAAATTATGTACATTCATTTAGTAGCTTCAAAAAAATTTGGACAGGATATATGGTGCTACATTTAGCAATAGGGTTTTAAGGGCCCTGCTCATAGGAGCTTACAATCTAACATTTGACAAAACCTTAGAGTGGACACAGCTTTACTTTCAGTGTATAACGGGCAACACATCACATTTTTATCTGCAAGATTATAGAAACATACTTAACAGTCATTATTCTTACAAAGCATTCCAACATAATAGTAAAAAAGACTTATTCAAAACACCCACCACCAGCCCACAATCCACACATATACATACATTGGTAAACATGTTCTGCTGGAAGCTGCATTTCGGTGTTCACGATTAAGCAATGAGATCAAAAAGAGTAGAAGGTCAGCAGATGCTTCCAAACGATGTTTGCATGATCAGACAGGAACAATACACACACTGACAGCATGGCCACTAAGGATGAGCTCCGGCGTGTTCGCACACCCCATGTGCAGAACCCACCAGGAAGTCTGTACTGCGTTGCGCTAATCACAGGCAGCAAGACATTTCCCGATCTTTGCAGCCGCGCATTGGGACAATGTCTCACTGCCTTTGATTAGGGCTATGCAGTGCCGACTTCCTGGCGGGCTCTGCACGCGGGCTGTGCGAACACACCGGAGCTCATCCTTAATGGCCACATAAACCCACTTTTGATTGAAAAAATACTCAAGAATTTCAGCAAATATCCCTAGCTGGGCATTTGTCAATAGGCACAATATCATTCCTTCTCACCCACAAATCACAGCAAAAAACCTGACCTTCTCAGCCCAAATGAACCCCCCCTACTGCAGGCCTTTATATAAGAGAGGTTGTATTGTTAGCACACTGACACGCCCACCAGTATCTTTCAATCTACCTCTTCATGTATGTCTAAAGTGATTGCACCTGATGAGCAGGAACACATAATATGATTCGCAACTGTGTTAGTCCTTGGCTATGTGCATCAAGTCTCCAACTACAGGCCAAAGATCGAAGTCCATTTGCATCCACATAAACAAAGAAACAGTTTTCTAACATATGTACCTGTGCAGTGTAAACCCTAAAATTTTAAGTCCCCGTTCACACCTATGTGAATTAGATGCAGCTTACATCGCATCCAATTCGCAGGACATTTTAAAATACATTCATATGAATGCATCTGGTTCACATATGTGCGTTGCAATCGCACTGCGCATTGCACAAAAAACGTGTGCGTTTTCTGGGCATTGCAGTGCGAATTACAAGCCCATTATCTTCTATGGGAACGGATCTGATTCGCAGATGCATTGCGTTCTGAACATGGATTTTCTCCTTACTACACCTTCCCCCCCTCTCCCTGCTCACTGATCCGAAGCTAAATCGCAGAGGAACCTCTGAACAACTGATTTTTATCTTCCCAGTGAAACCTGAGCTTCAATTCACACCGCACATGTGTGAACCCAGGCTTAAAGTACAAGTCCCTGGGCATGATTAGTGCTAACAAACATTAACATCAGTCCCTGGCTGCAATGAGCTTCCAATGTAAAGTCCAAACGTAACTTTCTTACATTAGAACCTATTTCGACAGGAGACAAATAAGGTGGCAGCATGTCTTTGGTTTGTGGTGCGAAACCCACACAGGGAGAACATACAAACTTCAACACATAAAGGGATGAAGCTAAGGGGAAAATAATACTGGGAGTATGCTATAGGCCCCCTAACCTGAAGGAGGAAGTGGAGACGGATCTCCTATCACAAATTGGATTAGCAGCAAGGATGGGAAGTGTTATCATAATGGGGGATTTTAATTATCCAGACATAGACTGGGTGGAGGGAACCGCGCATTCATTTAAGGCTCGCCAGTTCCTTAATGTCTTGCAGGACAATTTTATGGGTCAGATGGTAGACGCACCATCTAGAAATAAAACAATACTTGATCTACTGATTACCAACAATACAGACCTGATCACAGATGTGGAAATACGGGGCAATTTAGGTAACAGCGATCACAGGTCAATTAGTTTCAGTATAAATCACACAAATAGGAAATATAAAGGGAATACAAAGACACTGAATTTCAAAAGAGCCAACTTCCCTAAACTACAAACCTTGCTAAAAGGCATAAATTGGGATAAAATATTAGGAACAAAGAATACGGAGGAGAGATGGGTTTGCTTTAAGAGCATATTAAATAAGGGCATTAGCCAATGTATCCCATTGGGTAATAAATTTAAAAGAGCAAACAAAAATCCTGGATGGCTTAACTCCAATGTAAAAATGCATATAAAAGCAAAGGAGAAGGCCTTCAAAAAATACAAGGTTGAGGGATCATCCTCAGCATTCAGACTTTATAAAGAATGCAATAAGAAATGTAAGGGTGCAATTAGGACAGCTAAGATAGAACATGAAAGACACATAGCGGAGGAGAGCAAAAAAAATCCCAAGAAATTCTTTAAGTATGTAAACAGTAAAAAAGGGAGGACAGACCATATTGGCCCCATAAAGAATGAGGAAGGACATCTGGTTACAAAGGATGGGGAGATGGCAAAGGTATTGAATTTATTCTTCTCCTCAGTCTTCACGAGTGAATCGGGGGGCTTCAGTAACCAAAACTGCAGTTTTTATCCTCATGACACAACACAGGAAGCACCTCCATGGTTAACAGAGGACGGAATTAAAATTAGACTTGAGAAACTTAACATTAATAAATCACCGGGACCAGTTGGCTTGCATCCAAGGGTACTTAGGGAACTCAGTCAGGTGATTGCCAGATCGTTGTTCCTAATTTTTACAGACAGTCTATTGACTGGAATGGTACCAGCTGATTGGAGAAAAGCCAATGTAGCACCAATATTTAAAAAGGGCCCAAAAAACATCCCTGGGAATTACAGACCAGTTAGCCTAACATCAATAGTATGTAAAATCTTGGAGGGGATGATAAGGGACTATATACAAGATTTTAGTAATAAGAACGATATCATTAGCAGTAATCAGCATGGATTCATGAAGAATCGTTCTTGCCAAACCAATGTATTAACCTTCTATGAGGAGGTGAGTTGCCATCTAGATAAAGGAAGGCCCGTAGACGTGGTGTATCTGGATTTTGCAAAAGCATTTGACACAGTTCCCCATAAACGTTTACTGTACAAAATAAGGTGCGTTGGCATGGACCATAGGGTGAGTACCTGGATTGAAAACTGGCTACAAGGGCGTGTTCAGAGGGTGGTGATAAATGGGGAGTACTCAGAATGGTCAGGGGTGGGTAGTGGGGTTCCCCAGGGTTCTGTGCTGGGACCAATCCTATTTAATTTGTTTATAAACGATCTGGAGGATGGGATAAACAGTTCAATCTCTGTATTTGCAGACGATACTAAGCTAAGCAGGGCAATAACTTCTCCGCAGGATGTGGAAATCTTGCAAAAAGACCTGAACAAATTAATGGGGTGGGCGACTACATGGCAAATGAGGTTCAATGTAGAAAAATGTAAAATAATGCATTTGGGTGGCAAAAATATGAATGCAATCTATACACTGGGGGGAGAACCTCTGGGGGAATCTAGGATGGAAAAGGACCTGGGGGTCCTAGTAGATGATAGGCTCAGCAATGGCATGCAATGCCAAGCTGCTGCTAATAAGGCAAACAGAATATTGGCATGTATTAAAAGGGGGATCAACTCCAGAGATAAAACGATAATTCTCCCGCTCTACAAGACTCTGGTCCGGCCTCATTTGGAGTATGCTGTCCAGTTCTGGGCACCAGTTCTCAGGAAGGTTGTACTGGAAATGGAGCGAGTACAAAGAAGGGCAACAAAGCTAATAAAGGGTCTGGAGGATCTTAGTTATGAGGAAAGGTTGCGAGCGTTGAACTTATTCTCTCTGGAGAATAGACACTTGAGAGGGGATATGATTTCAATTTACAAATACTGTACTGGTGACCCCACAATAGGGATAAAACTTTTTCGCAGAAGAGAGTTTAATAAGACTCGGGGCCACTCATTACAATTAGAAGAAAAGAGGTTTAACCTTAAACTACGTAGAGGGTTCTTTACTGTAAGAGCGGTAAGGATGTGGAATTCCCTTCCACAGGCGGTGGTCTCAGTGGGGAGCATTGATAGCTTCAAGAAACTATTAGATAAGCACCTGAACGACCGCAACATACAGGGATATGTAAGGTAATACTGACACATAATCACACACATAGGTTGGACTTGATGGACTTGTGTCTTTTTTCAACTTCACCTACTATGTAACACAAGCATTATTGGGGAATTGAACCAACATCCCAAGTGCTGCTAGACAGAAATGCTACCCACTTAGCCACCAGGCAGCCTCACACTTTTTCTCTGCATCTCTGTGGTGTGAACCAGCCCTAAGTCCAAAGCCATGCTTAGTGTCACAAGCAATATACAATATATTGGCATAAGTATTGGGACACCTGCCTTTATACACACATGAACTTTATTGGCATCCCAGTATTAGTCAGTAGGGTTCAATATTTAGTTGGCCCACCCTTTGCAGCTATAACAGCTTCAACTCTTCTGGGAAGGCTGTCCACAAGGTTTAGGAGTGTGTCTATGGGAATGTCTGACCATTCTTCCAAGTGCATTTGTGAGGTCAGGCACTGATGTTGGATGAGAAGGCCTGACCTACAGTCTCCTCTCTAATTCATCCCCAAGGTGTTCTGTTGTGTTGAGGTCAGGACTCTGTCCAGGCCAGTCAAGTTCCTCCACCCCAAAATCTCTCATCCATGTCTTTATGGACCTTGCTTTGTGCACTGGTCCAAATGATTTGGTGGAGGTGGGATTATGATGTGGGGTTGTTTTTCAGGGGTTGGGCTTGGCCTCTTAGTTGCAGTGAAGAGAACTCTTAAGGCGTCAACATACCAACCCTGTTCCAACATGACTGTACACCAGTGCACAAAGCAAGGTCTATAAAAAAAAAGGATGAGCAAGTTTGGGGTGGAGAAACTTGACTGGCCTGCACAGAGTCCTGACCGCAACCGTATAGAACAACCTTTGGCTGAATTAGAGCAGAGACTGCGAGTCAGGCCTTCTCATCCAACATCAGTGCCTGGCCTCACAAATGCACTTCTCGAAGAATGATCAAACATTCCCATAGACACACTAAACCTTGTGGACAGCCTTCCCAGAAGATGTTCTAGCTGCAAAGGGTGGGTCAAATCAAATTTTAACCCTACGGACTAAGACTGGGCTGCCATTAAAGTTCAAGTGTGTGTAAAGGCAGGCATCCCAATACTTTTGGCTAAATATTGTATCTGGAAAAGATTTACAATGGTGGTGGAACCCTCCTACACATAAATACTACATCTACCATAGTTATAGGACCTGGGAGAACAGACACATTCTCTACATGAAGCAGCATGTTTGGGATTTGAACCCGGACGCTCAGGAATACTAAGCAGAAGTTCTAACCTCTAAGCCACAGAGCTGCCACATGTGAGAACCTCCTACACATAACTACACATGAATACACATAAAAACACATGAATACTGCATTTCTTTGGACATACAGGTGATGGAATTACATTACTCAAGGGTTATTCTTCTTGATTTATTCTGTGATATTTGGTGTTTTTTTGTGGGTGAGAGTAGAATATTACCCTCAAATTTTTGGAATTACATTTTGATTTCTGATGTTGGTACACACATTACATTTTTTGGGCTCAAATTATGAATATTTGGAAATAAAAAAGCACAAAAAATTGTGATTCATTTTAAATTTGCATCAGCAATGGTATTGTTTGTGGATTGTAAAGACACCTGTGTGAGTTTAGGTAAAGATTGTTGTGAGATGGAGAGTAACAAGTGAAAGTGACAGAGAAAAATATATTTTACCAAAACATCAAAACATTCCACATTCTAGCATTCTTAAAAACAAAATATTTTTAGTAGAAGCAACAATCTTGCTACATTCAATCTCAACATTAAAAGTTTTTTTTGTGAAAGTTAAAATTGTTCAATTGTACAATTGAAAGTTACATTGATTCATTAGAATCAATGGCTAAAACTTGCATTGGACTATAATAATAATTATTATCCAAAAAATGCTCTCCAATTAGCTCTCATTTTGATATTTACTATAGCACCGGGTAAAAAAGACACTGGAGCTAAAATGAGAGCTATTTTCAGGTCTGAGCATGCTCAGTTGCGCTGGCACCTAGTTGTCCAAAACGGGAAATTTTTCACTTCTCAGACTTTTAAAGATATTTCAGTGTAGAAATCAATTTTCACACAGTTTAAAAGCAGATTATCTTTAACCACTTAAGGACCGCCTCACGCTGATTTACGTCGGAAAGGTGGCACGGGCAGGTAGAATCACGTACATATACGTGATCTGCCTCCCGCGGGCGGGGGGTCCGATCGGACCCCCCCCCGGTGCCCGAGGCGGTCCGCTTCTGATCAGCGGCGATTAGAGATGAGGGGGAGACCATCCGTTCGTGGCCCCCCCTCGCGATCGTCGCCGGCCAATCAAATCATTCCTTTGCTGCTGTATGCTAAACAGCTGCAAAGGAAATAATGTCATCTCTCCTCGGCTCGGTATTTTCCGTTCCCGGCGCCGAGGAGAGAAGACTTCAATGTGAGTGTAAAACACACACACACACAGTAGAACATGCCAGGCACACAAAACACCCCCCTTTACCCCCGATCCCCCCGATCACCCCCTTATCCCCCCTCCCCCCCCCTGTCACACTGACACCAAGCAGTTTTTTTATTTTTATTTTTTTTTTCTGATTACTGCATGGTGTCAGTTTGTGACAGTTACTGTGTTAGGGCAGTTGCTATTAGCCTCCTTTAGGTCTAGGATACCCCCCTAATAAAGTTTTAACCCCTTGATCACCCCCTGTCGCCAGTGTCACTAAGCGATCATTTTTCTGATTGCTGTATTAGTGTCACTGGTGATGCTAGTTAGGGAGGTAAATATTTAGGTTCGCCGTCAGCGTTTTATAGCGACAGGGACCCCCATATACTACCTAATAAATGTTTTAACCCCTTGATTGCCCCCTAGTTAACCCTTTCACCACTGTTCACCGTATAACTGTTACGGGTGATGCTGGTTAGTTTGTTTATTTTTTATAGTGTCAGGGCACCTGCCGTTTATTACCGAATAAAGGTTTAGCCCCCTGATCGCCCGGCAGTGATATGCATCGCCCCAGGCAGCGTCAGATTAGCGCCAGTACCGCTAACACCCACGCACGCAGCATCCCTTAGTGGTATAGTATCTGTACGGATCAATATCTGATCCGATCAGATCTATAATAGCGTCCCCAGCAGTTTAGGGTTCCCAAAAATGCAGTGTTAGCGGGATCAGCCCAGATACCTGCTAGCACCTGCGTTTTGCCCCTCCGCCCGGCCCAGCCCAGCCCACCCAAGTGCAGTATCGATCGATCACTGTCACTTACAAAACACTAAACGCATAACTGCAGCGTTCGCAGAGTCAGGCCTGATCCCTGCGATTGCTAACAGTTTTTTGGTAGCATTTTGGTGAACTTGCAAGCACCAGCCCCAGGCAGCGTCAGGTTAACGCCAGTACCACTAACACCCACGCACGCACTGTACACCTCCCTTAGTGGTATAGTATCTGAACGGATCAATATCTGATCCGATCAGATCTATACTAGCGTCCCCAGCAGTTTAGGGTTCCCAAAAACGCACTGTTAGTGGGATCAGCCCAGATACCTGCTAGCACCTGCGTTTTGTCCCTCCGCCCAGCCCACCCAAGTGCAGTATCGATCGATCACTGTCACTTACAAAACACTAAACACATAACTGCAGCGTTCGCAGAGTCAGGCCTGATCCCTGCGATCGCTAACAGTTTTTTTGGTAGCGTTTTGGTGAACTGGCAAGCACCAGCCCCAGGCAGCGTCAGGTTAGCGCCAGTACCGCTAACACCCACGCATGCAGCATATGCCTCCCTTAGTGGTATAGTATCTGAACGGATCAATATCTGATCCGATCAGATCTATACTAGCGTCCCCAGCAGTTTAGGGTTCCCAAAAACGCAGTGTTAGCGGGATCAGCCCAGATACCTGCTAGCACCTGTGTTTTCCCCCTCTGCCCGGCCCAGCCCAGCCCACCCAAGTGCAGTATCAATCGATCACTGTCACTTATAAAACACTAAACGCATAACTGCAGCGTTCGCAGAGTCAGGCCTGATCCCTGCCATCGCTAACAGTTTTTTTGGTAGCGTTTTGGTGAACTGGCAAGCACCAGTGGCCTAGTACACCCCGGTCGTAGTCAAACCAGCACTGCAGTAACACTTGGTGATGTGGCGAGTCCCATAAGTGCAGTTCAAGCTGGTGAGGTGGCAAGCACAAGTAGTGTCCCGCTGCCACCAAGAAGAAGACAAACACAGGCCCGTCGTGCCCATAGTGCCCTTCCTGCTGCATTCGCCAATCCTAATTGGGAACCCACCACTTCTGCAGCGCCCGTACTTCCCCCATTCACATCCACAACCAAATGCAGTCGGCTGCATGAGAGGCATTTTCTTTATGTCCTCCCGAGTACCCCTACCCAACGAACCCCCCCAAAAAGATGTTGTGTTTGCAGCAAGCGCAGATATAGGCGTGACACCCACTATTATTGTCCCTCCTGTCCTGACAATCCTGGTCTTTGCATTGGTGAATGTTTTGAACGCTACCATTCACTAGTTGAGTATTAGCGTAGGGTACAGCATTACACAGACTAGGCACACTTTCACAGGGTCTCCAAAGATGCCATCACATTTTGAGAGACCCGAACCTGGAACAGTTACAGTTATAAAAGTTAGTTACAAAAAAAAGTGTAAAAAAAAAAAAATATATATATAAAATAAAAAAAAAAAGTTGTTGTTTTATTGTTCTCTCTCTCTCTATTCTCTCTCTATTGTTCTGCTCTTTTTTACTGTATTCTATTCTGCAATGTTTTATTGTTATTATGTTTTATCATGTTTGCTTTTCAGGTATGCAATTTTTTATACTTTACCATTTACTGTGTTTTATTGTTAACCATTTTTTTGTCTTCAGGTACGCCATTCACAACTTTGAGTGGTTATACCAGAATGATGCCTGGTATCATCTTGGTATCATTCTTTTCAGCCAGCGGTCGGCTTTCATGTAAAAGCAATCCTAGCGGCTAATTAGCCTCTAGACTGCTTTTACAAGCAGTGGGAGGGAATGCCCCCCCACTGTCTTCCGTGTTTTTCTCTGGCTCTCCTGTCTCAACAGGGAACCTGAGAATGCAGCCGGTGATTCAGCCAGCTGACTATAGAGCTGATCAGAGACCAGAGTGGCACCAAACATCTCTATGGCCTAAGAAACCGGAAACTACGAGCATTTACATATACATAGTTACATAGTAGGTGAGGTTGAAAAAAGACACAAGTCCATCAAGTCCAACCTATGTGTGTGATTATGTGTCAGTAAATTTCATGACTTAGATTTCGCCGGATGTTAACAGCGCCATTCGGAAATTGGGAAAGCATTTTATCACACCGATCTTGGTGTGGTCAGATGCTTTGAGGGCAGAGGAGAGATCTAGGGTCTAATAGACCCCAATTTTTTCAAAAAAGAGTACCTGTCACTACCTATTGCTATCATAGGGGATATTTACATTCCCTGAGATAACAATAAAAATGATTAAAAAAAAAAAAAAAGAAAAGTTTAAAAATAAGATAAAAAGCAAAAAAATAATAAAGAAAAAAAAAAAAAAAATAAAGCACCCCTGTCCCCCCCCTGCTCTCGCGCAAAGGCGAACGCAAGCGTCGGTCTGGCGTCAAATGTAAACAGCAATTGCACCATGCATGTGAGGTATCACCGCGAAGGTCAGATCGAGGGCAGTAATTTTAGCAGTAGACCTCCTCTGTAAATCTAAGGTGGTAACCTGTAAACCTGTAAAATTGGTAACCTGTAACCTGTAAAATTTAAAAGCCTTTTAAAGGCTTTTAAAAATGTATCTAGTTTGTCGCCACTGCACGTTTGTGCGCAATTTTAAAGCATGGCATGTTTGGTATCCATGTACTCGGCCTAAGATCATCTTTTTTATTGTATCAAACATTTGGGCAATATAGTGTGTTTTAGTGCATTAAAATTTAAAAAAGTGTGTTTTTTCCCCAAAAAATGCCTTTGAAAAATCGCTGCACAAATACTGTGTGGAAAAAAAAATGAAACACCCACCATTTTAATCTGTAGGGCATTTGCTTTAAAAAAATATATAATTTTGGGGGGTTCAAAGTAATTTTCTTGCAAAACAAAATAATTTTTTCATGTAAACAAAAAGTGTCAGAAAGGGCTTTGTCTTCAAGTGGTTAGAAGAGTGGGTGATGTGTGACATAAGCTTCTAAATATTGTGCATAAAATGCCAGGACAGTTCAAAACCCCCCCCAAATGACCCCATTTTGGAAAGTAGACACCCCAAGCTATTTGCTGAGAGTCATGTCGAGTCCATGGAATATTTTATATTGTGACACAAGTTGCGGGAAAGAGACAATTTTTTTTTTTTTTTGCACAAAGTTGTCACTAAATGATATATTGCTCAAACATGCCATGGAAATATGTGAAATTACACCCCAAAATACATTCTGTTGCTTCTCCTGAGTACGGGGATACCACAGGTGAGACTTTTTGGGAGCCTAGCTGCGTACGGGACCCCGAAAACCAAGCACCGCCTTCAGGCTTTCTAAGGGCGTAAATTTTTGATTTCACTCTTCACTGCCTATCACAGTTTCGGAGGCCATGGAATGCCCAGGTGGCACAAACCCCCCCCAAATGACCCCATTTTGGAAAGTAGACACCCCAAGCTATTTGCTGAGAGGTATAGTGAGTATTTTGCAGACCTCACTTTTTGTCACAAAGTTTTGAAAATTGAAAAAAGAAAAAAAAAATGTTTTTTCTTGTCTTTCTTCATTTTCAAAAACAAATGAGAGCTGCAAAATACTCACCATGCCTCTCAGAAAATAGCTTGGGGTGTCTACTTTCCAAAATGGGGTCATTTGGGGGGGTTTTGTGCCACCTGGGCATTCCATGGCCTCCGAAACTGTGATAGGCAGTGAAGAGTGAAATCAAAAATTTACACCCTTAGAAATCCTGAAGGCGGTGATTGGTTTTCGGGGCCCCATACGCGGCTAGGCTCCCAAAAAGTCCCACACATGTGGTATCCCCATACTCAGGAGAAGCAGCTAAATGTATTTTGGGGTGCAATTCCACATATGCCCATGGCCTGTGTGAGCAATATATCATTTAGTGACAACTTTGTGCAAAAAAAAAAAATTGTCACTTTCCCGCAACTTGTGTCAAAATATAAAATATTCCATGGACTCAACATGCCTCTCAGCAAATAGCTTGGGGTGTCTTTTTTTTTTTTTTACAAGAAATAGCTTGGGGTGTCTACTTTCCAAAATGGGGTCATTTGGGGGGGTTTTGTGCCATCTGGGCATTTTATGGCCTTCAAAACTGTGATAGGTAGTGAGGAGTGAAATAAAAAATTTACGCCCTTAGAAATCCTGAAGGCAGTGATTGGTTTTTGGGGCCCCGTACGCAGCTAGGCTCCCAAAAAATCCCACACATGTGGTATCCCCGTACTCAGGAAAAGCAGCTGAATGTATTTTGGGGTGCAATTCCACATAGGCCCATGGCCTGTGTGAGCATTATATCATTTAGTGACAACTTTTTGTAAATATTTTTTTTTGTCATTATTCAATCACTTGGGACAAAAATAAATAAATATTCAATGGGTTCAACATGCCTCTTAGCAATTTCCTTGGTTTGTCTACTTTCCCAAATGGGGTCATTTGGGGGGGGTTTGTACTGCCCTGCCATTTTAGCACCTCAAGAAATGACATAGGCAGTAATAAACTAAAAGCTGTGTAAATTTCAGAAAATGTACCCTAGTTTATAGACGCTATAACTTTTGCGCAAACCAATAAATATACGCTTATTGACTTTTTTTTTACCAAAGACATGTGGCCGAATACATTTTGGCCTAAATGTATGACTAAAATTGAGTTTATTGGATTTTTTTTATAACAAACAGTAGAAAATATCATTTTTTTTCAAAATTTTTGGTCTTTTTCCGTTTATAGCGCAAAAAATAAAAACGGCAGAGGTGATCAAATACCATTAAAAGAAAGCTCTATTTGTGGGAAGAAAAGGACGCAAATTTAGTTTGGGTACAGCATTGCATGACTGCGCAATTAGCAGTTAAAGCGACACAGTGCCAAATTGGAAAAAGTCCTCTGGTCCTTAGGCAGCATAATGGTTCAGGGCTGAAGTAGTTAAATAATATACCACATATTTTAGTACCATTTAGGCAATTATATCACGCTCTAAACATTATTTCCATGTGCGATTCTCCAGGTTTTAGCAGAGTAAGAGTTTGATTTGGTTTCAGGGAACTATAGTAAATTCGATTTTGGGAGTATTTTCTCACCAGGGCTATAGTGAATACCGGTTTAGCGCTAAATAGCGTTAAATTGCCGTAAATTCGCGCCGCAGGGCTATAGCAAATGACCCCCACTGTGTGCATCTTCAAAATTTAACATTTAAAATGCGTCAAAAATGGGTAAAAATTGGTCCAAAAAAAATTGTGTCATTTTGTGGTTATTTAGATTCTTCCTAGTACATTAATTATGTTCTTCAGTTTTTTTTCAACCTCATTTGTTTTTTGCTTGATGATGTCTAAATCCCGACTACAAAACATTATGTCCTGGATTAGCCTTTGTGCGCTGTCACTGGTGAAATGAGGAGATTGTTCTTCCACAACAAAGAAAAAATACACACCATGTATTATAAATATGCAGGCATACATCTATTACCTGAATTTGTGGTGTCAGGCCATCACCTGTTGTGGTGACAATTTCAACCACATCTCCTTCCTCCACATCCTGAGGTTGTGTTGTCCTCTGTTCCCCTTCTTCAGGAGGTGGGGGGTTACTGGTGTCCTCAGACGTCCTGAGTCTATTCTCCCATATGAGAATGAAACAAAAGGTATACTTAGCACACAGATATTTGAGGCAAGACATAGGAATATGAAACATTGCTTGGAAGTGGGGTACAATTCTCTGTTTTGGCTGAGTTCCAAGCTGAAGACATGATCTTTGCCCTTACCAAAGCTGGAATACTTACCTTTTTTGGACAAGTTTTACACATGGAGATACCCCAAGTATCCACTGTACCTGTATGGGACACCGTAAAAAGTTTGTTCTGGTGTCCCACACTAGTGCTCCTGAGTCCAGATGTGTAAACAGCTGCTGAGTGTCCTCTTAACATTACACTGAATCAAGTTTGAAATTCTTTCTAGTTTCAAACACATCTAGACAATAAATGCCCTAAACTTCTTTTAATACACATTAACATGACCAAATGTAGTTAACCCTGTATCTGCAAAAAACATCGTATTTAGTTGGTGAACGAACAATGTTTACTACGAACGATTACTGTGCCCACGAGCCTGAAAGTTGCCATTTAAAAATGTACAACAGTAAAGAAAAGCACATGGGAGCAGCATGCAAGTAATAATAATAATAATAATAATAATAATAGGGACACATGACAACTACTTTTTAGAAGCACTTTCTTGATCCTTCTGATCCTTCTTGATCCTGCTCTTTCAATTTCAGGTCTGACCAGCATTTCCTCAATTGCTCCTTGGATCGTCGTACCCCAAAATTCCTGTGCAGACTTCACAACTTTAGTCATGATCTTGGCCTTTCTCACATTTGGGTTTAGGTACGGTCCATACTTCCCATCATAGTCGGACCTCTTCAAGATGTCCACCATCTCCACCATCTCTATAAAAGGCCACATTTGAGGCCTTATATCTCCTGCGGGATCGGGACGTTTCGGGCTTCGGGCTTTACTCCTCATTACTGCTATTACGCACCTGCTGTGTCTCCGCCATGTTCCTCTCCCACTGCGACGAAAGAGAAGGGGCGGGGAATATTCTAGAAAGAATGTCAGGGGCGGGCGGAGTTTCACGCATGTGCAGTGTATATAAAGCTAACACATGTGTGTCGTATGTACTATCTGTGAGTGGAGGAAGCGTCAAATGTTATAACAAAGGTAACATTTTAACCTGGGACATCAGTGGCCTATACTGATTCGAGATTGAGGCCTATATTGGGATAAGATTAGGAGAGTTTAGCCTGATATTAGTTTTTTTGTCTTGTAGCAAATATGAAACAATTCAAAGACCCCAAATTCATGGGCCAGTTCATAGACCGATACAGGGATATGAAAAATTTGTGGGAAGTCTAAAACCCCTTATATCGAAATAAACCAGCTAGGAAGATGTCGCTGAAGAACCTGCTGCAATTTGTGAAGACGCAGGTCCCCGACGCAGACATCGAGTTTGTGTATAAGAAAATTGGTAGCTTGAGAAGCATGTATAGGAAGGAGCTTAATAAGGTCCAGGCTTCCATGAAATCAGGAGCAGCAGCAAAGGATGTGTATGTACCCAGTCTGTGGTACTACAACAGGATGCAGGTTAGATGGAAGCCAGGGAATAACTTTCTACACTTCCATCCAACCTTTATTCAACCCTTCCCTCAACCCCAGCTGAGGCTTCCGAGGACCAACCTGGGCCTTCCATACTGGAAGAAGTTGAGGAGCCCAGCTGGAGCCAGGTATAGTATTTTTTAACATATTTATTGTCCGAAAATTATTGTCGTTAACTAGATGTTATTATTGATAACAAATGAATGATTTAATAAAAAGTGTTTTACATATCAATAGACAGTAGTGGCCAAAAATAATTGTGACAAGAATGAAAAATGATGGGCTCAGAATGATAGTCTTTTCTATTTATTTATTTTTTTTGAATTGTTAATTTATATGTAGGATCCGGCCCGAATGGACCAACAAGTTACACAGTATCACGTTGATAACATATTAAGTACAGAGTGATTAGACAAAATATACATTATACATTGTGGTTACTCATTTCAATGAAACCTACAAACATTACCAAGTATAACATTTTAGAAACCGCTGCTCTAAAGAATATGTACTCTCTTTTTTTTTTTTTAAACTCAGTTGGTTTTATGTTGAATTATTGACCACGGGTTTGGTCCTCTTTTCTTTAATAAAAGAACGAAGAAGAAGTATATACTGAAAGAATAAGATAATAGCAAAGAGAGGGAGCTAAGAAAAGGGGGGAATAGATAGGGGGAAGAAATGAGGGGGATTAGGGGGAAGGGGATAGGAGGATTGGGAGGGTTAAAACCCACGAACATGGAGGGTCATGCGATCTGAGTTTGTCAGATATTTGACAATTCAGCCTGGAAGGTATCGGTTGTGTGTTGTGAATTTGCGGTCATGGGACGTCATCAGTCCTTTTTAGAGCCTGGCCCTCAGATGAGTATATGAACATGGTCCATAATTGCCAGGTCTTAGAGAATGTTTCTTCTCTATGTTGTGCCGTCAGGATGAGGTCTTCCATTTTCCTTATTTCTTCTACTTTCTCCAGCCATATATCAATGGTCGGCGGGAGAGGAGATTTCCAACAAACCGGAATGCAAGCTTTTGCTGCATCCAGTAGGTGGCGTATCAGGGACTTCTTATAAATTCTATCGGGGGTGTCTGTAGCTTTTCTATTTATTAACATTCAATTTGCAGCAGTCATGAGCTGAAAATTGTGTATGATTGATGAACCTAAAACTAAAACTATGTCCCTTTTTCATACACAGGAGGACCTCAGCCAGGACAAGGCTCTGGAATGTGGCAGCCAGGAGGAGGGGGGGGTAAGTGTCAGCCAGGATGTGGCCAGGCCCAGTAGCCTCACCCAATCCCAGGTGCCTCCCCTCCGCCTTACAACAAAAAGGGCCAGGAAGGGGAGTAATGTGGAGGAGGCAGCACTGGGCCTCATTAAGGATGCTAATGCGGCCCTGAAAACACCCCCCAACGCTGAAGAGGCCTATGGCTGCTATGTAGCTGCAAAATTGCAGCAAATTGAGGAGGGCCAATGGCTCATCTGTGAGCGGATTATTTTTCTGGCCCTTCATAAGGGGTTGAGGGGCCAAATGACTGATAACATGCACATATGTCCGCTCGCCCATCCTCCTCCTCCTCCTGCCACAAGTCCACCTCCAGAGCCACAGCCTCCAAGGAAGGCTGCAGGGAAGGCTGCAGGGAAGCGTGGAGGGAAGGCTGAAGGGAAGCGTTGAGGGAAAGCTCCAGGGAAGACAAGAAAGTGATGGCCTGGGTTCAGTCTGGTCTGACAGAAGACGTAGGCTGTTGTAGTACCACAGCCTGGGGACATATATGTCATCTGCTGCTGTTCATGATCTCTGGGAGTCCTGGACATTAGGGTTTCCTGAGCCTTTAAATGATTTCTAAGTTTGATTCAGTAGGTTACACAGCCATGAGGAAGACTGCTGACTCGACAGTTGTCCAGAAGACAGTCACTGACACCCTCCACAAGAAGGGTAATTCACAAAAGGTCATTGCTAAAGAAGCTGGCTGTTCACAGAGTGCTGTATCTAGGGATGAGCTTCGAGTTCGAGTCGAACCCACGTTCGACTCGGACATTGCCTGTTCGAGCGTTCGTCGAATTGCGAACACTATGGGCCGTTTGCGTCAAATTCGAGTGGCGCGTCACAGCCCATAATTCACTGCGGCATCACAGTGCATTGCTGGCTGATGCTTGGCCAATCACAGCGCCGTCTGTACAGAGAGCCGTAATTGGCCAAAGCCAGGGTGGCTTTGGCCAATTATGGCTCAGGGGGTTTAGTACACGCCCCACACTATATAAGGCCACCTGCGTGGTGGCCTTGTGTAGTGTATTGCAGCGGCGGAGAGATAGACAGAGAGACAGTGTCATTTGATTTAAGTTAGATAGAGTAGGCAGGCGAGTCAGTTTGCTGTACTTACAGTGTATTGTGTATATATATATATATATATATATATATATATATATATATATATACTGTATTCAGTTTAGCTAGATGCGTTCCTGTTATTCTTTTTCTACTGACAGGCAGGCAGGTGTTTTTACAGTATTTACGGCTACCTGAAGAAAATTGCTGGTGTTCTTCTGATCCTATTAGTACCACAGGCAGGCAGCTACATTATTTACAGTTAGTGTACTGTGTCCTCTGCACAGTGTGCACCTAAAGCTACCTGAAGACAATTGCTTTTGTTCTGATCCTATTAATACCACAGGCAGGCAGCTGTAGTATTTACAGCTAGTGTAGTGCATCCTCTGCACAGTGTGCACCTAAAGCTACCTGAAGACAATTGCTGTTGTTCTTATCCTATTAATACCACAGACAGGCAGCTGCAGTATTTACAGTTAGTGTACTGTGTCCTCTGCACAGTGTGCACCTAAAGCTACCTAAAGAAAATTGCTGGTGTTCTTCTGATCCTATTAGTACCACAGGCAGGCAGCTGCAGTATTTACAGTTAGTGTAGTGCGTCCTCTGCACAGTGTGCACCTGAAGCTACCTGAAGATAATTGCTGTTGTTCTGATCCTATTAATACCACAGGCAGGCAGCTGCAGTATTTACTGTTAGTGCACGGTGTCCTCTGCACAGTGTACACCTAAAGATACCTGAAGACAATTGCTGTTGTTCTGATCCTATTAGTACCACAGGCAGCAGCAGTATTTACAGTTAGTGTACTGTGTCCTCTGCACAGTGTGCACCTAAAGCTACCTGAAGAAAATTGCTGGTGTTTTTCTGATCCTATTAGTACCACAGGCAGGCAGCTGCAGTATTTACAGTTAGTGTAGTGCATCCTCTGCACAGTGTGCACCTGAAGCTACCTGAAGACAATTGCTGTTGTTCTGATCCTATTAATACCACAGGCAAGCAGCTGCAGAATTTACAGTTAGTGTACTGTGTCCTCTGCACAGTGTGCATCTAAAGCTACCTGAAGACAATGTTCTGATCCTATTAATACCACAGGCAGGTAGCTGCAGTATTTACAGTTAGTGTAGTGCGTCCTCTGCACAGTGTGCACCTGAAGCTACCTGAAGACAATTGCTGTTGTTCTTATTATATTAATACCACAGGCAGGTAGCTGCAGTATTTACAGTTAGTGTACTGTGTCCTCTGCACAGTGTGCACCTAAAGCTACCTGAAGAAAATTCACACTGAGAGGAGGAAGTATAGGGATTATAGCGGTGCCAAAACATACACGTTACACTTGAGTTAAAACTAAAAATGTTTTATTAACAAAGATTCTTAAAAGATCGACATAAGATTCACAAGGACAAGGTGTGCATCATAACTAGTATCTTTAAAAACAATTATGTAGCGAAATTTTTTTACGAGACTTGGCCTGAGGGGCGTAGTGGCCAGTTCCGTAGATAGGTATTTAGATGTCCGACATGTTTCGCCAGTGATGGCTTCCTCAGGGACAGATGTTTGATACCTATAGCGCTACAATGCAATCTATAGAAGAAAATTAGCAATCAGGCAAAGTTCGATAATCAAAGTTTAAACAGGAATACATGCAATTTAAATGGATACTTAAATATGTTTGTGGGCTGTCAGACATGAACCAGCTGCATCCCCCCAAAGTAACCCACAAAGGTGCCACGCACACAGTGCCTGCCTGTGGTATTAATAGGATCAGAACAACAGCAATTGTACTCAGGAAGCTTTAGGTGCACACAGGCAGGCACTGTGTCCTCTGCACAGTGTGCATCTAAAGCTACCTGAAGACAATGTTCTGATCCTATTAATACCACAGGCAGGCAGCTGCAGTATTTAAAGTTAGTGTAGTGTGTCCTCTGCACAGTGTGCACCTAAAGCTACCTGAAGACAATTGATGTTGTTCTGGTCCTATTAGTACCACAGCAGGCAGCTGCAGTATTTACAGTTAGTGTAGTGCGTCCTCTGCACAGTGTGCACCTAAAGCTACCTGAAGACAATTGCTGTTGTTCTGATCCTATTAATACCACAGGCAGGCAGCTGCAGTATTTACAGTTAGTGTAGTGTGTCCTCTGCACAGTGTGCACCTAAAGCTACCTGAAGACAATTGCTGCTGTTCTCACACTAATAATACTACAGGCAGGCAGTTGATTCTGCTAGCTGCAGCATCAGTATATATATACACACACACACACACACACACACACACACACACACACACATCCCAGCTTTGTGCAGCTACATTTCACTGCAGGCCATTAGTATGTCTGGAAGGCCAACAAGGAGAGGCAGACAGTCACAAGCCAATAAAAGAGGGCAAGCAGGCTCTGTGTCTGGAGGCAACAGTGCTTTTCGTGGAGATGGCGCATCCTCATTAGTAGCTGGCCGTGTTGAGCTGCAACATGTGGAAGACTTGGTAGAGTGGATGACCAAGCCGTCCTCATCCTCCTCATCCTCTCTCACCCAGGCTCAGGGTACTTTGTCTGGCAAAGCAGCTGCCAATGTGGCCTCTTCCATCGGCTCATGGGCATCAGTCACTCCTTCCCTAGCCCCATCATGTCCTCTTGAGGAGTCCCCCTGAACTGTTTGACCACAGTGTTGGGTACATGCTTCAGGAGGATGCCCAGCGTTTTGAAGGCTCAGATGATGGTACCCAGCTAGAGGAAGGCAGTAAGGTGAGCCCAGAGAGAGGGGGTGCCCAAGAAGGACAGCAATCTGGCAGTCATGTTCCCCCAGCTGCAGCATACTGCCAGCTTTGCTCCAGTGATGAGGAGGGAGGGGATGATTAGGTCACTGACTCAACGTGGGTGCCTGATAGGAGAGAGGAGGAGGAGGAGGAGGAGGAAGAGGCACATCTCCAATGAGGCAGGATGCCCTCCAGGGGCCAGCTTAGGGGCAGCACACCGACTGCATCACACCGCAGAGCTCCGCATGTGCAGGACGCTGCTGTCTCTGCGCGTTATTCCAAAAGTTCTTTGGTGTTGTCCTTATTTGAGACGAGTGCATCAGATCCCACCGCTGCTATTTGCAACATATGTCTCAAGCGTATCTCGCGTGGCCAAAACATCACCCGCTTGGGCACCACATGCTTGACCAGACATATTTCGACCTGCCATGCAGTTCGTTGGCAAGTGTACCTAAAGAACCCACACCAAAGAACAAAGTAGACCTCTCCTTGCTCCTCATCAGCTGGGATCTCCAACCCCACTATACCTTCAATCCTCTCTGAAACCTGCACTGAGAGGAATGGCGTTGTAGAATTAGGTGTGTCACAGCCAAGTACTTGCGGGAAATCTGCTATCGGTACACCGACGTCAGATTGTACCTGGCAAATTTCCCTGCCACAGCTGCTGCACCGCCGAAAGAAGTTCGCTCCCAGCCATCCACATGTCCAGCGGTTGAATGCTAGCTTGGCTAAATTGCTAGCACTTCAACTGCTGCCTTTTCAGTTGGTAGACTCTGCCCCCTTCCGTGAGTTTGTGGAATGTGCGGTTCCTCAGTGGCAGGTTCCCAAACGCTACTTTTTCTCGCGGAAGGTGATTCCGGCTCTCTACTGGCATGTGGAAGGCAATGTCTTGGCCCCACTGGACAGGGCAGTCAGCGGTAAGGTGCATATTACCGCTGACTCATGGTCCAGCAGGCATGGACTGGGACGTTTCCTATCTTTCACTGCACACTTGGTGACTCTTCTGGCAGCTGGGAAGGATGCAGGACAGGGTGCAGTAGTGTTGGAGGTTGTTCCGCTACCATGCCTTCAAAATTCTACTAGAGGTGATTCTGCCACACCTCTCTCCTTCACCCCCTCCTCTTCTTCTTCCTCCATGGCCTCTTCCAGTGCTGATTTGTCCTCGGAACCAGCGGTGCTCCATAGGCGTTCAAGGGGCTATGCAAGCACGCAGGCAAAAAGATGCCAGGCGGTGCTTGAGCAGGTGTGCTTGGGGGACAGGAGCCGCACTGGGGCAGAGATTCTGCAGCTCTGCAGGGGCAGGTTCAGAGGTGGTTGATGGCACCAACCTCCTCTCCGCCCTCAAGCAGGGACAACTGACCCATGTGCCCTGTTTGGGTCACATTCTTAACTTGGTGGTGCAGCGGTTCTTGGGCAGGTACCTGGGCTTACAGAATGTCCTGAGGCAGGCCAGGAAATTCTGTGTGCATTTCCGCAGGTCATATAATGCCAGCGCTCGGCTGGCTGAACTCCAAAAGGAATTTAACCTGCCCAAGAACCGCCTAATCTGTGACATGCCCACCAGGTGGAACTCAACGTTGGCCATGCTGCAGCGGCTGCACACGCAGCAGAGGGCCATCAATGAGTATCTGTGCGACTATGGCACCAGGACAGGGTCAGTGGACCTTGTTTTTTTTCCCCACGCCAGTGGGCTATAATCAGGGATGCATGCACTGTCCTGTCACCATTTGAGGATGCCACGAGGATGGTGAGCAGTGACAGTGCATGCACCAGTGACACTGTCCCTCTTCACACGTTGGAGCACACTCTGCGTGGAATAATGGACAGGGAACTTGAGGCAGAACAGAGGGAGGAAGAGGAGGACTTCCTTACCTCTCAAGGCCCCCTTTATCCAGACAGTGTTCCTGCGTGCCCGCCGATCACACAGGAAGAGGAGGAGGAGGATTGTGTCAGCATGGAGGTGAAGCCTGGCACTCAGCATCAGCAGTAGTCTTCAAGGGATCATTTACAGTCCGAAGAAGCCCATGGACTTGTACATGGCTGGGAGGAGATGGCTGTGGATCATGTCGTCCTTAGTGGCCTCCCTGATCCTGCAAAGCCTGCAGAAGGATCCCCATATTCGTGGTATCAAGGGGAGGAATGATGCTGATGTAACCGATTGATTTTTTTTAATGTGAGATCCCTTCAAGACTACCTATGCTGATGCTGAGTGACTATCCTGTTATGTTGAGTGACAATCCTCTTCCTCCTCAATTTTCATGCTGATAGCTTGTAAGAACATTTTTGGTTCTGGGCACCGCCATCAGTGGCCAAGGCCCAATTTTTCAGCCCCTGTTTAACAGGGGCGTGCAATTACAATTACAATTACAATTTTTGACGCAATACTTTGCAGCAGGGCTCACTCCTGTGCTCCAACTATAGCATCTGTGAGGGGTTACAGTGTTGTGGCACCAGTGCCTAAGGTCCAATTTTTCTGCCCCTGTTCAACAGGGACATGTAATTACTATTCTTGATCTAATATTTCACAGCAGGGCCCATTCCTGCGCCCACCAAGAGTAACTGTGATGGCTTACAGTGTTGTGGCAACACCACCATCACCACCAAAAAGCCCAATTTTTCTGACCCTGTTCAACAGGTGCATGTAATTACAATTCTTGATATAATATTTCACAGCAGGGCCCGTTACAGCGCCCACCAAGAGTAACTGTGAGGACTCACAGTGTTGTGGCACCAGCACCACCACCACCAAAGGCCCAATATTTCTACCACTGTTCAACAATGGCTTGTAATTTCAATTCTTGCTCTAATATTTCACAGCACGGCCCGTTCCTGCGCCCACCAAGAGTAACTGTGAGGGCTTACAGTGTTGTGGCAACATCAACACCTAAGGCCCCAATTTCTGCAAAATATATAGGGCAGGCCCCTACTTTCAAACATCCAACTTACAAACGTCTCCTACTTGCAAACGGAAGGAGACAACAGGAAGTGAGATGAAATCTAACCCTAGGAAGGGAAATTCTCTCCTGTAAGAGTTAATATGGGAAAAACGTGTCTCCTTTTCACTGATGCTTTATCAACAATCCTTGTTTCACTAAAACCCCCAATTTTTCAAAAAACATTTGTCATTGGGACAGAAAGTGAGGTAAAATCTTCTGAAGAGGTGCACAGACAGCAAAACAAAATGTTACAGGGGTGATAACCCTTTCCTATGTTTTCCAAAAAGCTTAAAAATAGATTTTTTGGCTGGAGCTACACTTTAAAAATGTACCAGTTCAAAATTAAAAACAGATTCTACTTAACAACAAACCTACAGTCCCTGTCTTGTTTGCACGCCTGTATACTGCTGTTCAGAGTATATAGGGCTTGGGGGCCCCACGCCTTTCCTTTAGTTTGGGTGCGGGTTCCCCTTAATATCAATACAAGACCCAAAGGGCCTGGTAATGGACTGGGGGGGGGTTACCCATGCCATTTGTCTCACTGATTTTCATCCATATTGCCGGGACCCGACATTACATTAAAGCGGCAAGCAGTTTTAAATGACTTTTATTCCTTTAAAAATGTCATTTTGTGCATACTATAGGTACGAGATTTAAAGGAATATTTCACTTTTTTTGTTCACTTTAAGCATCATTAGAATCACTGCTCCTGAAAAAACGGACATTTTTAAAACTTTTTTTTGCATTGATACATGTCCCATGGGGCAGGACCCGGGTCCCCAAACCCTTTTTAGGACAATAACTTGCATATTTGCCTTTAAAATTAGCACTTTTGATTTTGATTGTTCGAGTCCCATAGACTTTAATGGGGTTCTAAAGTTCGTGCAAACTTTCGGTCCGTTAACAGGTTCTGGTGCAAACCGAACCGGGGGTGTTCGGCTCATCCCTAGCTGTATCCAATCATTTTAATGGAAAGTTGAGTGGAAGGAAAAAGTGTGGTAGAAAAAGGTGCACAAGCAACAGGGATAACCACAGCCTTGAGAGGATTGAGAAGTAAAGCCATTCAAAAATTTGGGGGAGATTCACAATGAGTGGACTACGGCTGGTGTGAGTGCTTCAGGAGCCACCACACACAGATTCATCCAGGACATGGGCTACAACTGTCATATTCCTTGTGTCAAGCCACTCCTGAACCAGAGACATCAGAGCTTACCTGGGCTAAGGAGAAAAAGGACTGGACTGTTGCTCAGTAGTCCAAGTCTTCTTTTCGGAGTAAAGTAAATTTTGCAATTCATTTAGAAATCAAGGTCCCAGAGTCTAGCGTAAGAGTAGAAAGGCACGGAATCCAAGTTGGATGACGTCCAGTGTGAAGTTTCCACAGTCAGTGATGATTTGGGGAGCCATGTGTTTGGGTGTAACTAAATAGCCTTACATGAGGTAAATGTCATTTTTTGCATGTGTGCGCTATAATATTTTGTTCTGTCAGTGAACTAAAGACCCCTGATGTCTCACCTGTCTGCCAATGAAACTAATGCAGTGTAGATTGCACTCAATTAGTTTCTTCCTCAGCCATACTGGCTGGAGAAAGTGACACCATAAACTGGAAGTGATGTTTTACATGTCACTTTTGGGTCAGTAACAGGAAGGGGAGATCAGCAAATGGACGTTTGCTGATCTCCCTCCCCTTACCCCAAAGGGTACACAGAGACCGGACCGGGAAACATGGTCCCTGACGGCTTGTGGGTTTTTTTTGCTAAAACTCTATTGAAATATTATATGTTATATTTGTACAGTAATGTTGGGATGTGGTGGTTCCCACTGCAGCTTGCTGTGCTTAAAAAAACGTTTCTTCGGCACATGCCAGTGCAATGCAGTGGTGTGAGTTGACACCATAGGAAACAAGGCATAAATGCCTTGTCTTTGCATTGAGAATGTGCTGGACAACGCTGCCCAGCACACCCCAATGCTAATAGTGTGAATGGGTCCTTACAGTTTCGTTTCTCAAAAAGTAGAAAAGCCTGTCTCTGCTTCCCCTGAGTATCAGCGGACGCTGGAGCCAACATCCAATCAGGAGCTTTGGCATGTTTATCAGAGAAGGAGCTTTCAATCACAAAAAAATAATTTGGCAGCCAGCTCCATTTAATGTGTACATAGCAAACCATAAGTACAACGTTGGGAAGCAGAAAATGACAGGTTGAGATTGAAAAAGGAAATAGAAGAGGATCCGCATAGGATTAATGAGTGGTGCAGAGATGGGCACTGAATGATGGATGGGGAGCACAAAAACGGGGCAAGTGGGGGCATGTAGAGTTGGAGACAGGGTGCAGAGAGCTGAGGTGGAGGGCAGGATGGAGTACAGAGAGTTATGCCCCGTACACACGATAGGACTTTCAGACGAGAAATGTTGGATGTAAGCTTGTTGGCGGAAAGTCCGACTGTGTATATGCTCCATCGAACAATTATTATCGGACTTTCCACCAACAAATGCTGGCTAGCATATTCTCAAATTTTCCGCCAACAAATGTCTGTTGTCGGATTGTCCGATCGTGTGTACACAAGTCCGTCGGACAAAAGTCCAAAGTACAAACACGCATGCTCAGAAGCAGGTCTTATAAACTAGCGTTGATAATGGAGAATTAACATTCGTGACATGGCATATTATGAAATCTCCAAATGCAGCGCACAATTCTCTTCTTCTTTAATGGGATAATAATGAAGCTGCTTTGCTGTTGATACTGATGGAGTTATTGCAAACGAAGTTTCAAAGGCTTTTTTTTTCTAGTAATATCAAGAATAATATTATTATGCTTTATTTTTATTTTTTTGGGGCAAGTTACCACAACACCATTATCCTGTAGTTTTTACGATCAAAGATACAATTTCACATTGTATTTTATAAAATGTAACTGCCTACTCCCAAACTGTCATGTGAAGTAAATCACATAGCCAAGTATTTTTTTTCTTCACAATTTTTTTTATTGTGCATTTTAAAAAAACAATTAGACATGCTATCTGCCAATAGAACTTAACCAAAAAGTGCATTCTATGCATCCAAAAATATAGAAAATCATTATTATTCAACCCAAAACATAATGTCAAAGCAAAAACTCCAAGGCCAATAATAAATAACATGTTATCTCCTCCGATTCCACAACATGTCTGGTTGACGAAAGGCCGTTCAGAAACGAATTGAGAAGTACGAAATGAAAAGCACGAATGAACACTCACCAAACTTCTACTAACACGAATTTAGCAGAAGGAGTCCAAAGGGTGACACTAAAGAGCTGAAAAACCACGTAGTACTTCTAGTACGTCACTACCTTCGTAATCGTTGGCCAACATTTGTGTGACTGTGTGTATGCAAGACAAGTTTGAGCCAACACCCTTCGAACAAAAGTCCACGGTTTTGTTGGCCAACAATCTGATCGTGTGTACGGGGCTTTAGAGCAGAGGAAAAGTATGGGATGCAGAACACTGGTATGGCATCAGGATGGGGCACAGAGGGTTGAAGGGGTATGCAGAAAGCTGACATGGGCTAAGGAGCGGGCACATAGACTTGAAGGACTGCAAAAACTTAAGTGGAGACCAGAGTGAGGCACAGAGAGTTGGAGGGGAATCAGAGAGAGGCAGGGCAGGTTAAAAAAATGGGCAACGATCCGTTTGGTGTAGAGTAAGAAAGGCTACAGAGAGTTGGATGTGGTGGTGGTGGTGGTGGTGGGGCAGGATGGGGCACAGAAAGGTGGGCAGGGTGAAGCACATGGTGTTGTAGGTGGGGGCTGGATGGATCAGAGTGTGGTATGGTTGGAAGCAGGATGGGGCACAGAGAGCTGAAAGGAAGAGTGGGTTTGTTACCTTGCATCTGATTAATTGCTTTGCTAAATGTATATTGCTGTGACAGTGTACATAAGCAGTGACCAAGCCCCGGACGGCATGCGGCCTGGGCCCATCTTGAGGAATACTGGGGGGATGCTGTGCAAGCATAGCAGCCACAGCAGCCTGCATTGACAAGCCAGGCAAATGCACATCTGGAGGGATGCCAGGGCTGCCATTTTTACAATAGCACTGGTAGCAGGGAATGAAGAAGCGCCAGGTATGTAAATGCTGCATGTATCTAGAGGGACTGCACTCCCCAAATCCCCTCTGTCCCTCCCCACACAGCACATACATAGGCTACATTCACACTGCTGATTAGGGACGGGCGAATTGTAGTGACAGTTCCTCCTGCGGCTCTCAGTGGGTAGGTACGACTGCTGATCCCCTTCACTATCATGACAGTTCGTCAGTGGCCGCACCTATTCGCAGATCTCTGCACAGCCAACGATTACCTGTGGTGATCACTGCTTAATGCAGTTTGTCTCGCTGCACAGCTGCAGGTAATTGCTGGCTGTGCTAAGAAGCTGCAAATAGCCGCCATCCTGCCGATATATTGAAAGGGGGCCAGCGGCCACACCTACCCTCTGAAAGCCGCAGGAGGAACTGGTCATCAGGTATCCTTATTGTTTATCAAAACAGTGTCAAACGTTACACTAGCATTATGTTCCCCTCTTTTACTTTTATAATAAAAAAAATATTACAAATATTACAAATTAAGTTTTTTTACTCCAATAGGTACATTATCTATATCGGTGATCGTTAACTTTTGATCTGCCAGACTTTTTCTGCTCATCAGCTATCCTTATTGTTAGTGTATTTATGTGCGACCCAAGAAAATTTCTCCATTGTGGCCCAGGAAGGTCAAACCGTGGGATACCCCTGGAATACATTATGTGGTTTTATGTCTTTTGAGAACATGTATCTGATTATGCCAGTTTGGTAATAATTTAATCTCAGAAGTCAGGCTTCTAGTTGTCCAAAGTAAAATATTCATTAAAGAGGCTCTGGGAACTTTAATGCCCTGTACACACGATAGGATTTTTCGATGGAAAATGTGTGATAGGACCTTGTTATCGGAAATTCCGACCGTGTGTTGGCTCCATCACACATTTTCCATAGGAATTTCCGACACACAAAGTTTGAGAGCATGCTATAAAATTTTCCCACAACAAAATCCGTTGTCGGAAATTCCGATCATGTGTACACAAATCCTACGCACAAAGTGCCACGCATGCTCAGAATAAATTAAGAAACGAAAGCCATTGGCTACTGCCCCGTTTATAGTCCCGATGTACGTGTTTTACGTCACCACGTTCAGAACGATCGGATTTTCCGACAACCTTGTGTGACCGTGTGTATGCAAGACAAGTTCGAGCCAACATCCGTCCGAAAAAATCCATGGATTTTGTTGACGGAAAGTCCGATCAATGTCCGACCGTGTGTACAGGGCATTAGACTTGCACGTATAGTCCGATGAGGGAAAACGTCATACTAGCTCAATAGCTCTGGTGAGGCAGCTCCCACACAGCAAGTCTTCCCTCAGTAGGAATGAGTAGCTCAAACCATAGAAAGATCATTTTAATTGTTGGAAATAACGAACTTTGTGTGTAAACTCTGTACTTTGCTAAAGCCACTTGTAGAAAAATAGGACAGCAGCGTACACAAATACCCATAAACAAATATTGAATGAAAATTAAAACTAGAGTTCTGTGCTATCCCTTTAAGAACTCACAATCAAATTATCATGTAATGTATATCATAAACATCAATGCAAACATTTTAGAATAATAAGATTTTTGTTCTGCCTCCAGCAGGATATTAATGAAGTTGTTTTGCCTGCAGGATCGGATTTAACCACAAGATGGAGCCAGTAGTAAATTTACTGTTTTACTGTTTTGGTAAATCAGTACTGCTTGGACCTTGAAGAAGGGGACACACCCTGAAAGCACGTCCATGAAAAATGATGTTAGTGCAAATAAAAAAAGTATCACGGACAGTACTCAATTTTCACTGTTTTTGCAGAAACTAGAAACTGTTCACCTGTAAAAGAATACCCCTGCCGGGTTAGCCCACCCATATCAAATTTTTTGAAATAATCTTATGCAGTTTGTTAGATCAGGTTAGATCAACCCTTGTTTGCGTTAGATCTCCCACAGAAGAACCGAGGCATAACTAGAACCTTCAGGGCCCGATGCAAGAAACCATGAAGGGCCCCCCTGACAGGACTCTTTTCTCTGAGCCCGGTGGCAGAACAACAGGGCCCGGTCGCAAGTGGGTGGCTGCATATAAAGGAAATGATTTCTCCATTTCCCCCTGCTTCTCCTCCTCTCCCTCCCACAGGTATTCAGCGGCTGCAGGAGGAAAATGGAGAGATGGGTTCCTTTATGTCGGTGTTTCTCAATCTTTTTCCAGTCAGGGCACACATGAAGTATACCCCTAGGTGAATGGGGCTACCCTGCAACCACCCTGCAACTGTGTGCATTGCATGCAGTTGCAGCATAGTGGTGATGCATTTAAGGGGTTAAAATAGGCGGTCAGTAGGCAACATATTGCCTCTTTACCGGCTGCCAAATGCCTCTGAAAAGCGATCTGAGCATGGAACACTTTTCGGAGGAACAGCATTTTTTTGCTGGTACTATGAACAAGCAAAAAAAAAAAAATGGGTTCTGATTGTACACATATAGGGGGTCAGGATTAAAAGCGCATACATAAAATGTGCATACATACTTGTAAACACACACATAATACACACACACATATACTGTATATATACATACACACACACACATATACAGTGGGGACGGAAAGTATTCAGACCCCCTTAAATTTTTCACTCTGTTATATTGCAGCCATTTGCTAAAATCATTTAAGTTCATTTTTTTCCTTATTAATGTACACACAGCACCCCATATTGACAGGAAAACACAGAATTGTTGACATTTTTGCAGATTTATTAAAAAAGAAAAGCTGAAATATCACATGGTCCTAAGTATTCAGACCCTTTGCTTGTGACACTCATATATTTAACTCAGGTGCTGTCCATTTCTTCTGATCAACCTTGAGATGGTTCTACACCTTCATATGAGTCCAGCTGTGTTTGATTATAGTAATTGGACTTGATTAGGAAAGTGTGACCCAGAGAAAAAATTAGACGGAGGGTCGGCATGACTATGGGAGGAACAGGTCTGGAAGGGTTAAAGTGTTACTGAGGTAGTTTTAGATGAAGGGGTAGCTTACCTTATTGGAGCATCAGGTCAGGTGGTCGGGGTGGAGCCGGGAAAGGGGCTTGGGTAGTTGCATAGGCTGATGGGTAATCATTCCAGAAGATTTCTTGTTGGAAGAAGTTCTGTTGGTCCCCTGCAGAGAGAAGTACAGACAGGATGAGTGATTTGGAGGCCTTATGGGACCAGGTCAGGGCTGCAGCCTCTACACGGGGTCCACAGTGGCTCCAACAGCAGTTGCTAGACATGTTAGGGGGGTCGATCCATCTCCTCCTGGGACCCCCCTTCCTCTAAGCGCGCTAGGAGGGTTCGCCCTCCCAAGCGCTTGAGCCCTTCACACACCCCCCGGGTCCGGCGGCCGCATGGGAGCTCCATTTGGAACCCTTCAGTGTCCCCTGCTGTGCCATCAACTTCTGGCTCCAGCGGAGGGCCTGGGAGGAATCCCCAGCATCGGCGGGACCTGCGGGAGGCGGGGACGCTGCGCTCTCCTTCCCCCTCCTCCCCCTCTACTATGGCTCAGGACATGGTGGCCGGCGCTCCTGCTGATGTGCCTAGCAGGAGGCCAGCTCGGCGCGGGACACGGTCGGATGCAGGGAGGGGCGGGAGCAGTGATGAGGGCGGATCGTGCCTGCCTGGAGGTCCGGCACCTGCGTTCATCGGCGGCATCGTCTGAAGGATCAGCTCTCATCCCTCTCCTGTGGCTGGAAGGACGGCTAGGCGTGGGAAGTCTATTGAAACAGGCAGCAGACAGCAGTTAGCGCCCTCTGTTGCTTCTCCACAGTGCAGTCGGCTTCACATAGAGAAAGAGTGACAGCTACACGGGGGAGTGGCCAGGCCCAATTAAAGGGTAGGCGACCCCCTTCCACAGTTGGGGGTGCACGGGAACCCCGCAGCTTTCAGATGGAGGAGGATGAAGATGATGGTACGCCGGGGCGTGCAGAGCCAGAAGAATCGAGGGGGCGGACGCCTGCGGCACAGTCCGTGCGTGAGTCGTCAGCAGAATCCGGCGAAGTATCCAGTGATGACGGCGATGGGCAATCACCGGCCGTGCGCCCTACTGTGCAGAGCCAGCTGGGATCCGGAAGTACGGCTGCTCGGGATTCGGCACGCAGGCAGCCTGGTGAGTCCAATTTTATTTCTGCTTCCTCTGTAGGTCAAGGTGTCGGGTTTGTGGCGGGTGAGCAGGGGGGGTCACAGGGCAGGGTGCACTTGGGTCAGATAGGAAGGGAACCTGGTGTGTTGGGTTTGGCGGAGTTTCTCGTGGGTTTTCGTGAATTGTTGGACCGCTGTGCTCCGCCCGGGCCTTCTGGACCCATAGCAGGGCTAACGGGGGCGTGGGTCCCTGCTGTGACCACGTCGGATGGTTTGGGCCGTGATGCCTTCGTCATGCGTAGTTCTACGCTGCCGCCGGCGGTAGGCACGGCGTCACAGCGGGAAGGACAAACGGACGTGGAGGTCCCATTATCCTTGGCGGTAGTTGAGTCTGCTTCTCAGACGGTGAGGGTCAGTGGCTCGGAGTCGCGTAAGGCCAAGGAGTCTGGGGACGATGGGGTTCGTTTGGGAGATAAAGCACATGGTGAGGTTTATGTATGCTTCGAGGGTCCGTTGGAGGTGCATCTCAAGCCTGAAGTTAGGGAGAAGATTTGGCATGGGGAATATGTGGAGATATTCTCCCTTTTGCCATTAGAAAAGTTCAATATAGATAAAGGCAAAGCGGACGAGAGTAAGAAGGAGGAGGAGGAGGAGAGGCGACATTGGCGGCTTATCCCTAGGACTTTTTCTAACTGGCTGCAAGCCTTTGCGATACTGGCCAGCGTCATCGGTGATAAGGAACCGGAGAACTGTTCTCTGCTTTTTTGCTATTTAGACACTATCGGGGAGGCTTATAGAGTATATGGGGGATTGGCGTGGCTTCGCTATGACGAACAGTTTCGTCAGCGAAAAGCCGTTAGGCCTCAGCTAAGATGGGACCATAAAGATATTGGGCTTTGGATGAAGCTCATGGTGCAGGCTCGGGCTTCGGGTCAGCCCTTTCCAGGGGGGGGCGGCGGTTCAGATGCTGGACAGTCGGCCTCACAACGGAAAAATTATTGTTGGCAATTCAACGAAGGAGCGTGCCGTTTTGGCGCGGCCTGTCGATTCCGTCATGAGTGCTCCGGATGCGGAGGCTCTCACGGCTATGCCAAATGTTTCAAGAAAGGGAAGCTTCAATCTGGTGAGTCTTCTTCAAAAAGGGAGGATGCCGGTAAACCTGTCCACGATGCTGCCGTACCTAAGTAGGTATCCCAGAAGGGAGGCGGCAGTTTTTCTTGCCGAAGGCTTTGCCACTGGTTTTCGCATTCCTTGTTCGTTACCCTTGTCTGGGGCTTCTGTGCCCAAGAATTTAAAATCTACTTATCAGTTTCCTCAGGTGGTGACGGACAAATTGGCTAAGGGGGTGGAGCTAGGCAGAATGGCTGGCCCCTTCGATCACCCACCCATACCTACGTTGCATGTGTCCCCTTTAGGGGTGGTTCCTAAGAAGGAACCACATCAATTTCGGCTGATACATCATTTGTCGTATCCAAAAGGATCTTCGGTGCATGATGCGATTGAGCCTGATTTGACTTCGGTGTCCTATACGTCGTTTGATGCGGCCGTTAGTTGGGTTCAGCGATATGGGCAGGGGGCATTGTTGGCAAAGAAGGACATTGAGTCCGCTTTTCGTTTATTGCTGGTTCACCCGGATAGCCAGCCGTTGCTGGGTTGTTTTTGGGGTCGGCAGTTTTTTGTTGACCGCTGTCTTACCATGGGTTGTTCTATTTCTTGTTCTTATTTTGAGACGTTTAGTACCTTTGTCGAATGGGTGGTCCGGGAAGGGTCACAATGGCGCTCGGTTCTGCACTACCTTGATGATTTTCTTTGTATTGGCCCCCCGAAGTCCACGGTTTGTTCGGTCTTGTTACGGACATTGGAAGGCGTGGTACGGCGTTTCGGGATTCCTCTTGCGCCAGAAAAGACAGAGGGGCCTTCGACTGAGATGCAATTCTTGGGTATCATCATTGATACGCAGGCGATGGAGTGTCGCTTGCCGCCTGCTAAATTGGAGGACTTGCGATTGTTGGTGAGGGCGGCCCTACAGGCGAGAAAAATTAGGCTGAAGCAATTGCAGTCTTTGCTGGGGAAGCCTAATTTCGCCTGCCGCATCATGCCGATGGGGCACATTTTTTGTCGTCGCCTGAGTGCCGCTACTTCTGGGGTGCGGTTGCCGCATCATTTTATTCGGCTTTCGGCCGAACACAAGGCTGATTTGCGGGTGTGGGAGGAGATTCTGGCCTCTTATATTGGGAGGTTCTTATGGATGGCCCCGGTGGTGTCGGTCTTTGATTTTGATTTGTATACGGATGCGGCTGGCAGTTTGGGTTTTGGGGCGTACTGTCAAGGGGCATGGTGCGCGGAGGCGTGGCCGGAGGAATGGCGTGTCGTGGGCTTCTTGAGTAACCTGGTGTTATTGAAGCTTTTCCCGATTGTGGTGGCAGTGGACATTTGAGGGTCTTGATTTCAAAATCGGCGAGTTTGTTTTCACTGCGATAACATGGGGGTGGTGGCAGTTGTGTCTAGTCTGTCTGCTTCGTCTCAGCCCGTGGTGCGTTTATTACGTTTTTTGGTTCTTCGTTGTTTAAGCTTGAATTGTTTTGTAAAAGCTGTACATGTACCGGGTGTAGAGAATTTCATTGCTGATGCCTTGTCTCGTTTTCAGTGGGACAGGTTCCGGAAGCTGGCGCCGGCAGCGGAGCAGAGGTCGGTTCCTTGTCCTGCGCATCTGTGGAGACTGGCATTGGAATAGCTGGTGTCTTGGTACAGCGTTCGGTGAGTGAGGGAACATGGGTGGCTTACTCTTCGGTTTGGCGTGAATGGGACAGCCTGGTAAGTTCCATGGGGGGTTGTGTTTCGGATCAGGACAGGCTTTCCCTGTTGTTGTATGTGACTGGGACGCAATTTTCCAGGGGAGAGTCGGTATCGAAAATGAATCGGAGATTGGATGCATTGGCTTTTCGTTATAAGCTACAAGGCCTGTGGGATATTATGAAGGATTTTATGGTGCGTCAGGCCATGAAAGGTTTCCGGCGCGGACGCGTGGTAAGAGATACCAGGCGCCAGGTGTTTTTTGGGCTGCTACAGGATATGGTAGGAATCTTGCCCAGGGTTTGTTCCTCGCCTTATGAGGTTCACCTGTTTACGGCAGCTTTTTCTTTGGCTTTCTTTGGAGCCTTGAGGATTGGGGAGTTGGTCAGCAAAAAAAAACGCGGTGAAGGGGGTTTGATGTTTGCAGATCGCTGCGGATAGCATTCAGCTCCGGATCAGCAGATCAAAAACAGATCAGCTGGGCAAAGAGGTTTATGTGACGTTATTTAAGGTGCTTCCAGAGGTGGTGTGTCTGGTACTTTCTGTTCAGCGCTTCGTTCAGGTTCGGAAGAGTGTGCAAGGGCCTTTTTTGCAGCATGAGGATGGGTCATCCTTGTCGCGTTTCCAGTTTGTGTCAATCTTTAAGCGCTGTTTGCTGACGGTTGGCATGCCAGCCTCTCAATTCAATACTCATTCTTTCAGGGTAGGGGCAGCTACGGAGGCAGCTCGCTGGGGATTGAGTCCACAGATAGTAAAGTGGATAGGGAGGTGGGAATCTGACCGTTTTAAAATTTATGTACGTCCGCACATGCTATAATGTTTGTTTCATGATGTTATTTACTTTGTTGTAGTTCTGTTTTTGGGCTCTATGTTTTCTTTGGTTGTCTGTTGCAGGTTTTCCTCAAGGCCTGGTGTGGATTCTGGGTGACTCTTATGTCTTCTGGGGGGCGATCAGAGCGGATGCACGGCCCGAAGGGAGACAGCTCGGAGTTCCCCGGAGTGAAGCAGTATGCAAATGGCTGGGAGTCAGAGGCATGATGTGGGGCCGGGTTCTTCCGGAATTTCATTATTATTCTAGAGTGGATAGGCCTCCTGATGTTTTGGTGCTCTCCGTGGGAGGGACTGATATGGGGGTCCGGGCCGCTAGGGATATTGTCCGGGATCTTAAATTCGACATTCTGCGACTAATGCGTGATTTCCCTGGTGTTATCATAGTGTGGTCAGACATAGTGGCACGACATCATTGGCGACAAGCGCGTTCTGTTGAACGCTTGAATAAGGCCCGGATAAAAGCCAACAGGGAGATCGGACGTTTTGTGTCTCGTCTTGGGGGTGTGGTGGTTCGCCATCGGGACCTGGAAGACTTGTCTATTCAGTATTGGAGGGATGATGGTGTGCATTTAAATGCGGTTGGAACAGATTTTTGGTTTTTGGGATTGCAAGAAGGGGTTCAGAGGGCTCTTCAGGTGTGGAGGGACTCGCTTTAGTGAGGTGTCACTCAAGCTCGCATGGCGGGTCAGGGAGTCTTTGGGGGGTCAAGAGTTAAAGCATATTATTAAATTTTGGGGGACCCATACAGGGTATGGGATCCCACCTTGGTTGGTTGTTGGTGGTTCTCCCAGGACTTAGGTCCCATGGGAAAGAAAAATTGGAAAGTCGCAATGTCCTCGAGCCGGCTGGGGCACAGCTGAGGACGCAGTTGTTATTGATCAAAATGGGACCCCAAAGACCCCCTCCTGGTGTTAAAATTGTTCTTTTTATGGTTATATAATTTGTTAATAAAGGGCTGTTGTGGCCATTTAAACCCATGTCACGCAGCGTTGTGTGGTTACTATAGGTTTAAGATAAGTGTAAGACCGCAGTTGACGAATCCTATAGTCAAGCCACATACCTGTCTATATAAGACCTTACAGCTCACAGTGCATGTCAGAGCAAATGAGAATCATGAGGTCAAATGAACTGCCTGAAGAGCTCAGAGACAGAATTGTGGCAAGGCACAGATCTGGCCAAGGTTACAAAAAAATTCTGCTGCACTTAAGGTTCCTAAGAGCACAGTGGCCTCCTTAATCCTTAAATGGAACATGTTTGGGATGACCAGAACCCTTCCTAGAGCTGGCCTTCCGGCCAAACTGAGCTATCGAGGGGGTGAAGAGCCTTGGTGACAGAGGTAAAGAAGAACCCAAAGATCACTGTGGCTGAGCTCCAGAGATGCAGTCGGGAGATGGGAGAAAGTTGTAGAAAGTCAACCATCACTGCAGCCCTCCACCAGTCGGGGCTATATGGCACAGTGGCCCGACGGAAGCCTCTCCTCATTGCAAGACACATGAAAGCCCACATGGAGTTTGCTAAAAAAAACACCTGAAGGACTCCAAGATAGTGAGAAATAAGATTCTCTGGTCTGATGAGACCAAGATAGAACTTTTTGGCCTTAATTCTAAGTGGTATGTGTGGAGAAAACCAGGCACTGCTCATCACCTGTCCAATACAGTCCCAACAGTGAAGCATGTTGGTGGCAGCATCATGCTGTGGGAGTGTTTTTCAGCTGCAGGGACAGGACGACTGGTTGCAATCAAGGGAAAGATGAATGCGGCCAAGTACAGGGATATCCTGGACGAAAACCTTCTCCAGAGTGCTCAGGACCTCAGACTGGGACGAAAGTTTACCTTCCAACAAGACAATGACCCTAAGCACACAGCTAAAATAATGAAGGAGTGGCTTCTTAACAACTTTTCTTGAATGGCCCAGCCAGAGCCCTGACTTAAATCCAATTGAGCATCTCTGGAGAGACCTAAAAATGGCTGTCCACCAACGTTTACCATCCAACCTGACAGAACTGGAGAGGATCTGCAAATCCAGGTGTGAAAAACTTGTATCTTTCCCAAAAAGACTCATAGCTGTATTAGATCAAGGGTGCTTCTACTAAATACTGAGCAAAGGGTCTGAATACTTAGAACCATGTGATATTTCAGTTTTTTTTTTTTTTTTTTAATAAATCTGCAAAAATTTCAACAATTCTGTGTTTTTCTGTCAATAAGGGGTGCTGTGTATACATTAATGAGGAAAAAACGAACTTAAATGAAATGGCTGCAATAAAACAAAGAGTGAAAAATTTAAGGGGGTCTGAATACTTTCTGTCCCCACTGTATATAAATGCACATATGCACACACATAAACCAGTGGCAGGTGGGGCTCAAAATTTTTAGGGGGGCGCAAGCAAACTGAAAAATTCTGAAAAAAAACATCAATTTCCGCCACTGTGCCCATCAATTGCAGCCACTGTGCCCATCAATTGCAGCCACCGTGCCCATCATACGCTGCCACCGTGCCCATCAAATGCCACCACTGTGCCATCAAATGCCGCCACTGTGCCATCAAATGCTGCCACTGTGCCATCAAATGTCGCCAGTGTGCCCATTAAATGCTGCCAGTGTGCCATCAAATGCTGCCACTGTGCCCAAACACTGCCACTGTGCCCATCAAACACTGCCATTGTGCCCACCAAATGCTGTGATGGTGCCCATCAAATGCCGCCACTGTGCCCATCAAATGCTGCCACTGTGCCCATCAAACGCTGCCACTGTGCCCATCAAACACTGCCACTGTGCCATCAAATGCTGCAACTGTGCCACTGAATGCCACCACTGTAAATCCCCCCGCCCGTGTGCCCTCTGCCCCCCCTCGCACTGCCCGGCACTTACCCTGTCTTGATGGGGCAGCGGGTGACTGCCACAAGCGGGGTCCTCCATGCATCTGCTGTCCTCATCTCTTGTCCTCTCCTCCTGATAGGCATCCAATAGTCACGCCTATCGTTTCAGCCAATCAGGTGATGGGTAAAAGACCCACACACCTGATTGGCGGAAAGGTGGTTCAGTGTTAGACAAGCAAATTAATATTCACTTTCCTAACACACCTGGGTGGACTGTGAGCGTCAAGCATGGCACTCGCAGTTCACCTATTTTGAAGCCTATTAGAGCCTATGGCTCTAATCGGGTGCTTCAAAAACACCCCCGCCGCTGTAATTTAGGCCCCCCCAGAGTTGGGCGGACACCTAAATATGGGGGTGGCAGCGGTGGTCATGGATAGATTCATGCTATGCATGAATCTATCCATTGGTCATAGAGGAGGTGGCTGTAGAGAGGGGGTGGCGCCCGTGCGCCCTTATGGATGCACCGCCACTGATAAACACATGCACATACATGCACACTCACATACATATGCATACATACATGCACACACACACACACATACACATACTTACATGCACACACACACGCACATACAGTAGATAGATAGTCTTATAAAAAATGGCAGACTTTTACCGTAGCTCTTCCTGCCAGGTACTGCACTGTAGGGGGAGACAAAGAGCACAGCACTGTGCTTTCACTTTAGGTTAATGTGACTAACTCCCTGCACAGTGCCGCCGATTACAGTATGCCTGAGCTCATCTCAGCCACCCCTGCCGCTCCTCCTATCGAAGAATACGGGGGGGCACTCAAGGGCCCCCTGCAGCAAGGGGCCCGGTCACCATGGCGATCTCAGCGACCCCTATAATTCTGCCACTGCAGAAGAAGCAATATTAACAGTTATTTGCTGGGGGGCTAACACATCATCAGCCCCTCCTTATCAAAAAATTGACCAAACAGTTAGCTATTTTGGAAGCTATTTGTTAGATCTGGTAAGATCAAGTGGTTTTAAAGTTAGATCTCACATAATTAGAGACTTATTAAGTGAAAAATGAGGGAGGGGCTGGCCCCCCTTATCAAATTTTCTGGCCAAAAATCATTCAGGCTAATAGATATTCGTTAGATCCGGTAAGATCAATTGGTTTTAACGTTAGATCTCACATCATTTCAGAGATATTCCACATAAAAATAGAGATATTAGGTGGTACATAAGGACGGGTTAGCCCCCCCACATGCAATTTTCGGACCAAAAATCATTCAGGCTAATAGATATTCGTTAGATCCGGTAAAATCAAGTGGTTTTAACGTTAGATCTCACATAATTTCAGAGATATTCCACATAAAAATAGAGATATTAGGTGGTACATAAGGACGGGTTAGCCCCACCTTATCAAATTTTCTGGCCAAAAATCATTCAGGCTAATAAATAATTGTTAGATCCGGTAAGATCAAGTGGTTTTAACGTTAGATCTCACATAATTTCAGAGATATTCCACATAAAAATAGAGATATTAGATGGTAAATAAGGACCGGTTAGCCCCCCCACATGCAATTTTCTGACCAAAAATCATTCAGGCTAATGGATATTCATTAGATCTGGTAAGATCAAGTGGTTTTAATGCTAGATCTCACATATTTTCAGAGATATTCCACATAAAAATAGAGATATTAGATAGTACATAAGGATGGGTTAGCCCCCCACATGCAATTTTCTGACCAAAAATCATTCAGGCTAATAGATATTCATTAGATCCGGTAAGATCAAGTGGTTTTAATGCTAGATCTCACATATTTTCAGAGATATTCCACATAAAAATAGAGATATTAGGTGGTACATAAGGACGGGTTGCCCCCCCCCTATCAAATTTTCTGGCCAAAAACCATTCAGGCTAATAGATAAGATCCGGTAAGATCAAGTGGTTTTAACGTTAGATCTCACATTATTTAAGAGCTATTCCACATAACAATAGAGATGTTAGGTGGTACAAAAGGTACTGGTTTGTAGCAAGAGATATACAAATAAACCGCCCCTGAATCTCTCTTACTCCACTGCGCCAAAGACAAGTGCAAAGCTGTATAAAAGATGTGTAAATGAATACAAAATGTGTGTACACACACAGTGTACAGTGAAAAAAGCTGCCACTTACACTTAAATAAATATGTAAATTGATCAGAATCCCAAAACTATACCTCTCACACGTGTACAGATAGAGATAGCGGCGCTAATATAAATTGTGTAAAATAATGGGTCAGAGCAGCATAATGCCTATGACCCTCCTAATTATACATAATAATAATAATAATAATAATAATGTCATGAAAAAAATTATTTTTATCATGAAAAAAAAATTTCTTTAACACCCAGTGAAAAAAAAAAGAATGAATAATCAAGCTCAACAGTTGTTTTTCAATCTCCTTGTGTGAAAAATCTTCTACTCTTCCACCACACCACTGTGATAGTGACACCACTCCCCCGGAAGAGCGCACTCACCAGATTGTATAGCCTCCCACTCTCGTGTTCGGCAAAACAGCAATTGAACCACACCTAGGTTGCATGTGATAAACCGTGAATCCAATCAAGCCAGCTCCATATGTGAAAAAATGAATAAAATGCTCCACATAGCATGATACCATTTTGACAGATTTATTAAAATCACTTCAAACACACTTCAATGGTTACACACACTTTTAAACTGAAACATAAAAGCCTTTAAAAAATCCACAGCAAGCACAGCAAGCAACAGGATCAGTGATCCAACGGTGCACCGCGGTCACAGCGGACCTGAAGTGTAAACTGGTGTATCTCTCACCCAACCTTCTAAGGCCCAGCCATCCGATCGGTGTAGTCCTCCTCAGAGAGCGGCATCTAATGTCAGTGCGATGGAATGCGTGTAACCATGCCCAAGACATGTTTTGTCGAAAAGACTTCTTCAAATGGGATTGGCTACACGGACGGTTCATCAATCCTTATATACTATCTATGATCAGTCAGGTGATCATCATCAGTCATGTGACCTCCTGCTCTACACATGCTCACACTTTGTGTCCCCCTGACTGTGAAGCACAGGTACAAAGACTGAATAAATTAGTGGATCACAAAACACAAATCATTGTCTATTTATTTACCACCTGCAGCCATCGATGCCACTAATTGTCTGTCTAACAGACGGATAATCCCAGAAGATATCTTCTCCGCCAATCAGATAATTACTGATGGCGAGGAAGATGTCTCGGGATCTCTAAAGAATTTAGAAAAATCTTTTGGAGAAACAAGTTAAAACTTGGTGGGATGTTTTCATGTTTGAGGTGGTTTCTATTCATTGACCACTGATGATCTTTTATTATTTCCCTTTTTTTAGACTCACTTGCAGTCATCCATATTTTTATTAATAGGATCAGATTGTGTTTCAGTCATTGTTTGTCCTATGCAGCTGTATGATAGTATCATGACTAATATACATATATAGCTTATATTTTAAACTAGACAAATTCATTATCTCCTGTTGAAATGTTCATTTTAATTTAATAATATTTTTTCATTTTTATTGATTACTTTTCCACATTAGCACTGTAACTAGTGGTGGATTATAAGTTAGGATATGTCATATGTCATATATGGTAATGCTGGATGCAGCATTCTAACTACACACCGTAAAAATGTTTGTGATCCACTAATTTATTCAGTCTTTGTACCTGTGCTTCACGGTCAGGGGGACACAAAGTGTGAGCATGTGCAGAGCAGGAAGTCACATGACTGATGATGATCAATGACTGATCATAGATAGTATATAAGGATTGATGAACTGTCCGTGTAGCCAATCCCATTTGAAGAAGTCTTTTCGACGAAACATGTCTTGGGCATGGTTACACGGCATTCCATCGCACTGACATTAGATGCCGCTGTCTGAGAAGGACTACACCGATCGGATGGCTGGGCCTTAGAAGGTTGGGTGAGAGATACACCAGTTTATACTTCAGGTCTGCTGTGACCACGGTGAACCATTGGATCACTGATCCTGTTGCTTGCTGTGGATTTTTTTAAAGGCTTTTATGTTTCAGTTTAAAAGTGTGTGTAACCATTGAAGTGTGTTTGAAGTGATTTTAATAAATCTGTCAAAATGGTATCATGCTATGTGGAGCACTTTATTCATTTTTTCACATATGGAGCTGGCTTCATTGGATTCACGGTTCATCACATGCAACCTAGGTGTGGTTCAATTGCTGTTTTGCCGAACACGAGAGTGGGAGGCTATACAATCTGGTGAGTGCGCTCTTCAGAGGGAGTGGTGTCACTATCACGGTGGTGTGGTGGAAGAGTAGAAGATTTTTCACACAAGAAGAGTGAAAAACAACTGTTGAGCTTGATCATTCATTTCTTGTAATTTATTATTTATAGTGACAATTTTCACTGGGTGTTAAAGAATTTTTTTTTTCATGACACTATTATTATTATTATTATTCTTCTTATTATTATTATTTTTATGTATAAGTAGAGGGTCATAGGCATTATGCTGCTCTGACCCATTATTTTACACAATTAATATTAGCGCCGCTATCTCTATCTGTACACGTGTGAGAGGTATAGTTTTGGGATTCTGGTACAGAAGGTACATCCATTTTCATCCGTCTCTGGATGGTCTCTGGAACCGTCTTTGGATAATTCTTCAGCGGGTGCCTGTAGTCTCTCCTCACACTTCCGTTCAACTCCCTGCCTCATGGTGACCTTTCCTCAGACCAACAAGCTTAAGTCTTTAGCTAGTCCTCCCTTCTTGCAAAGTAGGCTGGGCTTGGTAGTTCCGCCCCCTGTAGAAATTAATAGGGCCGTTTTGTGATGAGACTTTAAGTCCCATGGTTCTCTGCTGCTGCTTGATTGGCTCCCTTTCCCTGCCAATAGGGACACAGAGAAGAGAGCAGAGTGGGCGGATGCCTGTGAGTGAGCACCTCTCGTCACTCAAGGAAGAGGAGAGGGAGAAATCCCCCACAGGGACTGACAGGCGTGCTCTCCCTCAGTGAGTGCCTGTGTCAGTGTTTATTCAGTCCGACGGTCGCTGGAGGTGCAGGACCATGGGTGACAGAGCAGCCCCCGCTACACACTCCCCCCACCAAAGAACCTTTGGTCCGCCAAAGGAGGTAAAGAGTCTATGACCTGTTACATGCTTTTGATATACACACAGAAAAAAAAACAGGTTAGTGTGCACAGGAAACCATACAATTTACATCTGCATAAAACCCTGGCAGAGGAACATCCCAACAATTAGCATAGGAGGGGAGGTTGTCCTGCCTACAGGCCACCTTAACTGGAATGGCCCAGCTAGATGTGCCAGGGGGTGAGTTGGGATTGTCCACCACCAAATCTGCAGTGGAAGGGTCAGTTGCTTCAAGAGTCCTTTTTGCAATGAGAACGACCTACTCAGAGCTTTCACCCAAAGTATCATGTTAGTCTTTTGGGTGGGTGAATAACCCTTGGCTCTGGGGTTACAGGCATATGGACTCTTCTTCTTCCTGCATATCAGCTTCAGCTTCCTCCTCAATGGAAAGTCTTCGGGGTCTGCTGTCACCAGGGAAGATTTAGGGTCTTCCAACTCTTCAAAAGGAAGACTTTGAGGTACAAACTCAGGAGCCTCTGGCCTGAGAGTCACCTCAGTCACTTTGGGAGGAGAAGAAAATGGGGGGGGGGGGGGTTGGCAGGCCCTGGCATTTGAGGCAGCCACCGACAATCTTTCTCTTCATCCTCGCTGTTTTTGCCACGATCTTTAATGTGCAATATCTCTGAAATTATGTAAGATCTAATGTTAAAACCACCTGATCTTACCTGAGCTAAGAGATATCTATTAGCCTGAATGATTTTTGGCCAGATAATTGCATGTGGGGGTGGGGGGGGGGGGTTGCAACCCATCCTTATGTACCACCTAACATCTCTATTGTTATGTGGAATATCTCTGAAATAATGTGAGATCTAACGTTAAAACCACTTGATCTAACGAATATCTATTAGCCTGAATGATTTTTGGCCAGAAAATTTGATAAGGGGGGGGCCAACCCGTCCTTATGCACCACCTAATATCTCTATTCTTATGTGGAATAGCTCTGAAATTATGTGAGATCTAATGTTTAAATAACTTGATCTAACGAATATCTATTAGCCTGAATGATTTTTGGCCAGAAAATTTGATAAGGGGAGGCCAGCCCCCCTCATTAATCACTTAATAAGTCTCTAATTATGTGAGATCTAATGTTAAAACCACTTGATCTTACTGAATCTAACAAATAGCTTCCAAAATAGCTAACTGTTTGGTCAAATTTTTGATAAGGGGGGCTATTGACGGTTTAGCCCCCCCCAGCAAATAACTGTTAATATTGCTTCTTCTGTGTGAGATCTAACGCAAACGGTTGATCTAACCTGATCTAACAAAGATCTAACAAACTGCATAAGATTTTTTCCAACATTTTTATATGGGGGGGGGGGGGGGGCTAACCTGGCAGAGGTAAAAGAGAAGTATGGGAATTTTTTTCCCCCCCATAATACTGCAATCATACTAACCTAGGCATAGCTCCCAAATGTCCCTGATTTGGAAGAAAGTCCCTTTGTCCCTCTTTCCTCCTCATTTGTCCCTCAAATTGGACTGATCTATATAGTTGTATAATTCTCCTTTAGGAGGCGTGGCAGGGGGCCTGCCCTATACCTACATACTTTTGCTAATAGGTGTCCCTCATTCCCATCTCAAGAAGTTGGAAGGTATGGTGTCCTGCAGAGATATTGCAATCAGAGAGCATGCTGGCATGTACATATGCAGAGATATTGCCATATATATATATATATATATATATATATATATATATATATATATATATATATATATATATATATATATATATATGGAGCCCTATGTCCGACATGGACATAGATAACATTTGTAGTTAACATTAAACTTACCATTGGAAATAGACCTGGAAGTGTGGACTTACCATATGAAATGGACCTGAAAGTGTGCCTTGGTCTGCTGGTCGGTATGCCAGAATAAGGGGGCATACCCTAGTTTAAGAAATGATTATTCTGTAGAGAGAAATGAATGAAATGAATGAATTAAATGAATGCCTTGAAATGGGGATGGGAGGGTGGGTATCGCGCAAAGGAAACCGACAAGCACCACAGGTGAGCGGGCTGCTTAAATACCCCCCGGGCTCCCCCCATAAATTCAGGCCACCATACTGGCCTTCCTACTTATGGGTGGAGCCCTATGTCCGATATGGACATAGATAACATTTGTAGTTAACATAAAACTTACCATCGGAAATAGACCTGGAAGTGTGGACTTACCATATGAAATGGACCTGAAAGTGTGCCTTGGTCTGCTGGTCGGTATGCCAGAATAAGGGGGCAAAAACATTCAGGTAGGGGTGTGGTTTTGTTGGTTCTGGCTTTGTTTATTTGAGCAAGTTTGGTGAATGCTTGTGCCGTTTCCACCTAAGGAGTGGGGACGTACCGGCGAGGTAGGCAGAGTTTCACCTTCTAAGTCTCTTGATGACGTGGTCTGGGACCCATGCCGAAATGCTGCCACGGCTGCCCCAATACTAAAGAGTGACTGGAGTGCTGAATGGGGTCGAGGTGTAGGCAGCGTAGAAGAACCCCCGGGTGTTTGATGAACTGGCAGGCACTCGAGGTTTGCCTGAAAAGGTAATAGGGGACTAGAGTTTGAGTGTTCCGGTAGGAGTGATAGTAGGCGGTTGAGTATGGTTACTGGCCACCGGACGTTGTTTACTTTATAGAGATGTCTATCCTGGAGCTTGATTGCTGGGTTTTGGACACTGCAGGGTGGAGGATGAAATGGTGTTGGCAGCTGGCCAACTACACAGAAGTTGGCCTGCGGGATTGCTGCGGGTGAACTCGCTGGGCCGCTAGAACCCATGGTAGGCTAAGTAATGGCTGCTTGTATGACCAAACTGGGGAGAAGGCCCAATAGCGAACTGGTTAATATAGTAGACATGTCCCAGAAGGTGGCAGCCTGGAACGAACGTGCAGTGGACATTAAACTGGTGTTGCCAAGATAATTACACCAGCCTGCGCAGCAAGGACATAACATAATGATGCGGGCCTGGCTTCATTAAGAGGCTCGCCTCGGACCGGATGTCGGTGGCAAAGCCACGGCCTGTCCTGTCCAGATAGGACCCTAAAGTTAAGTGGCTGCCATGACCGGGTGTAACTTGAAGAGGGAGGAAGTCCTGGTAAACCCGGGGTTTAGGAGTGTCTCTGGGGACCATGTACTTGTAAACCGATGATGGCCAAAAATTGCAGCGAAACCTGTGGTGGCTGTGGCATCTGTCCCTACCTGGGGTGACAAGGGCGACGTAGGTGATAAGACCCTAGAGTTAAGGTATAATCATTGATACACCAATCCACGTAGTACGGGACCTTCCGACATTGATAGGTCCGCATTCTTAGGAAAGACTGCAGCTACTAGTTAGTACACACCCATGTATGGGTGAAGTCTTGGGGAACTAACCTGATACGGGTCAGTTTGTCAAGGGGGAGGCTGGCCTGTGTGGTGTTCGTTAATTCAGAGGAGGTTATTGTAGACCTTGGTTCCGGATTATTGAGTTTTTAGAGACTACAAGCTGAAGGACATAATGGTATTACCAGCGAGTCAAGTTGTGTCTACGTAGTACCTGGCTGCCTGTGCCAGTAAAAGTGAATTTGTTAGGCCGTAGAAAACCACAGAGGGCCAGGTAGATAGCTGCTTGTATGACTAGACTGGGGAATGTCTGAGGTTTTGACATGTCCCTGAAGATGGCAGTTGTGATGGGAAAGCGTTTGCCGTTAGCTATGGGCTGATGCTTCTGGACGCCACGTAGAAAGGATCCTACTGTATGAGCTGTAAACACGGTTGACTCTCTGGGGTCCTGTTGGGGCAAGAAATGCTGGATGTTGGCTAGGTATAGCCTGATGATGTTATGAGTAGCCAGCTGTGTGTGGCAATACGATATCTGGTGCGGGGTGGAACCTGAAGTCAACTGACCTAAGCGAGAAATGACACAGAAATTGATGAGTGGCTCGTATGAAATGCCACTGGAGACAAGTGGCCGATTAAGTGCCACTGAAGAATGATGTGTGACTGATTGTGTGCCACTGGAAATGTGTACTGATTGCAAGAAGTCATGCTAAGATGCGAGCCCTGCAATGATTGCAAGAGTTGTGCTTAAATACGTGTTTGCAACAATTGCCAGGGAGTTTGTGTCAATGGAGATGTGTTTGCTGTGACTGCGAGAAGTCCGTATTACTGCATGTGCTTGCACGGGCTGCAAGGAGTTATACTTGGATGCGTGTTCGCAACAATTATAAAGTTGTGTTTGGATGCGTACTTGCCATGATTGCAAGAAGTTATGCTTGGGTGTGTCCCTGCAACATTTGCGAGAAGTTGTGACTGGATGCGTGCTTGCAATGATTGCAAGAAGTTATGCTTGGATGCATGCTTGGATGCATGCTTGCAACGTTTGCAAGAAGTTATGCTAAGATGCGTGTCTTCTAATGATTGTAAGATTTGTGCTTGAATGTGTGCTTGCAACGATTGCAAGGGAGTTCCTGTCGGTGGAGATGTGTTTGTAGTGACTGTGAAAAGTTCGTATTGCTGCATGTGCTTGCAAGACTGCAAGATTTAAGCTTGGATGTGTGCTTGCAATGGTTGCGAGAAGTTGTAATTGGATGCGTACTTGCAAAGATTGCAAGAAGTTATGTTTGAATGCATGCCTGCAACGTTTGCAAGAAGTTTTATGATTGGATGCATGTTTGAAATGATTGCAAGAAATTGTGCTTGGATGTGTGCTTGCAACGACTGCAAGACGTTCTGCTTGGATGCGTACTTGCAACGATTGCAAGAAGTCATGATGGGATGTGTGCTTGCAACAATTGCAAGAAGTTATGTTTCGATGTGTGCTTGCAATGAAATGCAAGAAGTTGTGTTTGGATGCGTATTTGCGACAATTGCAAGAAGTTATACTTGGATGTGCTGTGACTACGAGGGGGTATAGTATCGAGGCGATGGTTTCAACGAATGAATCGGGACCATGACTGAGCTTCGAAGGAAGACGGGGTGTGGCCCCCTTTTTTTTTTTTTTTTTGACTGACCTAGAGGAAATGACAGATGACAACCGGTGGAGGGTTTGACTACCTGGTTTGACAGGTAAATTGTAACATGTTTAACCACTTGACAACTGGGCACTTAAACCCCGTTCCTAACCAGACCAATTTTCAGCTTTTGGTGCTCTCACATTTTGAATGACAATTACTCAGTCATGCAACACTGTATCTATATGAAATTGTTGTCCTTTTTTTCACACAAATGGAGCTTTCTTTTGGTGGTATTTAATCACTGCTGGGTTCTTTATTTTTTGCGCCGTAAAAGAAAAAAGACCAAAAAATCTGTAAAAAAATACATTTTTCTTCATTTCTGTTATAATATTTTGCAAATTAGTAATTTTTCTTCATATATTTTGGCCAAAATTTATACCGCTACATATCTTTGGTAAAATTAACCCAAACGGTGGATATTATTTGGTCTTTGTGAAAGTTATAGAGTCCAAAAGCTATGGTGCGAATATCTGAAAATTGATCACACCTGAAGTACTGACGGCCTATCTAATTTCTTGAGACCCTAACATTCCAGAAAAGTACAAATACCCCCCAAATGACCCATTTTTGGAAAGAAGACATTCCAAGGTATTTAGAAAGATGCATGGTGAGTTTTTTGAAGTTGTCATTTTTTCCCACAATTCTTTGCAAAATCAAGGTTTTTTTTTTACTTTTTTTTTTTTCCCACAAAATTGTCATATTAGCAGGTTATTTCTCACACACCGCATATGCATACCACAAATTACACCCCAAAACACATTCTGCTATTACTCCCGAGTATGGCGATGCCACATGTGTGAGACTTTTACACAGCGTGGCCACATACAGAGGCCCAACATGCAGGGGAGCACCTTCAGGCGTTCTGCAGTGCCCAGGCCAATTCTGACATTTCTCTCCTACATGTAAAAATCATCATTTATTAGCTAGAAAATTACATAGAACCCCAAAACATTATATATGTTTTTTTAGCAAAGACCCTAGAGAATACAATGGCGGTCGTTGCAACTTTTTATCTCACACCGTATTTGCGCAGCAATTTTTTTAACGTGTTTTTTTTGGAAAAAAAACTGTTTTGTGCTTTACAAAAACCAAAACAGTAAAGTTAGCCTAATGTTTTTGCATAATGTGAAAGATGAAGTTACGCCGAGTAAATAGATACTCAACATGTCACCTTTCAAAATTGCACGCGCTTGTGGAATGGCGCCAAACTTTGCTACTCAAAAATCCCCATAGGCGACGCTTTAAAATTTTTTACTGGTTACATGTTTTGAGTTACAGAGGAGGTCTAGGGCCAAAATTATTGCTCTCGCTCTACCGATCGCAGTGATACCTCACATGTGTGGTTTGAACACCGTTTTCATATGTGGGCGGGACTTACGTATGCGTTCGCTTCTGCATGCGAGCATGCAGGGACAGGGGCGCTTTAAAAAATTTTTTTTTTTATTGTTCATTTTACTTTATTTATTTTAGTTTGATGCTTTTTTCCAAAAAAAAAAAATTTTTGACCACTTTTATTCCTACTACAAGGAATATAAACATCCTTGTAATAGGAATATTAATAAGACCCCACATCTCACCTCTACGCTGGGAAGCCTGAAATTAAAAAAAAACAAAAAACATCCTGGCTTCGATCGTAGCGGTGAGTCGGTAGAAGCACCTGAGGGCGGCGGGAGGGGGGGACATCCCCTCTTGCCTCCCGTAAGAACGATCAAGCAGTGGAACAGCCGCTATGATCATTCTCATGGTGTAGGGAATCGCCGGCTGAAAAAGCTGATATCTGAATGATGCCTGTAGCTGCAACCATCATTCAGATATCTCCGCACAAAGTCAAGGACGTTGTATGACGGCCGGCGGGCGGGAAATGGTTAAAATGCTTTTTTTTTTTTTTTAACACAAATTTGTTCATTTATACAATATTTCTACCACATAACATGTACATACCAAAAATGACACCCCAAAATAGATTCTCCTACTCCTGAGTACGGCGATACCACATGTGTGAGACTTCCACAGCCTGGCCACATACAGAGGGCGAGTACAGCTGAGCATGGCAGGGTATGGCGGGGTATTGCGAAGTATGGTGGGGTATTGCGGAGTATGGCGGGGTATTGCGGAGTATGGCGGGGTATTGCGGAGTATGGCAGAGTATGGCGGGGTATTGTGGAGTATGGCGGGGCATGGCGGAGTATGGCGGGGGCATTGCAGAGTATGGCGGGGGCATTGCAGAGTATGGCGGGGGCATGGCAGAGTATTGTGGGGGCATTGCAGAGTATTGTGGGGGCATTGCAGAGTATTGTGGGGGCATTGCAGAGTATGGCGGGGGCATTGCAGAGTATGGCGGGGGCATTGCAGAGTATTGTGGGGGCATTGCAGAGTATGGCGGGGGCATTGCAGAGTATGGCGGGGGCATTGCAGAGTATTGTGGGGGCATTACAGGGTATTGCAGAGCATTGCAGAGTATTGTGGGGGCATTGCAGAGTATTGTGGGGGTATTGCAGAGTATTGTGGGGGCATTGCAGAGTATTGCACAGCATTGCAGAGTATTGTGTGGGCATTGCAGAGTATTGTGGGGGTATTGCAGAGTATTGTGGGGGCATTGCAGAGTATTGCACAGCATTGCAGAGTATTGTGGGGGTATTGCAGAGTATTGTGGGGGCATTGCAGAGTATTGCACAGCATTGCAGAGTATTGTGGGGGCATTGCAGAGTATTGCACAGCATTGCAGAGTATTGTGGGGGCATTGCAGAGTATTGTGGGGGTATTGCAGAGTATTGTGGGGGCATTGCAGAGTATTGTGGGGGTATTGCAGAGTATTGCACAGCATTGCAGAGTATTGTGGGGGTATTGCAGAGTATTGCACAGCATTGTAGAGTATTGTGGGGGTATTGCAGAGTATTGCACAGCATTGCAGTGTAGTGGGGATGGCTGAGCATGCATGGATGGATGTCTCTGTGCAGCTCTGTGGGCACTACACATACAGCCCACAGCGCTGCAGACATCCATCCATCCCCCTCCCTGCTCACTGTGTACCGATCGGTACACAGGAGGGGAGGAGAGGAACCGGCGTCATCAGATGACGCCGGTCTGTTTACATGTGATCGCGCCGTCATTTGACGGCGCGATCACATGGTAAACAGCCGCGATCACATGGTAAACGGCCGCGATCAGTGGCCATTTACCGGGATCCGTGATGCGCCGGGTCCTCCGGACCCGGCGGTCACGGATGTGTTCGGGTGCGCGCCCCAGGGGGCGCGCGAGAGGGGAATTCTGGGAGGACGTCATAGTACGCCCTCCCAGAGTTATCCAACCGCCCTGCAGCCGTCATTCGGCTATGGGCTGGTTAGTAAGTGGTTAAGCGACAGGTGCATAGCATTAAATAAATGAGTGAACTGTTTGTGCCATGACAGAGGCACGAATCGGTGTGCCATGACTGCGCCAATGAGGCCGCGCCAACTGGGGCTTGCCAGGATGCATCGATGTCCGACGGATGCCCTGAACTTGAATCGGGGCGCGGCATCCGACAATGAAATAAATGAAATGTTTGCCTAATGCCCCGTACACACTGTCGGACTTTGTTCGGACATTCCGACATCAAAATCCTAGGATTTTTTCCGACGGATGTTGGCTCAAACTTGTCTTGCATACACACGGTCACACAAAGTTGTCGAAAATCCGATCATTTTAAACGCGGTGACGTAAAACACGTACGTCGGGACTATAAACGGGGCAGTGGCCAATAGCTTTCATCTCTTTTTTTATTCTGAGCATGCGTGGCACTTTGTCCGTCGGATTTGTGTACACACGATCGGAATTTCCGACAACGGATTTTGTTGTCGGAAAATTTTATATCCTGCTGAGAGCAGACACACTTTGTGTGTCGGAAAATCCGATGGAAAATGTGTGATGGAGCCTACACATGGTCAGAATTTCTGACAACAAGGTCCTATCACACATTTTCCGTCGGAAAATCCGACCGTGTGTACGGGGCATTAGAGTGAAATGAATGATAAACGTTTCGCCATGACTAAGGTGACCAGATTTTTAAAATGAAATCCAGGGACATTTTTTTTTTTTTTTGGCAAATGGTATTTTATAAGCACATTTTCATCAAATGATATATGCAGTGTATGTGTTTGTGGCGTGATTGTATGATATACATGTTATTTCTCACATTTTGCCCATGAGATAAAGAAAATACTTCTAATAATTTTTTGGGATATGACTACCAAATGTTAAGAAGATAAGATGCATTTATTGATATTATATATAATTATATATTTCTATATACTGTATCTCCCTCCCTCTCTGTATATACTGTACCCTCTCTCTCTGTACATAATGCATCTCCCCTCTGTCTCTGTATATACTGTACCCCCCCTCTCTCTCTGTATATACTGCATCTCCCCCCTCTTTCTGTATTGAATGTACCACTCCCCTTTCTCTCTCTGCATATACTGTACCCACCTCTCTCTCTGCATATACTGTACCCCCCTCTCTCTCTGAATATACTGTATCCCCCTTTCAGTGTATATACTGTATCCCCCTCTCTGTGTATATACTGTATCCCCCTTCCTATGTATATACTGTATCCCCACTCTCTCTGTGTATATACTGTATCCCCCCTCTCTGTATACTGTATATACTGTATCCCCGCTATGTATATACTGCATCCCCCTCTGTGTATATACTGTATCCCCCTGTCTCTATATATACTTTATCTCCCCTCTCTCTCTATAAATACTGCAACCCCCCCTCTGTATAAACTGTAACCCCTTCTATGTATACTGTAACACCCCCCTCTCTGTAACCCCCATCTCTATGTATATACTGTACCCCCTCCCCATCTCTCTGTATATACTGTATCCCCCCTCTCTCTATACTGTAAGCCTTGCCCTCTCTATATATACTGTAACCCCCTCTGTATATACTGTAACCCCCTCTGTATATACTGTAACCCTCCTCTCTGTATATACTGTAACCCTCCTCTCTGTATATACTGTAACCCCCTCTGTATATACTGTAACCCTCCTCTCTGTATATACTGTAACCCCCCTCTGTATACTGTAACCCCCCTCCCTCTCTGTATACTGTAAGTCCCCCTCTCTGTATACTGTAACACCACTATCTCTCTGTATATACTGTACCCCCTCCCCATCTCTCTGTATATACTGTACCCCCTCCCCATCTCTCTGTATATTCTGTATCCCCCCCCCCTCTCTCTATACTGTAACCCTTGCCCTCTCTCTATACTGTAACCCCCTCTGTATATACTGTAACCCCCCCTCCTCTTTGTATACTGTAACCCCCCTCCCTCTCTGTATACTGTAACCCCCCCTCCCTCTCTATTGTAACCCCCCCCTCTCTGTATACTCTAACCCCCCTCCCTCTCTGTATACTGTAACCCCCCTCTCCCTCTCTGTATACTGTAACCTCCCCTCTCCCTCTCTGCATACTATAACCCCCCCTCCCTCTCTGTATACTGTAACCCCCCTCTCCCTCTCTGTATACTGTAACCCCCCTCTCCCTCTCTGTATACTGTAACCCCCCTCTCCCTCTCTGTATACTGTAACCCCCCTCTCCCTCTCTGTATACCGTAACCCCCCCTCCCTCTCTGTATACCGTAACCCCCCTCTCCCGCTGTGTATACCGTAACCCCCCTCTCCCTCTCTGTATACTGTAACCCCCCCTCCCTCTCTGTATACCGTAACCCCCCCCTCCCTCTCTGTATACCGTAACCCCCCCCCTTCCCTCTCTGTATACCGTAACCCCCCCTTCCCTCTCTGTATACCGTAACCCCCCTCCCTCTCTGTATACCGTAACCCCCCCTCCCTCTCTGTATACCGTAACCCCCCTCTCCTCTCTGTATACCGTAACCCCCCTCTCCTCTCTGTATACCGTAACCCCACTTCCCTCTCTGTATACCGTAACCCCCCTCTCCCTCTCTGTATACTGTAACCCCCCTCTCCTCTCTGTATACTGTAACCCCCCTCTCCTCTCTGTATACTGTAACCCCCCTCTCCTCTCTGTATACTGTAACCCCCCTCTCCTCTCTGTATACTGTAACCCCCCCCTTCCCTCTCTGTATACTGTAACCCCCCTCTCCCTCTCTGTATACTGTAACCCCCCTCTCCCTCTCTGTAATCTGTAACCCCCCTCTCCCTCTCTGTATACTGTAACCCCCCTCTCCCTCTCTGTATACTGTAACCCCCCTCTCCTCTCTGTATACTGTAACCCCCCCTCCCTCTCTGTATACTGTAACCCCCCCTCCCTCTCTGTATACTGTAACCCCCCTCTCCTCTCTGTATACTGTAACCCCCCTCTCCTCTCAGTATACTGTAACCCCCCTCTCCTCTCTGTATACTGTAACCCCCCCCTCCCTCTCTGTATACTGTAACCCCCCCCTCCCTCTCTGTATACTGTAACCCCCCTCTCCTCTCTGTATACTGTAACCCCCCCCTCCCTCTCTGTATACTGTAACCCCCCTCTCCCTCTCTGTATACTGTAACCCCCCCCCTTCCTCTCTGTATACTGTAACCCCCCTCTCCCTCTGTAAACCCCCCCTCTCTGTACCTCAGTTTGGTTCTGGCTGTCCATCACGTGTAGTCTCCCTGCAGGCTGCAGCCAATGGTCGGGTGTAGTGTGGCCTCTGAATGCTCCTCGAGTGTCAGTCTGGGCCCTGCCCCCTCCCTTCTCCTTCCTTCCATTCAGCAGAGCGGCAAGCACAGCTGTGTGTCTGTGTGCAATCAGCTGTGTGCCGCTCGGGGGGATTTGGGCTGGATCGGCACTACAGGGGGAGAAAAGCTGTGACTGCAGCCCGGAGTTGGACCCGGCGGCCCCTGCCTGCAATCCGGGGACAAATCAGGGGACAGTCTTGGACCGGGGACCATGTCCTCAGTCCGGGGACTGTCCCCGGAAACCGGGGACGTCTGGTCACCGTAGCCATGACAGAGGCACCAATCGGTCGTGCCGCAGCTGCGACTGACAACAACCCGGACTCTGGAGCATGCATTGAAATGAGGCAAAAGAAACGCTGGTGCATGCCGGAATAAATTGGTGCATGACAGATGCGACTGGATTTGAATTGGAGTGTGGTATGTAACCGTGAAATGTTTGCCCTGGCAAAGGCACGAATTGGTTATGCCGCAACTGATAGCTAACCAAGTTCTGATGCAGGTGTTGGCTGAGGCCGAAACGTTTTATTTTTTTCTACTTTATTTATATATATATATATATATAATGTTCTTTTTTTCTTTTTTTTGTATGTATATATATATATATTTTTTTCTGTATATTGTTTTTTGTTTTTATTTTTTATTATTTATTTATTTTATTTTTTTCGACTGCGACAAATTACGAGTAGGACTAAGTAGGAATGAAATGAGGCCAAGACAACTGGGGTGCGCCGGGACGAATCAGTGCATCTCGGATGCTACTGGATTCGAATCGGGGCGCGGTACATGACAGTGAGATGAGTGAAATGATGAAATGAATGAAATGATTTGTCATGGTAGAGGCACGTGCCATGACAGAGGCACGTGCCATGACAGAGGCACGAGTCGATCATGTCGCGACTGCAACTGACAACGACCGGACTCCGGAGCATGTACTGAAATGTGGCCGAAAATACCTGGGGCACGCCGTGACGAATCGTTGCATCATGGATGCGACTGGATTCGAATCAGGATGTGATTCGTGACAGTTGAAATGATTCCCATGACAGAGGTACGAATCGGTGAGCCGCAAACTACGACTGACAATGAACCGGACTCTGGAGCATGTCCAGAAATGAGGCCGGGCCCTGGGGCACGCCGTAACGAATCGGTGCATCGAAGATGCGACTGGATTCGAACCGGAGCGCGGTAAGTGCAGGTGTAACATTTTGTTGCCATGACAGAGGCGCGAATCGATCATGCCGCTATAGCGACTGACTGCGAATCGGACTCTGGAGCATGTACTGAAATGTGGCCAATACCTGGGGCACGCCGAGACGAATCGGTGCATTTCCATGCGACTGAATTCGTAACGGAGCGTGATACGTGGCATGATAACCATGACAGAGGTACGAATCGGTGAGTCGAAAGCGACTGATAATGAAGTGACTCTGGAGCATGTACTGAAATGAGGCCGTAACTACTGGGGCACACCGGAGCGAATCGGTGCATCATTAGATGCGACTGGATTCGAATCGGAGCGCGGTACGTGACTGAAATGAAAGAAATGATTCGAAATGGTTTGAAATGTTAGAAATGTATTTAGAAATGTTCAAAATGAGAAATGATTGATATCGACTGACGTGGTTCGATAAGGAATTGCGAATCGCTACAGCTGTTTGCTGACGCCTGGTAATAATTAGACATGCCTAAAATGAAGCGACGTCTATGTCGCTGTGCTTTTTTCAGATAACGAGAAATGGTAACATAACGAAAGTGCGAGTGGTATGCATTACGGTTACGTTTATGAAATTGCGAGTGACTCGTAAGTTTGATATCACGGTTTAGTGACATGATATCTAACAATGCGTAAAAAACAAAGTCCGACGGGACCCTACCTGCGACAGCCAAGCCAGACGCGCGATACGAACTACGAATCGGTAACACGGACTTCGAAACTCTCGAGCACGGAAATTTGCAAAAACGGGAACTTCTGAGACAAGAACTAGCGGACGCTGGCATTCGAATCGTCGGCTTAGTGACGTATATCGCGCACAGGAAACCGACAAGCACCACAGGTGAGCGGGCTGCTTAAATACCCCCCGGGCTCCTCCCATAAATTCAGGCCACCATACTGGCCTTCCTACATATATTTTCTTTTTTTTTTTTGGACACATTTTTTGGGCGCTTTTTTTGTATGATTATTTTTCTGCTATGAACATTATGCCATTTTTGGAGTTATATTTTTATTTTTTTGACCACTTGTATCATTTCTTGTCTAGCAAAATGTGCAAAACAACAAATATAGAACTTCACCTTCACAACTGAGGAATATTTTATGTGATTTGGACGTTTATCATTTGTGTATATATATATATATATATATATATATATATATATATATATATATATATTTATTTCTGGTTGTCACTTTATTGTTAGTTGGAAATCCCTGTGGGGGAGTCTCCATTTTCTAATGTTGGTGCACTATTGTAGGGTCTGTTTTGATTGATGTGTTTGCACTAGATGCTTCGTTATTGAATTTCCTACATAGTGACATACACATTACACACCTTGTCTACACTAGGTGAGGCACATCTATTTTTAAGGTGTAGTACACTTATATACATCACTCCTTTTTGTGTTAAAGGATATACACACTTAGTGACACAAACGCACAACCCAATTTTATTTTTATTTTTTACTATTTTTATTTAGGTGGTTGGAGCATATCTACACTTGAGTGTAGCTTAAAACATTCTTGTAGAAACTCAGTTTTCCAATATTATAGGGAGCACCACTCTCCCCTTACCTATTATCTGATTAATTTGAGACACCCCCTTAGCTTAAGGTGACCAGATTTTTAAAATGAAATCCGGGGACATTTTTTTTTACTTGTAATGGCAGCAATCAACAACTCTTTGCCCGTCTCCGCCGCTGCCCGCCTCACAGCCTGTCAAGTCTAAAGCCCCATACACACTATCAGATTTTCTGCTGATTTTTTCCTTCTGATTTACCACAACCATATAATATGAGGTCAAACCTTAGGAGTTTCACTTTGTATGCAATCAGGCAGGCCCTTGTACTACATGGTTTTAGTAAATCTGACAACAAAAATCAGCAGAAAATCTGATAGTGTGTATGGGGGCTTTACTCTTAGGGCCCCGGCTACTACTGGGTGGGGAGCAGAGGAAGATCACTCCACCAGGGAAGGCAAGGAGATAAGCAGGCAGGCGACTGGCCGGGACTTGAGCCAAGGCAGAATAACATGCGAGTGGAGCTGAATGGGCATTCGCCCGAAAATGAAGAAAAATTGTCCCTCTGCTCCGACCAGCACATGATCATCAGAAAGGGGACAGATAATGGAAAAAAATAAACCCCCATAAGCTAGTAGGAGCGGCAGAGGAAGGGGGGTGCAATTCAGATTTTTTTCTTTTTATTCTGGAGGGGCTGTCTTTTAAATTGCCCCAGCCCCTGTTCAAATCCAATCCAGGGACAAAACTGGGGACAGACTTGGTCCAGGGACAGTGTCCACAATCCGGGGACTGTCCCCAGAAACCGGGGATGTCTGGTCACCCTACCTTAGCTTGTGGGGGGTGCCATTAGGGGAGGCTGCACACCTACCTATTAGCCCTAAGCGCAGAGCTAATGCTATTTCCTGTATATTCTACAGCTAAAGCTACTGGTGTTTTTTTATAACATCCAGTGTGCATGAGGCCTAAAATACAACACTAGCCTTATCAACAGACCAGCATTGCCTGTATTTACTGTTACAGCAAAACAAAATATACTAAAATCAGAGCTAATATTATGAGTGGATAATTTTATCTACTTTTCATATTGTTATATGTGACTGAGGCAATGAAACCTTCCTTGTCGGTTCACACTGATGTGGTACGTAATTCGCAACACATCAAAATCGCACCCTGTTTATGCAAACCCATGTGGGTGTATATGCTAAGTTAATGACACCCCGAAATCGGTTTGCAAAACACAGTGGGATTTGCAGAATCAGATCGCATGGGTGTGAACACCCATACGCTCCGATTCTGGTGCGGCAAAAAAAAGGGTCCTATGCGATTTTGGTGCAGATGCGGTGCACTTTGAGCCAAACAGAATGAATGGCTCAAATCACACTGCTGAAAAATTGCATGTGATTTGAACAGGAATGCGGTGCGATTTCTGTTCAAAATCACATGCAGTCCTGCACCGTATTAGTGTGAACTGGCACTCCATTCTCATCTGCTTAGGCTAATTTCACATTTCAATTTATTTAAATGCTTCTTCTTTCTTCTATCTTCTATCTTCTATCTTCCTTCGGTTTCTTCCTCCATCTTCTTCTTCTTCTGGTTCTTCCTCTGGTGTTCTTGTCCGGCATCTTTTTCCCTTCTTCTTCTCGGGCCGCTCCGCATCCATGATGGGAGGCTCCCGCTGTGTGACGCTTCTCGTCTTCTGACGGTTCTTAAATAACGAAGGGTGGGGCCACCCAGTGACCCGGCCCCCCTCTGACGCACGGGGACTTGACGGGGACTTCCCTGTGGCATTTCCTGTGACGTCAGAGGGGGCGGGGTCACCCATCACCCACAAAGCCCTTTCCGACACTTTTTGTTTACATGAAAATTACTTTGAACCCCCAACATTATATATATATTTTTTTAAAGCAAAGGCCCTACAGATTAAAATGGTGGGTGTTTCATTTTTTTTTCACAAAGTATTTGCGCAGCGATTTTTCAAACGCATTATTTTGGAAAAAACACACTTTTTTAAATTTTAATGCACTAAATCACACTATATTGCCCATGTCTGATGAAATAAAAAATATGATCTTAGGCAGAGTACATGGATACCAAACATGACATGCTTTAAAATTGCGCACAAACGTGCAGTGGTGACAAACTACATACATTTTTAAAAGCATTTAAAAGGCTTTACAGTTTACCACTTTAGATTTACACAAGAGGTCTACTGCTAAAATTACTGCCCTTGATCTGACCTTCACGGTGATACCTCACATGCATGGTGCAATTGCTGTTTACATTTGACGCCAGATCGATGCTTGCGTTCGCCTTTGCACAAGAGCAGGGGGGGACAGGGGTGCTTTTTTTTTTTTTTTTAATATTTTTTTTGCCTTTTTTATCTTATATTAAAACTGTTCCTTTAATTTTTTTTTTTTTTAATAATTTTTATTGTTATCTCAGGGAATGTAAATATTCCCCATTGATAGCAATAAGTAGTGACAGGTACTCTTTTTAAAAAAAAAATTGGGGTCTATTAGACCTAGATCTCTCCTCTGCCCTCAAAGCATCTGACCACGCCAAGATCAGTGTGATAAAATGCTTTCCCAATTTCCCAATGGCGCTGTTTACATCCGGCGAAATCTAAGTCATGAAATGCTCATAGCTTCCGGTTTCTTAGGCCATAGAGATAAATGGAGTCATTCTGGTCTCTGATCAGCTCTATGATCAGCTGGCGGAACCACCGGCTGCATTCTCAGGTTCCCTGTTGGGACAGGAGAGCCAGAGAAAATCATGGAAGACGGTGGGGGGCATTCCCTCCCACTGCTTGTAAAAGCAGTCTTGAGGTTAATTAGCTGCTAGGGTTGCTTTTACATGAAAACCGACCACTGGCTGAAAAGAATTAATTTATTTTATTTCAGGTACTTATATAGCGCTGTCAATTTACACAGCGCTTTACATATACATTGTACATTCACATCAGTCCCTACCCTCAAGGAGCTTACAATCTAAGGTCCCTAACTCACATTCATACATACTAGGGACAATTTAGACAGGATCCAATTAACCTACCAGCATGTCTTTGGAGTGTGGGAGGAAACCGGAGTACCCGGAGGAAACCCACGCAGGCACAGGGAGAACATGAAAACTCCAGGCAGGTAGTGTCGTGGTCAGGATTCAAACCAGCGACCCTTCTTACTGCTAGGTGAGAGTGCTACCACCACACCACTGTGCCGCCCAGAATGATACCAAGATGATACCTAAACCCCCAGGCATCATTCTGGTATAACCACTCAAAGTCCAGCAACATACCAGTACATTGCTGGTCCTTATTGGGCATATATTGTATATATTTTTTTTCATGCAGCCTGTGGGCTGAACGAAAAAAAGAGATTGATTGGTGGGTATGCCCACCATTAGAATACCTCCCTTCATCCTCCCACTTCTAATGATGGGCATACATGCACCATTTTGTTTTTAACTGTGGTGGTGAAATCACCTCCTACAGCGATGGAGTCACTCACGGCTTTATGTATTGTGGGAGCAAATGCTGTTGCTGTCAAGAGAAATAAATCTGCTCTGCAACTGAATGCCGTACCTGCTAAGCCAATAATGGTTAACAATAAAACAAAGTAACATTACAGTATAACAGTAAGACATACCATACCTGCAAAACAAAAAAAAAAAAAAAAAAAGAGTAAAAAATAAAACATTTTTTAACGCAATCTCTGCCTAAAATATATATATGCCGAAGCATGGGGGCATCAGCCCGCAAAAGTTAGGAGCAAATCGCTCCTCCACCCCTGCTGCCCCCATGCTTCAGCATATATGCTCTTTTTTTAACTGTGGTGGTGAAATCACCTCCTACAGCGCTGGAGTCACGGCTTTATGTATTGTAGGAGCAAACGCTGTTGCTGTCAAAATAAATAAATCCGCGCTGTAGCTGAATGGCGTACCTAAAACAAAAAAATGGTTAACAATAAACCACAGTAAACAGTAAAGTATAAAAAAATGACATATCTGAAAAGCAAACATGATAAAACATAATAACAATAAAACATTGCAGAATAGAATACAGTAAAAAAAGAGCAGAACAATAGAGAGAGAATAGAGAGAGAGAGCGAGAGAGAGAGAGAGAGAGAGAGAGAGAGAGAGAGAGAGAGAGAGAGAGAGAGAGAGAGAGAGAGAACAATAAAACGACAACTATTTTTGTTTTTTCTTATTTTACATATTTTTTTTTTTTGATTTTTTACACTTTTTTTTTGTAACTGTTGTAACTGTAACGGTTCTAGGTTCGGGTCTCTCAAAATGCGATGGCATCTTGGGAGACCCTGTGATAGTGTGTCCTAGTCTGTGCAGTGCTGTACCCTACGCTAATACTCTACTAGTGTATGGTAACGTTCAAAACATTCACCAATGCAAAGACCAGGATTGTCAGGACAGGAGGGACAATAATAGTGGGTGTCACACCTATATCCACGCTTGCTGCAGACACGACATCTTCTTTGGGAGGCTCGTTGGGTAGGGGTACTCGGGAGGACATACGGAAATTGCCTCCCATGCAGCCGGCTTACTGCATTTGGATTGGGAAGGTGAGGTGGAGCACCATCTGGAAACAGAAGGGCTCTGACGATCTCTTCCTGGAATTTTAGGAAGGATCCAGTCCGTCCTGAAGCTCTGTATAGCACATGAGCGTTCAGCAAACCAATTGAAAAAAACAGAGACTTTTTTGTACCAGCGTCTGACCTTACGGGCAACTAGGTACGGCGCCTACAACTGGTCGTTGAGGTCCGCCCCTCCCATATTACGGTTATATTCGTGGACACAGAGGGGTTTCTCCACAACACCAGTCGCAGTAGGAATTTGGACCGTCATGTGTGAACGGAGGTATGAACGAAAACATTCTTATTATCCCTCCACTTCACAGAGAGCAAATTATTACCGTATATACTTGAGTATAAGTCGAGTCCCCTAATTTACCACAAAAACTGGGAAAAACTTATTGACCCGAGTATAAGCCGAGGGTGAGAAATGCAGCAGCTACTGTAAGTGGAAAAAGAGGGTCAACAATGCCCGTCGCAGCTGTATACCTCCCTGTGTCCTGTGCATGTGTCCCTGTGTATGTGTGCATGTGTCACCTACCTGTGTCCTGTGCATGTGTCACCTACCTGTGTCCTGCGCATGTGTCACCTACCTGCGTCCTGTGCATGTGTTCTGTGCATGTGTCACCTACCTGTGTCCTGTGCATGTGTCACCTACCTGCGTCCTGTGCATGTGTCCTGTGCATGTGTCACCTACCTGTGTCCTGTGCATGTGTCCCTGTGTATGTGTGCATCCTACCTGTGTCCTGTGCATGCCTGCGTGTGGAAATCTCCATCCTCCATGTGCCGCTCTGCACCGATCAGCGTGTGATAATACCATTCGGCCGTTCTACTGTTCAAAAGCCGCGCCTCCTCCTCGTCCATGATAGGCAGAACACTCCATTTCCCAGCAGTCAGCGGTCAGCCTATCGCAGACATTCTCTCATCCTCATACCACGGACGAGGATGAGAGAATGTCTGTGATAGGCTTACACTGACTGCTGGGAAATGGAGTTTTCTGCCTATCACAGACGAGGAGACGCGGCTTTTGAACAGTGAATGGCTGCCGAATGGTAATATCACACGCTGGCTGCCATCTGTCTGCATGACACGCTGATCGTGTAGGCAGACGGCGGTGATTTGAGTATAAGTTGAGGGGGGCACTTTATATACTCGAGTATTTACGGTACACTTGAAGCAGGCTCTCTCCCCCAGTCTAAGACGGGAATCTACAAGCCTCTGGGGTAAGCCACAGCGATTAAGTCGCACCAATGCTCCAATCTGATGATCAAACAAGTGACTAAAAAGCGGCATGCTCGTGTAATAATTGTCCACATACAAATGGTACCCCTTTCCAAATAAGGGTGACACCAAGTCCCACACAATCTTGCTACTCCCTATGTAATCTGGGCAGTTTGGCGGCTCTATGTGACTATCTTTTCCCTCGTAAACCACAAAACTACATGTATAGCCTGTGGCCCTGTCACAGAGCTTATACATCTTGACCCCATATCTGGCACGCTTGCTGGGAAGATACTTTTTGAAAGACAAGCGACCAGAAAACTTAATCAGAGACTCATCAACGCAGACAACTTGACAGGGAGTAAACAAGTCGGTTGGTTGAAGTGGTTTACGAGGGGCTGAATTTTGTAGAGCCGATCGTATCCAGGGTCTCCACGATGATGACGGAGTTCATTGTTGTTGAAATGCATGAACCGCAAGATCTGCTCGTATCGTGCCCTGGTCATGGAGGCAGAGAACACGGGCATATGGTGAATTGGGTCAGTGGACCAATATGACCGCAACTTACTCTTTTTAGTTACGCCCATGAGGAGGGATAGGCCCAGAAAGGTCTTAAATTTGGAAACCGTAATTAGTTTCCAATCTCTGGCAAGGAAGGACTGGGGATTAGTGGTGATGTATTGACCAGCATACAAATTAATTTGGTCCACAATAGATCTATAGAGATCTTCAGTGAAAAACAGTGAATAAAAATCAAGTGACGTAAAATCAACTGTTTCCACCTGACTGCCGGGTTGGCCAGTGAATGGGGGAAGTACTGCAGAAGTGGAGGGTTCCCAATTAGGATTGGCGAATGCAGCAGGAAGGGCACTATGGGCACGACGGGCCTGTGTTTGTCTTCTTTTAGGTGGAAGTGGGACACTGCTTGTGCTTGCCACCTCACCAGCTTGAACTGCACTTATGGGACTCTCCATGTCACCACGTGTTACTGCAGTGCTGGTTTGACTACAACCAGGGTGTACTAGGCTGCTGGTGCTTGCCAGTTCACCAGAAGTATGAGCGGCACTAGTACTTCTCTGCTATATACAAGACCACTGCGGTTCTTGCACCTCAACAGCAGAAGAAGATCGGGGTCTGGTATGCCTGAACTTGGCAGGGACCACAACTCTGTCGTCAGAGCTATCTGTCATGGAGCCGCTGTCGTTTACAGGATCGTATTCTGAGCCTGAATCTGACAGATGAGTGACTTCCTCTTCACTATCTGTCATACTCAGAAACGTGTAGGCCTCTTCACTAGTGTACCTTCGATTTGCCATTTTGGGCTCTAAATTTACTGGTACACTAGTGACACTCACAAGTAAAAAAGCTCCTGACTGTTAGCGACTGATTCAAACGCTACCAAAAAAACTGCAGGGATCAGGGAACGCTGCAGTTATGTGTGTTGTGTTTTGTAAGTGACAGTGATCGATCGATACTGCACTTGGGTGGGCTGAGCTGGGCTGGGCAGAAGGGCAAAACGCAGGTGCTAGCAGGTATCTGGCCTGATCCCGCTAACACTGCGTTTTTGGGAATCCTAAACTGCTGGGGACGCTAGTATAGATCTGATCAGATCAGATATTGATCCGTTCAGATACTATACCACTAAGGGAGGTGTATGCTGCGTGCGTGGGTGTTAGCGGTACTGGCACTAACCTGACGCTGCCTGGGGCGACGCAGACCCTAATTGACCCTAAAACCTAACTGATATCACCCGCCGGGCAATCAGGGGGTTAAACCTTTATTGGGTAATAAACGGCGGGTATAAAAAACAAACCAACTAACCAGCGTCAACCGTAACACTTATATGGCGATTTACTGGGCAGCACAGTGGTATAGTGGGTAGCACTCTCACCTAGCAGTAAAAAGGGTCGCTGGTTCAAATCCCAACCACGACACTACCTGCCTGGAGTTTGCATGTTCTCCCTGTGCCTGCGTGGGTTTCCTCCAGATACTCCGGGTTCCTCCCACACTCCAAAGACATGCTGGTAGGTTAATTGGCTTCTGTTCAAAAATTGGCCCTAGTATATGAATGTGAGTTGGGGACCTTGGATTGTGGGCTCCTTGAGGGTAGGGATTAGGGTTGTCCCGATACCACTTTTTTAGGACCGAGTACAAGTACCGATACTTTTTTTCAAGTACTTGCCGATACCGATTACCGATACTTTTTTTTTAATGTCACGAGACAGTGTTTTCTTTTTTTTTGGGGGGGGGGGGGGGGGAGGGGGTGAATGGTGTATGTGTGTTTTTTTTTTTTTTTTTTTTACAATTTTTATTTTTTACAATAATATTTTTTTTTATTCTTTATATGTTTTTTTTTTTTTTTTTTTTTTTTAATTAGCCCTGTTGGGGGGCTTTGGTGAGATATCAGGGGTCTTAACAGACCTCTGATATCTCCCCCTTGAGACAGAGAAAGAGACAGAGGATAGAGATTCCCCAGTCCCTTTCTCTGCAGCCTCAGCTGCACTGAAAATGAATGGAGAGAAGACAGCGGCTCCTCTCCATTCATAAACTGACACATCGTAATCACAGGAGATTACAATGTTTCAGTTATGTGAATGGACAGAGTCAGCTGACTCTATCCATTCACACAGCGGAGAGAGACAGCAGAACGGAGGGGACAGAGAAGGAGAGGGGAACGGAGGGGACAGCGGAGAGACACCGGGAAGGAGAGAGGAACGGAGGGGGACAGCGGAGAGACACAGCAGAACGGAGGGGACAGCGGAGGGGGACAGAAAAGGAGAGAGGAACGGAGGGGACAGCGGAGAGACACAGGGAAGGAGAGAGGAACGGAGGGGGACAGCGGAGAGACACAGCAGAACGGAGGGGACAGCGGAGAGACACAGCAGAACGGAGGGGACAGCAGAGAGACACAGGGAAGGAGAGAGGAACAGAGGGGGACAGCGGAGGGGGACAGAGGAAAGGAGGGGGCATGGAGGAGGATGCAGTGACAGTCAGCGGTGACCGATCACCGCTCTATGTCACTAAAGCTGCTGAAAGCCACTGGGGGAGAATCTTGTAACTCCCCCACGCGCCGATCACAGCTGACTTCCAGGTATTGGGGGAAGCATCGGGAGCCTTTGCCCGAGTACAAGTACTTGGGCAAATGCTCGGTATCGGTGCCGATACCAATACTAGTATCGGTATCGGGACAACCCTAGTAGGGACCATTGTGGGTGTGCGATGTATGTGTGGAGTGCTGCGTGAATTGGCAGTGCTATATAGGTACCTTAAATAGAGATGATTGTAGATACACACTCACTCAGGTTGAACTGGATGGACTGGTGTCTTTATTCAACCTTACTAAATATGTAACTGGTGAAAGGGTTAACTAGGGGACAATCAGGGGGTTAAAACCTTTATTAGGTAGTATGTGGGGATACCTGACACTATAAAAAGCTGAGGGCGAACCTAAATACCTACCTGGCTAACTAGCGTCACCTGTGACACTAATACGGTGATCAGAAAAAAAGATCGCTTAGTGACCCTGGCGACAGGGGGTGATCAAGGGGTTAAACCTTTATTGGGGGGGGGATGTGAGGGGGGTATCCTAGACCTAAAGGGGCCTACAACTAACTGCCCTAACACTTATAACAGTCACAAATGACACCAATGCAGTAATCAGTAAAAAAATAAAAACTGCTATTGGTGTCACTGTGATAGGGGGTGACAGGGGGTGCAGAGGGGGTGATGGGGGGGGGGTATGTGTCTATGTGTGCTAGTGTCAGTGTAGTGTTGGTGTAGATGTCTTCTCTCCTCAGAAGCAGGAATGAAAAGGCTTCACGAGGAGAGATGACATCACTTCCTTTGCTTCTGTTTACATTACAGAAGCAGAGAAAGCTTCTCATTTGCCAGGAGCGATCGGTCGTGAGGGAGTGGCCATGAATCAGTGGCCTCCCCCTCAGGACGGATCGCTCCTGGAACGATGCCGACTGCCTCGGGTACTGGGGGCGCAATGCTCCCCCCGCCCACGGGAGGGGAGTAACGTACCCATACCTGTCCGTGCCATTCTGCTGCAGTATATCTTTGACTACAAATCAATATCGCACAATTATGCAAGTGATTCTAATTTATTATCGCTGTTTTCTAGCTGGTCTAAAACCGCTTTTGATGTAAAGGGACGGTTTTGGTTGCTATGGACAATCTCCAGTTTCCAGGCAGAAAGAACAGTATATATGATATAAAACTGCATGCAGGGCAATGGAGAAACCACTAGGGACAAAAGGGATGTGAAATAATTCCATACAGTAATGTAATCTGTAAGATTACAGTGTACTGTATGTAGAGTGTGTGTTTCACTTTCTGAATTTGGCGCCGTGCTCCGTCCCCGTGCGCCGCAATGCTCACAGGGAACGGAGCTCGGCTCTGTGATGAATCGAGCGCAGACACAGCCGCCGCACACAATGGGGAGACATCGCAGGATCCTGAGGACAAGGTAAGTAGGCTGTACCTGGATCCTGCGATGCGATCCAGTGGCTCGGGGTTACCGCTTTTGGTACTGAAAATCCACTCCAAGAAACACTCCGGAATACCATCAGGGAGGTTACATATTAAAAAAAATACAACGTAATAACTCTTCATACATTATACTAAATTTTATATACTAGTGAAAACACTTATTCCCAAACTCATCCAATTTTTTACCCTTTCGCTGTGAGGTCTGTAAGTTGTATGGGGGGGGGGGGGGTTTACACACATTAGGGTTGATTTACTAAAGGCAAATAGGCTTGTACTTTGGAAAGTGCAGTTGCACTCTGCAGGTGCAATTTCTCCAGAGCTTAGTAAATGAGGTAAAGCAGGGGTAGGCAACCTTAAAGAGGTGGAGATCTACCTGAACAACACGGGATAAGTCAAAGATCACCGGTCACAGTGTCGCCTCCTCACACCTGATTTAAACCTCTAATTACAGGACTACCATGTCCCAAATGCATGCAGTGCATGGCAATCATGGGTTTAAATCAGGTGTTGAGAAGGCAACATATTGCCTCTTCACCACCAATCAACACACACTCGGATCACTTTTCAGAGGAGCACCACTTATGCTCATTCACAAGTAAAGTTAGGGGGTGGTAAAACAGCAGGATATAATAGAAGTCTATGACTTAGCGCAGCAAACCTGCAGGAAAGATTGCACTGCACCCGCAGTGTGGATAAACTGTAGCACATTAGTGTGAAAGCAGCCTTGTACTAATATGCCCAGTGTATTGCTTCACACTGACCTAAAGATCTCTTCTTTCCTGCTGCTGGCACCTTTCTAGAGACCGCTAGCTGGGATAAGAGTTGGAGTGCAGTTGCTATCACTCCAAATGGGACAGGAGCCAACACTACAGAGGAGGCATCGGCTTATATTGCTCTTGCTCCCTTCTACAACTCTAATTTTAAAAGTAGTCCCTCTGCATTGCACTCTGTTTAATGCTCTGGAATGGCAGGTCAGCAAACCCAGACTGAGATCTACCATCCACCTGTCTGCGATCTACTGGTAGATTGCGATCTACAGGTTGCTGACCCTCGAGGTAAAGCTTCACTTTGCAAAGAATACCCTATCACGTGCAGAGAAAATAAAAAAAAAAAACAGCATTTTTGTTTGCACATAGTTACATAGTAGGTGAGGTTGAAAAAGACACAAGTCCATCAAGTCCAACCTATGTGTGTGATTATATGTCAGTATTACATTGTATATCCCTGTATGTTGTGGTCATTCAGGTTCTTATCTAATAGTTTTTTGAAATTATTGATGCTCCCTGCGGAGATCACCGCCTGTGGAAGGGAATTCCACATCCTTGCCGCTCTTACAGTAAAGAACCTTAAAATGTAGTTTAACCACTTGCCGCCCGCCCTATTACAGAATGACGGCGGCAAAGTGGTTTGATATTCCTGATCGGACGTCATATGACGTGATCAGGAATATCGAGCCGCTGCGCGCCCCCGGGGGTGCGCATCGCGGCGATCATTGTTGCGGGGTGTCAGTCTGACACCCTGCAACACCGATCTCCGACGGAGACTCTTTACCATGTGATCAGCCGTGTCCAATCACGGCTGATCATGATGTAAAAAGGAAGAGCCGGTGATCGGCTTTTCCTCACTCGCGTCTGACAGATGCGAGTAGAGGAGAGCCGATCGGCTGCTCTCCTGACAGGGTGGGTCTGTGCTGACTGTTTATCAGCACAGCCCCCCCTCGGATCCTACCCAGGACCACCAGGGAAGCCGCCCAGGACCACCAGGGAAGCGATCCACACTGGACCACCAGGTATGCCCCTAGACCACCAGGGAAATGCTACTGTGTGCACAGGCAGCTGCCAATCTGTACCCAGGCAGCTGCCAGTCAGTGCCCACTGCAATGCCTACCACTGCCAGTGCCACCAGGGATGCCCATCAGTGCCTCATTTTAGTTGCCGCCTATCAGTGCCACCCTATCAGTGCCTAGCAGTGCCCAGCAGTGCCGCCTTTCATTGCCCATCAGTGTCACCCATCAGTGCCCATCAGTGCCAACCAGTGCCACCCAGCGCCACGTATCAGTGCCCATCAGTGCCGCCTATCAGTGCCACCTATCAGTGCCACCCTATCAGTGCCTAGCAGTGCCCAGCAGTGCTGCCTTTCATTGCCCATCAGTGTCACTCATCAGTGCCCATCAGTGCCAACCAGTGCCACCCAGCGCCACCTATCAGTGCCCATCAGTGCCGCCTATCAATGCCCATCAGTGCTGCATATGAGTGCCACCCATCAGTGCCGCATTTCAGTGCCCATCGTCAGTGCCCGTCAGTGCCCGCTCATTGGTGCCACCTCATCGGTGCCGCCGTATCAGTGCCTGTCAGTGCCGCCTTATCAGTGCCCATCAGTGAAAGAGAAAACTTACTTATTTACAATTTTTTTAACAGAAACAAAAGCAAAATTTTATTTTTTAAAAAATTTTCGGTCTTTTTTTATTTGTTTAGCAAAAAATAAAAACCGCAGAGGTGATCAAATACCACCAAAAGAAAGCTCTATTTGTGGGAACAAAATGATAAAAATTTAGTTTGGGCACAGTGTAGCATGACCGCGACAGCGCTGAAAGCTGAAAATTGGTCTGGGCAGGAAGGTGTCTAAGTGCCCTGTATTGAAGTGGTTAAGGTTAAACCTCTTTTCTTCTAATTTTAATGAGTGGCCTTGTGTCTTGTTAAACTCCCTTCCCCAAAAAAGTTTTATCCCTATTGTGGGGTCACCAGTACAGTATTTGTAAATTGAAATCATATCCCCTCTCAAGCATCTCTTCTCCAGAGAGAATAAGTTCAGTGCTTGCAACCTTTCCTCATTACTAATATCCTCCAGACCCTTTATTAGCTTTGTTGCCCTTCTTTGTACTCGCTCCATTTCCAGTACATCCTTCCTGAGGACTGGTGCCCAGAACTGGACAGCATACTGTAGGTGCGACCGGACCAGAGTCTTGTAGAGCGGGAAAATTATAGGGAGAATTATCTGGAGTTAATCCCCTTTTTTAATGCATGCCAATATTCTATTTGCTTTGTTAGCAGCAGCTTGGCATTGCATGCCATTGCTGAGCCTATCATCTACTAGGACCCCCAGGTCCTTTTCCATTCAAGATTTCCCCAGAGGTTCTCCCCCCAGTGAATAGATTGCATTCATATTTTTGCCACCCAAATGCATTATTTTACATTTTTTCTACATTAAACCTCATTTGCCATGTAGTTGCTCACCCCATTAATTTGTTCAGATCTTATTGCAAGGTTTCCACATCCTGTGGAGAAGTTATTGCCCTGCCTAGCTTAGTATTGTCCACAAATACAGAGATTGAACTGTTTACCCCATCCTCCAGGTCATTTATGAACAAATTAAATAGGATTGGTCCCAGCACAGAACCATGGGGGACTCCACTATCCACCATTCCGAGTACTCCCCATATATCATCACCCTCTGAACTTGCCCTTGTAGCCAGATTTCAATCCATGTACTCACCCTATGGTCCATGCCAACAGACCTTATTTTGTACAGTAAACGTTTATGGGAAACTGTGTCAAATGCTTGATAATGTTCTCATTACTAGGGATGAGCTTTCTGTTCAGGTTGAACATGAGTTTGAGTCGAACATTGGCTGTTCGCCCGTTCGTCGAAAACCGAACATTATGGGCCGCTTGCACCAAATTCGGGTGGCGCGTAACGGCCCATAATGCACTGTGGGGGGCGCAGTGCATTGCTATATGATTGGCCAGAGCATGCACCATGACCTGTATGCTTTGGCCAATCCCAGCACCCTTAGCTAAGAGAGCCATAATTGGTCAAAGGCAGGGTGCCTTTTGCCAATCATGGCTCAGGGGGACTAAGTCCACGCCCCACATTATATAAGGGTGCCTGCACGTCGGCCTCGTGTAGTGTGTTGTTGGCGTGGACGGAGAGAGAGTCTCAATTAGATTGAGCAGGCAGGCAGATTATTCAGTTAGCTGCAGTGCATTTAATATATATATATATATATATACACAGTCTTGTGTGTGTGTGTATATATATATATATATATAAATATAAATTTACAAGACTAAACTAGCTAAACTGGATACAGTGGATATATATATATATATATATATATATATATATATATATATATATATATATATATATATCCACTGTATCCAGTTTAGCTATATCTCACTGCAGGATGTTCCTGGTGTACTGTTTCTAATATACTTCAGGCGGTGTACACAGTACCGTACACCCTTAGTGCAGTTGCTACTACTTTTCTGGTGATGTACACAGTACACAATACATACAGTGCACCCACAGTTGCTATTAGAATTCTGGTGGTGTACACAATACCGTGCACCCATAGTGCAGTTGCTACTACTTTTCTGGTGGTGTACACAATACAGTGCACCCATAGTCGCTATTATGCCCCGTACACACGGTCGGACTTTGTTCGGACATTCCGACAACAAAATCCTAGGATTTTTTCCGTCGGATGTTGGCTCAAACTTGTCTTGCATACACACAGTCACACAAAGTTGTCGGAAAATTCGATCGTTCTAAACGCGGTGACGTAAAACTTGTACGTCGGGACTATAAACGGGGCAGTGGCCAATAGCTTTCATCTCTTTATTTATTCTGAGCATGCGTGGCACTTTGTCCGTCGGATTTGTGTACACACGATCGGAATTTCCGACAACAGATTTTGTTGTCGGAAAATTTTATCTCCTGCTGTCCAACTTTGTGTGTCGGAAAATCCGATGGAAAATGTCCGATGGAGCCCACACACGGTCGGAATTTCCGACAACACGGTCCGATCGGACATTTTCCATCGGAAAATCCGACCGTGTGTACGGGGCATTAGACTTCTGGTGGTGTACACAATACTGTGCACGGTAATAGTGCACCAATAGTGCAGATGCTACTACTTTTCTGGTGATGTACACAGTACAGAATATAGTGTAGTGTGGTGTTGCAAAACAAAATTCCCATCATGTCCGGAAGGCCACCAAGGAGAGGCAGACACTCACAGGCCACTAAAAGAGGGCAAGCAGGCTCTGTGTCTACAGTCCACAGTGCTGGTCATGGACATGGTGCATCTTCTGCAGGTGGCCGTGGGGCACGCTTGTCCTTTTTTTCTGCTGCTGGTACAGGGGCAGAAAAATTGGGCCTTTGGTGGTGGTGCCACAAAACTTGTTGGGTGCAGGAACGGGCTCTGCTGTGAAATATTAGATCAGAAATTGTAATTACATGCCCCTGTTAAACAGGGACAGAAAAATTGGGCCTTAGGCAGTGGTGGTGGTGCCCTAAACCAAAAATATTGTTGGAAGCTAGCATCATCAAGATTGAGGAGGAATAGGATAGTCACTCAGCATAGGCAGTCTTCAAGGGATCCCACATCTATAGAAAAATCAATCAGTTGCATCAGGTGCTTGATAGCTGTTGCTGATCCAAGACAGGTTCACATTCATAAAGATGAATCAATCAAGTGAGTCTGTGGACAGGCGTACTCTACGATCCATTACAAACCCTTCAGCAGCACTAAAAGTGCGTTCATATGGAACGCTTGATGCAGGACAGGCCAGTAGATCAATTGCATATTGAGCTAGTTCTGGCCAGTGATCCATCCTCAAGACCCAGTAACCCAGTGGATGGTCTGTTGGAAAGGTCTCCAAGTCTGCTCTTGCCCCTATATATTCCTGCACCATGTAATGCAGATCTTGGCGATGGTTGCTTGAACCGATTAGACCTTGGTGCTGAGGACTGAAAAATTATCTAAAGGCATCAGTCAGCTGGCCACCTTCTCCACTGCTCTTCCTCTGACCGAACAAAGCTGTCATGGTTATGCAGTAATCTTTGTCTGTCAGCTTACCTCTCCTCCATGTGTTCACCTTTAGAGGCCAGCCACTGTCAACTGGCTACTTAAATAATCTCTCCTCAAAGCATGGCTCCACCCCAGCCCCTATCAGGGAACTCTATATTAACCTGTGCACTGCAAGCCTGCCTTGCTGATCAACCTTTGTGTGTTTAGCTTCCGTGTGCATCTTGCTGTGTCTTCTACGTTTGATTCCAGTAACCGATCTTGGCTTGTTCTCGACTATCCCTGCCTGCTTGTGATCCTGACCTTTGGCGTGTTCTATGCTTATCCTTGTCTGCTAGTCCCCCCGACCTTTGGCTTATTCCCTTACTATCTCTGTCCTTCTGTAGCCTACTGTGGGCATGAGCTGGGAGACCCTGGGGGTCGCAACCTGGAGCCAGTTGTAGCCCAGTCCATCCTCACCACTAGAGGCACTGGTGAACACCTGCTGGCTCTTGGATTCCGTGCCCTGGAAACTTACGCTCTAGCCCCTGTGGGATCCGTGTTGGTGTTCCAGCGGACCTGCCTTCCTTAACCACCTAGACTCCCATCCGCAGCAGTCAGCCGTAGGGTCCACTACCTTTGCGGTGCACTCCTGACCCCAACAGTGTGCATCTGTCACCTGGCCTCAGGTGACCTGACAGAAGCCTCAGCAAAATGTTGTCCAGCACCAGGAAATTGTAACCTCACAGGGTCTGGAAATGCATTGCAGAAACCTTTCTTCAAGGCCTCCAGAAGATGTTTCATCCTCTGCTCCCTCTGCAAAGGCAGGATGAGTTCTGCAACCTTACCCTTGTAAAGTGGATCAAGAAGGGTTGACAGCCAGTAATGATTCCTTCTCTTTGATACCAGGAATCCTAGGGTCCTTACGCTGCATGGCCTCCCTGATTCTGCAAAGCCTGCAAAAGTTTGCAGAGGCATTCGATTCTGAGTCCTCTGGGTCACTAAGTATCACATGATCTGCAGCAACATCCTCCCAGCCATGTACAACTCCTTGAGTTTCTGAGGACTGAAAACCATACCTTGAAGACTGCTGCTGAGTGTTATCCTCCACGTCCATGCTGACACAATCTTCCTCCTCCTCCTCTTCTTCCTGTGTGTTTGGCGGGCCTGCAGGAATAATATTTGGATAAAGGGGGCCTTGAGAGGTAAGGAAGTCCTTCTCTTCCTCACACTGTTCTGCCTCAAGTGCCCTGTCCATTATTCCATGAAGCGTGTGCTCCAACTGGAAGACAAGAGGGACAGTATCATTGATGCATGCATTGTCACTGCTCACCATCCTCGTGGCCTCATCAAATGGTAACAGGACAGTGCATGCATCCTTGATCAGTAGCCACTGGCGTGGCAAAAAGAAGCCAAGCTCCCCTGACCCTGTCCAAGTGCCATACTCACACAGGTACTCATTGATAAACCTCTGCTGCATGTACAGCCGCTGCAGCATTGCCAACATTGACTTCCACCTGGTGGACATATCACAAATGAGGTGGTTGGTGGGCAAGTTGCATTCCCTTTGAATGTCAGCTAGCCGAGCACTGGCATTGTATCACCGTTGGAAATGACCACAGACTTTTCTGGCCTGCCTCTGGAGATCTTTTAAGCCTGGGTACCTGCTCAAGAACGGCTGCACCACCAAATTCAGGATATGTGCCAAACATGGAACATGGGTCAAATGTCCCTGTCGGAGGGTGGAGAGAAGGTTGGTGCCATTGTTGCATACAACCATTCCTGGCTGAAGCTGGCGTGGCGTCAACCACCTCTGAGCCTGCCCCTGCAGAGCTGACAGAGTCTCTGCCTCAGTGTGGCTCCTGTCCCCTAAGCAGTGGTTTAACCTTAAACTATGTAGAGGGTTCTTTACTGTAAGAGCGGGAAGGATGTGGAATTCCCTTCCACAGGCAGTGGTCTCAGCGGGGGGCATGGATAGTTTCAAGAGACTACTAGATAAGCACCTGAACGACCGTAACATATATACAATGTAATATTGACATATAATCACACACATAGGTCGGACTTGATGGACTTGTGTCTTTTTTCAACATCACCTACTATGTATCTATGTAACTCATGCACCCCATGGCATCTTTTTGCCTGAGTGCTTGCGTAGCCCCTTGAATGCTCACGGAGCACCGCTGGTTCAGAGAACAAATCTGCAGAAGTGGCCATAGAGGAAGAATAAGAGGAGGGGATGGAGGAGAGAGCTGTGGCAGAATCACCGCTAGCATTTTGGAGGCATGGTCATGGAACAAGCTCCAACAATACTGAACTCTGTCCTGCATCCTTCCCAGCTGCCAGCAGAGTTACTCAGTGCGCCATGAAGGAAAGGTGACATCCCTGCCCATGCCTGCTAGACCATAAGTATGCGGTAATATACACCTTACTGCTGACCGCCCTGTGCAACAAGACAAAAACATTGCCTTCCACATGCCGGTAGAGAGCTGGAATGGCCTTCCATGAAAGGAAATGGCGTTTTGGAACCTGCAACTGAGGTACAGCACATTCCACAAATTCACGAAAGGGGGCAGAGTGTACCAGCTGAAAAGGCAGTAGTTGCAGTGCTAGCAATTTGGCCAAGCTGGCATTCAAGCTAGCATTCAGACTGTGAGCATGTGAATGGCTCGAATTTCTTTTTACGGTTTAGTAACTGGGGTAGGGAAATTTGCCTGCTAAAATCAGATTGTGGTGTACTGCTAGCAGATTGGCTGTAAGTACTTGGGACACCTATTGCTATACCTTCATTCCTCTCAGTGCAGGTTTTTAGAGAGGACTGGAGTAGGGTTGGAGATCCCAGATGTGGAGCAAGGAGAAGTCTTTGATGTGGGTCTTTCAAGTGCTGTTGCCAACGGATATTGTAATTGTAATTATGAATATATTTAATTTATTTATATTTAATGAATATATTTAATTTAGCTTTTATCTATGTAGGGCAGAACATATTATCTTCACAGAAATCTCTGGTAGACCAGACAAGTCGGTGCCTAGGCTTGTGTATGCAAACAATCCAAATCTCATTGTTTTACACATACTCACTTCAAAGGATCCCATGCTGGTTTATGCAATGAAGGGAGGCCAACCCATAATTAATACTTAACGTCCTGGGAAAATTCAAGATAAGTCATGCTTAGAATAGTCACAAGGATTTGCATTAAATTGGACTGACTTATGCAAAGTATAGGGATTGGAAATGTAGCCAGTCCTTAACCAGGAATAGGGAAGCTCACCAATCAGTTGTACCCCCTCCTCAACGACCCCTCCCCCTCTGAGGACCACTGGGCTAGAGGGGAAATTGTCTATGGAAATCACGGAGGAGGACAGGGGCATGTACGTCCGAGGATGAGACCCAAGAGCGTTCCTCCAGACCGTACCCCTTCCAATGCACCAGGTACTGTATGGGCCCACGGAACCTACGGGAGTCAACAATGGATTGTACTTCATACTCCACATGGTTCTCAACCTGTATAGGGTAAGGACGTGGCACCGCGATGGTAAAGCGGTTGCAATCCAAAGGTTTCAATAAGGAGACATGAAACACATTAGAGATGCGTATACTAGGAGGAAGGTCCAACGTGTAAGCCACTGGGTTAATCCCGCGAAGGATACGGAAAGGCCGAATCAACCGAGGTGCGAACTTCAAAAAAGGAACACGAAGTCGGAGATTGCGAGGCAACAGCCAGACTCTGTCCCCAACCTGGTAGGAAGGTGCAGGCAGGCATCTGCGGTCAGCATGGAGTCTGTACCTATCGTTAGCATGTCACAAAGCCTCCTGGACCTGTGCCCAAGTGGAACAAAGACCACGGAGATGCTCCTCTAACGTAGGAATACTCTGCAGAACAAACGAGGCAGGCAACAAGAAAGGTTGGAAACCATAGTTCGCCATAAACGGGGACAAACGGGAAGCTAAATTCAAGGCACTATTGTGAGCAAACTCTGCCCACGGTAAGAGGTCTGACCAGTTGTTATGATGGTCAGAAATATAGCAACATAGGAATTACTCCAAGGACTGATTGGCTTGTTCTGCGGCCCCATTTGACTGCGGGTGATACGCAGAGGAGAAAGCAAGCTGAATACCGAACTATGCACAAAAGGCTTGCCAGAACCGGGACACAAACTGACTACCCCTGTCTGAGACAATCATCTTGGGTAGCCCATGTAAGCGGAAGATCTCCCGAGCAAAAATAGAAGCCAGTTCCTTAGAAGTAGGCAACTTCTTGAGTGGAATACAATGCAACATTTTCGAGAACCGATCAACCACCATAAGAATAACTGTGTTGCCCTGGGAGTTGGGTAACTCCACAATGAAATCCATAGACAGGTGGGTCCAGGGCCTCTCTCCATTGGGTATGGGTTGTAGGGGGCCCACTGGAAGGTGTCGTTGAGTCTTACTCTGAGCACACATGGGACAGGCAGCTATGAAGGCGGTTACATCAGCACGTAGACTAGACCTCCAAAATTGTTGGGAAATGGCCCAAAAGAGTTGATTTTTCCCAGGGTGGCCAGCAGCCTTGGGAGAATGGTAGGGCTGGAGCATGGCAGTACGGAGACTCTCGGGAACAAAGCAGCAGTCACAAGGTTTCTCAGGAGGAGCATCGACCTGAGCAGCAAGAATTTTGTCACCTAAAGGAGAAGTAAGACTGGTGCGAACGGTAGCCAGAATATGATCAGGAGGAATCACAGGAACCGGAACCGACTCCATCTTGGAAGTGGAGGAAAATTGTCGTGACAAGGCATCAGCCCTTACATTCTTAGTACCGAGTAAGAATGAGGCAATGTAATTAAAACTCGACAAGAAAAGAGCCCATCGCGCCCTTCTGGGAGAGGCGCTTAGCCTCAGACAAGAATGTGAGATTCTGATGGTCAGTAAGAATGAGAACCGACACACTGGTACCTTCAAGGAGATGTCTCCATTCTTTCAGGTCTAAAATGATCGCCAAAAACTCTGTCACCAATCTCGTAATTGCACTCTGCGGTGACAATTTCTTGGATGCATATTGCACTCAGAGTTAGGACGTTGAGACAGAAGGGCGCCAACTCCAGTCTCGGAAGTATCAACTTCTAGAATAAAAGGCAACGTAGGATCAGGGTGTGCCAACACAGGAGCAGAAACAAAGGCAACCTTGAGACTCTCAAAGGCCTTAATGGACTCCGGAGACCAACTCTGTGGGTTGCCGTCTTTCCTGGTCATATCAGTCAGGGGCCTGACCAGAGACGAGAAGTTACGAATAAACTTCTTATAATAGTTGCCAAAGCCAAGAAAACGCTGCAGAGGACGTAAACCCACGGGTCGAGGCCACTGTAGGACCGCTGAAAGTTTCTCTGGGTCCATCGAAAAACCAGCAGTGGAAATGACATAGTCCAGGAATTTCACCTGTTCACAATGGAATTCGCACTTTTCCAATTTACAATAGAGATTGTGGTGTGCTTCAGAGACTACAAGAGAACAGACATCTGTGTGGTGGCTCTCCAGGGACTTGGAAAATATGAGGATATCGTCGAGATAAACCACCATACATAACTGCAACAAATCTTGGAGGACATTGTTAATGAACTCCTGGAAAACTGCTGGAGTGTTACAAAGGCCAAAAAGCATTACGAGATACTCATAATGACCTGATCTGGTATTAAACGCAGTTTTTTCACTCTTCACCCCCCTTAATCCTGACAAGATTGTATGCCCCTCTCAAATCAAGCTTTGTGAAAACCGTTGCTCCCATGAGGCGGTCAAATAACTCCATAATCAACGGAATGGGATAGGCACTCTAAATTGTGAAACAATTGAGACCCCTACAATCGATACAAGGTCTCAGTTCACCACTCTTCTTCACAAAAAAGAAACCAGCACCAGCAGGAGACGAGGATTTGCGGATGAAACCACGAGAAAGTGCGTCTGCAGTATACTCCTCCATGGCCTTATCCTCCAAGACCGACAAAGGGAAAACCCAGCCACAAGGGGGTATGGCACCAGGTTGAAGGTCAATTGTGCAATCATATGTGTGGAGGCAAAGTACCGGCTTGACCTTTGTCAAAGACATCGCTAAAATCGCGGTACTCCTCCGGCACGGAGGAGAGAGAAGAGGTGCACAGGACCTTGGCTACCTTCTGGAAACATCTCTAACTGCACTGTGGCGACCAGGACAGAACCTCAGCACGGAGCCAATCAAAAGAAGGGTTGTGCCCCTGTACCCAAGGATAACCAATAGCCAGTGGAAACTTAGGTGAGGAAATAACTTGGAATTGGCTTATCTCATGGTAAAGGGCCCCTACGGCCATGAACAACAGAACAGTCTCATGAGTCACATGGGCAGGCTGTAGAGGTCTCCTGTCAGGAGCCTCAATGGCAAGTGGAGTGTCACGCAGCTGCAGTGGAATCGAGTGCTTCGATACAAAGGCAGCATCAATGAACAGGCCTGCAGCCCAGAGTCGATTAGAGCCTGTATCTCGATGGATGACTCAGCTAAAGACAGGGTAACCGAAAACCAGGGGTTATCGTTCTGGGAAAATGGAGACAAAACAACGCCACCTAAGGTCTGTCCGTGACAGGACCTCAAGGTTCGGGTGTTCCCTGGATGGGTAGGAGAAGACTTCAAAAAGTGACCAGCCTGGCCACAATAAAGGCACAATCTCTCCCTCCTCCTAAGGGCTCTCTCATCCGCAGAGAGACGCGTGAAGATCGACTGGGTATCAGGAGGCATGGGAGGTGAGGGAGGCAAGGGTGGGACTGCAAAGCTCAGAGACAAATGTACAATAGGCTTGCGCCAGCGCTCCTTAAAAGAGTCTTTCTCTGAGTCTGGAGTCAATGAGGATGGCAAATGTGATCAACCTCTCCAGCTCAATGGGTATATCTCGGCTGTTATCTCATCCTTGATGTTATCCGAGAGACCATGAGAGAAGGCAGCCACGAGGGCCTCATTGTTTCAAGCAACCTCTGCTGCCAGAGTACAGAATTCAATGGCGTAATCGGCAACAGTTCTCGTACTCTGTGTGATGGACATGAGGCTCTTGGCAGCAGAAGTGGAGCTTGCGGGAACGTCAAATACCCTTTTGAAGGAAGCCACAAATTCTGGGTAACTCAGGACCACTGGTTTTTGCATCTCCCATAGAGGGTTTGCCCAGGCCAAGGCTCTCTCAGAAAGCAAAGATATCACGAAACCCACTTTGCTTCTGTCCGTGGGAAACGTCTGGGGCAGCATCTCAAAGTATATCTCAACCTGGTTGAGAAACCCTCTGCATTGAACTGGATCGCCCCCAAATCGCTGGGGAAACGGAGCGGAACCAGACATGCCTCTTATAGAGGTAATACTCGAGGCGGGTGCCTGCACAGAGACTGGAGCAGCAGCAGGGATGGCCCGGAGCAGCCATAGTGGAAGATTCCAGGTTAGCCGTCCGACTCAGGAGCGTATGTAATGCCAAGGCAAACTGATCCATGCGGTGATCCTGGTCATCCAATCTGGAAAAAATATTACCAACAAGTGAACTGACTGCATCTTCTGAATTCATGGTCTTCGCCTGCTGTCAGAAACCATGAGTCAAACCGAGACAGAAGTACAGTTAATCACACTTGTTTAATAATAATAAAAAGGTAAACAGAGTAAGCGTAGTCAATACATAGCCAGAGTTCAGTAACCAGATCGGGTAGTCAGCCAATGCCAATGTCAAAGAGCAAGAGATCAATGTAGTAGTACAGCAAGCAGGATAAGGAGCCAGAAGGGACATCAGCCGAGCAAGTCTTCAACAGGAACGCAGGAGAAAGTCTCTGAGATATGACCAAAGGCGAAGGCAAAGATGAAGTGAGCTGGACGGCTTTAAGTAGGCAGGACTGACAAGCAGATCATCAACAGCTGAGTCACTGTGGAGAGAAAGGAGCTGGCAATTAGCCAACAGCTGAGCGGCCAGCTCAGAGAAGGAAGGGCTGAGCCCAGCCCTGACACACTCATGGTCAAAGAACAATCATTTAACCCAAATCATATCTGAGAGATATTAAATCTCAAATATAGTATATGGGAAAAAGACTGCATGGGAGGTCGTCATATGTCTGGTCAAGCATGTGGTGCCCAAGCGGCTGCTCTTGTGGCCACGCTTGATCCACTTCAGACATAGGTTGCAAACAACAATGGTGCGATCTGCTGCACACATGTCCAAAAAGGCCCACACCAAGGAACTTTTCAAAATCAGCGGGGAGTCAGCAGCGCTCTGCACCTGCGGAGCTCTGCGGTGCAATGCAGTAGGGTGGCTGCCCTTAAGCTGCCCCCTAGAGGACATCCTGCCTCAATGGAGTTGTGCCGCCTCCTCTATTCTAGTAGAGTCAGTGACCTCATCATCCCCTCCCTCCTTGTCAATGGAGAAAACTTAGCACTATTTTGCAGCTGGGTTAACATGACTGCCAGTTTCTTGTCCTTCTTGGGCACCACCTCTCTCTAGGCTCACGATACTCCCTTCCTCAACCTGGGAACCAACATCGGAATCTTCAAATCGCTGTGCATCCTCCAGCAGCATGTACCCGACATTTTGGTTGAATAGTTCGGGGGACTCCTCCGTGCATGATGGTTGGGCTATGAAAAGAGTGACTGTGGACAAGGAGCCGGTGGAATAGGCCGCTTTGGCAGCTGCATAGGAAGGAAAACTACTCTGAGCATGGGTGACAGAGGATGAGGAGGATGAGGATGACTTTGTTATCCACTCCACCAACTCTTCTGCATGTTCTGGCTCAATAACACGGCCAGCAGCAGAAAAAAAGGATGAGTGTGCCCCATGGCCACCGGCAGAGGATGCACCATATCCATTACCAGCACTGTTGACTGTAGATACAGAGCCTGCTTGCCCTCTTTTAGTGGCCTGTGAGCGTCTGCCTCTCCTTGGTGGCCTTCTGGACATGATGTATATTTTGTTTTGCAACACCGCACTACACTGTATTGTATACTGTGTACACCACCAGAAAAGTAGTAGCAACTGCACTACGGCTGCACTGTATTGTAATTACAATTTTTGATCTAATATTTCATAGCAGGGCCCATTCCTGCGCTCAATAAAAGTATCTGTGAGGCTTTACAGTGTTTTACCACCTCCACCGCTACCACCTAGGGCCCAATATTTCTGCCCCTGTTTAACAGGGGCATGTAATTACAATTGTTGATATAATATTTCACAGCAGGGCCCGTTACAGCACCCACCAAGAGTAACTGTGAGGGCTTACAGTGTTCTGGTACCACCAACACCTAAGGCCCAATTTTCCACAGAGTGTATAGGGCAGACCGTATAGTATATACAGGCGGTCTCCTATTTTCAAACATCCGACTTACAAATGACTCCTACTTACAAACGGAGGGAGACAACAGGAAGTGAGAGGAAATCTACCCCTAGGAAGGGAAATTCTTTCTTGTAAGAGTTAATATAAGAAAAAGGCATCTCCACTGATGCTTTATCACCAATCCTTGTTTCCCTAATAACCCAAAATTTTCAAAATCCAATTGTCATTGGGACTGAAAGTGAGGTGAAATCTTCTGAACAGGGGCACAGACAGCAAAAAAAATGTTACAGGGGTGATAACCATGCCCTATATTATCCAAAAAGCTTAAAATAGATTTTTGGGCTCGAGCTACACTTTAAAAATGTACCTGTTCCAAATTATAAACAGATTCAAACCTACAGTCCCTATCTTGTTTGTAACCCGGGGACCGCCTGTATACTGCTGTTCAGAGTATATAGGGCCTGGGGGCCCAATGCCTTTTTTTTTTTTTTAATTTGGGTGCGGGGTTCCCCTTAAAATCCATACCAGACCCAAAGAACCCGATAATGGGCGGGGGGGGGGGGGGGCAACATTACATTACAGCCGCCAGCAGTTTTAAATGACTTTTTTTACTTTAGAAATGTTATTTTGTGCAGGGACTGTTCTAAACACCGAAAAAATGCGCCACTTTAAAGGCATACTATAGACGCCCCCCAGGCACGATATTTAGAGGAATATTACACTTTTATTTTTTCACTTTAAGCATTATTAAAATCACTGCTCCTGAAAAAAATGGCCGTTTTTAAACTTTTTTTACATTGATACATGTCTCCTGGGGCAGGACCTGGGTCCCCAAACACTTTTTATGACAATAACTTGCAAATTAGCCTTTAAAATGAGCACTTTTGATTTTTCATGTTCGAATCCCATAGACTTTAACGGGGTTTGCGTGTTCGCACAAATTTTTGGTCTGTTCGCATGTTCTGCCGCGAACCGAGGGGTGTTCGGCTCATCCCTACTCATTACTAAAATCTTGTATATATTCCCTTATCAACCCCTCCAAGAGCTTGCATACTATTGCTGTTAGGCTAACTGGTCTGTAATTCCCAGGGATGTATTGTGGGCTCTTTTTAAATATTGGTGCTACATTGGCTTTTCTCTAATCAGCTGGTACCATTACAGTAAAAATTAGAAACAATGGTCTTGAAATTACTTGACTGAGTTCCCTAAGTACCCTCGGGTGCAAGCCATCTGGTCCCGGTGATTTATTAATGTTACGTTTCTCAAGTCTAATTTTAATTCTGTCCTCTCTTAAGTATGGATGTGCTTCCTGTGATGTGTCATGAGGATAAACGCTGTAGTTTTGGTTACTGAAACCCCCCCAATTCCCTTGTGAAGACTAAGGAGAAGAATAAATTCAATACCTTCGCCATCTCCCCATCCTTTGTAACCAGATGTCGGAAAGATAAAAAGGAAGAAACCCTGGGATGGTATGGGTGAGGGGGTAGGAGATATTAATGAGTAGACATGGGTGGGAGGAAGAGAAAAGTAATGGGTAATGTGATTGGTATGAAAAGTGCCCAAAAGTAATAAAAATATATACTTTATTTGGAATATACAAAAACGATATTTAAAACAGTGAACAGTACATACAAAATACCTAGACCATATAGATGAGCATACTGGTTAGAGGAAGCATACATATATGTGGTGCATAGGCACCCAACATGTTTCGGATAAAAAAATTCAGTTCCTTCTTCAGGGGTTTCCTGTAAGGATTATTGTATGATCTGGGGGAGGTACATAGGGGAATGTACGTCCCTGCACATAGAAAATAATATTGTGGTATAAATATCAAAAAGTACACGGGTCAGACAGCAATCTATCAAGAGATGAGTGTTAAATGTACAATGTATATAATTAATACAATTATATCCATCTGGACCCTGCTGCCAGGTTGGAGTTACATCAAAAGGATGTGATGCAAGCCAAGCCTATATACATAAATAAGTGTGATACCTGGACAGGTATGCAGAGGTGGTAGGTGCATTAGCCTAATATAGGTCAGCTATCTTATAGCAACCATGCCCTGTAGTGCATTGCATAGAAACAAATTTTTATGTTAGTAAGGTGGATCAATGATAATAGTCCCAATGTGTAAGGCTCTCTACCAATATAGCAAAAGGCAAGAGTATAACATTGCATAAGTAAGTGTGTTATGATAAGATGTTAAAGGCTAATGCTTACTTGGAGTTTGTAGAGTATACGGGACCACGACCTCCTCCTAGAAATACGATCTTGGTGTGCAGCACAGCAATGTGTTTGCATTTGGAGGTTTTTAAAGATCAGCTGGATGGAGGTAACCCCGTCTGTATTGGGCGGGGAGTGTGTGCTCCTAATAGTTGTAATTAATGCAACAAGGGGCAGGTGGAGTCCGGCGTCACTACCCCTCCACTGATCAGTGTCAGCAGAGGAGGTATTGTGCGTTGGAAAGCTGTTCCCCCGGCGCGGCGGCGAATAACGCCCACCGCGTCACAGGGTGCGGTGACGTCAGACGTCGCGGCACCGCCGACACGAGACAAGAGGACTCGATGCAGGCTGTCCCAAAAAAGCAGCCGTATCGCGCATGTGCGAACAGCGGACCAATTGGGCAGCCAAGAGTCCTAGGTACGGCCCCACTATCAAAGGATGTGGAGCCTACCCGTGCCGGGGGACATGATGCCAGCGATTAGCGTGACCTGACCGATCCTAGGGCGATCAATCCCCTGTGAAACAAAGCATCCAAACATGGCAATTTTATAATGTATGCCAAATGATATTGTAAGCTATAAATGAGAACAGCAAAACGTCAGGCCAAGTGCAACCATGAACATGTAGACGGATACAGATATGAGACATGGATAGTCAAAATTCTTAATGGTACATACAAGTAATAAGTATAACATACAACAATGTCTTAAATACCATATAGTGGAATACAACTTGGTTGCTATAAGATAGCTGACCTATATTAGGCTAATGCACCTACCACCTCTGCATACCTGTCCAGGTATCACACTTATTTATGTATATAGGCTTGCATCACATCCTTTTGATGTAACTCCAACCTGGCAGCAGGGTCCAGATGGATATAATTGTATTAATTATATACATTGTACATTTAACACTCATCTCTTGATAGATTGCTGTCTGACCCGTGTACTTTTTGATATTTATACCACAATATTATTTTCTATGTGTAGGGACGTACATTCCCCTCCTCCTATTTGTTGTTCCTCGTGGACGCTGGTGTTTTGGCGTGCTTTACCGTATCTGTGTGGCTTCAATGATCTCCCCTTGATATACATCAGAAAGTTTCTAAACTACCCTCAATTCCAGGCCTTCCACCATACAAACCCATACATGGCCTTTTACACCCAAACATGATGTGTAACTGATGTCACGGTGATGATGATCTGAAGCACTATTTGGCAAACTGTCAGACTATAGTCCAGCCTTGATATGCAGCTAACTTTTTGAACGAGTAAGTCCCCTTAATATCTCCTATTATTTTGGATTTCTTGTTTATTTAGAGCTCCTATTTTTTCCTTTTCTTTATATTTATTTTCATTTTTTATTTTATATTTTTTCCTTTTTCCTTTGCCTCCATAAATTCAGATTTTTCATCATCTATACCTATGATATACGTCCATTATATATATATATATATATATATATATATATATATATATATATATATATACATACACTAATGATTGGTATGCTTTACCTATGTACCTACCCTGAAGAAGGAACTGAATTTTTTTATCCGAAACATGTTGGGTGCCTATGCACCACATATATGTATGCTTCCTCTAACCAGTATGCTCATCTATATGGTCTAGGTATTTTGTATGTACTGTTCACTGTTTTAAATATCGTTTTTGTATATTCCAAATAAAGTATATATTTTTATTACTTTTGGGCACTTTTCATACCAATCACATTACCCATTACTTTTCTCTTCCTCCCACCCATTTCTACTCATTAATATCTCCTACCCCCTCACCCGTACCATCCCAGGGTTTCTTCCTTTTTATCTTTCCAAATTTATTAGCGGGATGTGGTGAATTGGGTATGAATTTACCTCTACATTCATATTTGGCAGTGCACCATCCTTAAATCAAACTTGTAACCAGGTGTCCTTCCTCATTCTTTATGGGGCCAATATGGTTTGTCCTCCTTTTTTACGGTTTACATACTTAAAGAATTTCTTGGGATTTTTTTTTGCTCTCCTCCACTATGTGCCTTTCGTGTTCTATCTTAGCCGCCATAATTGGACCCTTACATTTCTTGTTGCATTCTTTATAAAGTCTGAATGCTGATGATGATCCCTCAACCTTGTATTTTTTGAAGGCCTTCTCCTTTGCTTTTATATTCATTGTTACATTGGAGTTAAGTCATCCAGGACTTTTGTTCGATCTTTTAAATGTATTACCCAATGGGATGCATTGGCCAATCCTCTTATTTAATATGCTCTTAAAGCAAACCCATCTCACCTCCATGTTTTTAGTTCCTAAGATTTTATCCCAATTCATGCCTTCTAGCAAGGTTCGTAGTTTAGAGAAGTTGGCTCTTTTGAAATTCAGTGTCTTTGTATTCCCCTTATGTTTCCTATTTGTATGAATTTATACTGAAGCCAATTGACCTGTGATCGCCGTTTCCTAAATTGCCCCATATTTCCACATCCGTGATCAGGTCTGTATTGTTGATAAACAGTAGATCCAGTAACGCTTTATTTATAGTTGGTGCGTCTATCATCCAACACATGAAATTGTCCTGCAATACATTTAGGAACTGGCGAGCCTTAGACAAATATGTGGTTCCCTCCGCCCAGTCTATGTCTGGATAATTAAAATCCCCCATTATGATAAAACTTCCCACCCTTGCTGCTACTCCAAATTGTGATAGGAGATCCGTCTCCCCCTCAGGTTAGGGGGCCTATAGCATACTCCCAGTATTATTTTCCCCTTAGCTTCATCCCTTTGGAGCTCTACCCGTAAGGATTCCACCTCCTCCCTAGCTCCCTTAGTGATGTCATCTCTCACATTCACTTGTACTTTTTTCTTGATATGTAGGCATACCCCTCCCCCATTTCACTCTCTCTATCCCTGCAATAAAGGGTATACCCTTGAATGGTTGCCAGCCAATCATGAGAGCTGTTGAACCAGGTCCCTGAAATTCCCACAAAATCCAAATCCTCCTAGTACAATAGTATCTCTAGTTCACCCATATTGTTCGCCAGGCTCCAGGCATTGGTGAACATGCCACGTAAGTCGCATACTATCCTCTTATTGGGTGTTCCGAGATTGCAACTAGGACTTGTTACTATACTTACCTTGGATTTATGTGCTTTAGTCACCTACCACTAATGCCCCCAATGATTGGATGATGAAACTCAACAGAGCTCCTGCTCTTTTACTAAGCTCTAGAGCAGTGGCAGCTGGTGCTCAATATTTTTTTTTGGGGGGCGTAAAACCAACAACACAACCCGCGGGAGACGGACAGTAAGGCGGTGATCCCCCCTCGCAGGAGATGGACGAGAAGGCAGCACATATAATGCACGTACGACTCTAAACGCACGTGTCGGGGCACATACGCATGAAGATAGTGATTGTGATACACATGTTACAAATCACTGAGCACGTCAGAGTGGGAGCAATATTTCTAGCACCAGACCCCAGACCTCCTCTGTAACGCTAAACTGATGACCATAGGGGAATTTAAAAGTGTCCCCTATGAAAAATATAGGGTACTAAAGTTTGTCACCATTTTACTGGTGCACGCAAATTTAATAAAGAAAAGGGCTGGCGACTTGGATGCTCTTGAATAAAAGTCTTTTATTTGGTTACATGGGAACGTGGGTAAAGGCTGCCCTGAAGTGTTTCGGCTAAGAAGCCTTCATCAAAGCTTTGATGAAGACTTCTTAGCTGAAAATGCGTCAGCGTAGCCTGTACCCGTGTATCTATGTAACCAAAGGACTTTTATTCAAGAGCATCCGAGTCACCAGCCCTTTTCTGATTCAAGTCCTGCATTTTGGGGCCTGAACATCCTGTCTAGAGCACCGGTTCACAGTTCATAGATCATCATATTGGCAGTGGAGCTGGGGTATCATTTTGCTTCTCGCACGCAAATTTATGGCTTTTATATTTTATCAAAAAATAAAGTCATTTATTGCGTTTGTTTGCCCTAAAATTAACTTTAGTGTATTTTGTACTGAAATTTTGCGTTTCCTAGACCTGCTGTAATATTGTGTGACATAAAAAAAAAAAAAAATTAAACTATCACTATTTTATTCTCTAAGGTGTCTGCTTTCAGAAAATATATAATTTTAATTTTTTTTATAGTTTTATGTAATCTTCAGGCCTAAAATTATTTTTTAAGCGTGTGCAAAAAAATGCAAAAACGGCTCTGGCATCGAAAGGGTTTTTTTTTTTTTTTTTTAACAAGAAATCGAAAGGGTTAAAGAGGTTGTAAACCTCTGAAAAAAAACCCTGCAAGACAAAGGCAGAGCTAGTATGCATTGCATGTGCTGATGACACCGGCAGCAGCCGAACAGCAGCAGAACAGCAGCAGAACAGACTGAGGAGGGAAGACGTCATGGTGCTAGCAGTAATTCCAGACTGGCCCAAACATCCATGGTATCCCCTGCCCCTACGCCTGAGTGCCAGGCTGCTTCGTACGTTACCAGCGAGGCCAGATCTCCTGAGCCAGGGCCCAGTCTTGTACCCAGCACCAGAGAGACTTAGCTTAGCGTCCTGGATATTGAAAGGCGGAGGCTCATAAATCTGGGGTGCTCCACAGAAGTACAGAAGTTGTGTAGACCCCTATGAGGGCTCAAAAGAGGAGCACGAACAATGTCTACAACAGAAGCTGGCAAAAGTTCCAGGAGTACACAGCAATGGTAAGACTCGAGTTGGAAGAACATAAAGGTTTACTGTATAAAGTATGGTCCGTTGGCATGGACCATAGGGTGAGTACATGGATTGAAAACAGGCTACGGGGCGAGTTCAGAGGGTAGTGATAAATGGGGAGTACTCGAAATGGTCCGGGGTGGAAAGTGGGGTCCCCCAGGATTCTGTCCTGGGACCAATCCTATTAAAATGTATTCATAAACGACCTGGAGGATGGGATAAACAGCTCAATCTCTATACTTGCGGACGATACTAAGATAAGCGGGGCAGTAACTTCTCTGCAGGATGTGGAAACCTTGCAAGAAGATCTGAACAAATTAATGGGGTGGGCAACTACATGGCAAATGAGGTTTAATGTAGAAAAATTTTAAATAATGCATTTGGGTGGCAAAAATATGAATGCAATCTAGTCACTGGGGGGGAGAACCTCTGGGGGAATCTAAGATGGAAAAGGACCTAGGGGTCCTAGTAGATGACAGGCTCAGCAATAGTATGCAATGCCAAACTGCTGCAAGCAAAGCATATAGAATATTGGCATGCATTATTAAGGGGATTAAATCCAGAGATAAAACAATAATTATCCCACTCTACAAGACTCCGGTCCGGCCGCACCTAGAGTATGCTGTCCAGTTCTGGGCACCAGTCCTCAGGAAGGTTGTGCTGGAACTGGAGAGAGTCCAGAGAAGGACAACAAAACTAATAAAGGGATTGGAGGACCTTAGTAATGAGGATAGGTTATGAGCACTGAACTTGCTCTCTCTGGAGAGGAGACGCTTGAGAGGGGATATGATTTCAATGTACAAATACCGTATTGGTGACCCCACAATAGGGATAAAACTTTTCAGTGAAATGGAATTTAATAAGACATGCGGCCATTCACTAAAAGTAAAAGAAAAGCTGTTTAACCTTAAACTGCGTAGAGGGTTCTTTACTGTAAGAGAGGTTAGGATGTGGAATTCTCTTCTACAGGCAGTGGTTTCAATGGGAAGCATCGATAATTTAAAAAAACTATTAGATAAGCACCTGAAGGACCACAACATACAGGGATATACAATGTAATACTGACATAAAATCACACACATAGGTTGGACTTTCCAACCTATGTGTCTTTTTTCAACCTCGCCTACTGTGTAACTCAGAGCCTGTCACATTTTTGGATTCCTGCAGAAAGGCCTGGAAATGGGACTAAGCGCAAATACACTCAAGGGCCAAGTCTCCGCCATCTTCGCATTCACAGGGATTCAGTGGGCTTTAAACAACCTAATCATCCAGTTCTTCAAGGCCGTAGTGAAACTAAGGCCCCCCAAAGCTCCCGCACTCTCCAAGTGGGACCTGCCGCTAGTTCTAGTTCCTCACCCAGATTCGGCCAAGGGGCATCGCTACGGGACTTGACGCTGAAAACATTTTTCCTGATCGCAATAACTTAGGCCAGGAGAGTCTCAGAAATGGCGGTTCTGGAAGTTAAAGAGCCCCACACGTCCTTTGGGGTGGATAGGGTCATTCTAAAGCCGATGCCAGGCTTCATCCCTAAGGTTGCCCCCAAGTTCCATCCAATGCTGCGTACACACGGTCGGACTTTTCGGCTACAAAAGTCCGACAGCCCGTCCGACAGACTTTCGACGGACTTTCGACTGACTTTTGCCGGACTTGCGGCGGACTTTCTAACGAACGGATTTGCCTACATACGATCACACAAAAGTCCCAGATTCGTATGTGATGACGTACACCGGACTAAAATAAGGAAGTTGATAGCTAGTAGCCAATAGCTGTCCTAGCGTGGGTTTTTGTCCGTCGGACTAGCATACAGACGAGTGGATTTCTGGGTCCGGCGGAGTAACGACGTAAAGATTTAAAGCATGTTTCAAATCTAAAGTCCGTCAGATTTGTGGCTGGAAAAGTCAGCTGAAAGTCCGGGGAAGCCCACACATGATCGGATTGTCCGCTGGATTTGGTCCGTCGGCCTTTTGTAGACAAAGTCTGACCGTGTGTACGTGGCATTAGTCAGGAAATAGTGCTGCCCACCTATTTCCAGGAAGACAGACAAAAGGTCAGCCCACTGGAAGTGGGCAGAACACGTTTGCGGTATTGTTGCGGTAAGTATTTGATATTCAATTTTCCATTTTTTGTGTGGGCTGTGCATTAAAGGGGTTGTAAAGGTATTTTTTTTTTAAAATAACAAACATGTTATACTTACCTTCACTGTACAGCTCGTTTTGCAGAGTGGCCCTGAACCTGGTCTTCTGCGGTCCCTCGGCGGCTGTCTCAGCTCCTCCCCGCAAGAAATAAACACCTTCATGTGATCTCTCTCGCATGGTGTTTAGTTCTTGCTATAGCCGCCGACTGTAGCACTCGGCCCCGCCCCCCAGCACGCCATGTCATTGGATGTGATTGACAGCAGCGTGAGCCAATGGCTGCGCTTCTTTCAATCCATCCACTCTAGCCAATCAACGGCCAGGCTGAGTGGCGAAGAGGATGTCAGGAGCGAGCGCGGGACTTTCGAGGGGTTAGGTAAGTAAAACTGGGGGGCTGGGGGGGCCATTGGTTGTTTTTTCACCTTAATACATAGGATGCATTAAGGTGAAAAAACGTGAACCTTTACAACCCCTTTAAGTCAAAACCATCATTAGCTTAAAATAGTGAAAAATTGGGCGCAAAAAACATATAATCGCCCAACAGTCCAGCACAAATATTCATGTGAATAAAACAGTATAGTGGTTCAATTCTTCTATATATAGTTTCTCCAACACCGTGCCTCCTAAAGTGCAATGTGTTTAAATCTTGAGGGAACCAAACTGCTTCACCCGAAGTGATATATAAATGTGCTCACCAGATATCTTTGGCCACAAAGTGATCACCAGGCATATAGTAGGGGGGATCCTTCCTCATTTAGCTAAGACTTTCCAAGCCACATGCAGCTCCAATCAACTGTTTTCAGAAATTAATCAGACTTCATTTCAATCATGGATGGTAAATGGTAAATTCCTCAAACTATTATGCCTCGTACACACGATCGCACATTCCAACAACAAAATCCATGGATTTTTTCCGACGGATGTTGGCTCAAACTTGTCTTGCATACATACGGTCACACAAAGTTGGTCGGAAATTCCAAACATCAAGAACGCGGTGACGTACACCACGTACGACGAGCCGAGAAAAATTAAGTTCAATAGCCAGTGCTGCTCTTTTGCTTGGTTCCGAGCATGCATGTACACACGATCGGAATTTCCGACAACGTGTTTTGTTGTCGGAAAATTTGCGAACCAGCTCTCATATTTTGTGCGATGGAAATTCCGATGGAAAATGTCTGATGAAGCATACACACGGTCGGAATTTCTGACACAAGGCTCCCATTGAACATTTTACGTTGGAAAATCTGACCATGTGTACGAGGCATTACACTCTGAAGTGCATATCCACAGCTTCTTTCCAATAAATCTGTGAAATTTGGCTCCCCAAAAAACGAGCCACAGAGGGGCAATATAGTGTAATACTGTCTTTAATTAAAAGCACTTACATGTATATGTAAGATACAGCAGATAGCAGCGCAGATGGGGGATGAGGCAGAGGCCGGTCTATCACTCGGTATGCGATGCAGGAAGCGCAATGTGCGTCTCAGCTGAAAGTGGAAGTTGAAAGCTCCTGTATCAAACGTGTCAAGCCTCAATTTCAATGCATTTCGTGCTCTAGCGCACGTCATGACGTGCGCTAGAGCACGAAAAAACAGACATTTGCCTGGATCAGGATTCCCACATTGAGACATCGATTGTTGTCAGATTGCAATCCTCAGGTTCTTGCAACAGTTCACATGGCAAACAGGTGACTGAAATAAACTGCCAAAAGTAGAAGTGAAGTCTGTAAACCAAGCAGCAGTCAGCAAAGAAAGCATACAAGTAAAGATGTTGGGTGGTCGCAAACAATTATAGACTAGTAGGCTCCAAAGGATTTTTATTTCCAATATAATCAACAAAGTGTGCTATAGTATTAAATTTATTTATAATAAAGGTGTGCAAAAATATTTTCACTGAGACACAAGCTAGAGGCTGCCACATTTCCATGATCAGTGCTCTTTATTGCATGCAATTTAGAATTAGCATACACAGGAATCATGATAAAATACTGTAAATACCAATGTTTAACCAGTACACATATTAATAACAGTATGCATATTATGGCTGCTAAAGACAGTTTTAATTGCTTTGCAGTCCAAAGTCAATAGCAGTTTGGTCACTGGCTTCATGTAGTACAAGATGGTAGAATCTAATTCTGCACATCTCCAGGAAATACTCTGCTAGTAATCCCTCTAGCAGAGGTTTTAAACATTTGATTTAGTTGAAATTGAACAAGTTACACGAGTGGCATAAATAATGTAAAGATTCAGTGTTTGATTTACTAAAGCAACATTAGGCAATTTTTTTCCGGGTCTTTGAGAAGTCATATTTGCTCTGAAAAGGTAGCAAGTTTAAAAATTTAATGGACAGTTTTACAGACGTTTGAGAGTCAACGGTGCTATTATATGGGACTCCATTTAGTTTTGTTTCCATTATCACAATGGAAAGTCATGCTTGTGAGATTTGTGCAAAACTTTCAGCTATGGCAGGTACACCAAATGCATTTATGAAGATTGAGATACAGTTGGAATTCATTACCCAGACAGTGGAATGTCATCAACATAATTCATTGTCATATGAATTTTGTTCCGTTTTGAATGAAATGCAGCACATGCTGCTTTTCCCATGCTTTACCAATCATAGTTATTTTGACATGGTCCAAAATTATGGTGCCCTGAAGCTTGCTGGCAAGTCTGTAGGTTCAAAGGAGTGGAGCATTGTTGTAGGCAACCGCTCAAGTGCAATTCTTACAGTGCTGTTTGGATTTCTGTCTGGAACATGCTGCCAAACATTGCCTGGAAATGATACAATGACAAGTAGAATGAATACGCTTGAAGAAAACAAACGATTTGACACACAGAGGCAAGCTATTTGTGACTTATAAAATACAATACCACACCTAGTACTTGTGTGCTAAAACTTCCAAGCTCCTAACTGTCCCTAATTTGGAGAGACTGTCCCTCTTTTGTAACAAAGTCCCTCTATACCTCTTTCTTCTTCATTTGTTTATTCATTTTCAAAATTGTTGCATTTGTTTAAAAAAGCGGTATAAAGGAATTGTAGTGGTTAAAAAAAACACTTGTCAGTTTAACCAATCATTTTTTTTGTGTATTCATTCTCCATGGTGTGCCCCTTGCCTAAATAACATTTGCTAATAGGTGTCCCTCTTTCTCATCCCAGAAAGTTGGGGGGTATGCTAAGGCCATTTATGGAACATTTTCAGTGTTCTATTACAAGTTAAAGTGATATGGCTGGAATGTCAAATTAGTATTGTTTACTGCCCTTTAAATAATTTGCATTTTCTCATTCGTTCATTGACAGACACGGCCTTCTTTATTCAGAACGGAAGGGTTATATCATGTCTGCAGGAGTAGGACTAGGCAGAACATAAAAATAACCCCTGGCTACGCCCATGGGCTGTCCTCTGTCAGTATATAACGCCCTCCCTGCTCTAGTCAGGAGTAAGGACCTAGTTCCCTGCTGGGATCTCTTGTCCTGGGACTTTTTTTGTTGTTTGTTATTTTCTCTTTTTCCTGGATTTTTTTTCGATGAGATCTACAATCAACTGCCGGGCTGGGCGACGGGCTGGATGCTTGATCCAGTGGTCACCCCAGTCTGGCCAGCGCGCGCGCAGACCACACCTACGCGCTAGGACGGCTGCGACATAGCCCCACTGGACAGGGGCTGGCCCTGTGAGTTAAACGTCTCGCGAGGTCGCATACGACCAGGTCTCGGCCTGTGTCGCAGCGTTCCTCATGGCCGACAGCCACCCCCACCTAGGTAGCGAGGAGGATCTGTCTGGGAGCGTTACCTGCGCTTTTTCGGCTGGAGAGGTAAGGAGTCCCCTCCTCTCCTTCTCCAGAGTGGTGTGGGGCACGGGTACTCCCTAGGGTGGTCGGTCCCTCCGGGGTTCTCCTCCACCCCCTTCCCCCCTTCCCCCCCATCCCGGGTAAGGCCCAGGCTCCCAGCCTAGGGGCTTTGTGGACATGTCCCCCTTTTCCACCTTCAGGTTGTTACTGGGGGGGCATCTAGAGGTTGGGCCTGGGAGGTGAGTGGTCGCCGTAATTTATGCCACGGCTTTGCGGTCTACCAGCTGGGGGACCGCTCTCGTGGCCGAAAATTTAGGCAGCGGCTTTGCTGCCTACTGCACTCGCGGCAGGCTCTTGGTATTTGCCCCTGTGAGGGCCCCCAATATTTGCCCCCTGTGGGGGACCCCTTTATTTGCCCCCTGTGAGGGCCCCCTTTATTTGCCCCTTGTGAGGGCCCCCGGTATTCGCCCCCTGTGAGGGCCCCCGGTATTCGCCCCCTGTGAGGGGCCCCAGTTTTTGCCCCCTGTGAGGAGCCCCGGTTTGCACCCCTGTAAGGGGCCCTGGTTTTTGCCCCCTGTGAGGGGCCCCTGGTCTGCGCCCCCTGTGAGGGGCCCCCGGTCTGCACCCCCTGCGAGGGGCCCCCGGTCTGCGCCCCCTGCGAGGGGCCCGGTCTGCGCCCCCTGTGAGTTGCCCGGTCTGCGCTCCCTATTAGGAGCTCTGTTTTGTGGGGGCCTTCGTCTGTGCCCCCTGTGAGGGGCATCGTTGGTGCCCCCTGTGTGGGGCCTCAGTCGACATCCCATACATGGACCTCGGGCGGGGGGGTTCCAGTTGGTGGCCCCCTCCCCCTGTGTTTTTTGGGGTAGCGCTTAGACATATAGCCTAGTATATGGCTCCCCTGTCCTCCCCTCCCCCCTCTGTCTCCTATCTGGCTCTGAGGACGTGGCCCACCTTGCAGGGTGGTGGCCACCCTCCACCCTATCTTGTCAGGAAGTGGGGATGACTGCAGTAGGGCACAAAAAAGCTCTGGTTATCGCACTTATTACATCTGTGCAGGAAACTTTCAAGAAGGGGGATGCAGCGGTGGCTGCGGCGGAGAGCCGATACCTCATAAGCCGTCTTACATGGCGAAAGCGCTCCCTTTTTACTCTTATCTTGAAAAAATTGTCCCTGAAGACTGGGAGGGTCTAGAGTACATTTGTATTTCTAAAAAAAACAAAACACTTGCTGTGAGGCACCCATTTGGAAATTCCTCTGCTGCATTGCTGGAACTATTGGTCTAGGCACTGCATTATGTCAGCTACGCCTCTTGGCCGTAGTTCCCCTGGTTGCTGAGCTTCTAAAGTTTCCTCAGTGGTGCTTAGACAGGTATTTTGGGGGCTACCCTGGATGTCAATATTTCCAATGGGCATCTACTGCTGGACCGCTTGCTGTTCTCCGCGAGAAGATGTGCAAGCTCCGTTGCTGCAGAGTGTGATTGTCATGGTTCCCGTGTTGGGAACAGTTTAAGGCCCTGACCTGCCTTGTGTGGGTACAGAAGGTCAGGATGGAGTCCGTTAGCACGGCGGTAGCACCCCTTCATCATGGGGACCTTCTGGTTTCAACATCACCAATGCTTGTTTACGCATTCCGTTATGTGCCCGACTCCAGCACTTTCTCCGTTTTGCTGTGGGTGAGGCGCATGATCAGTGCATAGTCTGGCCACCTTTCCTCGGGTATTAGTGAGGTGTTGGCCCCGGATCGGGCGTGGTTGCATCAGTGGGGGTTTGCGGTCCTGGCTGACCTGGACGATCATCTTCTGCCACTCCTCGACTACCCCGAGGGGCAATATAGTTTCTATACAGACCTTGACTGATTTCAGTAGGCATCTATACTATCTGAAGTCTGCTTGGGCCCTTCCAGAATGTCATTATCTGAGCCTGAGCTTCAGCTCTGGCCAGCGTGTTTTCTTCTCTTGGACAAACTCCAGAAGTTGCATGTTGCGTTTTTTATTTTTCTGTCCGGCAGGTAGGCCCTCTGCGAGTGTTGGGTCTGAGAGTTTCTACCTTTTTGAAACGATTCTATTTGCATATACAAGCTTCCTTTGGGGAGATCTTGGCATGAGACAAATGCCCGAGGTCTTGGGACAATCGTATTCGCCTGAGTTAGGAAACCAGGGTTTCCAGTCTGGTGGCTCGCTCTCCGGTTCTTCGGCGGGATAAATCCTTTCTCCCCTTGTATTAAACAGGGTGACCACCAATGCCAGTCGCTCTGGGTAGGATGTCCTGGGACTGAGCTCTGCTCTGGGTCATTGTAGGCTGGTGGAATCCGGACTACCAGGTAATATCCTGGAACTTCGAGCAATCAGGTTAGGTCTGGATCATGGACGGTTCGACTTCGGGGGCTCCCGGTACAGGTCTAGTTGGGCAAGACAACCACGATGGCTTATGCCCTTCGCCAGGGTGTGTCAAATAGGCTGTGGCGGCCCTGGCTGTTGCCAGTATTCCCCAGTGGCAGAACGTTTCCGGTGTATGCATTCCAGGAGTGGAATGCTGACAGGCGGATACCTCAGTTGGTGAGGGTTGGACCACGGATGGGCCCTTCACCAGGCCGTGTATTCTTTGGGTTTGTTCCCGCTGGGACACTCATGAGGTAGTTCTCTTGGTATCCTGGTTCAACTGGATGGTAAGGTCACGGGTTGCTCTGGCAGCTCTGGTGGCCCATGGGGCCAGTGATGTTTCTCTATGCCTTTCATCTTCTCCAGCTTCTGTTGTGGCTATTACGCAGGATCACGGCTTGTGGGAGTTCCGGTCATTCTATTATCCCCGGATGGGTCCAGTCGGTCAGGGTACGCCGACCGGGTGCGCCTGGTCGCTGGCGTTCCTTGTCCACTGCCTCTCAAGAAGGATCTATGGTCCCAGGGCCGTTCTTCCATCCTGCCTTAGAGTCACTGGTTTTATTGGCCTGGCTGTGTTGAGCCAGGTGCTGCAATTCTGACACTGTTGATGGCTAGGGAGTCCATCTTTTAGGAGGTTTTAACCTCCGGATGTGGAGAGTGTATATATCCTGGTGTGAATCACCGGGCATTCATCCTTGTTCTTTCTAGGTAGCTCCAATTCTGACCTCCATTTATGGGAGGTTGAACAGGAATGCGCCTCGAGTACCATCGAGGGCCAGGTGTCAGCCTGGGTGGTCGTCTTCACCATCCCCTGGTCTTGCGCTCCCTAGTGTGTACAATTTTATTCAAGGGGTTAGACGTCTTCCACCAGTGCGGTTTTCTTCTACTGCCATGGGATCTGAACTTGGTGTTTTCGGTTCTCCAGGAGCCTCTCTCTCTCTCGGGAGATTCCACTGCTTACTCTCTCCGAAGGTGGCCTCTTGGTGGCTTTCACCTCTGCTCACAGGGTGTCGAAAATGGTGGCGTTATCTTCTCGTTCACCTTACCCAGGTTTAGGCGGTCTTTCGCCCTTTTCTATAGTTCCGTCCCTGGGTTTTCATTTGAACAAGGACATTGTGTTTCCTTTCTTGTATCCCTGGCAACACATCCCAAGGAATTTGCCTTATCTGCCCGGGATGTGGTTTGGGGGATTTGGTTGTATTTGCCAGCCACTGAGTCTTTTGGAGGTCAGGCTCTCTGTACTCACGGACAGGCCAAGAAAGGGGCTGTCTGTTTCTTCTGTGACCTTCTTCTGGATGGATCAGACAGATGACTCTGGGCTATTCTGTCAGGAATCGGGTTCCTGCTTTCCCTGTTACGGCGCATTCTTCTCGGGCGCCTAGTGCGTCTTGGGCATTTTGTCTTCAGGCGTTCATGGCACATTTTTTACAAGTTTCTATGAAATGGATGGTTTGGCATCTGCGGATGCCTTTTTTTGGCCGCAAGTTTTTTTGCAAGCTGCTGTTAAGAGGGTCTAATCCCTCTTGAAGGGGTATCGTTCAGCTTGGGTTCCAGCTTGTCCTGTGTGAAGCTCCTGTTACCTGGTTGGCGTTTGGGTTAGCCTTGGGATTCTTCGCTGTCCCACCCCTCATGTTCGGCACTGCTTTGGGACTTCCCTACCGTTCTGAATAAAGAAGGCTGTGTCTGTCAATGAACGAATGAGAAAATAGGATATTTAACCTACCGTAAAATCAGTTTCTCTGAGTTCATTGACAGACACAGCACCCACCCCTCTATGGAGTTTTTTGATACTTCTATTACTGCTTGCTACTAAACTGAATACCTAGAGCAGGGAGGGGGTTATATACTGACGGAGGACAGCCCATGGGCGTAGCCAGGAGTTGTTTTTATGTTCTGCCTAGTTCTAATCCTGCGGATGTGATATAACCCTACCGTTCTGAATAAAGAAGGCTGTGTCTGTCAATGAACTCAGAGAAACGGATTTTACGGTAACTAAAAAATCCTATTATCCCTGAACAACTACTTGTGTCTGAAAGTATAACTAAAGGAAAAACTTTTTTTTTTTTAGTGGAGTGGAGAGGGATTAGAACACCTATCAGTTTTTCTTTGCTGTCTGTGCCCCCGTTAGAGAGATGCATCCTCTTAATTTGTCCTGCTCACCATTATTACTGAAAGTGGAAATAAAAGAAAATCCCAAATTTTGGGCTATCAACAGAACAGGAATAGAGGGTAAATCTTCCAATGGAGACACTAGCTCCAGTGACCATGCTGACAACCAGGGATTCTATCACTTTGATGGAATTTCCACTCACCTCCTGTTTTGACTAGGGAATAGGAAGTGAATAAGAATTGGGACATAGATGGCCCATGGAGAAAAAAAGGCGTTGTCTTTAGTTCTACTTGAAGTACAACCGGCCTCTCCCAAAGCTTATATACCCTAGTGTGAACAGTCTTTGAAGACAATTCTGCTGTTTTTTTTCTGTTGGTTATACATGTGAGTTCCTGTAAAACTGCAGCATTGTGACTATGAGGTTGATTTACTAAAGGCAGATATACTGTGCACTGCAAGTGCACCTGCGCTAGATCTGAGAGAAGCTCTGAAATGAGGGAAAGCTCTGCTGACTTCTATCATCTAATTATGTGCAAGCAAAAATGCTGTTTTTTTTACTTTCCTTGCGTGTTCCCCCAGATCTAGAGTGCACTGACTATTTGCATTTAGTAAATCAACCCCAAAGTGTTCTTTAGCTCACATTCACACTGAGGGCAGGTTTGAAATCGTGCATAGAGTTCAGCTGAACTTGCACAATTTCAAACCGGCATTTCAGTCTGACTTCAGGGGCGATTTTGTGGGTTCATGCACAGGTGTCTATTCAAATCGCCCCCAAGTCACCAAAAGTAGTGCAGAAACTACTTTTGGGAATCGGGGCCGCGCCAATTCGGATGGTGCCGTTGCCAGCAATAGGCGGCGATTTACCATGCGATTTGACGTGTCAAATTGCATGTCAAAATGGCCCAATGTGAACGAAGGCTTAATGTTCCAAATTGAGACTGAGTACTCTGAATCTGTGCTTCCCTTAAATAAATATAAGTACCCTGCGCTACTAAAATGAAAAGCTACTACCTACAATGTGTTATCATCACACTGTCAAATGCACTATACAGTGCCTTAAAAAAGTTTTCACAACCCTTGAAATTTTCCAAATTTTGTCATGTGACAACCAAAAGCCCTCCTTTGCCTCCTCCCTTGTGGTTTTAGGCTCTCGGATTCGCATAATTTCCGGGCGACTCTGATGTCACTTCCGGGTTGCGGATCGGTCGAGGAGAACATACGGTAGCATTGTTTCTCCCTGCTCGTTGCAGGTCTTGGCCCAGCGTTTCCTTACAGCGTTGTTCGGAGGGTCTCGTGCACTGTGGGCGCAGGTAAGGGGGATCCGCTACTCACGGTTCTCGTTGAGTTACATTCCTTCACACAGCTTACATTCCTGTCACAGGTTACTTTTCTCAGTCTGCTCACATTTCTCACGCAGTTTATGTTCCTCAACTAGTTACGTGTTGTTTTTAATCGGTTTGTGGTTGTTATTTTTATCATTTTGCTGGGTACCGTTCATATGTTTTCGTCATTTTGAGTTTTCATCTTCACGTAAATCATGGCGTCTCCACTGCAGTTATCTGTCTCGTTTTCAAGTTCGCACGGATTGAGTTGGTCGTTTTTAATTGGCTTGTGCAGTGGCAAGTCTCCTCTTCCGTGTTACATACGTTACATCACGGTTTCTGTTTCATAAATTACATGTTATCATCTACTTCAGTAGCCTGACACGTTTTCAGGTTTCAAGGCCTGAGTTTACATTTTTAATTTGCCTGTTACGCCTCAGGTAACTCGGCCTGGTAATTACACAAGGCTGGCATGTGTCGGTCCTGTTCTTACGTTGTGTTTTGCAAGGGGGGGGGCTGGTTGGTCGCCGGCTAGGGGGTCGGAGCTTGGTGGCGCACCCGCTATCAGAACCTGGACCATCCCAAGGCTGATGGCAGAACTACAAGGCAGGGGGATTGCTTTCTCGGCTTCGGCTTGGAAAGCCCAGTTATTTAGGTTGCTGTTCCCTCGTGCGTCGGACGTGGAGCAAGTTAACCTGCAGACTGTGGTTTCTTCTCTGTACCAGATCCAACTACTCTATATTCCCCAGCTATGTCCTGCCAGGAGTTGCGTAATAGAGTGGAGATGTTGGAAAGTCAGCCTAATGCAGCTCTAGGATCTTCTACTGGCCCAGGGGCTTTAGCGGATTCCAGAACCCCCTCTGTGCTTAGGCCGGTATCGGTAGGCCCAGGTAATAATTTGTGTGCCCCCCCCCTTTAGTCACACATTTTATCCCCGGGAACATCAAAAAGGACATCTTGGAGGGCAAGGATGTTAACCTTGCGTCCCTGTTAATTGCTGCTCATGATGTGGCAGATAACAGGTCTTACGCTTGGGGGGATGTTTCGGTGGTGGTTCAGGGATCACAGGCTCAATCGTAAGTTGTCCATCCCTGAGTTTGTCCTAGCCTTTAGTCTTTACAGAGACATAATTTGCTCTGTAAGTCCACTTAGAAGGGAAGAGTTTGACCTTTACCTATCTATGGTGTTCGAGTTAGGCCACAAGTATGGGGTGTCCAATTTTTATGATTACCACCGGTCTTTTTCCACCAAGGCAGCCGCCTGTTTTGCACAATTGCAGGTGGTGACGGTTTGGAGCAGCATAGATACCGAGTTGTTCTGCCGGGCTCAGATCTCCGGTGTGCACGACTTGCCAGTTGTCCACGCACATGGCATACTGGTGCCCCAATTCTGAGGTTCCTGCTCTACCTAGCATGTCCAGGGGGTCAGGTGCCTCTCTCCCATCCTCAGGCCGTCCTGCACCCTTGGATAAGTTAGGCCGTCCCACCCATTTTCTGGGGAAGTCCTAGATTTGTAACAATTACAATCTTGGGACGTGCAATTATAGTCAATGCCGTCTGTTACACATTTGTACCGGGTGTTTCAGGGCTCACCCTAAGTCGGCCTGTTCACTAAGGCAGAACAAAGACTAAGCCGCATCAACGTGCCCTTTTTTCAGGAGTGTTTAGCCACCCATCCTTCACCTTCTTTGAGCAACTTTTTGGTAAGGAGTTTCTCGGAGGGGTTCCATACGGGGTTTGTCTCTCTGCCGTCAGATAGTTTTGAATGCCCAAATCTCAGGTCGTCTTCTATAGACACAGAAGCAGTGAATCTGTTACTACAATCTGAACTTGAGAAGGGCTTCATCATCATGCCGTTTACCGCACCACCTTTCCAGGTTTGGAGGGTTAACCCCCTGGGAACTTTTTAAAAAAAACTACATTTAATCTATGACTTGTCTGCCCCTCATTGTTCATAAACAGCTAGCCTCAACTTTTTGACTCCTTCAGAAGAATTTTCTCTCAAACATGCATCGGTAGATCAGGCGATTCAGTCTGTCATCAGGGTGGGCACAGGCGCCTGGTTGTCCAAAGCAGACATTGCGGACGCTTTTAAGCTTCTGCCAATTCTGCCGTCACTCTGGCAGTGGCATGCTATCAGGTGGAAGGGAGGATACTATTTTGCCACCAAACTTACTTTTGGGTCCAAAATTAGCCCTTGGTTGTTCGACTCATTTTCCCAGGCCCTTAGCTGGATCCTCACTCACAGGGAAAATTGTCACAAGGTGATTCATTATTTAGATGATTTTCTCCTCATTGAAGGTTGTGATCAGGACCCCACCGACCTTCGGAAGCTCACTTCAGTTTTTTCAGCTCTCAATGTCCCGCTAGCGGTCAGAAAAATGGAAGGTCCTGTCACTAGACTCACGTTCCTGGGTATCACGCTTGATACTCAGTCCATGCAGGCCAGTCTTCCTACAGACAAGCTAGTTAGGACCAGAGATTGCATTCATGCCTTTACGGTCTCCCGAGTCTGTACCAGGGTGGAGTTACAGTCGCTGCTGCGCACAATAAATTTTGCAATGAGGATCATTCCCTAGGGAAGGGCTTTCATTTCCAGGTTGTTATCATTATTGCCTTCAGCCCCTAGCTCAGATTCTCAGGTTATTCTGTATCCTTCCGCTCTATCTGATCTACTGATGTGGGATGAATTCCTCCAGCATTACAATGGGGTCACCATGTTTATCCCTGCAGTGTCCAGTTTTTCCCCTCATGTGTCCACAGATGCAGCGGCCACCAAAGGCTATGCGGCCATTTTTGGTTCGCACTGGCTGGCAGGGTCTTGGTCTGATGAGGTCTTGGCAATTCCTCGGTTTACGGAGACATCGGCGATGTTTGAAATTTATCCCATAGTGGCAGCGGCTCAGGTGTGGGGGCATTTATGGGCGGGACAGACAGTGTTTTTTTCCACTGATAACCAGGCAACCTCTGAAATCATCAACAATGGCAGATCTAAGTCCTTGCTGATCATGGGTTTTGTGCGTAAGCTTGTTTGGTTGTCCCTCCATTTCAATTCTCACTTGCATTGTAGATTCGTCAATGGTGCAGATAATGTAGCGGCTGATGCTCTGCCCCGCTTTAATTTCCCACTATTTTTCCAGCAGGTCCCAGACGCAGATGCCTGCGCCACGCCTTCTCCACGGTTCCAGCAATTAATGATGGATTCGATTCCCATTGGGCTGACGCAGCAACCTTGATCAATAAGTCATTATCTTTGAATACTAGGAAGGCTTATGACACTGCTTGGAATGTTTTCCAGGCTTTCTGGTCAAGGTTTCCTAGTCCTGACCATTACGACATCCAGTACCTACTAGCTTTTACTGCTTTTTGCCACTCCCAACTCAAATTGGCCCACAGAACCATCAGGACGTATTGGGCTGGGATTCAGCATTTCAAGTTTTTGGAAGACCCTAATAGGCCCTCTATTTTTTCTGCGCACCCCATTAAAGCCATCCTTAAAGGGATCCAGAAGAGTAGCCCCCCTGCCGTGGTCAGCAGACTTCCCATCATGGGTAATATTTTTTGTGACATGTCTGACATGCTCATGAGGTCTCCTTTTGGGCTGTTGCCCAGCTTGGTGCTCAAAGAAGTGATATATCTGGCCTTTTACGTTTTTTTGAAGCCAGGGGAGTTTACGGTTTCTGTCCCAGGGTCTCGCATACTTTTGATCAATCAACTGGTTAGACACCCCGACCACTTCTGTTTACATCTGCATGCTTGCAAGACGCAGCAACGGGAGTTGGCACGGACATCTGAGACTGGCAAGGTGTGGTGCCCGGTGTTGGTTTTAGACCAGTTTGTCAGTGCTATGTCTGATAAACCCAGAGATGGTCCTCTGTTGCCTTTTTCTAGTGCTCTCCTCTCCGCAGCTCAATTCATGCTTCGTACCCTATTGGCCAATCTGGGTCTGGACCCTAAAGCGTACTCTAGCCATTCATTCAGGATTGGTGCGGCTTTTATACTTGGGTATGCCCCCTTTTAGGCATACTGACCATGCGACCTTGGCACACCTCAGTACAGTACAAATGTATTTTATTGGGATTTTATGTGATAGACCAACACAAAGTGGCACATTATTGTGAAGTGGAAGGAAAATGATAAATGGTTTTCATTTTTTTTTTTAGAAATATGTAAAAAGTGTGGTGTGCATTTGTATTCAGCCCCGAGTCAATACTTTGTAGAACCACCTTTCACTGAAATTACAGCTGCAAGTCTTTTTGGAGATGTCTCTACTAGCTTTGCACATCTAGAGAGTGACATTTTTGCCCATTCTTTGCAAAATAGCTCCAGCTCTGTCAGATTGGATGGCGAGCGTCTGTGAAGAGCAATTTTCAAGTCTTGTCACAGATTCTCAATTGGATTTAGGTCTGGACTGTGACTGGGCCATTCTAACACATGAATATGATTTCATCGAAAACCATTCCATTGTAGCTCTGGCTATGTTTAGGGTCGTTGTCCCGCTGGAAGGTGAACCTCCACCCCAGTCTCAAGTCTTTTGCAGACTCTAACAGGTTTCCTTCTAAGATTGCCCTGTATTTGGCTCCATCCATCTTCCCATCAACTCTGACCAGGTTCTCTGTCTCTGCTGAAAAACATCCCCACAACATGATGCTGCCACCACCATGTTTCACGGTGGGGATGGTGTGTTCAGGGTGATGTGCAGTGTTAGTTTTCCGCCACACATAATGTTTTTTACTGCATTTGTCACTTTTTTTTTTATGTGGCAAAATGTATGTTTGCGTCTGTGTTTCGTGTGCTGTTAACAATTAATGACACTGAAAGAGCAACTAGGTAATTTTAGGTGTATAAATGTGGCCATACACTATACAATCTGATTGTGCAATCTCTGTACAATCTCCTTTTGATTTACCAAAACTATATAAAAGGAGGACCCACCAGTGGCTGCCGCTCCATTAGGGCCCCTAATCTACATGCAGGGTGCCTGATGCATGGATTTCAATGGGGTTTTTTTTTTTTTTTTGGAAGAACATGATTAGAGCCTGAGACTTTAAAAAAGGGTGGGCTCTGGGCGCAGAGCACTGCGCCCTGAGCCGACCCAGTTGTGTGGGCTATTCGCTATTGTCTTCATGATTCTCCTCCTGGTCAATCAGGAAGCGGGTCCTGAGACCCAATTGGCCAGGGAGTCTTGGAGAAGCAACGGCCCCGGAGGGAGCAGTAGCTGAAGCGAAGAGCGGCAGCCCTACCCCAGATCCTTGTCATCTGCCTCCCAAGGTAAGTAGGCATCTGATCACCGCCTTCCTGTCCGTCTCTCCCGTGGTGTGATTGGTGCCTTCAAAAATATTGAGCCGCCACTGGGACCCACCATCAATCCAATCACTCTGTATCCAATCATGCAGGCTCTTGAACTACGTAAGGGGTGTTCCGTGGTCTGCATGTGGCCCCAGTGAATTTATCATGCAGCCTAAGCTTGCCTGAAGGGGCGTTGGGGAAGCTGTGAAAACTTAGTTAATGGGTGAAGGTGTGCTAATGAGGTCAGCTGGTAAACTCCTTCCTGTGTCTTACTGGCTTGTCTGTATACCAGGGAGTTTCTGAAGCAATCTGAGAAATATAGCAATGGCTGAGGTAAGGCCTTGTTTTCAAGATCAAAGAAAACTATTTTTGTGCAACAGAGGTACATTAATGGTATATTGGTACGTAGATATGGGAGCTGGATTTAAAAAAAAAAAAATGGTGAACTTTAAGACAAACTGTCATAAATTGTGAGTAATTAGGTTTGGATAATAAGAGAAACTGGAATGGAAACTGATTTCATTGAGATTAAATTAAACAATACCCCAATTCAGTATTCATCTTTACTTACTTCTTCAAGATTTGGATAATCCTCGTTTATTTCATCTTGTGTGTCTTGCATAGAAATCTCTGTGTCACCAGACCCCTGAAGAAAATAATTGCTACCTTTATTACAGATGCTTTATAACCTTTTTTGGCAGAAAATTTTGTTTGAGGGACAACATGATGCTAACATAACCAGCATACTAGATAAAACAAAGATGTTCCAAACAATGAAAGGTTCTATTTGGTATGTGCACTTGCAAATTCATTAAGAGGGCAGAAGAAACGCTGTATGGAAAGTTGGGAGACCACCAAAGCGTAACTGCAAATTTCCTATAATAAAATGCGCTAATAAACAGTCATTGATTGAAATAATTGCAACAAAGATGTTGCTAGCACCCTTAATCTACATGCTGTATGTACTCTAGACATACATCAGTTATTGAGCCCACACTATAACTACATTACTAATGTCCCATTCATATCTTCACGTTTTAATGTGTGTTTTAGAGCAAAACAAAGCATATGCCATAAGAATGTTATTCAATGTTATTCAACAGGCTGTTCAGAGCTCTGTGGTGCTGTGCATTGCATTGTGCTGCAGTTTGAGAAACTAGGAATGTCATTTTTTTCTTTGCATTTTCATGTACAGTTATACTCAATAGAATAATGAATGCAAAAAAAAATAAAGCACTAAAAAATGGACAGAAGCAGACATGGATAGATGTACGCTTTTAGAATGATTATCCTACTGCTTTATCCATGTATATGTAATTGAGTACAACCACTGTAAAAGAAAGAACAGGTACTCTCTCTGGCAGATCAGATCTGCTTTAGTTGTTTATATGTAAAATTGAGCTAAAGTTTCAGAAAATTCTCTTAACATCCATTCCTGACTAGATACAATTGTCCCTTTTTAATACATTACACATTTTCCATCACAGGAAAGGTAAATAGGATCATTTTTGTTTCTGAGTAGGCTTTTTGGGGTTGTGCAAAGGGGTTCTAAAAATGGATATGGGAGAGATGCATAAACTACCCTGGCATCAGGCAAAAGATGCAACAAACATTCTAGTATGTGCGATGCACCACAAAGTATTTGGTGCCCACTGCATATTGTGCTGAATAAATTGTGTTAAGTACCAACATTTGTCCTGTCTTTTTTTTTTAACATTTTAAACTCATTTAGCATCATGTGGCAACAATTATTAACTATATATGGAAAGAGGAAAACATCACGGAGAAGGAGAATGAAAAGTGGAAGAATGAAGTGAAATAAAGGCAAAATAAAGAATAAGGCAATTCAAGATACAAGAAAGAGGTAAGAGAGGTGGGTAGGATGAAGGGAGGTCAGAAAAGTGGAAAATAGAGACCAAAGTACACAGTGCAGTGTAGATTACTAATATTTGTGATTTTCTTAAACCAGATAAACACGATTAGTTGTGCTCAGTTTTAATTATTTTTTTATTAAATATTTTTTTCTACCACTGATCCTTATCCCTAATGACCTTTCACACTTGTCTGTTTTCCTGCAGAAGGAATCCAATTCTTTTTTATGTGACAGGATCACATCTCTGCCCTACAATTTAGTGTGTTTTTAATAGGAAACCTTAAGGGACCATACACATTTACCTGTGTGCATTACAATATATTTACTTGGGAATTTGTTGGAATTCACAAATTACTATTCCAGAAATGGTTGTAAACAAAGTGCAGTGTGCCTGTTGTCATTTTACTGATGATGTGTGTCACTGTGAGTCTGTGCCACCACAGAGAAGGAGGAAGGTGGGGTCCAGGATGCACAGGTGTTGGCTAGGAGAAAACAGAGCTAGAAGAGAAGGTGGGTGGGGCACAGTGACCTTGCAGAAAGAAGATGGACTGTGGGAGCCTATTGGGATTAAATACTGAATAGATACTTTATAACTGTATCACAAACCCATCTGTTACTTACTCACAGACTTATGCCCTGTACACACGGTCAAACATTGATCAGACATTCCGACAACAAAATCCATGGATTTTTTCCGATGGATGTTGGCTCAAACTTGGCTTGCATACACACGGTCGCACAAAGTTGTCGGAATTTCTGAACGCCAAGAACGCGGTGACGTACACCACGTACGACGAGACTATAAAAGGGCAGTTCAATACCAAGCGCGGCACCCTTTGGGCTCCTTTTGCTAATCTCGTGTTAGTAAAAGTTTGGTGAGAGACGATTCGCGCTTTTTCAGACTCGTGGTTTTCAGATCACATTTCTGCTGTTCAGTTTGTGCTTGTGGATTTGTATCTGGTCTTCAGTGCGTTCAGCGAGTTCCCATTGACTTGTCATTGTGTTCTTGTCCGTTCGTTGCTGATTTTCAGGTCGCTCTTCACAGGCCTTGCTGTTCTTCAGTGAGTTCTGTTACTTCGTTCTGACCAGCCAACCATTTTCTAGCCATGTGGCGTGTACGTACTCATCGTAGAGTTCATGCTGTGCGGGGGCTTGGTGTTGGGGTCCTTCCTTTGACACAAGCCCAGTCCATGAACAGGGTGAGGAGGAGTTCATGGACCAAGAATTGGTTGCTCCAGCATGACCAATTCTGTCACATGCCTTTGCTCCGTGAGATCTATGAGAATAATCTTGACGATTTCAGGAACTTTCTCAGGATGACGGACCCCGTTTTTCACCGTTTGTTGGCTTTGCTGACCCCTTATATAAGCAGGCAGGATACCTGCATGAGGCAAGCCATCACTCTGGAGCAGAGGCTAGTCGCCACCCTGCGGTACTTGGCGACGGGGAGAAGCCTGCAGGACCTCAAGTTCTCGACAGAAATCTCCCCCCAGGCTCTGAGGATCATTATCCCGGAGACCTGTTCTGCCATTATTCAGGAACTACAGAAGGAGTATATTAAGGTAAGATTTTTATCCTTTAACATCACATTTTATTGTATTTAAAATGGAGGGCCACCCTGAAAAAAAAAATCACCAATAATCCTAAAAAAAAATTTGAAAAAAAAAAAAAATTTTAAACTTACCTAAACCCTTGTTGCTAGGCAGTCTTCCTAATCTGCCTCTTCCTCCTCGGTGAGCAGCCCCGTTGTCTTCTGGGAACTGTGCGTGTTCCCAGAACACCACGGGGCCATTCACAGAGCGCCGCCGCTGCTCACGCGTGCACAGTAGGAAACTGGCAGTGAAGCTGCTAGGCTCCAATGCCTGTTTCCCTTACTTAGGATGGCGGTGCCGAGGGACGGGTCGGCCTCGGGCGGCCGACATTGCGGGCACCCAGGACAGGTAAGTACTTAAAGCCAGCAGCTACAGTGATAGTAACTGCTGACTTTTAATTTTTTTTTTTTTAGGACGGAATCCCGCTTTAATGTTTGATAATGTATTGTATTTCTTTCCTCATTCCCTAATTACCATGATTGTAATATGCTGTGAATGTCCCCTTTGTCCTCATGCATGCTGGATTTTTTTAAAAAATGTTTTTGTCCTTCATACATATTTGCCTTCACTTACCTTCCCGGCATGCTCTCCGGGCCTATATCCACCTCGTCTAGTCAATTAACAATGTATTTTATCAGCTCCATAGTAGTGCTTTACCCTAAATACCCCCTAAAATGTGTAAAATTGTGATTTGTGCTTTAAATTCAGGCAGAGTGCCAGAGGCTTTTTTTTGGGATCCCAAAATTATTTGGAACCCTCCCTCCCCCCAACTGCGAGCTCAGCTGATACCAATCCTCTATCTGCTGACTTTGCCAAACCCATACACACTATACCTACCTCTTTTGTGGTCATATTTATGGATGAATTCCCCAAAGCATGTAGTGCACGGGCCTGCCTGAATACTTTCAAATGGTACTGTTTAAAGTTTTTGTATCCTATTATTATCTTGATAGGTAATAGCAGAATGTAAAAATGTGCTAAAATGTGTACAGTGTGTATTTATATCTTTGTATTATGACACTTCTTACCTGTCCAGTGGGCTGACAATAGTGTAAGTAAGGAGGTGCTGGCCAAAGTAATACACATTATTTCGGCATTCATCTCTCAATGAAGTGGAGAGGGTTACCTGGCCAAAACATCTCCCCCCCCCCCTAAAATTTGTAAAATGGCCCATGAGAGGGGGGAGGAATCTAATAGGTGGACCTTATACCTTTGTCTTTAAATACTCCCTAAAATAAATGTTATACTGATGTTGGCCAAGAATGTTTGTGTCTAATCTGCTTTCCATGTTTATATGCAAAATGATTTTTTTTTTCCTTGTTTGACTCCAGTTTCCTTCCAACCCACAGGAATGGCAGACTGTGGCATCCCACTTTGCCCAGCGGTGGAACTTTCCTAACTGCGTCGGGGCAATTGATGGGAAACACGTCCACATCATCCCACCACCCAACTCGGGGTCATACTATTACAACTACAAGGGGTTGAATAGTATTGTGATGTTGGTGGTGGTGTCGGCTACTTACGAGTTCCTGTATGTGGACGGGGGGAAGAATGGCCGGATGTCAGATGGTGGAGTCATCGCCCACACGGAATTCCACAGGCATCTCCAGAATGGCAGCTATGGCTTGCCACCTCCAGAAGACAATGCGGAAGGACTCCCATTCGTCTTCATTGCAGATAAAGCGTTTGAGCTGGGGGACCATCTTATGCGGCCATTTCCTATGAGGACCCTCACCCCGGACCAGAGGGTTTTAATTACCGGGTGACCAGAGCCAGAAGAGTGGTGGAGAACACGTTTGGAATAATGGCCAGCCCTTTCCGCCTATTTCTTACACCTATACACAATGCGGAATATAAACTCAATCACATCATCCTGGCTTGCTGTGTTCTCCACAACTTTTTAAGGAGAAATTCTTGGAACTATGCTGGCTCAGTTGGGCCAGAGGCCGAAATTCATATTAATGAACCAACCCTGACGGCGCTTGAAACTGGCCGTCCTGGCTTGCCCCCCCAGAGTGTCCGCGAGGTCCGTCTAAGATACATGGAATACTTTGCCAGTAGGGGGGACATCGATAAGCCAGACAATGTCTGAAACATTTTTTAAATAAAAATATATTTTAAACTGAACAAATATTTGATTTGATTTACTGCTTGGCTTTCTTTTAGCTGACCATGACCGAAATTTAGGGAGTCCTGAAAATGGCTTGATTGTGTAAAATTAGAAAGCACTGTTGTGTGTTATTTACTAAAGGAAAATACACTTTGCACTACAAGTGCACTTAAGACTGCACTTGTAGTGCAAAGTGGATTTGCTTTTAGTAAATAACCCCCATTGCCACTGAAAACACCAACTTTACTACAAAAAATGCGTTTGAGCATTGAAAGAAGAAGCCACACATTGTTGATTATCAATCTTTTTAATCAAAGCACAATCACATGTGCATTTATAAAAGGTTTTTCGAACAAACCAACATGTTTGTTGTATAAAAAATGTTTTACGTCACATTAAAAGTAGAAATTGCCTTTTAAGGTAAAACAGACATGTTTAAAACCAAAAAGAAATACACAACTCTGGAACTTACAAAGTTCAACTTTTATAGAAAGTGAAGGCAATATCAGACATGAGTATTTCTAAACTGTGTTTGATATTGCGTTCAGCAGATGGGGTGAAGTTGCCTAATGTCAACATGTGCTAGCTGTCATCATGGGGGAATCAATGGACGTGTTTTGTGGGTGCAACCCCTTCCTCTCAGCTACTTTATGATTGAGGAAGGGGGTTGCACCCCCAAAACGCGTACATTGATCTCCCGTGATGGCAGAAAGCACATGTTGACACAGTGTGTGCATCTTCAAAATTTGGCTTTTCTATAATATGTCACAAAATTGTCTCTAAATTGTCAGAAAAAACAAACAAAGCAGAAATAAGTTAGGAATTTCTAGGGGTTTTAAATTCTCCCTAAAACATCAATGATGATCTTCATTTTGTTTTGAACATCATTGATATTTTGCTTGATGTTCATCAAGTCCCTATTGATCTTTTATTAAAAGAATCAAGCAACCAATTTTATACAAAAGTAAAAAACAAAACCATAGTACAAAACTTCAACAGAAATCCAAGGAATACACATCCATGTTCAGAATATATACAATATATACATAATCCGTTACCAAAACTATTTACATAAAGCAGCAGAGAGGGCCTAAGAGGCACAACCCATCACCTATGTACGCAGCCATTTATCAAAAATTAATCCAAAAAATAATAATCTAGGGTGATAAGAGACAGACAGCCACACCCGGGAAAGAGACTCCTGGCAGTCAGGGAGGCTTGAAACCCCTCCACGCCTTCAACCAAGCCCCCTGACTCCGCTTGTCTCTCTCAAGTACCCGAATCTTCTCCACCTCATGCAAAATGTCATACACCACCACCTGAACAGGAAGGATTTTACGCCGAATGCTGACCTGACACCGTGCGTTCCAAGTGAAATAACGGACTACTAGGCTAACTAGAAAAAGTGTATCTAAACAAAAAACCCCACCAGTATTGAATGCTCCATACACCCACTCAGCATAACCCAGCCTGGAGAGGAAAGGAACACCGAGGGCCCGCCCCACCTGTTTGTACACCTCTATGTTAAAAGGGCAATGAAGCAGAAAATGGTCCATAGTCTCCTCCTCACCTGCACACTCCTCCCGAGGACAGCTACGATCCACCCCACTGCGGAATTTCAAATTGCCCCTAACATAGAGCCTCCCATGGAAGCACATCCAGGCCAGATCCCTGAATTTAGGAGGTACTCTGTCCAAATTAATAAGTCTTAACCCTGCCCTCAAAACTGGGCCTGGGCAATCCCTTAAGGCCAGTGGGTCATGAAAGACTTCGCTCAAGACTCGACTCATAAGGACTTTCCTCAGAACCGATCTGAGATCTTCAGCCGACAATCGCCACTGCCGTAATAACTTCAGGCACGGAGCGACATAGGCTGGTAGCTGACCACGATGACCCCTGAGATTCTTCACTTGGCCACCTTCTTCCCAAAGTCGCAGAAAAGGCCTAAACCAAGATCTAAAAATGCCTGCCCATCCAGGAGGTTCCACTGCAAGCATATTACCAATATTAAACTTGAGAAAAAGCAGTGAAAAGAAAAGAACTGGGTTGACCATACCTAAGCCACCCTCCCTCCTGGATAGGTAGGTGACATTCCTCTTGATGGGGTTCAGTCTGTTCCCCCACAACATCTGGAAGAACACACTACTGACCCTAGCATAGAGAGACACTGGCAAGATGCAGACAAAGCTGACATACAAAAAGATCGGAATCAGGTAAGTCTTAATCAGATCAACACTTTCCCTCATAGATAACATCCTTTTCTTCCAGCTGACCACCTTAGTATTGGCAATTTCCAGTCTGCCTTCCCAGTTTTTGAGGCCATAATCGCCGGGTCCAAATTCAATGCCTAGAATCTTAATTCTTTCCTGGGGCACTGGAAAGGTGTCCGGGAGATCAAAACCCTCACCTTCCTTTCCCATCCAGAAGACTTCACTCTTTTCCCGATTGATCTTGGAGCCTGATGCTTCAGAATACCGTGATGTCAGAGAGACCACCTCCTCTGCTTCATCCGCCCCGGTGACAATCACTGACACATCGTCCGCATAGGCAACAACCCTCAAAGGCGGCTCACCCGGAAGCCCCACTGGCACCCCACACAACATGCTGCTCTCTAGCCTCCTGATGAAGGGGTCGATTGCAAACACATAGAGCAGGGGACTCAGGGGACAACCCTGGCGCACCCCGGAGCCAACCTCAAAGGACTGCCCAACCCAACCATTAACAAGAGGAAAGCTCTCTGCCCCCTCATACAAGACTTTTAACCAATCGACAAAACCACCCCAGACCGCACTTACTAAGGAGCAACCACAGGTACTCATGGTTAACACGATCAAAAGCCTTTGCCTGATCCAATGTCAGCAAATACTTTCCCCAGCCTGCAGCCCTGCACCGCTCCAAGGCCTCCCGGACAGCTAAAACTGCTGTGAAGGTGCACCTACCCTGGACCGAACAGTGCTGATGGCAAGAAAGCAAAGACTCTGCTACTGACGATAGGCGCCAGAAAATGATCTTTGCCAGTATCTTTCTATCGACATTAAGAAGGCTGATGGGGCGCCAATTCTCAACCATCGAAGGATCTTTACCCTTTGAAAGAAGAATCACAGCTGAGTGCCTCATGGAAGAGGGAAGTACCCCCTCAGCAAGGCAACTGTTAAAAACCTCTACCAAATGTGGGGCCAGAATAGACTTAAAAGCTTTGTAAAACTCAGCCGTCAAGCCATCCGGTCCAGGTGACTTTTTGATGGCAAGCTGTTCAATTGCCCTTATCACCTCTTCAACTGTGATCTCCTCTGTCAAATTCATCAATGGGACATCTTCATCATTTAGACCTGGAGTAGAGTCCAAAAAGCTTTCCATCTTGTCACGGTCAAGCTCTTTCCTCCCAAGAAGGTCAGCATAAAAGGACCTCACGACCTCCAGAATCCCTGACCTGGACTTTGTCAAGGAACCTGTACTGTCCTTAAGGCCAACGACCGTTTTAACAGCTACACCTTGTTTGCAGTTCTGGTAAGGGTCAGGCGAGTGGTACTTCCCATAGTCCCTCTCCAGAACCAAAGAGGCATGCCGGTCATATTGACACTTCCTGAGAAGGAGTTTCACTTCGGAGATTGCCCCAGGATCTCCTCCTCTCGAGAAAAGAATATCCAGCTTCCTCCGTAAACGTTGGTAGGTCATGTATTTATTAAACTGCTTTCTATTGGCTAGGCCCCTGAAGAATCCAGCAATCCTCTTTTTGGTCAGCTCCCACCACTCAGCCTTGCTGCTACAAAAGTCCAGGATGGTCACCTGTGCCTGAAAGAATTCCTCAAAGGATTGTCTAACATGTTCTTCCTTGAGTAGAGTCGAATTCAATCTCCAGATGCCCTTGCCCCTCTGAGGGGCGTCTGAAGCATTTAGGACCACAGATAGCATACAGTGATCGGAGAACTCTACTGCCTGCACCACTGGGAGCGAGAAAGCAGAGGTCTCCTTCAAAAAAAACCTATCTATTCTACTCTGACTATTACCTCGATGAAAGGTGAACCCAGTGTCATCCGGGAGGTGCTTAATGTGCACATCCACAAGACCAGCATCCCTAACCATACTATTTAAAAAAACGCTATCATATCCCAGCCTGTCCTTGAAGTCCTTTCTGTCCTTGGGCCTAGTTACTGTATTAAAGTCACCTCCAAAGACCACTTGCCGGGATGTAAAAAGAAATGGCTTGATCCCTGTAAAAAGGCATTTCCTGTCCCACTTTGTGTGCGGTCCATAAACATTAATTAGGCGCAGGTCCTGCCCTCCCACAAGGACGTCTAAGACCATACATCTCCCAATCTCCACCTCAATAACCCGCCGGACAGTTACCATGCCGGTTTTAAACAACACCGCCACACCGCCGTAAGGCTCGGCCGCAAGAGACCAGTAAGATGGACCATACCTCCACTCTCTCTTGGCCATATGAATATCTGCCAAGGAGGTGAGCCTAGTCTCTTGCAAAAATAAAATTTCAGCATCTAATTGGCTGAACAAAAAGAAGGCCATAGAACGAGCTCTTACTGACTTAATGCTGGCGACATTTATTGTCACCACTTTTAACGGAGGGGGAACCGCCATTTGGGTTATTGGGTGGTTTGCTTCTTAGCTCCCCTCTGCTGCTCATCACCAGAAGCCTCTCTCTTTCTTGAGGCCGCCTCAAACTCCATTTCGGAATCAGAACTTCGCTCCGAAGAAGCTCCAGATGAAGAAATATCCCAATTAGAGGACCTATAACGGAGCCTGTTCCGTCCTCACAACCTGCTTCTTCCGCTATCCAACCTTCCTTCTCTCCTCCAGGTACTGCAGGTCAGCTTCAGAAATGCCCTCATCTCTTACTTTTTTCTGTGAAGTCTTTCCACAAGACTTCTTTACAGAGGAAGAAGCAACCTTTTTAGTACCCACTACCACTCCTGGTGGGGGGGTGCTCCCTTTGAATCAGACTTAGGAGGGGTAGACTCCTGGGGGGTAACTGACTCAGGGGGCACAGACTTGGAAGGTTCTGACACAAGAGGAGGGGATACAGTAGGCTGGGGGGAGACAGATACAGATACAGAAGGAATACTTACAGACACATGAGGGGTGGCCACAGGAACTGGAGAGGGATCCTGAGCAGGACCAGGGGAGTCGGTCACTGCAGAGGAGGATGGTACACCAGGGGCCTCACCCTCCATCCTGTCCAACTTTGACATGTCATCAATTACCTCCTTCTCCATATTGTGCCAGGCTTCAGGACATCTGCTGTAGGGGTGGCCAAGGCGCAGGCACAGGTTGCACCTGATCATTTTGGTGCAGTCCTTAGCCATATGATCCTGACCCCGACACACTGAACATATCAAGGCTGAACAGGAGGAGCTCAAATGCCCCTTTTCTCCACAGCGGTGACACAGCTTCGGCTGACCAGGGTAAAAAACAGTCATCCTATCCCTCCCTATAAAAGCTGAGGAGGGCAGGTGACGGACAACATTCCCATCCCTGGCCAACCTGACTGTAACCGACCAACCCCCAGTCCAGATGTTACGCTCATCAAGGATTTTATTGGGCTTGGTCAAAACCTCCCCATAGTTCCTTAACCAAACCTCTAGATCCCGGGCAGGGACACTCTCATTAGTGTGGATAATTGTGATTTTTTTTACTGTAGACCTCTGAGAAACTGCAACTGGGGCCAGACCTTCCCATTCAGGTCTTGACCTGCAACGAGCCTCATATCTCTCCCAGAACAGGTCAAGACCCTCTGGCCTGGTGAAGCTAACTGTATAATCCCGTGTCCCAGCTACATGTATAAAGGCATACAGATCATTTGCCCCAAAACCCATCTCTAAAATCAAATACACCACTGCACGCCGTGCTGGAGGGATCGCACCACCTTCCCATTTCAGAATAACAACATTACGTCTGGGACCCCCAGCAGAAGCCAGAGACCCAAGACCAGATCCTGGGGTGCTCAAAGTGGTAGCCTGTAGGGGAAAACCCCGCTTGGGAGCAGAGCTACCAGAAGCAGAGCGTACCACCTGAGCAAAGGTAAGTTTATCAGGGCCAAGGCCCCACACTGAAGTCACAGCAGTCTGTACATTACTATTATTATTCACTGCTTGAACGGAGTTGGTAGGACTGTCCACACTTGAACTGGGACCATTGTTCATCACACTGGTACTGGGATGATTTTTATCAGTCACACAAACATTCACATTCCCATCAGGAATAATCACAGTTTCTGCTGCAATATCAGCTGTCTCCTGAAGCTGTGCTGTAGAGTCCTCAGCAGCTGTGGGGCAAACAGCTTCAGCCAAAGGGGGGTTAATAGGCTCTGCTGAATCTTGTAGTTCATCTGCAGGAATGTCATTTTTAGCATTGCTACAGATAGGACTAGCAGCCTGACTCTCACTGGGCACATTGTCTGTGTCAGTCACAGTGTTGAATGGCACAAAAATTGTTTTATCCACAATATGGGACTTGACAGGCTTTACCTTGTCAGGCACATTGTCTGTAATGTCCTCATCATTAAATGCCAGCTGATCCCCCCCCCGCATAGGAGACTCCATTACCTGGATGGCCCTGAGCATGCCTCCTGAGTCCTGGGAAGGCATGGGGCTGCTTACCTCTCCCTGAGGGGGCAGGGGGTCAGAACTGGGGGTCTCCTCCTCCACTTCCATCTTTGTCATCCTCGCAAACCTTTTATCATTACAAAACTTTTCTTTAAATGGCCCATCTCTGCCTTCCATCATGGCCACAATGGTCTCCTGGTGTTCCACCCGAACCTTGGCCAGTTGGATCTCCAGATCCATGGATCCACGTCTCTGGCTATGTAAGCCCTCACGCTGCCTTCTCAGGCGCTTCAGCTCCGCTCTGAGCTTGTAGAGCTTGTCTCTTTCCCTATTCAGGACCTTAATCCCGGCCACCACTCGCTCCCGGATGGCCCCGGAACCTTCATCTTCACCAGGGGCAGAGAGATCACCAACCATGGGTTCTATAGGGGCAGGTATGTTACCTGATGGCCCAGGAGATGGCTGAGAGCTTCCAGCAGGAGAGGCCCTGCTGGCCTCCATGGCTTCCCCAGAAAGGAGCCAGGAGAGCTGGGAGAGAGTTCCTCACCACTCCCCTCTCACACGGATCACCTGCAGTAGCTCCAGAGAGACAGCCTCCTCCTGACACACCTGTGCTCCAATGATGGGTGGGGCACTATTCCTCCCACTGCATAGTGTCAGTTTGTGACAGTTAGCAGTGGTAGGACAGTGAGTGTTAGCCCCCTGTAGGTCTAGGGTACCCCCCTAACCCCCCCTAATAAAGTTTTAACCCCTTGATCACCCCCTGTCACCAGTGTCGCTACGCGATCATTTTTCTGGTCGCTGTATTAGTGTCGCTGGTGACGCTAGTTAGGAACGTAAATATTTAGGTTCGCCGTCAGCGTTTTATAGCGACAGGGACCCCCATATACTATCTAATAAATGTTTTAACCCCTTGATTGCCCCCTAGTTAACCCTGTCACCACTGATCACCGTATAACTGTTACGGGTGACGCTGGTTAGTTCGTTTATTTTTTATAATGTCAGGGCACCCGCCGTTTATTACCGAATAAAGGTTTAGCCCCCTGATCGCCCGGCGGTGATATGCGTCGCCCCAGGCAGCGTCAGATTAGCGACAGTACCGCTAACACCCACACACGCAGCATACGCCTCCCTTAATGGTATAGTATCTGATCGGATCAATATCTGATCCGATCAGATCTATACTAGCGTCCCCAGCAGTTTAGGGTTCCCAAAAACGCAGTGTTAGAGGGATCAGCCCAGATACCTGCTAGCACTTGCGTTTTTCCCCTCCGCCCGGCCCAGCCCAGCCCACCCAAGTGCATTATCGATCGATCACTGACACTTACAAAACACTAAACGCATAACTGAAGCGTTCGCAGAGTCAGGCCTGATCCCTGCGATCGCTAACAGTTTTTTTGGTAGCATTTTGGTGAACTGGCAAGTACCAGCCCTAGGCAGCGTCAGATTAGCGCCAGTACCGCTAACACCCACACACGCAGCATACGCCTCCCTTAGTGGTATAGTATCTGATCGGATCAATATCTGATCCGATCAGATCTTTACTAGCGTCCCCAGCAGTTTAGGGTTCCCAAAAACGCAGTGTTAGTGGGATCAGCCCAGATACCTGCTAGCACCTGCGTTTTGCCCCTCCGCCCGGCCCAGCCCACCCAAGTGCAGTATCGATCGATCACTGTCACTTTTTTTTGTAGCGTTTTGGTGAACTGGCAAGCGCCAGCAGCCTAGTACACCCCGGTCGTAGTCAAACCAGCACTGCAGTAACACGTGGTGACGTGGCGAGTCCCATAAGTGCAGTTCAAGCTGGTGAGGTGGCAAGCACAAGTAGTGTCCCGCTGCCACCAAAAAGACAAACATAGGCCTGTCGTGCCCATAATGCCCTTCCTGCTGCATTCGCCAATCCTAATTGGGAACCCACCGCTTCTGCAGCGCCCGTACTTCCCCCATTCACATCCCCAACCAAATGCAGTCAGGTGCATGAGAGGCATTTATATGTCCTCCCGAGTACCCCTACCCAACGAACCCCCCCAAAAAGATGTCGTGTCTGCAGCAAGCGCGGATATAGGCGTGACACCCGCTATTATTGTCCCTCCTGTCCTGACAATCCTGGTCTTTGCATTGGTGAATGTTTTGAACGCTACCATTCACTAGTTGAGTATTAGCGTAGGGTACAGCATTGCACAGACTAGGCACACTTTCACAGGGTCTCCCAAGATGCCATCGCATTTTGAGAGACCCGAACCTGGAACCGGTTACAGTTATAAAAGTTACAGTTACAAAAAAAAAGTGTAAAAAAAAAAAAAAAAAAACACAAACAAAAAAAAAAAAAAAATAGTTGTCGTTTCATTGTTCTCTCTCTCTCTATTCTCTCTCTATTGTTCTGCTCTTTTTTACTATATTATATTCTGCAATGTTTTATTGTTATTATGTTTTATCATGTTTGCTTTTCAGGTATGCAATTTCTTATACTTTACCGTTTACTGTGCTTTATTGTTAACCATTTTTTTGTCTTCAGGTACGCCATTCACGACTTTGAGTGGTTATACCAGAATGATGCCTGCAGGTTTAGGTATCATCTTGGTATCATTCTTTTTAGCCAGCGGTCGGCTTTCATGTAAAAGCAATCCTAGCGGCTAATTAGCCTCTAGACTGCTTTTACAAGCAGTGGGAGGGAATGCCCCCCCCCACCGTCTTCCGTGTTTTTCTCTGGCTCTCCTGTCTCAACAGGGAACCTGAGAATGCAGCCGGTGATTCAGCCAGCTGACCATAGAGCTGATCAGAGACCAGAGTGGCTCCAAACATCTCTATGGCCTAAGAAACCGGAAGCTATGAGCATTTTATGACTTAGATTTCGCCGGATGTAAACAGCGCCATTGGGAAAGCATTTTATCACACCGATCTTGGTGTGGTCAGATGCTTTGAGGGCAGAGGAGAGATCTAGGGTCTAATAGACCCCAATTTTTTCAAAAAAGAGTACCTGTCACTACCTATTGCTATCATAGGGGATATTTACATTCCCTGAGATAACAATAAAAATGATTTTTTAAAAAAAATGAAAGGAACAGTTTAAAAATAAGATAAAAAAGCAAAAAAATAATAAAGAAAAAAAAGCACCCCTGTCCCCCCTGCTCTTGCGCTAAGGCGAACGCAAGAGTCGGTCTGGCGTCAAATGTAAACAGCAATTGCACCATGCATGTGAGGTATCACCGCAAAGGTCAGATCGAGGGCAGTAATTTTAGCAGTAGACCTCCTCTGTAAATCTAAAGTGGTAACCTGTAAAGGCTTTTAAAGGCTTTTAAAAATGTACTAATTTTGTTGCCACTGCACGTTTGTGCGCAATTTTAAAGCATGTCATGTTTGGTATCCATGTACTCGGCCTAAGATCATCTTTTTTATTTCATCAAACATTTGGGCAATATAGTGTGTTTTAGTGCATTAAAATTTAAAAAAGTGTGTTTTTTCCACAAAAAATGCGTTTGAAAATCGCTGCGCAATTACTGTGTGAAAAAAAAAATGAAACACCCACCATTTTAATCTGTAGGGCATTTGATTTAAAATAATATATAATGTTTGGGGGTTCAAAGTAATTTTCTTGCAAAAAAAATAATTTTTTCATGTAATCAAAAAGTGTCAGAAAGGGCTTTGTCTTCAAGTGGTTAGAAGAGTGGGTGATGTGTGACATAAGCTTCTAAATGTTGTGCATAAAATGCCAGGACAGTTCAAACCCCCCCAAATGACCCCATTTTGGAAAGTAGACACCCCAAGCTATTTGCTGAGAGGCATGTCGAGTCCATGGAATATTTTATATTGTGACACAAGTTGCGGAAAAGAGACAAATTTTTTTTTTTTTTTTTTGCACAAAGTTGTCACTAAATGTTATATTGCTCAAACATGCCATGGGGATTTGTGAAATTACACCCCAAAATAAATTCTGTTGCTTCTCCTGAGTACGGGGATACCACATGTGTGGGACTTTTTGGGAGCCTAGCCGCGCACGGGACCCCGAAAACCAAGCACCGCCTTCAGGCTTTCTAAGGCCGTAAATTTTTGATTTCACTCTTCACTGCCTATCACAGTTTCGGAGGCCATGGAATGCCCAGGTGGCACAAAACCCCCCCAAATGACCCAATTTTGGAAAGTAGACACCCCAAGCTATTTGCTGAGAGGTATAGTGAGTATTTTGCAGACCTCACTTTTTGTCACAAGGTTTTCAAAAACAAATGAGAGCTGCAAAATACTCACCATGCCTCTCAGCAAATAGCTTGGGGTGTCTACTTTCCAAAATGGGGTCATTTGGGGGGGGGGGGGGTTTGTGCCATCTTGGCATTTTATGGCCTTCAAAACTGTGATAGGTAGTGAGGAGTGAAATCAAAAATGTATGCCCTTAGAAATCCTGAAGGTGGTGCTGGGTTTTCGGGGCCCCGTACGCGGCTAGGCTCCCAAAAAGTGCCACACATGTGGTATCCCCGTACTCAGGAGAAGCAGCTGAATGTATTTTGGGGTGCAATTCCACATATGCCTATGTGAGCAATATATCATTTAGTGACAACTTTTTGTAATTTTTTTTTTTTGTCATTATTCAATCACTTGGGACAAAAAAAATAAATATTCAATGGGCTCAACATGCCTCTCAGCAATTTCCTTGGGGTGTCTACTTTCCAAAATGGGGTCATTTGGGGGGGGGGTTGTACTGCCCTGCCATTTTAGCACCTCAAGAAATGACATAGGCAGTCATAAACTAAAAGCTGTGTAAAATCCTAGAAAATGTACCCTAGTTTGTAGACGCTATAACTTTTGCGCAAATCAATAAATATACGCTTATTGACATTTTTTTTACCAAAGACATGTGGCCGAATACATTTTGGCCTAAATGTATGACTAAAATTTAGTTTATTGGATTTTTTTTATAACAAAAAGTAGAAAATATCATTTTTTTTCAAAATTTTCAGTCTTTTTCCGTTTATAGCGCAAAAAATAAAAACGGCAGAGGTGATCAAATACCATCAAAAGAAAGCTCTATTTGTGGGAAGAAAAGGACACATATTTCGTTTGGGTAGAGCATTGCATGACCGCGCAATTAGCAGTTAAAGGGACGCAGTGCCGAATTGTAAAAAGTGCTCTGGTCAGGAAGGGGGTAAATCCTTCTGGGGCTGAAGTGGTTAAGGACTTTTTCAGTTTATGCAATTATATTTTGCAATATTGTGCTTTTGCGACATTTTTTTGTTTACGACATTTTGTTGCAATTTTTTTCACAATACTCATTGTGTTTCACATTCATCTGCACTGTTAATCATTGTATTAGAGTACATCTAGGAAACAGTGTTTGATTTTATGTAATCGATACTTATATATGATCCACTTTTATTTGTGTATTCACCTAGGACACTAAGGAGGAAGGTTTCAGACTGTGTTTGCACTTGCGCTTGGTAATATTATGGACTCACTTATAAATTGCATATACATGTTGACTTTTTCAGTTTATGCGACTATATTGCGAGATTGTGATTTTGAGATTACGCCATTTTGTTGCAATTTTTTTTCACAGTACACAGGGTTATTTACTAAAGGAAATCCACTTTGCACTACAAGTGCACTTGAAAGTGCAGTTGCTATAGATCTGAGGGGGACATACAAGGAAAATAAAAAACAGCATTTTTGCTTGCACATGATTGGATGATAAAATCAGCAGAGCTTCCCCTCATTTTAGAGCTTCCCCTCAGATCTACAGCGACTACACTTACAAGTGCACTTTCAAGTGCTCTTGCAGTGCACTTGTAGTGCAGAGTGGATTTGCCCTTAGTAAATAAACCACATTGTGTTTCACATTTTTATCACTGTATTAGATTATATCTAGGAATCAGTGTTTGATTTTATGACATTGATATTTATACATGATGCACTTATATTTGTATATTCACCAATACTGTTTACCAAGGACACTATGGAGACTTTGTTTGCACTTTATAATTTTTTTTTTTTTTTTTCTCTTTTCTTTTTTTTCTTTTGGCCACTTCAGTTACCTTGATTCAGAGACATCTTTCAGATTGATGGTCATATTTGTCTCTTGCCAAGTGACATCATTGTGGCCATTCAGACTTTTCTCTTAATTTATATATTCAGTGTGTAAGATTTACAGTTGTACAAAAATATGTCATAATGAAAACGGGAAGACCTCTTCCCTAAACCTTTTCCAAATTACCCAAACTAGTGAACCCCTCCCCGCCCCCCCTCCCCCCATTAACCTGCGCTCACTGTTCCGATACACACCTTATGTCTAGCTATTATTCCTTCTCCCTATTCTCCCTTAACTTCGGGTCTCTGGCTATGGTGCACCATCTCTACCCCAGTGAGAGGGTGATTGCCCTCAGCACTAAGGTAACACTGGAAAGGAGCATGGCATTGCTTGGATCCATGGGTTCCATAGTTTCGTGAACGTTTTGTAATTGCCTAGCCTTATATAAAATGTCCTTTCACTCCGTATTGTGGAGTTAACCGTCCCGGCCCAGGCTTCCGGGGTTGGAGGTGTGCTTGATTGCCATGCTTGTGCAATTAATTTTCTAGCTTGAAACAAGCATCTTGGTATCGCTATGGCTGTACTTCTATCCCTCAGTCCACTACTGACGTACCCCAGCACACAGATTTTGGGGTCGGGCTCTAAGTTCACTCTAAACGTAGCGTTTATTTTCTTTATAATCTCAGTCCAGTACCTTACTAGTTTTGGGCACCTCCAAACCATATGAATTAGGTCACCTGTTCCTCTGCATCTAGGGCACTCATCATTGGTTCTACGGCCAAACATAAGCAGCCTTTTTGGTGTATAGTAAGATCTGTGTAGCAGCATCAAGTGGGAGACTTTTTGTGAGGGAGAGACCGATACCTCTAGTCCAAACTCGAGAATCCTCTCCCATTGCTCGTCCGTTATCTCCCCCACGTCGGCCGCCCATTTACCCCTTCCTCCTAATAGGCCTGCCTTCATGTTTCCTCTCTTTGTTAATTGGGAATATATCTCTGAGATTAAGCCTTTAGTAGTCTCTGATTTAATTATTGTTTGTAGGAGTGGGGTCCTACACCATACTGGGGGTTGCCTACTAAACTGCTTGCTAAGAGCGTGCCTGATCTGCAAGTAACTGTAGAATGCCTGGTTTGGTATCCCATACTCGTGTCTTAGGTCCTCAAAGGATTTCAAAGTATCCCCTTCGTATAATTGTATCAACCGGCTTATCCCACAGCTTTCCCACAATCTATTCCTATCTACTGTTGATAGTTCATGCAATCGCTTATTATTCCATAGTGGCTCATGTTCTGATATTCCTTTGTACCCCATTGTTTTCTTAGCTGCCTGCCAGACCCTGGTGATCATTTTAAGTGTCGGGATTTCTCCTTGTAGCGAGTCTGCCTCCAGTGCTCCCACTAGTGAGCTGTGTGGATTCCCCTGTAGAATGATTTTAACGTTATTGTTTCCCCCTCTCTCAGTGGCACATCCTCCCAATTGTTGTAGCTGGGCTGCCAGATAGTACATGAATGGTTGTGGGACCCCCAGTCCCCCCTCCGTGTCGGGGCGCTGCAGTTTTTTGTAGGCCGATCCTGGCCTGCCCTTTTTTCCATATTAATTCCCTAAAAAGGGACTGGATCTTTTGGAACCACTTCCCTCCAATCCAAACTGGGGAATTATGTAATAGGTATAACAGCTGTGGCATCCAGACCATTTTTATCAGATTGGCTCGGCCCGCCACAGACAAAGGGAGTCTGCTCCAAATGTCACGTTTCCTCTTAAATTTTAATAAGAGGGGGATCAAGTTGTCCTTGATAAACGTACCGGGGTCCTTGGACAGCACCACGCCAAGGTATTTCATTTTCTCTGTGGTCTTCAGGTGAGGCAGGCACATTGGGGTAGTGATAGCCACTGAGTCTACCGGTAGAAGCGACGACTTCTCCCAGTTGATGTTTGCACTTTATAATTAAACACAATTTTTTTTATTGACACTACTAAGGGCACTAGGCGCAACAACATACACTCTCATTATTTGATTCACATTGTGGGAACACAATTAGGTTGTATGCAGCTACCCATCACAAGACAAGCCACATATCATTACCTATAAGGTAGCGCGGGATATCCTACACATTTTTTGTAATAAATAATGTAATGATGGATGCCAACGAGGTGACTGAGGGTGGTGGTAGTGTTTGGCATTGGACCTAGTAAGTACAGTGGATAGGGGAACACAGCAAAGGCAGCATAGCACAGAAGGAGCACAAGCAGTCAGCATCTTTTTTTTTATGCAGAACCAAATGAATTGAGAGGGGTACCATGTTGGAGTAGCATATTTGTATGTGGGCTGTGTGTGACTGATTTTCTGAACTGATGTAAAAAGGAGTGAGTGCTTGGAAAGAAAAACCTGCAGCTTTACTTCTGGTGCTGCTGCTGGCTGGTATACATCATCATTAGCAATAACAAAGCTCACAACATCTCTTGTTGTCCAGCTATGATGATGAGTTTGAGCTTGGCACCATAAGGAGGAAGCTTTTTTCTCCGCTCCCTATGCTCAGGTACATTTTCTCTACAGTGACTCTTATGGTTATCCAACCTTTCTGAATGTTACAAGTTCCATCCAAATTATTGTTGCTGCACCCTGTACCTGCTGTCAAGCCCGCATCTGCTTCCTGCCAGAGTCTGCCCAACCTCTAGTCTGTCATCAAAACAAGGTGGTCAGTATTCCATTGTCCTTAGTGGCATGTCATTGTCATTGTCCTTAGTGGTCATGTCATTTGCTTGTTAAGCTAAAGTTTTCCTGATTCTCCTACAGTAACACCTACAGTCATCCATCTATCCTGTGCATCCTTCTGGAATCTTAGCCATGCTATCCAAAAGACCATAACTGCATCCTGTATTTGCGGTCAAGCCTGCATCTGCCTCCTGCCACAGTCTTTCCAAACTTAGACCTGTCGCCAACACAAGCTGGTGAGTATTTCATTGTGCTTGTTTGTAATGGTCATGCTTATCTGCTAGTTATGCTGAAGCTTTCCTGATTCTCCTACAATGACCCTAATGTCGCGTACACATGATCGGATTTTCAGACGGGAAATGTTCGATGGGAGCTTGTTGTAGGAAATTCCGACCGTATGTAGGCTCCATCGGACATTTTCCATCTGAATTTCCGACAAACAAAATTTGAGATCTGAATTATGAAATTCCGATCGTGTGTACACAATTCCGACGCACAGAATTCCATGCATGGTCGGAATCAAGCAGAAGAGCCGCACGGGCTATTGAACTTCATTTTTCTCAGCTCGTCGTATGTGTTGTACGTCACCGCGTTCTTGACGTTCGGAATTTCCAAAAAGATTTGTGTGACCGTGTGCATGCAAGACAAGTTTGAGCCAACATTCGTCATAAAAAAACATGGATTTTGTTGTCGGAATGTGCGATCGTGTGTACGCGGCATTATAGTCATACAAATATTCTATGCCACCTCCTGGAATCTTACTTGGGGCATCCAAGAAACCATTGTCACAAACTTTACTTATGGTGAAGCCTGTACCTCCCTCCTGCCAGACTCTACCTAGGTTCCAATCTGTTGCCAACAGCTGGCGAGTGTTCCATTGTCCTGGTATTTCAAGGAGATGTATGGGGTTAAATTGAAAAAAAAACATACATCTTCACCTCTAGTGTGATGCTGCAGCTGTCCCATGTTGTCTGTAAGACCAAGAACTGAGCAATCACATGACCACTGATCACTCAGCTCCTGGTCTTCTCTGAGCGGTGAGCGGTGACTGTCAGTCAATGCTTCTCCATTCACACCTATGAGGATGAGATGGAGTGCATGTGTTGTGTGCAGCACATTTAGGGCAGCCCATTAATTTCAATGGGTTGTGCTCTGCATAAAAAATACACAAAAGTGCATGATCCTTTTTAAAAAATTGTGTTGCACCAAAACTCGTGGAACTTTGTTATAGTGCATTTTGGAGCGGGCAAATGAGCACACACGTAAGAAGTAATGGCACCAGTGGTGGCCCGTCCATAGTTGGACAAGCCTTCCATGTAAGTTCGGGTTCACACTGCTGAGACATGCGAGACTGCATGTGATTCGCACCGCACTACAGTGCAAATCACATGCGATATCCGTGCGCTGCGATTTCAGCCATACAGATAGTATAGCTGAAATCGCATTGCATTTGGACCAAACTTGCACAGGACCTGTTTTCTTGGTTCGCACCAGAATCTGATCATTTGGGTGTTCAGGTCTGAACTGTCAGTTCGCAGTGCAATATGCGAGCTGAAATGGGGGTGTCATTAACATTGTATTGACATTTCCCGCAGTTCGCATATGGCAGTTTGAACTGCCATGCAAGTCGGGCGCAATGCGGGAACCCGCAGTAGATTCGCAAGGTTCACGCATTGCAAGTGTGAACTGGCACTGCTTGCATTTCACCAAAATTGAGTTAATTGAAAACAATTTTGTCTGCATAATGTGAGCCACCTTGAGCACAAATGACAAAAGACCCCAAATCATATTAATAAAATAAATATTTATTGTGCTTTATTCAATTTAATAAAGAAATCAGACTCACTTAAATGGCAACCCTGTGCCTTTTATATACTTATCACCCCTAGCCCTTTGTGATGTTTATGGAGGAAAAAGAAATACCCAGTATTTCTAGGTATTGGAATCATGTCACTCTCCACTTCTTCCCACAAATCAGAGCTGAGTGCCTAAGTGGCCAAGCACCAGCCACTATCGTTGTCTAGTGGGGGCAAGAGGAAACTCTGTGCAGAGCAAACTTAGTTCTTAGGTGAATTAAGCAGAAGAGAAGTGGAGGATAGTATAAGCAGTGGGTGGTCAGCATTTAAAGTATATCTAAAGCCAAAAACATATTTTAAATTTTGGACAGCATAGCAAATCATGAAACCCAGTTTTTTTGCCATCTGCGTTTAATTTGGGAGATGTGTCCCCATTTTAAAATGTTCCCTCTATGCCAGCTCTGGTGATGATCTAGAATGTTGACTTTTCTTTAACCTTCAGTTCCCTGTGATACGTAGGCAACATTTTAAAAAAAGTTTACAAGTGTTGCGATTGCGGTCACCCAGCAAAGGGGGGACATGTTTCCTTCTAGGGCGCAGGTAAATAAAACCTGTCTCTATGCAGGGTCTGTGCTCTCTATGCCTTAGGCATTCCCATCCTGGGTGCTCTGTTGGGTTTGTAGGTGAGTGAACGAATTGGTAAGAAGAGTCAGCCCAAAAACAGCCAGTTGGTAGATTGATTGAAGAGGTGCCTGATGTGGTTATACAATAGAAAGGCATGATTCATCTGCTTTAGTAGAGCCCTGTGTATAATGTAGAGCCTGGCATATGATGTACAGAGTCCTGTGTATAATGTAGAGACTGGTATATGATGTACAGAGTCCTGTGTATAATGTACAGCCTTGTATATGATGTACTACAGGGGTCGGAGTGGGTGGATTATATAAGGGGTGGAGCTTATGAGAAGTAAGAAGGGTCAAAAAGGAATGGCGGGGTCTGGGGGATTCCACTACTGGAATGTCTCGGAGAGCAGCATACCTGGGTTGAGACATTCGAGGAGTGGTGAGAGACAGATGAGCGATAAGGACAGGATTGTGTTTACAGGCTTTTAATAATTTGTTTGATTGTAAGGGCGCATTTGTAAGGGGGGTTTGGATTTAATAAATCTTTTTTACGGAATTACACTCTGTGCACTTATATTTTCATTACGAGTGATATCTAGATGGAAGGATGAAGTCCTTGATGCCAAAAATAATCATTACAAGCACATGAGCTATTTTTGTCCAGTGAGTTCATTACAATAGGGGTGTTTCCTCACATGGTTTGGTGACGGGATCCATGACTGAATTTGGAACCTATATGAACAAAGTGATGGACCTATGATTGGCTCTATTTTGGACTATTTAATGTAACACTTTATATCATCATAAGGTGTTTTTTCTCAAGCGCTGCTAATGCTATAGCTGGACTGTAACATATTTGTTTTATTTTTTTATATATAGCAGCTACTAACGCTATTTGTATTGTTTATTATTCTATAAGTGCTGGGTGAGAGGTATCATTCAATTATTGCTGATTGTCACTTCTTGTTGTTTTAAGTTGACATGCTCTGTTTCTGTCCTACTGTGGGACAGTTACATTGGACAGCTGTGAACTTTCTTTAAGACACAGCAGTTTTACACAAGTGAATTACCCTGTGCGTTTATTGGCCTAAACAGTTTTATGCAAACATGGTATTAGGCAACTTATCTTTCTTGCTCAACACCGTGAAATTTACTAATTTTGATTGTGTGTATAACATTATACTGCACTACATCTACATTTTCATTTGGCCTGAGCAGTGTTATGCAATTTATCCCCTTCGCGCCAAGCGTATGCATATATGCGGCCTCTGCTTTCAGGGGTTATACCGAGATGATGCCTGCAGTTGCAGGCATCATCCCGGTAACGTTTTTTAGAGCGGGCGATTGGCTTTCCAGGGATAACAACCAATGAGGCTAAAAGCCGCTCAATTGTTATCCCGGAGGAGTGGGAGGGGACGTCCCCTACTCTTGCCGCTCAGACTGGGCCTCCCGTCCCACCAGGAGACCCGATCCGTGATCCGGCACTTCCGGTGTCTAGCCACCGACTGGAACGAAGCCGTGAATGGCTTTGTTCCAGTCTCCTGAATGTATACACGGAAGCGACGTCACGTCGTCACTTCCCGTTTACTCTGCTGCCAATAGCGCCGGATTAAAAAAAATATACAGTATTCAGAATCGCCGTTTTCAGCGATCTGCATACTTTGAAGTGCAAAGGAGGGATTGGAGGTCTTTTAGACCCCCGATCCCTCCATAAAGAGTACCTGTCACCACCTATTACTATCACAAGGGATGTTCACATTCCTTGTGACAGCTATAAAAGTGTTCTATTTTTTATTATTTTTTTTTAACATATTTTAACAATATAAAAATAAATAAAATAAAGAAAAAAAAAATGTTTAGAAATGCCACCGTCCCCGCGAGCTTGCGCAGCAAAGAAAACGAAAGTCGCACCCGCATATGTAAACAGTGTTCAAATCACACATGTGAGGTATCGCCACGATCGTCAGAGTGAGAGCAATAATTCTAGCACTGGACCTCCTCTGTAATGCTAACCTGGTAACCGTATAAAAAATTTAAAGCATTGCCTATGGAGATTTTTAGGTACCCTAGTTTGTCACCATTCCACGAGTGCGTGCAATTATAAAGTGTGACATGTTTGGTATCTATTTACTCGGCATAACATCATCGTTTTTTAAAATTCATGAAAGTGTCCCTTTTCCCAAAAAGTTGCATTTAAAACACAGCTGCACAAATACCTTGTGACATAAAATAGTGCAACAATTGCTATTTTATTCTCTAGATTCTCTGCTAAAAAAATATTTATAATATCTGGGTGTTTTAAGTAATTTTCTAGCAAAAAATACGGATTTTAACTTGTAAACACCAAATGTCAGAAATAGGCTTAGGCATGAAAGGGTTAAGGTATCATGCAAGTGATCTTGCTTGTGCAACACTGTGACTTTATTGGTTACACCTATACAATTCCTGGTTTTGTCTGCAAAATGTGTCTGGGTGCTCAACATTGCATTGAATTACAAATGGAGTTTTTATATTGATTTGTATTTTACTGTAGAATCTGTATCCTATATTTTAAGCCCCTACCAGCACAATCTGTCCACACCTAAGGTTTGGCATAGCACAACCCTATTAGCTTTCCACACACACATACACAATCTCTTCAAAAGTTCCCAGGTATGGCAATATGTGCATATAGGTGTGAATAGCTCCAAATTGCCAAGCCCAGTTTTACCATCATAACAACAATCCTATCAATTGTAAATGTTGTTCATTTAAATTAATAATTCAAATTATTTGACACATGAAAATCAACATCAGAACCCTACCTCCTTTATGTAGGTTTCATGCTTTGTTCCAATATAGTTGGCCAATGCATATAGCACAGCATCATGTACAGTGAGAAATATATGATCACGATTGAGACCTCCCTCAACAAAAACTCCTCCTTGTTCGATGTCATCATATACTTGAGCTGAAACAGAATACATGTGTGAAAAACTAGTCCTGTGAAATTAATATTTTCTTAATAAGACTGCCGATTCTGTACGTTACCAAACACAACAAACACTTATTTATAGGCTGAATAAGGATAATTTGTATGCATTCCCATAACAAGTGAATGCATCAGAAACAACTACCATAGTTAATTAAAGAAAGGAGATCTGATTTTTTTACAATGGTAAGCATGCATGTAAAATCATGCAATCATGTCTTCAGCCCTTTCATGCCTGTCTGTTTTACTGCAGTAAAGCAATTTAATGCATCAACATGCAGTTCAAGTCGAAATTTCATTTATTCAAGTGTTATTCAATGAAACCTTTCAAATGTTACCAACAGTACTGTTTGCCCTTTCGCATATAGTGAGTAAGGGATATGGTTTGGGTTCACCGCTACCATAAGTACCAGGCGAAACCTGCGGGTTCAAGATTTGAGATCACAATTCATTTTTGCATACATTCACCCAGGAGCATTTTCTTTTCAAAAATCATAATGCACTGCATGCTTTTTGAACTGTGGTCATCAGCCTTAGATGGACCAAAGGGAGCTCTCATTTTTTTTAATGTTGTTACACCTTTATTTTAGGTTAAACTTTTTTTGTTTCTTTCTGCAAGAATTCCTTTTAAAGAAATAGTGGGCTTTATTTTAGGTGTGGTATTTTGAGGTTTTCTTTTTTTTGTGTACCCCCATTGACTGCAACAGAAGTTGCCTCTAAATTCAGATTTGCAGAATTTTGTACAAGAATCTGGGCAGATTTGCCTATCAGTAGTTGCAAGTTTACATCAATTTGGTGCATTCATCAAGTGGGCACAGTAATTAAATAATAATATAAATGCATAAAAATGCATGTATCCTGCAGTTTTTGTATATTTTTAATGCATTTACACAATAAAAATCCCTATTCTGAATGCTTCTCCCACACTTTGTATAATTATTGAGCAAAAACATGTACATTTAAATCCCACAAAAAACATGTCTAAACACATGCAGTTATCGGTGGTGGTGTGCACTACTGCATATGTGTGAGTATAAAATAATTCTAGATGCAGCAACACATGACTTGGTCTGACAGCCCAATGTGACATTCAGGCAAAAAAATGTGTTGTGTACGGTTGCCCCATTGATGATAAACCTTCTGACTATTGCAACTGCAATTTTTTTTCCACTTGCTGTAAAAACCCTGGACCAGTCCTTCAATATTATCACTGGGGAGATGGAAGGACATCACCTGTAGAAATAAGATGGTGATCACAAAATCTGACGCAATCATTCCCTGACATAAGCATACACAATAATTTTGACCAAATGTGTGCGTTATGGACAAACACCCTCATGTCATCCTTATCTCCAGGAGACACTATCAATTCTCCTGGACAATCCATACATAAGCTGGGTCTTAACAAGTGACCCTGAATTATCTATCAATTAGGTGTTCACTGGGATTTAATTACCTTGTACATCTGCTAAGTAGAAGTTCACTCCAATCCTTTGGTAACTGGAACACAACTAGTGTGAGAGAAAAAAACATTAGAAAAAGGGTTATAACATTCAGATGTATGACTAATAAATGTTAATATAGGATAATTGGAAGAGGAAACAAGAACATTGATGTAAGAACAATAGAATAAAGTGCCCTCTAAGTGCCGACATAAGTACAATGTCCCAGGGCACCACAGATCACATTAGATGCATGCTCATGAAAAAAAAGGTATTGATGTATACAGTATCTCACAACAATGAGTACACGCCCTTACATTTTTGTAAATATTTAATTATATCTTTTCATGTGACAACACTGAAGAAATAGAACAAAATATTACAGCGCACACATACAAAAATTACATTTAACTCCTGCAAGGCTATTTAAAACACCTGAACATTTTCAAAAAATATGGGGATTTGGTCACACCATATGGCTATATGGTGCTTAAGCCCACTTACTGCGTCAAAGTACCCCATTATCAGTGGGTCCTACGCTATTCATAGAACCACCCCATCCCCCCGCCATTACCTCTTATTAGTGTCCACCTGTGATATAGGAGGAGTCCTTTATTTCTCCCATATAGAGGAGTGTATTTCTCCCATGGTTCAGAGAAGCAGGATCTTTCATTCTATGAATAGCGTAGGAGCCACTGATAATGGGGTACTTTGACTTAGTAAGTGGGCTTAAGCACCATATAGTGTGACCAAATCCCCATATTTTTTGAAAATGTTCAGGTGTTTTAAATAGCCTTGCAGGAGTAAATTGTCATTTTTATGTGTGTGCTGTAATATTTTGCTCTGCTTGTATGGTTTTATGGCTGCACCATCTTCAATGTATTTTTTAAGGTGTGCCCCCCCAAGTATTTTTTTGTTTAACACTGAATAAATTACACTTTGCCACAATGTAAAGTAGTGAGTGTACAGCTTGTTTAACAATGTAAATTTGCTGTCCCCTCAAAATAACTCAACGCACAGCCATTAATGTCTAAACCACTAGCAAAAAAAGTACACCCCTAAGTGAAAATGTCCAAATTGGGCCCAATTAGCCATTTTCCCTCCCCATTGTCATCTGACTCATTAGTGTTACAAGGTCTCAGGTATGAATGGGGAGCAGGTGTGTTAAATTTGGTGTTATCACTCTCACTATCTCATACTGGTCACTGGAAGTCCTACATGGCACCTCATGGCAAATACTCCCTGAGGATCTGAAAAAAAGAATTGTTGCTCTACATAAAGATGGCCTAGGCTATAAAAGGTTTGCCAAGACCCTGCAACTGAGCTGCAACACGGTGACCAAGATCATACAGCGGTTTAACAGGACAGGTTCCACTCACAACAGGCCTCGCCATGATCTACCAAAGAAGTTGAATGCACATGCTCAGTGTCATATCCAGAGGTTGTCTTTGGGAAATAGACATATGAGTGCTGCCAGCATTGCTGCAGAGGTTGAAGGGGTTGGGGGTCAGCCTATCAGTGCTCAGACCATACGCTGCACACTGCATCAAATTGGTCTGTATGGCTGTCGTCCCAGAAGGAAGCCTATTTTAAGGATGATGCACAAGAAAGCCCACAAACAGTTTGCTGAAGACAAGCAGACTAAGGACATGGATTACTGGAGCCATGTCCTGTGGTCTGATGAGACCAAGATAAACTTATTTGGTTCAGATAGTGTCAAGCGTGTGTGGCGGCGAACAGGTAAGGAGTACAAAGACAAGTGTGCCTTGCCTACAGTCAAGCATGGTGGTGGGAGTGTCGTGGTCTGGGGCTGCATGAGTGCTGCCGGCACTGGGGAGCTACAGTTCATTGAGGGAAACCTGAAGCAGAACCTGATCCCCTCCTTTCGGAGACTGGGCCGAAGGGCAGTATTCCAAGATAAGAAACCCAAACACACCTCCAAGACGATGTACAAGCTGTACACCCACTATTTTACATTGTAGCAAAATGTAATTTCTTCAGTGTTGTCACATGAAAAGATATAATAAAGGGTACTCAATTTTGTGAGATACTGTATGTGACTTTCAGGAAGAAATATTATATTATGGCAGTTGGAGCACTTAAACATAATCAGTGTTAAATATTTAGGAGTGGGGAGACACCTATCAATTATTAGCAGGTTATTAAATAATTATGAGCTGAAAGCTTCTTGGTTTCAGCAATTAGCTTTACTTTCATAGAGAAATACATTACATGCCTTTTATCATCATAGAACAGGAAGAGAACACAAACAAATGCATATAACACAATATGGACGGTACTTCCTCTGATTACTTTACCATAGATAACACACTATAATACTGCAGCGCCACCTGCTGGATAGATAGGTATAATGCATATACACAGTCACAGTATGTAAGTAGACTGCTGTTGTTCTTCCAACACCGTTTCTCAACAGCATGTGCTTTGTCAAATTACATTCAGCTTCTTCTGGAAATAACTATTACGTTCCTTCAATAAAGGCTTGGTGAGTGCATCGGCAGTCCTCTCTTCTCATGGGCAGTATTGAATGTCAATAACACCTTGCTCTTGATTTTCCCTCAGTAAACATCAATGTGTTTGGTCTTAGGATTGACCCTTTCTGATTGTGTAAGCTTTATACATCCCTGGTTGTCATCACAAATGGGAATTATTTTTGACATGTCTAACCCGATGTCCACAAAAAAGTTGACAAAGCCATGTTGCTTCTTGAAACGCGTCTGCTGCTGCAATGTACTCTGCTTCAGTTGACAGTTGGTTGCTTTTGACTAGACTAACTTATGGTTCCTTCCCCATACTGGAAGATGACACAAAAGTACAGAGGTTCCCCTAAATGGACTTTTAAGGCACTCAATTTGTATTGTATATGAAAAATATATAACAAGGTATACAAAAATATATAAAAGTAAACAAATTTTATTTGTATAAAAACATTAAAAACAATTATAATGAGACATTGATAAGTCTATACAGTGCGTATATATAACGCCAAAAGAGAGTATATAACAAGACCTCCTCGCACCCAATGCATTTCGGTATATATATTTAATATAAAATTTAAGGGGGTCTGAATACTTTCCGTCCCCATTGTACGTCCAAACCAATGTCATTAAGGTGAATGCCATCCGGTCTCAACAGATTATCATTATTACCCTCCAGATCCTTGTGACAGATGACAAACCCACCTATTTGTCGAACAAACTTGGCGACCTGAGCGTTCACTTTTCGACGGAAGCGCTCTAGTCGGGGACCAGGTATTTCCCTGGCCCACAGCAGGCTAGGCATCATTTCTGACCAGATGAGCACCAAATTGGTATAAACTGCATAGCATTGAGCAATGTCCCGCTTGATGGCAGCGATCAAGTCCACAGAACGTGTACAACCAACATCATTCCCCCCAGCGTGAAGAATCAAGATGATTGGGCCAGTCACGTGGGACTGAAGGCATAAACACTCTGGAAGGACCTGAGGCCAGCTGTCAGAGAGGTTACCTGGTTGGGCGTCGGTGCGCGCCGGGGTGCGTTGGTGCGTGCGTTCCTGTGCGTGCTGGGGCGCGTGCTTCTGGGGGCACTGGCGTGTCTAATCTGGCTGGCCGTGCTGTGCCTGGTGGTGCTGGTGTGCGTGCCGGTGTCCGGGGGTGCGTTCGGGTGCGCAGGCATCTGTGTGTATCGGCGCGCGCTAGCGCGGCGTTTGGGCGCCAATCAGCCTATTTAGGTCTGCTGCTATCTCTGATCGGTGCTGCCTGATCAACAGCTCTGTGCCTAGTTCCTGTTTCCTGTTCCTAGTTCCTGAGTTCCTGATCTGTTGACGACCCGGCTTGCCTTTGGATTCTTCTGACCTCCGCCTACATCTGACCCCGGCTTGTTTTGACCTCGCTTCTGCCTGCTCCTCCTGTACCTCTGCTGCCCGCCTGTTGCCAAACCCAGCCTGTGCATTGACCTGTCTTTAGCTCCTGCTCAGCATCCGTTGCCTGTACCTCTATCATCTGCTGTCTGAAGACTGCTAGCTTCCGGAATACAGACTCCTGCACAGGCTCTCATACCACTCTGCACTCGTGTGCTTCCTGTCTGCTCTACCAGGGGCCGCAATTCGGATACGTAAGGGAGCCTACCCTCTGCCCAAGTGGACTTTCCGGTCTGGTAAGTGAGAGACCTGACAGTATCAGGCAGCCATGACCGAGTCCGGGCAAGGGGCCTCCCCCATGGATGAACTCTGTAGGCACCTAGCAGGCTTCACCCAGGCAGTCAAAAGCCTACAAGAAGGCTATACCAGATTAGAGGGACACGTCCAGGCCCTCTCAGCATCTCCTCAAGGAGCAGCGTCTGCCGGCCCTTCGGCAGCGCCCTCTGTAGTAATGCTACCCCCGGAGCCCAGGGTACCCACACCCGAAAAGTTCTCTGGAGAACGTTGCAAGTAGTGGGCATTCTGCAACGCATGTGAGCTTTATTTTGCCTTACAACCGCGCAGGTTTTCTCTGGAAGCCACAAAGGTGGGGTTCGTCATATCACTACTGACCGGCGAGCCTCAAACTTGGGCTCACCGTTTACTGGAGCAAAAATCCAGATCTCTGGATTCCTTGGATGACCTCTTCCTAGCAATGTCTCAGCTATACGAGGACCCCCAACTAACGGCTACTGCTGAAGCCGCATTGCACTCCCTGCAGCAAGGTCGCAGAGCGGCTGAAGACTACGCCGTAGAGTTCAGACGTTGGAGCTCTGATACAGAGTGGAATGACGCTGCCTTGCATCACCAATATCGGTTGGGGTTATCTGATCCCCTCAAAGATGAACTGGCACGTGTTGGGATACCTCAGACGCTGGATGAGCTCATAAACTTGTCAATCCAGATTGACCACCGTCTGAGAGAGAGACATTCAGAGAGGTCCGTTAGCCACCCACGTCCCACTTGGATGTTGCCCAGGGTTCCTAGTGCTCCAAATCAAGTTCCTTCCGCCTCTTCTGCTCCGGCCACAGAAGCTCCAGAACCCATGCAGCTCGGTTTGCTCCGTCCATCCCTGACCCCAGAAGAAAAGACGCGCAGACGTACGCTCAATTTGTGTCTGTACTGCGGAGAACAAGGACATTTTGTGAGGGCCTGCCCCAACAAGAGACGTAAGTGCCTGCCGTCCTCTTCTTTATGTGCACCTGTCTTACCCAGATCTGGTAACCATTTGACACTTTCTGTTATGTTACAGCTTCCTGGAAGGAACATCCCGGTACCGGTCATTATTGACTCAGGAGCATGCAGCGGCTTCATTGACCGAACCTTCATTGATAACGATAGTATTCCTCTCCAACCCAAGGCCCAGTGACTTGCAGTATTCTTAGCAGACGGTTCCACCCTCAGCTCCGGACCAGTTACCCAGGAGACCGTTCCCTTACTGGCCACTATTGGCCCGGAACATCAGGAACTCTTACGCCTGGATGTCATCTCCTCTCCCCTCTTTCCAATTACCCTAGGAATGCCTTGGCTGCAAGCTCACAATCCCAGCATCGACTGGTTCACAGGAAAGATTCAGTTTCTCTCCAATTACTGCAAACAACACTGTCTACTGGGAACACCCATAACACCATCTCAGTGTCTTTGCTTAGACTCTGATACCAAGCTTTACCAATCCCTTCTCGAGCCCTACCGGGATTTCCTGGATGTGTTTAGCAAGAAGGGGCAGAGACTCTCCCGGTACACAGGCCCTACGGCTGCCCAATAGAACTCTTACCCGGAACTGAAGTTCCCTTCGGAAGGATTTTTCCTTTAACTGAGCAGGAGCTGGGCACCCTGAAAACCTATATTGATGAAAACCTAAAGAAGGGATTCATTTGCTTCTCCACATCTCCAGCAGGTGCGGGCATCTTCTTCGTTGAGAAGAAGGATCACTCCCTACGTCCCTGCATCCACTACCGGGAATTAAATAAAATTACCATAAAAAACAGATATCCGTTACCCTTAGTACCTGAACTGTTTCAAAGATTGGGGTCCGCTACAGTTTTCACCAAGTTGGATCTCCGCGGAGCCTACAATTTGATCTGCATAAGAGAGGGGGACGAGTGGAAGACGGCTTTTCGTACTCGATTCGGGCACTTCGAGTACCTCATCATGCCCTTTGGCCTGTGTAACGTGCCAGCCACCTTCCAACACTTCTTTAATGATGTCTTCCGTGACTTTCTGGACCTGTACGTCATAGTCTATCTGGACGATATTCTGTTTTTTTCCACTTCCCTGATCGACCACCGCAGACATGTACGAAACTTACTGACCCGACTCAGGCAACATGGGCTTTATGCCAAACTCGAAAAATGTGAGTTCGAGCTCCAATCTATTCAGTTTCTAGGCCTGGTCATCTCTCCCAAGGGTATCAAGATGGACCCTCAAAAAGTATACGCTATCCTGGATTGGCCTGCACCTGTAGATAAGAAAGGAGTACAGCGCTTTATTGGCTTCGCCAATTTCTTTAGGAAGTTCATCAAAGGATTTTCTTCGATAATAACCCCCATCACTGAACTCATCAGACAAGGGACCCGGTTTTGCTGGACTCCTAAGGCGCAGCTGGCCTTTGAAGAACTCAAGGCTTTGTTTACCTCAGCCACCATTCTTAAACATCCCAATCCAGCCCTACCTTTGGTATTGGAAGTTGATGCATCCGAAATTGCGGTAGGAGCTGTGCTCTCACAAAGACAAGGCGCCAAAGCCCTCCTGTACCCTGTGGGATTTTTCTCACGTAAACTTTCATCTTCAGAAAGGAATTACGACGTGGGAGATCGGGAACTTCTAGCCATCAAAGCAGCTTTAGAAGAATGGCGTTATCTTCTGGAGGGTGCTGCTCACCCCATTTTGGTCTACACAGACCATAAAAATTTAGAACACCTGAGAACGGCTAAGAGACTAAAACCTCGGCAGGCCAGATGGGCACTTTTTTTTCCCGATTCCAATTCCACATTACCTACAGACCCAGGTCCAAGAATGTCAAGTCTGACGCACTCTCTCGCATGTTCCACGACTCAGAAAAAGCCCTACCTCCAGACACCATCCTCCCTTCTGGGAATTTCCTGCTGCTTCAAGAAGATCTTGTCTATCAAATTAGACGGGCCTCTATGGGAATGACACCACCTGCTGAAGCTCGTGCCAAAGATGGGCTGTTTTGGTATGAAAACAAAATTGTGGTCTCTGAGGAGCTAAAAGTACAGGTGTTAGAACTTTGCCATGATCACAAGTTGGCTGGACACTTTGGCTCACGAAAAACAATCAATCTAGTACAACGTACCTTCTGGTGGCCTCATCTTGTTAAAGATTGCAAGGATGCAAGGAGTATGTTGATTCTTGTAATACCTGTGCCAGAAGCAAGAATAGCCGGGCAAGGGCGTGGGGTCTGTTAAAACCTTTATCGGTCCCAGAGAGGCCATGGACCATGATTTCAATGGACTTCATCGTTGAACTCCCCCCATCAGAAGGGTTTTCTTCCATTTTTGTTGTTGTAGATAGGCTGTCTAAGATGGCCCATTTCCTTCCCATGAAGGGTACCGCCTTGGCTATGGAAACAGCTACTATCTTTATCAGAGAAATTATCAGATTACACGAGTGCCAATGAACATAGTTTCTGACCGTGGTGTCCAGTTCACCTCCAGATTCTGGAAAGCCCTCTGCGGCTCCTTGGAAATTGAATTAGCATTCTCCTCGGCCTATCATCCCCAGTCAAATGGGCAAACTGAAAGGACGAATCAGACCTTGGAGCAATATCTCCGCTGTTTTTCTGCATTCTCCCAGGACGATTGGGCCTCCCTGCTCCCTATCGCAGAGTTCTCTTACAATAATTCATTGCACTCAGCTACCAATCAAACACCATTCTATGCTAATTATGGCTTCCATCCGTCCTTTTTGCCTGGGTCAATACCCGAGTGCTCCATCCCTGCAGTGTCTGAAACTTTGGATTTCTTTTCAACAAACAATAAACTACTACAGGACACCATGGCCAAGGCTCAGGAATACTACAAGAGGATGTTCGACAGGAAGAGGCATGGAGAGCTTGTCTTGGAACCCGGCAACCCAGTTTGGTTATCAACTGCTAACCTGAAGTTAGCCTGTCCATCCAGAAAACTAGGCCTTAAGTACTTGGGTCCTTTCTTGGTTAAGAGAAGGTTAACAACTTGGCCTATGAACTTGACCTGCCTAACTCCCTGAAGATACATCCAGTTTTCCACGTGTCTCTTTTGAAACCGGTTACTCCCAATTCCTTTGTTGGCCGTAGTATCGGTCCACCCAAGCCTATCCTAGTTGACGGCGAAGAGGAGTTTGAGGTGGAGGCAATTTTAGATTGCAGAAGAAGACGCAACGAAACCCAATACCTCATAAAGTGGAAGGGCTATGGGCCTGAAGACAACTCATGGGAGCCAGAAAGCAACTTGCACGCCAGAGAGCTCTTGCAGTCATTCAAAGCTTCTCATGCCTCAAAGTTGGCCCAGCTGGGCATCCGGAGTCTGCCCTTGAGAAGGGGGCACTGTCAGAGAGGTTACCTGGTTGGGCATCAGTGCGCGCCGTGGCGTGTTGGTGCGCGTGTTCCTGTGCGTGCTGGGGCGCGTGCTTCTGGGGGCACCGGCGTGTCTAATCCGGCTGGCCGTGCTGTGCCTGGTGGTGCTGGTGTGCGCGCCAGTGTCCGGAGACGCGTTCGAGCGGGTGCGTCTGTGCATATCGACGCGCGCACGAGCGCGGCGTTTGGCGCCAATCAGCCTATTTAGGTCTGCTGCTATCTCTGATCGGTGCTGCCTGATCAACAGCTCTGTGCCTAGTTCCTGTTTCCTGTTCCTGTGTTCCTGAGTTCCTGATCTGTTGGCGACCCGGCTTGCCTTTGGATTCTTCTGACCTCTGCCTGCATCTGACCTCGGCTTGTTTTGACCTCGCTTCTGCCTGCTCCTCCTGTACCTCTGCTGCCCGCCTGTTGCCAAACCCAGCCTGTGCATTGACCTGTCTTTAGCTCCTGCTCAGCATCCGTTGCCTGTGCCTCTATCATCTGCTGTCTGAAGACTGCTAGCTTCTGGAATACAGACTCCTGCACAGGCTCTCATACCACTCCGCACTCGTGTGCTTCCTGTCTGCTCTACCAGGGGCCGCAAGTCAGATACGTAAGGGAGCCTACCCTCTGCCCAAGTGGACTCTACGGTCTGGTAAGTGAGAGACCTGACACCAGCGTAAACCGCGAAGCCCAAGCCAGCGGATCCTGGCGAGATCATAGGTAAAACCCAAATTCTTCCCATAGCTCCGAACTTCTGCCCGACGAGTGGCCCAGTAAATGAAGGAATCTCCCACGATCCAGACCATGGCCGGGTAACGATCTGAAATGTAAAAACAACAGGTGTGGACAGACGTACAAAGAAAAATGGGACGCTTCCCACCTACCCAAACGCCAGAATTCAGTATCAGAAAAAAAACCCATACCCAAAGCCGCGGTGGCAGCGCCAATTTGAAAGGAGTGGGTCGCAAAAGGGAGACCCAGTTTTTCGAGGCAGCAATGAAATAACCCGCAAAAATTTCAACCTGCTAAGAGAGGAGGAATTGGCGTGGACAAAGAAAATAGGGGATGGGGAGCGTAAGGACAGGAAGGGGGAAGCCAAAGAAACAGGGCAGAAAAGGCCCCCGCAAGGGTACAAAACAACCCTTCTGCCCTTGCCAAAGCTGGCGGTTTTTTATTTTTTTGATGTGCGCAACAAAACCGACACGCCGTGCTCAGAGAAGGTAACGTCCTATGCCAGGACGCTGCCCGCGGAGAAAGTGGATTTCAAAGCCAGTTCGCCGATGCGAAAGGCCCCGAAAAACACCTACCAGAAAGCCACTTAGAAGAGGAGGATCTCGAACGGGGAGAAGCAAACGGACGGCAACAGGGAAAAGATACCGGAGAGAATACTGAGGGAAACCGGGAGTCAGGGGAATGGGTCGCATGTCTCCAACCCCGCAAGACCCGACGGACCGGGAATGCTTTTGTGATGTCCTCCCACCCCAGGAGCTGAAACCAGAAAGACAAAGCAGACATAGCCAATGAAACCGTGGATCCAGAAGAACCTTTTTGAAGTAAATAAACAAGGTAAGAAAATAAAGCCACACGTTTTTTCTGTGAAGACGAGATGGAAAACTCAACCGCCAGACACCTGGACCCATTTGTCCCACACATGACAGTACAACGCCCACGTACGCTGGGACAGCGACGCCCAAATGAGATCTAGCAAACATTGGAAATGAGGTTACACAAGTAGGCCGGAAAGGGGAGGCCCTCCAGGGAGATTGACGGGGCAAGGGCGAGGAAACGATCGAGCTGTGAAGGAGAGAGAGCATCGGCAATATCATTAGTGGTTCCAGGGACATGCCTAGCTCTAAAATGTACATTAAACTGAAGACACTTTAAAATCAAAAAACACAGCGACACGACCGGAGGGGATTTGGCAGACTGCTTTTTAACAACCTGCACCGCGCTCATGTTATCGGACCAGAAACCATCTGGCGATTGTGCAACTGCTCACCCCACAGCTCGATGGCGAGAATAATCGGAAAGAGCTCCAGCAGTGTGAGGTCGCGCAAAAGATCCATGAGGACCCATGAGGCCAGCCAACACTCATTAGACTACTTCCCAGCTGTGAGTTTGGTACCACCGTGGATAAGGTGGAATTTTACCTCAGCCTCTTTGGGGACCACACCGAGGGGGGAAACCCTCAGGTTGTGGAAAGGGGGAGATCAAATGGGCCCGCCATACGCCCCAAATCTCGCTCCTTCTGGAGCTTCTCGGCCACCACTGACTCAAATTGAACAGCCGTTTTTTAAATTAGGTGCCATGGTTGGCACATCAGAAGGAGTAAAGGGGATCCAAAAACCACGGTCCAAACTGTCCCTCAAAATCAAGGCCTCTCTATGAAAGGGGTACCGGTCTAGCCAGGGAAGCATCCCTGAGACGATCAATGGGGTCCTCCGTTTTAGAAATGTCAGGCCTGGCCCCCGGCTGGGAAAGAATTTGTTTTCCCTGTGGCAGTTGCAGAGGCTCAGGGTGAGAAGGTGGTGGTCACTTCCCAGCAGCAGATCAGGATACAGGGGAGAAGGGAGAGGAGGTGTTCGTCGTCCCTCCCCAACAGTTGGGCCAGGGTGGAGGAAGCGGTCTTTCCTCCCCAGCAAAGATCCGTGCACCTGGGAGACAGTACCACAGACATGTCTTCACAGCAGCCAGATGAGGGAATGGAAAAGGAAGCAGCCAGCTCACCTCTCCAATGGCAGCTACACAGTTTGGGAGTGGAGGAATCCAGCCTCCTGCCCCAATGGTTAGCCGAAGCGGATTATGTGGAGTCCCCAGCAGAAGTGCTGGCAACAGGGCAGAGTGCTACCAACCTCTGCTCAGCACAGGCAAAAACTGTTAAGATCCAGGGAGCCGGGGCAGTCGGCCCCTCTCTCCAGCAACAAGCTGATGTAGTGAAGCTGCTACTCTCATCTGAATCACTGTCAACAGGGCAGAGCGCCACTGGCCTCTGCCTAGCACCTACAGTGTCTCTACAGCTTCAGGAAGCTGGGGTGATCAGCCCCTTTGCTCAGCAGCAGACCGAGCCCCGGAATGTTAAAAACCACCCAGCTGAATCGCTGCCAGCCGGACAGAGAGTAAATGACCTCTGCCCCACAACCTACTGGTGTCAACTATTCCTTGCAGCCAAGATTGGAGATCATGTGGATTGACTATGTGAGTTCACTTTGCCCGACTAATGCATGTCCAGATCAGGTGGTGGTCTGGGACCTTGTTAGTCAACCTTTGATGGGGGAGAAATGTGACAGACCTAGCCGGGACAGAGGCTTTTGGAGGAGACTGAATGCGTGCCTCTTGCCTACCGATCATGGGCCCTGGCATTTGGGGGAGTGGTGCTCTTTGTGAGCTGTATGGGGACCCTTGAGGTGGTGTTACTTTGGATTCAGGTCCATATCCCCCCAAGACACACAGACTCTGGGAACCATATCTGCCATATTAGAAATAGTGACTGATTCATACTGTTGGGACAAATACTATTAGATGCTAATGTCACCAACTCCAGCCACCTGTCTGTCTGTTGTCTTTTATATGTAAATGAGTCTAGTCTGGCTTGCCACAGCTTCTAAGAGTCTTTCACCCATTGCTGTTTGTTGTAATTAACCCTGCAATTGTATGAAGGAGTTCTGTGCTGAGTATGATAATGTGTAGTGTAGTTACAGAGTCACATCGGCTGCTTTAAGGGATTAGTTAATTAGCTCATGTTAATTAGGTTTCTGGTTACAAGTGTATTGTTAGAGTAATATGAGCAGGAGGGTGGACCTCCTCCTCTTCTGTATATAAGACTTGTATTTTGGTTCTAATAAAGAGTCCATGTTCAGCAACTAAACAAGTATCGCCTTGTTTTGTGCTTGTGAGCAGTTGGTATATCTGATATCTATATTCAGACTAGGAGGAAGTAGTATATGACGAACGCACTCAAGCGGAGTCCGGTCGAAAAGTCCGCTCGTCTGTATGCTAGTTCGACGGACAAAAAGCCACGTTAGGGCAGCTATTGGCTACTGGCTATGAACTTCCTTGTTTTAGTCCGGTCGTACGTCATCACGTACGAATTCGACAGACTTTGGTGGATTGTGTGTAGGCAAGTCCGTTCATTCAGAAAGTCTGTCGTAAAGTCCGTCAAAGTCCGCCGGGCAAAGTCTGCCATAAAGTCCGCGGCATTAGTCTTCCAGGGTCATAATTACCATTTATTTGCAAACCTCTCCCAATTAACTATATCCAAAAGACGAGGAATGAAGCCCCACTTAATGGAACTACAACGTAACAATATCACTTATCAATGGGGTTTCCCGTTTTCCCTACGCTTCTCCCATCAAGGTACCAGACATAACTGTAGATCACCAGAAGAACTCCAGCAGGCTCTGCAAGACCTAAATTTGGTAGAGGACCCTCATACTGTTACTGGCTCGAGAAGATCAGCATCTACTTCTTCTCTAAGGGTTTCCTCCCAATTCATGGAAAAGAATGGAAACCAACATCTACACAAGAGGTGTCGACATGCAAAAGGACAAATTTACGGAACTTACTAAAGTACTTATGTTAAGGAAGAAATTCTAGGAAGAAATACACCATCCTTAATTTATGGACTTCAACAAAGGACTACAGCTTCCCTAGAACTTGGTCAAAATTACAGATAGAATATAAGATCCTCACTAAGTCGTATGACTTCAAATATTGTATCCAGGCTCCTGGGAACAATATGCATACTAATGTCAATTAAATCCTTAACATTTGGATACCCGTTATGGTTATGAGTTTCAAAATTTTTTTTAAACATTTCAATTGTTTCTCTCCAATTAGATCCTCATGATCTATTAAATAGGCTGTTTACTGGAGTGATCATAAAAAGACACTATTACCCAGCCATTATAGGCGAGTTATATCCATTCTTTTACGGGTTCTTATTAGTAAACATTGACCAAATAACCCAGATTTTCTGGGTAGGTAAGATTTTATAGTTAAGACTCTTTCCCCATTATCCACCAGTATTAGGAATCTTTATTCTAAAACTTTTGCTTGATAATTTTACCTCTTAAGAGATTATTCTTCTCGGAATTATACAAATAATTTATAGATGGTATTAACAAAATACTGTTATGCCGCGTACACACGGTCGGACTTTTCGTCTACAAAAGTCCAACGGACGCTGACGGACTAAAGCTGGCTGGTAATCCGATCGTGTGTGGGCTGCTTCGGACTTTCAACGTACTTTTTTAGCCTCAAATCCGACGTACTTTAGATTTGAAACATGCTTCAAATCTTTACGTCGTAACTACGACGGACCCCGAAGTCCGCTCGTCTGTATGCTAGTCCTACGGACAAAAAAACGACGCATGCTCATAAGCAAAAACTAAACGGAAGCACTCGGTCTAGTAAAACTAGTGTTTGTATTGTAGGTAGCACATTCATCACGCTGCAAAATCTGTGATCGTTGAATGCAGCGCATTTTATTTCTTCTTTACGAATGCTCTAAAGAACGAAGGTGTTTTGCTGTTCATAATCAGAGTTCTCCCAAACTGATTTCTGAATTATTTTTCTCTTTGATCTCATGAATGATATAGTATGCTTTTTATAAACAATGTTTCCATACTAATAATACTTTTTCCCTTTTTTTTTTTTTTTTTTTTTAGGTTTGTAAAGTTACCACAAAGAACCCATTATTCTTTTTTATTTTTTTTCTAGTGATTATTTTTTAATTTTTAGATAAAGTTAACCCAAAGCACCGTTTTTGTTTATGTATATATTTTTTTTTCAAGACTTACCACTTGAACATTCTTAACATTAGTAATGTATTTTTGGTGTGTTTTTTTAAAACTCAATGAGATTGTTGTCCCTTGTTAATTTAACATTGTGTGTAAAATCAATGATTTAAAAGAAAACACATAAAAGTCTTTTGCTAAACTCAAAAAAGATCCATTTATTCATGGTCAAAATAAAATAAAGAGGAAGTCAACGCTGGAAAAAGTCGGTGTACAAGAAAATTGGGATCTTGAGGAGTCCATATAAGAGGGAGCACAATCTGGTCCAAGAATCCCAGAGATCAACAGCACCAGCAGATGATCTAGATGTCCCCAGACTGTGGTCCTACAACAGCCTGCGTCTTCTGTCAGACCAGACTGAACCCAGGTCATCACTTTCTTCTCTTCCCTGCAGCCTTTCCTCCACGCTGCCCTGCAGCCTTCCCTGCAGCCTTCCCTGCAGCCTTCCCTGTAGCCTTCCCTGTAGCCTTCTTTTGAGGCTGTGGCTCTGGTGTTTCAGTTGTGGCAGGAGGAGGAGGAGGAGGAGGAGGAGGAGGAGGAGGAGGGGGGGGGGCTGCCTCATGTAGTTGGGTGTTTTTGGTTAGCGTGCCCTGCAGCCCCTTATGGATTGTTTCCCCAAATAGGCGCTCACAAATGAGGCGCTGCTCCCAATCCATCTGAAGAAGCCTGCTGGCTAAGTAGCAGCCATAGGCTTCTTCCGCTTCGGGGGGGCTTGTTAAAAAAACGGGTGGCCTGTTGCATGAGGCGCAGGGACGCGTCCTGTGTGACCATCCCCTTCTTGGCCCTTTTTTTGGGAAGGTGGAGGGGAGGCACTTGGGATTGGGTGAGGCTCCTACTGGGCCCAGCCACCTCACTTGGCCCAGCCACCTCACTTGGCCCAGCCACCTCACTTGGCCCAGCCACCTCACTGGGAGCAGCCACCTCCTGCCTGACACTGGGCCCAGCCTCCTCCAGGATGATGGTGAATCCGGCCTCCTCCAGGCTGTCCATGGGCCCGGTCTCCTCCTGCCTGCCACTTTCCCCACATTCCTCCTGGATGGACTCATCCTGTGTATAAAAAAAGGACAATAGTTTTAGTTTCTTTTTTTGGGTTCATCAATGACACACAGTTTGCTTCTCATGACTAGCAAATTCAATGTGAATACATCTCTTTAATAAAAGAGTCTAATCAGACACCCTAATTATTTCAAGCAGGTGCCAAACATATTTAGTCACTACTATCATTTGATATGTATACACAATTTGGAGTGCTAAATTATTTGAGACAATTATAACATCCAGTTAACATCATTAATATTAGTACAGTAAATATTTGTTAAAATAATTTACCTGACTCCAGATGGTCATATCCGGTTCATCCAGGATGGAAGACCCAGCTTGCTCCTCATCAGCCTCTGCTGGGGTGGAGGGAAGGGTGGAGGGAAGGGTGGAGGGAAGGGTTGAAAGTGATGCCCTGGCTTCATTCTGGTCATCAAGAAAACGGAGTTGATTGTAGTACCACAGCCTGGGTACATAAACATCATCTGCTGATGCTCCTGATCTCCTTGATTCCTGGATCTTCCTATGCTCCCTTTTATACATGTTCCTCAAGACCCCAATTTTCTTGAGCACTGTCTCCATTGTTGCTCCCGGGATGGTCTCCTGGACAAAGGACAGAAGTCTCTCCAGCGTTGACTTCCTCACATGCTTGGCATAATACTGAGGGTGTTTCACCTCCCACAAATTCCTCATCTCTCGATACTTTGAAATAAAAGAAGTAAGGAACTCTGGATCCTTCAATAGGGGATTCATTATATCTGGAAAAGAGAAAGTCACAAGACCAAAAAAACTTATTATATGTTTCTGCTAACCCCTCATCATCTTCTCCCTATGTAGGCCTCATCAATCTATCAAGCCATATAGGCCGCTTGCTACAAAGTCATGACCATAAACCCCCCCCCAAAAAATATATATATCTCAAATTACCTTCGTTTTGGAACGTCCTGGTCCACTATCACCTACGCACAGAACGTACGTACGACACGCGCGAAAGGCCCTCCTTTATACACTACGCATGTGTGAAACTCCGCCTGCGTCGCCCGCCCCTGACGTTCGAAATGAACTCATGTTCTCCGCCCCCTAATTTGACGCACAGAACGTACGTACGACACGCGCGAAAGGCCCTCCTTTATACACTACGCATGTGTGAAACTCCGCCTGCGTCGCCCGCCCCTGACGTTCGAAATGAACTCATGTTCTCCGCCCCTTTTTTGTTACGGCGCGTAGTGGAGTTAAAGAATGGCGGAGACACCTGAAATGTTGACGACCTCAGGTAGTGGAGACAGCCCGCAGGCTGGAACGTCTGGAACGTCAACCAAATCTATGAGGCCTAGATTTAAGGCCTCTAATATGAGTTTCAAAGAGATGGTGGAGATGGTGGCCATTCTTCGCAAAGACGACTATGATGGCAATTATGGGCCGTACGCACGGCCAAATTTGCGCAAGGCCAAAATAATGGCGAAGGTCGTGGAGACTTTGCAGGCATCATTTGGGGTCCAGCGCTCCAAAGATCAATTGCGCAAAAGATGGTCTGACCTGAAACTCAGGGAGCCGGATCAATACCGACGTATCCGGAAAGTTCTTAAAAAAAGTAAGTACTTGTCGTGTTTTTCTCTTGTGTTTATTACCTTGTATACTGCTCCATGTGCTTTTCCTTCCTATACGATTTTTGTTCATCGTTTTAAACGATCTTTGAAGAAACCTCGTTACATATCCATATCTATATATATTTATATATATATATATATATATATATATATATATATATATATATATATATATATATAAATATATATAGATATGGATATGTAACGAGGTTTCTTCAAAGATCGTTTAAAACGATGAACAAAAATCGTATATAAATATATATATATTTATATATATATATATATATATTTATATATATATATTTATATATATATATATATATATATTTATATATATATATTTATATATATATATTTATATATATATATATATATTTATATATATATTTATATATTTATATATATATATTTATATATATATATATATATATATAAATATATATATAAATATATAAATATAAATATATAAATATATAAATATAAATATATAAATATATATATATAAATATAAATATAAATATAAATATATATATATATATATATATATATATATATATATATATATATATATATATATATATATAAAAATATAGAAATATATATATAAATATAGATATATATAGATATATAGATATACGATGAACAAAAATGAACAAAAATCGTATATAAATATATATATATTTATATATATATATATATATATTTATATATATATATTTATATATATATATATATATATATTTATATATATATATTTATATATATATATTTATATATATATATATATATTTATATATATATTTATATATTTATATATATATATTTATATATATATATATATATATATAAATATATATATAAATATATAAATATAAATATATAAATATATAAATATAAATATATAAATATATATATATAAATATAAATATAAATATAAATATATATATATATATATATATATATATATATATATATATATATATATATATATATATATATAAAAATATAGAAATATATATATAAATATAGATATATATAGATATATAGATATAGATCTATATATCTATATATATCTATCTATTTGAAATTCTCTTAATTTTTTGGATTTACATTTAGTTAGATATTTAGAGATTTTGTTACAGATATAGAGAGAGATCAAAAGATTATTAACTATATTTTGAGATATTGATATCTATCTATCCGGTATGTCTTTATAATTTTAAATATTGAACTAAAATAGGAACTCTACACAAACCACTTCACTACAAATGTTGGAAAATTATTATGTCCTAAAATATCTGTGTGCTAATTAGATTACTAATTTTTTGTTTCACATAGGGGAAAAATCACTCAGCCAACCACAAGAACACAGTCCACCCCAAGCAAAACAGGATTGGGCAATCAGCCCAAGTCCCATTGACGATGTGGAGGAAGGAGAGGTGGGCGACATGGGCACCCCACCAGGTGAGTGTCTGACACACCAGCTTACGTTAATCTATGCATGGCTGCCTTTTGTTTAATTGAATTTGTCTACTCTATTTTAGGGGATCTGGTTGTGCTTCATTCAAGCAACAGTGACACCCCCGAGGATGTGGAGGAATTAGGCTACATGGCCACCCCACCAGGTCAGTGTCTGAGACAACAGCTTTATTTCTGGTAAGGTAAACTATGTATGTGTGCATATTTCTAAAGACATTTTTTGGTTTCATTCCACTTTAGGAACAACAAGAAGTGACTATTTCACCTCGGAAAGTGCCCAACGTCTAATTGGTCAAATAATGGCCTGGAATCAAGACATGGATCAAATGCGTAATAGGCTGGATCGTATGCAGCAGGAAATGAAGGACATGATTGATGTTTTGGGTCGAATCTAAATGCCCTTTTTTAAACCCCAAAACATCAATCATGTCCTTCATTTCCTGTTTTGCTGACCCCATTTTGGGCCTTCTCTTTCTTTTTTTGGCATAACATAAATGGCTGTTTAACCTAATGTCAAAAAGGAGGGCTGTCAAAAATCCACAAAAAAATATAAATTGATTTTCTAAAAAACACCAAAAAAAAAAAAAAAAAGTGATTTTAAAAAACCCCAAAAAAAAAAAAAAAAGTGATTTTAAAAAACCCCAAAAAAAAAAAAAAGTGATTTTAAAAAACCCAAAAAAAAAAAAAAATTGATTTTAAAACACCAAAAAATCGAATAAATAATTAATGTTAAAAAACCAAAAAAAGTAAAAAAAATTGATTTTAAAACACCAAAAAATCGAATAAATAATTAATGTTAAAAAACCAAAAAAAGTAAAAAAAATTGATTTTAAAACACCAAAAAATCGAATAAATAATTAATGTTAAAAAACCAAAAAAAGTAAAAAAAATTGATTTTAAAACACCAAAAAAATTAAAAAAATTAATGTTAAAAAACCAAAAAAAATTAAAAAATTGATTTTAAAAAACAAAAAAAAAAAAAAAAAAAAACTTGCTTTTAAAAAAATACAAAACTTGATTTTCCAAAAACAAAGCCTGTTTTTGAAAATCCAAAAGCCCAAAATATTTTTTTGTGGATTAGGTAGAAATATTTAAATATAATTATATTTTGCTACATCATTAAGATACCATTATATTTTTGTCTATGAACATTTTATACTAAATGCAGAACTGAATGCATACCAACCATTAATAAAAACATCTCCTTTTATAGGATTTTAACAAATGTGTGGTTTGTTATTTCAAGGCTCAGTATCAGTTTGGTTATAATTGTCAAAAAGTTGTTTACAGTGGCAATGGAGCTTATTTAGACATTTTTAAAATTCTAATACAGTTGGCACTACAACTGCTCGACCATAACCTAGGAGACAGCCCAAAAGAAAGGCAAGCAATAAATATAATGCCAGATTTCAGCAATATTTTTTTTATTGTCAAAAAATTATATATCCTGGCCCATTGCAATGGCCCCCCTACCCATAAAATAATCAACATATTGCTGTCTAACCTGACGGGAACTTTGGGGGGCCAAGCCAGTACGGACAGTATCCAGGCCTGTAAGGTTGGCTTCTATTTGTCCGGCCTCAGGCCCAACTGTGCCTATATAATTGGCAGAATGCTTATTTAAAAAGTTGTGCAGAATGCAGCATGATAAAATTATAAAATTAAGTTTGTATTCCGCCAAATTAATGGCTGTTTGAAACAGGCGGAACCGGCTGGCCAGAATTCCAAACGCATTCTCAACCACTCTTCTAGCTCTGGCCAGCCGGTAATTAAAAACCCTCCTCTCCGGGGTGAGGGTTCTTTGGGGGAATGGCCTCATGAGGTGCTTGCTCAGAGCGAAGGCTTCATCGGCAATGAAGACAAAGGGGAGTCCTTCCACGTTATCCTCATCAGGTGGCAATCCCAGGCCACCACTCTGGAGACGCTGGCAGAACTCCGTCTGGGCAAATACTCCTCCATCCGACATCCGGCCATTCTTCCCCACGTCCACATATAAAAAATCATAGTGTGCCGACACCACCGCCATTAAAACAATACTGTGGAACCCCTTATAATTAAAATAATATGACCCCGAATGGGGTGGTGGCACAATGTGGACATGTTTCCCATCTATAGCCCCTCCACAATTGGGAAAGTCCCAACGGCTGGCAAAATGGGATGCCACAGTCTGCCATTCCTGTGGCGTTGAAGGAAACTGGGGAATCAAACAAGAAAACCAAAATCAATTAATTTGGAAGCTAACATTGCAAGAAAATTAGACAATTAAAAACATTATTCCCCAGCATCAGTATAACATTCAATAATTTAATTCTTCTGGAATAACTAATATGGAAAAAGGCACACTTATCAGATTGCTCACCCCCTCTGATAGAACATTGATTACATTTTAGGGGGTTGTGAAATCCCAAAAAAAAATTACTTTAACAACACGCAGGAATTTAGGGATAACAAAGGCTACAAGACTGCAGTTGTCGCACTCTGCAGGTGCAGTTGCTAACCAGCTTACAGTAAATGAGGTAATGTCAAAAGGCATTCATGTTGCAAAGAGTACACAATCACATGCAAGGGCAATTAATGAAAACACTTTGAGGCTTGCATATGATTTGATGATGGAAATCAGCAGAGCTTCTGCTCATTTACTAAAGCACTGGAACAAATGCACTTGTAGAGTGCACATGCATTTTGCAAAGTGCAACATAGATTTGCTTTAGACAAATCAACACCACAGAACATTCAAGCAAATTTTAACGAGGGTGGGGGTGGGGGGGTTGTGAAATCTAGCTAATTGCTAATTAGCAGCACACTATTTGGAGTGAGTTCAGGTGGGGGGGGGGGGGTTGTGAAATCTAGCTAATTGCTAATTAGCAGCACACTATTTGGAGTGAGTTCAGGTGGGGGGGGGGGGGGGTTGTGAAATCTAGCTAATTGCTAATTAGCAGCACACTATTTGGAGTGAGTTCAGGTGGGGGGGGGGGGGTTGTGAAATCTAGCTAATTGCTAATTAGCAGCACACTATTTGGAGTGAGTTCAGGTGGGGGGGGGGGGGTTGTGAAATCTAGCTAATTGCTAATTAGCAGCACACTATTTGGAGTGAGTTCAGGTGGGGGGGGGGTGTGAAATCTAGCTAATTGCTAATTAGCAGCACACTATTTGGAGTGAGTTCAGGTGGGGGGGGGTTGTGAAATCTAGCTAATTGCTAATTATAAGCACACTAAATACACTCCAACAAAATACATTCAAAATGAGTAGACTAGGTGGATATGTTCCCATCACTTCATGCTGGGAAGGTTATTGAAGGAAACTATACATGCATGACAAAAAATAACAGGAAAAAATCCCAGCATGTGTGAGGATAAAAAGGGGACATTCACACTATATTGCAATGATGGGAAGTAGTGTTTGAAGCAAGAAATACATTACATTATCAAAGATTACATAAAAGAACATGTGATGCGAATAAAATAAAAATAGCTTACCTTAATATAGTCCTTCTGCAGGACCTGTATGATGGCAGAACAGGTCTCTGGGATAATGATCCCCAGAGCCTGGGGGGAGATGCCTGTCGAGAACTTAAGGTCCTGCAGGCTTCTCCCTGTGGCCAAATACCGCAAGGTAGCGACCAGCCTCTGCTCCGGAGTGATGGCTTGCCTCATGCAGGTATCCTGCCTGCTGATATAGGGGGTCAGCAAAGCCACCAAACGATCAAAAACGGGGTCCGTCATCCGGAGAAAGTTCCTGAAATCCTCAGGATTATTCTCACGGATCTCACGGAGCAAAGGCATGTGACAGAACTGGTCACGCTGAAGCAACCAATTCTTGGTCCATGAACTCCTCCTCGCCCTGTTCATGGACTGGTCTTGGGCTGAAGAATAAACTACAGCACCAAGCACATACAATGCACGAGCTCTACGACGAGTACGTACAGGTAACATGGCTTCAAAACGGTCGGCTGGTCAGAACGCACTAAACAGAACGCACTGAAGAACAGCAAGGCCTGTGAAGAACGACCTGAAAATCAGGAACGAGCGGCCAATAAAACAAAGATTTCTCAATGCCAACTGACCAAACGCACTGAAAAGCAGATACAAACCTCACAAGCACAGACTGAACAACAGTTAAAACGAACTGAAAAATACGAGTCTCACAAGCGCGAATCGTCTCTCACCAAACTTCTACTAACACGAGATAAACACGAGATTAGCAGAAGGAGCCCAAAGGGTGTCGTACGGGCTATTGAACTTCCGTTTTATAGTCTCGTCGGACTTGGTGTACGTCACAGCGTACTAAGCTGGCGTACTTTTGTGTGGTCGTGTGTGTGCAAGTCCGTTCGTAAGAAAGTCTGCCCCAAGTCCGCCGAAGGTACGCCGGAAGTATGTCGGACAGGCTGTCCGACTTTTGTAGCTGCAAAGTCCGACCGTGTGTACGCGGCATTAGGGCTTATTAACAAACATCGTTGTGATGTTTATTTTCTATTATGTTTTGAGATGAGTGTTTTGCTCACGGCAGCTCTGTGTGCCCCAACTTGCTCTTACCGGGTTCCCGCATATATTATGGGGGGATTTGGTGTTGGCCACTTTTCCCCTGATGGAGGGTATTTTCCTGCGTCATGGGTAAACCTTGAATTTCTCAGTACTTTCATTGTATTTATTTGCTTTTTGATCTTTCATGTTTTTTATTTCTTACCCACTCTAAATCACCCTGGAACTCTCCTTCTCTTTATTCCCTCTTTATCCACGGGCGTTAGATCGAGAAGTCACCACTTCGGGAAGTTTGGTAAGAATGGCTTACTGGTTCAACTACTATGGCACCATTAAACATACTATCCCTGAACGTTCAGGGTCTAAACATTCCGTAAAAAGGTACAAAAGCTTTCCGATCATTCCAGGCCAAAAAAGCACACATTGTTTAACTTACAAGAAACTCACTTTATGAACAATTCAACACCCAAATTTTACAACTCCTCATACCCACAGGTATTCACAGCTTCAGCTGATACCAAACAACAGGGAACTCTTTTTGCTTTCTATCGCTCCATTCCTTTTATTATACAAGCTGAAATCAAAGATCCGGAAGGCGGTTACTTAATGCTCACAGGATTTAATATGGACACAGCTACGGTCAGGTCCATAAATATTGGGACATCGACACAATTCTACTCTTTTTGGCTCTATACACCACCACAATGGATTTGAAATGAAACGAACAAGATGTGCTTTAACTGCAGACTTTCAGCTTTAATTTGAGGGTGTTTACATCCAAATCAGGTGAACGGTGTAGAAATTACAACAGTTTGTATATGTGCCTCCCACTTTTTAAAGAACCATAAGTAATGGGACAGATTAACAATCATCCAAACTTCCACTTTTTAATACTTGGTTGCAAATCCTTTGCAGTCAATTACAGCCTGAAGTCTGGAATGCATAGACATCACCAGATGCTGGGTTTCATCCCTGGTGATGCTCTGTCAGGCCTCTACTGCAACTGTCTTCAGTTCCTTCTTGTTCTTGGGGCATTTTCCCTTCAGTTGTCACAGGAGACAAGTCGCCTCCGTTCGCCGGGCTGCGGGGCGCACGCGCAGTGGGCTGCTGTTGAGACGTGCACCCGTTCGCGGCCTGATTGTGCAGCGCGCACGGGTGCACGGCGGTCCACGTGTGCGCGCCGTCGCCCGTGCGGGTGCCCAGTAGCGCGTCACGCTGACGCGCTCGCCGGGAGGCTACTTCAGACGACACCAGCACCCAGTCGGGTTGCTGGTTTGTCGTCAGCTGTGCCCCGTTCTGTGTTTGTTACTGATTCCTGATTATCTGACTCCCTGATCCCTGCTTGTTAAATGACCACTCTCCTGTCTGCCGGATACCTTGACCTCTGCCTGATAAACGACCACTATCCTGTCTGCCGGATACCCTGACCTCTGCTTGTTTAACGACCACTCTCCAGTCTGCCGGATACCCTGATCTCTGCCTGTTTAACGACCACTCTCCAGTCTGCCGGATACCTTGATCTTTGCTTGTTAAAGGACCACTCTCTCTCTGTTTGCCTGATACCTCCCCCCGAGCTCTGCTGTTCTAAGGACTTGCCTATTTGCCCGTATTATACCTCTTTAACCTCTGCTTTCAGTATTATTAGGTACGCCAGTCCTGCACGGACCCACCAGAAGGCTTCTCACAACTCTAGTGCACCTGAGCCATCTTTAAGCTACTACCGGAGACCCGTGCCTCCGCGTGCTTCCGATCCCCTGTACCACCTTCGGGGGTTCGGGTGCGCGTGGTCGTAAGGGCGAGCCACTCTCGGCATCTCGGCCTCGGTGAGTATTGACGTGACAGTACAAACCAGCCAGATGTCCGAGGCCGACAGAGCGCTCTCCTCCTTGGAGATCCTATGCCAACAGGTCTCCACCCTGGCAGACTCGGTACAGAAGCTACAAGAGGGATACACACAAATTGACAGCCGTCTCCAGCAATTGACGGGACCACTCCCTTCTGCTGCCGCAGCTCCCGCACCTAGCAATGAAGGCCTGCTTCCTCAGGCTGCTGCCAGTCCTACAGTCGTAATGGCACTTTCGGAACCTAGGGTCCCCACTCCGGAACGGTTCTCAGGAGACCGTAAAAAATTTAGAGCCTTCAAGAACGCATGTACCCTTTACTTTGCTCTGCAACCCCGAACCTTCGCATCTGAAGTGGTTAAGGTGGGGTTTGCAATTTCTCTGTTGTCAGAAGAACCTCAGGCCTGGGCCCATGGCTTGATGGAATCAGGGGATCAGGTGCTTAATACTATCGACACGTTCTTCGAAAGTATGTCACAGCTTTATGATGACCCACAACGCATGGCTACGGCCGAAGCTATCTTGCACAACCTAGCTCAGGGAAGGAGACCAATTGAGGATTACACGGTGGAATTCCGCAAATGGGCAGCCGACACTAACTGGAATGAGCCAGCTTTACGCTATCAGTACCGCCAGGGCCTGTCGGAGCTCCTCAAGGATGAGTTGGCTAGGATGGAGACCCCCGCATCTTTGGAGGAGTTCATTCAGGCAGCCACAAAATTAGATAGACGTTTGCGGGAACGTCGTTCAGAACGATTCCAAAGCCCCCGCTCTGCGTGGCCGGCTTCAAGACTCCAACCTATCCCAATATCATCTCCTACAACAGCCAGGTCTACTACTCTTCCCGACTCCGAACCCATGCAGCTTGGTTTAGTACGGCCACCACTAACCTCAGAAGAGAGACAACGTAGGCGGCAGTCCAACTTGTGCCTCTATTGCGGGGGAGCCGGACATTTCCTGCGCAACTGCCCGATAAGGCCTAGTAAGTTCTTTCAGCCAAAATCAATAACTTACCGAGACCATAATACCCCTAAATCTTACGTCATGTTGTTTATCTCGTTACAGCTACCGGAAGGGGAGTCCCGCCTGCCGGCGATCATTGATTCGGGTGCATGCAGTTGCTTTATGGACACTACCTTGGCCCGGAATCTGCATGTGCCCTTACAAGCCAAAGCTCAACATCTACAGGTTCACTTAGCCGATGGGTCTCTTCCCAGTTCAGGTCCAATCACCCAGGAGACCCGACCCATTCTAGTGACCACTGACTCTGGGCACCAAGAGCTCCTACGCCTGGACCTTATTCACTCTCCCATGTTCCCAGTCATTTTAGGCCTACCCTGGCTACAGGCTCATGATCCCTTGATTCAATGGAGTTCTAAAATGGTCTCATTCCCTTCTTCTTACTGTTCTCAATACTGCCGTCCTTTGAAGCCTAAGATCTGCGCTACAATTTCAGCTCCTTCGGTTAACCTCCAGCATGTTCCCCAGGAGTATCTTGAGTTCCAGGAGGTCTTCAGCAAACAAATGGCCGACTGCCTCCCGCCACATCGACCATATGACTGCCCAATCGATTTACTACCAGGATCAGAGATTCCATTTGGTCGCATATTTCCCCTTTCAGAAACGGAATTGGAGGCCCTCAAACAATATATTGACGAAAATCTGGAGAAAGGGTTCATCTGCCCTCATCCTCACCTGCTGGAGCAGGTATATTCTTTGTCGGGAAGAAGGACGGTTCCCTTAGACCCTGTGTGGATTACCGGCAGTTAAATAACATCACCATCAAGAATCGGTACCCACTACCGCTCATTCCAGAATTGTTCCAACGTTTCCGGTCAGCCAGAGTCTTTTCCAAGTTGGATCTCCGGGGGGCATACAATCTCATCAGAATCAGGGCCGGAGACGAATGGAAGACGGCCTTCAGGTCCAGGTTTGGGCATTTCGAATATTTGGTGATGCCATTCGGGCTTTGTAATGCTCCAGCCACTTTTCAACACCTAGTGAACGACATTTTCCGCAAATACCTAGACGATTTCCTGGTAGTCTACTTGGATGATATCCTAATTTTCTCTCCCACGATTGAACTTCACAGGGGACATGTCAGGACAGTTCTGGCCATTCTGAAACAACACAAACTCTACCTAAAAATGGAGAAGTGTGAGTTTGAAAAATCAGTCGTGCAGTTCTTGGGGTTCATTATTTCGGCAAATGGGGTGGAGATGGATCCCCAAAAGATACAGGCTATCCAAGAGTGGCCAGCTCCATCTGACAAAAAGGGAGTCCAACGATTTATAGGTTTTGCTAACTTTTATCGGAAATTCATTGTTGGATTCTCCACTATAGTGGCACCCATCACTCAGCTAACCCGCCGGCACGGCTCATTCCAGTGGTCCCAAGCCGCACAGGGAGCTTTCATGAAACTTAAGGACCTGTTCAGTTCCGCTCCCATTCTCCGGCATCCTGATCCTTCCCAACCATTTGTATTAGAAGTGGACGCATCGGAAATAGCCACCGGAGCAATCCTTTCTCAGAGACAAGGACCCAAAGCCATCCTACATCCCGTTGCATTTGCTTCCCGAAAACTCAGTGCAGCAGAATTAAATTATGATGTAGGTGACAGGGAGCTGCTGGCCATAAAATTTGCCCTGGAAGAATGGAGGTATTTACTTGAGGGAGCTCTCCATCCAGTGATGATCTTCACAGATCACAAAAATCTTGAATATCTCCGGACAGCAAAAAGACTCAAACCCAGACAAGCTCGTTGGGCCTTATTCTTTTCACATTTCAACTTCCACATTTCTTATAGACCTGGTGTAAAGAATGGAAAGGCAGACGCCCTGTCCCGGATGTTTTCAGCAGATCTCCAGACTCCGGAACCAAGCACGATTCTCGCTCCTCAAAATTTCCTTGGGCTGACACAGGCAGACTTAGTGTCATCCATCAAGATTTCATCCAGTACTTGTACGGACCCAGAGGTCCGGTCTCTGAAGAAAGATGGAGGTCTCTTTTGGATCCGGGGCAAAATTTTTGTACCGCAACGAACTCAGTTAACAACCCTCAAGATGTGCCACGACCACAGGTTGGCCGGCCACTTCGGGGTCAGGAAAACAGCCGACCTAATCTCTCGCTCCTTCTGGTGGCCGGTTTGGAGACGGGATTGCAGGGAATATGTGGCCTCCTGTCCCCCATGTCAACGGAACAAGGGCCAAAACACCAGATCCTGGGGGTTACTTAAACCACTGCCTATTCCAGAACGACCGTGGTCCGACGTATCTGTAGATTTCATCGTGGATCTGCCGGCCTCACAAGGCTACACTACAATTTTTGTTGTGGTCGACCGTCTATCTAAGATGGCCCACTTTTTGCCCATGGAGGGTACCCCTTCTGCAGTTGAGATGGCCAATATCTTCCTGAGAGAGGTCATAAGACTTCACGGTGTACCAAGGAGTATAGTGTCCGACAGAGGCGTGCAATTCACGTCCAAATTTTGGAGAGAACTCTGTAAAGCCTTGGATATTAAAGTATGCCTCTCGTCAGCCTACCACCCTCAGAGCAATGGCCAAACGGAGAGGACAAATCAAACCTTAGAGCAATACCTCCGTTGCTTCTGCTCGGGATCCCAGGATGACTGGGCAGAACTTCTTCCATATGCAGAGTTTGCGTATAATAATTCCATTCACGCTGCTACCAACCAGACGCCTTTCTGGGCCAACTGCGGATTTCATCCCACTTTCCTGACTAATGACATTCCCGAAATAGCAGTCCCTGCAGTGCATGACAGAATAACGTCCTTGCAGACTAACTTCCAGAAAATAAAAAACATGTTACAAAAGGCTCAAAAGGTGTATAAGGAGCAGTATGACCGAGGTAGGAAGGAGAATCCCACATTTAATATAGGGGAAGAAGTTTGGTTGTCCACCTCTAACCTCAAGCTACAGTTGCCATCCCGAAAGTTGGGACCTAAATTCATTGGACCTTTTCCTATCAAAAGGATTATCAATCCTGTGGCCATGGAACTAGCTTTGCCTAAAACATACAGGATCCATCCTGTCTTCCACGTGTCTCTGTTGAAGCCTGTTGCATCCAGTTCTTTTCCAGAAAGAGGAGAGGTTCCTCCTCCACCAATCAGGGTGGACGGGGAGAACGAGTTCGAGGTGGAGGCTATCCTGGGTTGTAGAAAGAAGGGCAGGCAACTACAGTACCTGATCCAATGGAAAGGATACCCACCTGAGGACAACTCTTGGGAGCCCGCAAGGAACCTACATGCTCCTCGCTTAATTCAAACCTTTCATCGAGACCATCCGGAGTTGATGTCTAGCTTGGGCGTCCAGTGTCCGCCCTTAGGAGAGGGGCACTGTCACAGGAGACAAGTCGCCTCCGTTCGCCGGGCTGCGGGGCGCATGCGCAGTGGGCTACTGTTGAGACGTGCACCCGTTCGCGGCCTGATTGTGCGGCGCGCACGGGTGCACGGCGGTCCACGTGTGCGCGCCGTCGCCCGTGCGGGTGCCCAGTAGCGCGTCACGCTGACGCGCTCGCCGGGAGGCTACTTCAGACGACACCAGCACCCAGTCGGGTTGCTGGTTTGTCGTCAGCTGTGCCCCATTCTGTGTTTGTTCCTGATTCCTGATTATCTGACTCCCTGATCCCTGCTTGTTAAACGACCACTCTCCTGTCTGCCGGATACCTTGACCTCTGCCTGATAAACGACCACTCTCCTGTCTGCCGGATACCCTGACCTCTGCTTGTTAAACGACCACTCTCCTGTCTGCCGGATACCTTGACCTCTGCCTGTTTAACGACCACTCTCCAGTCTGCTGGATACCTTGATCTTTGCTTGTTAAAGGACCACTCTCTCTCTGTTTGCCTGATACCTCCCCCCCGAGCTCTGCTGTTCTAAGGACTTGCCTATTTGCCCGTATTATACCTCTTTAACCTCTGCTTTCAGTATTATTAGGTACGCCAGTCCTGCACGGACCCACCAGAAGGCTTCTCACAACTCTAGTGCACCTGAGCCATCTTTAAGCTACTACCGGAGACCCGTGCCTCCGCGTGCTTCCGATCCCCTGTACCACCTTCGGGGGTTCGGGTGCGCGTGGTCGTAAGGGCGAGCCACTCTCGGCATCTCGGCCTCGGTGAGTATTGACGTGACATCAGTTTTGTCTTTAGCAAGTGAAATGCATGCTCAATCAGATTCAGGTCAGGTGATTGACTTGGCCATTGCATAACATTCCACTTCTTTCCCTTAAAAAACTCTTTGGTTGCTTTCGCAGTATGCTTCGGGTCATTGTCCATTTGCACTGTGAAGCACCGTCCAATGTGTTCTGAAGCATTTTGCTGAATATGAGCAGATAATATTGCCCAAAACACTTCAGAATTCATCCTGCTGCTTTTGTCAGCAGTCACATCATCAATAAATACAAGAGTACCAGTTCCATTGGCAGCCATACATGCCCACGCCATGACACTACCACCACCATGCTTCACTGATGAGGTGGTATGCTTTGGATCATGAGCAGTTCCTTTCTTTCTCCATACTCTTCTCTTCCCATCATTCTGGTACAAGTTGATCTTGGTCTCATCTGTTCATAGGATGTTGTTCTAGAACTGTGAAGGCTTTTTAGATGTTGTTTGGCAAACTCTAATCTGGCCTTCCTGTTTTTGAGGCTCACCAATGGTTTACATCTTGTGGTGAACCCTCTGTATTCACTCTGGTGAAGTCTTCTCTTGATTGTTAACTTTGACACACATACACCTACCTCCTGGAGAGTGTTCTTGATCTGGCCAACTGCTGTGAAGGGTGTTTTCTTCACCAGGGAAAGAATTCTTCGTTCATCCACCACAGTTGTTTTCCGTGGTCTTCCGGGTCTTTTGGTGTTGCTGAGCTCACCGGTTCGTTCTTTCTTTTTAAGGATGTTCCAAACATTTGCTTTGGCCACACCTAATCTTTTTGCTATCTCTCTGATGGGTTTGTTTTGTTTTTTCAGCCTATGATGGCTTGCTTCACTGATAGTGACAGCTCTTTGGATCTCATATTGAGAGTTGACAGCAACAGATTTCAAATGCAAATAGCACACTTGAAATGAACTCTGGACCTTTTATCTGCTCCTTGTAAATCGGATAATGAGGGAATAACACACACCTGGCCACGGAACACCCGAGCAGCCAATTGTCCCATTACTTTTGGTCCCTTAAAAAGTGGGAGGCACATATACAAACTGTTGTAATTCCTACACCCTTCACCTGATTTGGATGTAAATACCCTCAAATTAAAGCTGAAAGTCTGCAGTTAAAGCACATCTTGTTCGTTTCATTTCAAATCCATTGTGGTGGTGTATAGAGCTAAAAAGATTAGACTTGTGTCGATGTCCCAATATTTATGGACCTGACTGTATAACTGTAGTTTCATATTATGCACCTAATAAAAAACCTATACCTTTTTTTATCACACCTTTTTCAAGTGGTAAATTCACATAGAATGGGATCACTTATTGTGTGTGGGGATTCCAATCAGGTCCTCCTCCGATTTCTGGATAAAACTCCCTTTACTCCTCCTCAAAACCAAACTAAACAGTCTCTCTCTCAGCTCCTCTCTAAATTTAAATTAGTTGATTCATGGAGAGAAAATAATCCAACAAAAAGGAAATACACGCATTTCTCGTACCCACATCAAACTTTCAGACAAATTGATCACATTTTTCTATCTATAGGAATGATAGCAGAAATACTTTCATCCCCTATAATCCCTATCCCTTTGTCCGATCATAATGCAGTCTTCACTTCCATCGCTTCTATCATACCCAAAGCAGATAATCCAACCTGGTTTCTCCCTGATATGATATTAAAACACCCATCACATCATTTAATAATTGAACAGGCCTTAAACGACTACTTAAAGAATAATACATGCTGGGCGTGGCCTGGACAGCAATGTGAGAGGACGTGTGTGACCGGAGCTCCGCTTGTGGCGATCCTTCTACCCTCATCCTGCACCTAAAATCGGCCTGAAACTCACCCAAAACCCTGCGTATCGGCGGCGCAGACATACCGGATCATGTCCCCTCCAAAGAGAAACACTGTTGGCTCCTCTTCCCTGGACAGATACCGGAGGACGGAGCGGGACACAGAGGAGCAAGATGGCACCGCGCCAGAAACATACGCGGCACCCCCCTCAGATCCAACAGCAGACGGAACGGCTAAGGTACTGGAAGCTATCTCATTATGCCAGACTACCCTAACGTCTAAAATTGAGGAAGTTAAGGTGGACATATCCCTTATTAGACATGACATGACTAAACTAAGGGAGAGGGTCACTGAAGCTGAGACCAGGATAGGGCGGGCGGAGGACATTTTACATCCTTTGCAGCATTCTTATGAGGACTTGCAGAGACAGTTGCAGCAACTCGCACAGAAGCATGATGACCTTGAGAACCGGTCTCGCAGATCCAATCTGCGATTTATCGGCCTGCCTGAGGGCGCGGAGGGTACAGACCCTGCCACCTTCCTTGAGAAAATCCTGATAAACGCATATGGCAGAGATACCTTCTCTACTACTTTTGTGGTGGAGCGCGCTCACCGCATGCCGGCACGCCGTCCACCTGAAGGAGCACCACCCCGTACCTTTATTGCAAAACTACTGAACTTTAAAGATCGTGATGCTGTACTGCGAATGGCCAGGCTCAAGGGCAACATTCCCTTTCAATCTGGATTCATATCAGCATTCCCGGATTTCTCTGCTGAGGTGCAGAGGCAGCGAGCACGTTTCACAGAGGTCAAACGTCACCTACGTGCACACCACATTAAATATGCAATGCTGTTTCCAGCTTGTCTCCGCGTGGTTGGAGAAGATCGAGTGCACTTTTTTGAGGATCCTGCTATGGCCTCGGAATGGATAGATCAACAAGATGCTGCAAGAAATCGCCCAGCATGATAGCACTATCGCCCTAACACTGATGTAAGTGCCTTCTTCTATTCTACCAGGACGTCTTCCTACCTCACCCATTATACCCTCCGTCCTTCACCATATAAGACCCGCCTACACAACACCACCGCACGATCAGGAATACTCTGAATCTACAATGACTTAAGCCCATCACCTACATGCTACCTGGTCCCCCGGCCCAAAGTAGTTCTGATTGGACTTCCGTCACCATGTCTTTCCAATTTTCAGAACGTCCGTTAGCCCATATTCAGGGCCGCCAAATTAACCTCAATAGATAGTTTCCGCAGTGGACATGTTGCAATTGGTGACGACACACAGTCTGGAACATGGAACTGCTCGTCTCCCCCCATTGCTAAACCAGCACACCCAGACACGGGGGGTGCTTCAAGACCACTCCATAACCCTGGACACCTATCCTCATTTTTTTTCCTTTTTTCTTCTTTTTTCTTTTTGCCCTCTTTTTTGGTGAAAATACCTTAAGTTTTAATGCCACAGCGGAGCATAGGCTCAGGTTAATCCGACATACCCACGGCAGTGGGCCACAGAGGTTACACGTTCTTCATTGCTGGATTTTTATCCAGAATCTGTTCGCACCCAAAGGTTGCTGGTTATACTGCCACCGGCGTTGCCAAATAGGCTCCTGCTGGTGGGGGTACGTTCAAAAGTGCAATACCCCTTTTTTTTCTTTTTGTTCCTTGATAGCTATATGCGTTTAATTTTTTGTCATTGCACTAGTTTTGGGATGCATACCCCAGTCAAGTTTGGGAGGCTGAGGGTAGGGAGGGGGGTAAAGGGCAATGTTAATTTAAGAAACATGTTTAATGTTATTTCATGTCTCAGGATGTTAATACATAGTCGTTTCCCTGCAAGGAAAGAGACAGAGATATATCTACCATGGTGCGGAGTGTGGTGGGGTGCACGCCCACATAACATTTCATATTCATCCTTCCAATATTTACCAATAGAGCATTATGGCTAATGTAAAATTTCTCTCCTGGAACGTCCGGCGGCTCCGGGATAAAATCAAACGCACGGCGATATTTAATATACTTAAATCATACAGAGCGGACATTATAGTCCTTGCAGAAACGCATGCCACAGGACAACTTCAACGAGCGTTGAAGCGCCCCTGGATTGGCTGGGCGTTCCACTCCACCCATACTCCGTATTCCCGGGGAATTTCAATTCTCATAGCTAAAACTACCCCATTTGCAATCATTTCGGTACGTACAGACCTACAGGGCAGGTATATATTCTTACACTGCACACTTAATGGAATACAGTACTTATTAATGGCATTTTATATCCCTCCCCCATACAACTCCACCTTAATCACAGAGGGATTATTATATATGACACAACACCCCAACATTCAAAGTATTTGGTTAGGGGACTTCAATATGGTACTTAACCCCCGCAAAGACAGACTACAAACACACCCAAACCCCCACCCCCCTGACACCACTAGATTTGGGCGCACACTAACGGAATTTTCACTAACTGACACTTGGAGATACAAATATCCCAATACCACGATATACTCCTGCTTCTCGGCGACACATTCTACTATGTCCCGGATCGATCTCATCCTAATATCAGACACCCTAATTCCCCTACTGACTGACTCAGGGTACCACACGAGATCCCTTTCAGACCACGCCCCATGCTGGGCCACGCTAAAGCTAGCCCCGAATAGTGGCCCCCGTACTTGGCGCCTACACCCTTTTTGGCTAGCTACACTAAAGGACCAAGAGGACATTCACAGTGAATGGAAATATTACTTTAATACCAATAGGGACACAGCCCCTGTGGGTATGGTATGGGAAACATTTAAACTCCATGCACGCACTATGTTATCTTCCCGGATAAATAGAGCCAAAACCTCCTCCAAAGCTATCTTGTGCCAGGCCTCTGACAAATTGGACTTGATCACTAGGGAGTTCCAAAATGATCCTTCACAGGAAAGGGCGTCTGCACTCAAGCTCCAAACCCGCCTTGTAGACCAGTTACAACTTTGAAAAAGCTAAACAAAAACTTTTTTTTGTGAAGCAACGGATTTTTGAACAAGGTGAATGCGCGGGTAAATTATTAGCATACCTTGCTCGTCAGGATATGAGTCCACCAGTGGTGGTTACACTCCTTGGGCCAAACTCTGTCACATACTCAGACAGTGGCAAAAGCCTTTCAAACATACTTTATGGATCTATACTCCTCGAAAGTACAAGTCACTACACAAGAGACCCAGACCTTTCTTAAAGACATCCCCTTTCCCCAATTGTCAGAATCTCAGGTCACTGAGCTAGAAGCCCCCCTTAACTTGGATGAAATAGCACTCGCCATAGCATCCCTGGCACCATATATGTTTAACCATATATTTGAAACCGGGACCCTACCCGATTCCCTTCGTCAAGCAGTAATCATAGTGATTCCCAAACCAGGCAAGGACCCCCACCACCTAGAATCCTACCGCCCAATCTCGCAACTCCAAGCGGACATTAAAATACTAGCCAAAATTTTGTCCATGCGTCTTAACCAAAGTATTCTCTCCTTAATAAATTCGGATCAAACGGGGTTCATGCCTGGCATGAATACAGCCATGAACTTACGACGATTATACATGAACATTCAAGCTGATCATGAGAATGTAGGAGACAGGGTGGTGGTGGCGTTAGACGCCGCAAAAGCTTTTGATTCAGTGGAATGGGGGTACCTGTGGGAATGCCTTAAGGGGTTCGGATTCGGGCCCAAGTTTATTAAATGGGTAAAATTACTATACTACTCCCCCTTGGCTAGAGTGGTAGTTAATGGGCACACATCTGACCCTTTCCCCCTGGGACGCGGAACCAGACAGGGATGCCCGCTGTCCCCGCTACTCTATGCCCTGGCTGTGGAACCCCTGGCCATTTCACTCAGGTTAAGCCCAAATGTACGAGGACTGACCAAGGGACCCCCTAACAGAAAAACTGAGTTTATATGCCGACGATATGCTTCTATACCTAGAGGACACTGGCCCTTCTCTCCAAAAAGTTCTTGATATTATCGGGATATTTGGGAAGCATTCAGGGCTAAATATGAACTGGTCCAAATCACAGATTCTCCCCCTTGACCACTCACCCCCCCCTCATCATGCGGCCTCCCTGACACTACAAAGAGTGGCCTCAATTAAATATCTGGGCGTGACTATTACAAGAGATCTCCGTGAATTCATAGTAAATAACATCGAACCACTCTTCCCCCTCCTAAAATCTTGCACACAATCCTGGGCCAGGCTTCCTCTAGGAGTAATGGGGAGAATTAATTTATTTAAAATGATACTCCTGCCAAAACTTTTGTACATATTTTGGAACTCCCCAGTGCTAATCCCACTAGAAATCTTTAAAAGATGGATCAAATCATCAACTCTTTCATATGGGGGTCTAACAGGCACAAACTTGCTTGGAACACGATTAAAAACCCAACCTCGTCAGGCGGAGCAGCCATACCAGATCTACACACCTATTATATAGCTGCACAGCTCTCACATTTCTATCATATTCACAAGACTGACGAACTTAGATATCAAACATTGGTATGTGAAAGACCAAATGATAATATGCACTCCCCATTACAAGTCCTATTTAGGAACGAGAGCAGGAGGCGAACAAATAAGGTACGGCACCCACTGCTACACCAGCATTGTTATGTCTGGGGAAAAGCGATCAAAATGTCCAGTACCGACTTTTTCCACTCACACACACCCTTATGGCACAATCCCCTTCTGAAGGAACTACTGATCCTACAGGGGGCTAACAGGTGGGCTGCAAGGGGCATAGTGTTCCTCTTCCAGGTAATCACTATATTTGGGGTAAGACACTTCCAAACACTCTGTGAAGAGTTTGACCTTCCCTCTACCATGCAATTTAGCTATTTGCAACTAAAACACGCGCTTCAGGCGCAATTTACAAACGGCTTTCCCAATCCACAAACGCTTCCACTGGTGGACATCGTCACAGGTTCCTCTCCAGAAAAACTTATATCCAACCTGTACACCGCACTACGTACTAACACCACGGCCAGAATAGTAGATATAGCAAAATTCAAATGGGAGGCAGACCTTGGCCAAATTGACAACTCTGATTGGGAAAATATATTGCAAAAATGTATGGAAAATCTGACCTAAGTTACCCGAACGCCTGACTCAACTGTACATTATTCATAAGTCTTATCTCACACCTGCCAGAATAGCCAAATTCTCTTCAAGCCAGAATCTAAATTGCCCAAGATGCCTAGGCACCCCATGTTCCTTTTTCCACTTGATCTGGTCATGCCCAGTAATAATTGAATACTGGACGCAGATTATAAAATTCCTCCACGACCATATGGGTTCACCACTACAACTAGACCCCAGGCCGTGCCTACTGGGCCTACTCCCAGACACCTTGTCCAGGCCTCTAGATACACTCCTCAGTGAAACACTCTTTAGTGCTAGGAAACTAATTGCCAAACACTGGTTGAGAACCACTTCTCCTTCTGTCCAGGACTGGTTGAGAGAGGTAAATGCGTCCCTGCCATATAAAAAAGTACTCTACATACATAGGGGTTGTCCTAAAAAGTACCATAAAATATGGAGCGCATGGCTAACCAACGATAATACCTGTACTACATGATCACTAAGGTATAGCTGCAAGATTATAGAGGCTACGACTTTCATTACCCTGGGAAGGTATTTTGGGGAAATGCCTAGTTTAATATGAACATTACAATGTAAATGGCTAACCCAGTTACAATGTCCAAATTATGCACGTACTAGTACCTCCTTAGTCCAATGTAAACAATGATGGAAAAGCAAGCTAGAATATATGTAATGCTTATAACCATTGATGCTGATGACATGACACGCTTCTTTTATTTGTATGATGTTTTTTTTTTTTTGACAACAATAAACATGTTCTTTTCAAAAAAAAAAAAAAAAAAAAAGAATAATACATGCTCAGACATTTCCCCATTGACCCTCTGGGAAGCACACAAACCTGTTTTAAGAGGAATGTTCCAGCAACAATCGGGGATACTCAAACGGGAACGTATAAACCTTGCACAGAAATTAGAAACTGAATTTAACTCCTCCTTTACAGCCTTCCAAAATAATGCCACTCCAATAACAAAAATTAAGCTAGAGAAAGCGAGACTGGAATTCGACTTGTTACAAACTCTGCTGATAAATCACTGCATCGCACCAAACATGCATTTTATATAAAATCTACCTGGTACGTTCTTGGCACAAGCACTAAAATCTATTCATAAATCTTTTAAACCAATTCAATTAAATTGGCTAGAAACACATACACTAGCAACCCTCTTAAATTTGTTCAGAAATTTGGTTCTAATTTGGATCATGGCATTATATAACAAGCCACGAGCATATGTCAAATATGCAGGTTATGTCTGACTCCTTTAGCATAGAAAGAGGTACGCGACAGGGATGCCCACTCTCTCCCCTATTATTTGCCCTTCTAATTGAACCACTTGCCCAATTAATAATATCAGACCCTACTATTACAGGAATTGAAATAGGTGGTTACCAACACAAAATCTGTCTATTTGCAGATGATATCCTATTATTTCTTTCTTCCCCACAGGTTTCGGGCCCCAACCTCATTCCAATCCTCTAATGAATTTGCTGTTTTTTCTGGCCTTTCCATTTACCCTAAAAAATGTTTAGCTTTAAATATATCCCTTTCAAACATGGAACTAACCGCAGCAAAACAAGGACTCCCCTTCACCTGAAAAGAAAAGTCAATCCCATATTTAGGGATCAATCTCTCTGCATCTTTATCGGATCTTTTCTCTCTCAATTACCCTTTGATTTTGAAAACTCTGTAAAATCTGCCGAAATCATGGTCCCACCTCCCGTTATCATGGTTTGGAAGAATAAACGCCATCAAAATGACAACACTACCCAAAATATTATACTTATTCAGAGTCTTGCCAATCCCGATTCCTGCTTATTTCTTGAGACTTATACAGAAAAGAACAATGTAATTTATATGGGGTAATTCTAAACCACGTATACAACACACGCTATTTCTCCCCAAAATAAATGGCAGTCTAGGTTGTCCTAATTTTGCATATTATTATAGGGCAGCGCATTTAGCTAGCCTTACAAAACATCACGCAAGCCATGAAATTCCTTTATGGGTACTAATCGGAGCAGCAGATTGTGACCCTATATCAATATCCAACATACTATGGATCTCTCCAAAAGATCGTAGTGAGCTACGAAACCCTATTACTAAACACTATCTTTCTCTTTGGGATAGATTTAAAATTGGTAATCATCTGCAATCCTTACATAATCCTCTTCTTTCATTTTACAAAAACCGAACTTTCTACCCTGCTTGGATCTCACCTAAATCTTTTAGAGAGTGGGTATCCCTAGATATCCTGACTATGCATACATTTGTGAACTCTTTATCTTTTTCTTTTCTCGATCAGAGTTATTTAGGTATCTCCAAATAACATTTTTTTTCACACTACTTCTAATTTCTGACTCCCTCCCCTAATCAGTTAACTAGTTTCAAAGCTATTTGTAGGAATGATCCACATATCAGGGGCACAATCTCACTCTTTTATTCCCAGATACTAATCCAACCCAACTCAGAAAAACCATCTTATGTGCAGAGATGGGAGGTGGACCTGGAACGAACACTGGAAGATACAGATTGAAATTAAATCTGGTCAGTAACTAAAACAGCCTCCCCCAATGTATTAGAGGCTAACTATAAAGTATTAACAAGATGGGACCCTGTACCAGTCAAGATAGCTAAATATACGCAGAACTTTTCTGCACAATGTTACCGTGGTTGTTCGCATTTAGGCACATACTATCATATCTGGTGGGTATGCCCTAAAGCTCAAACCTTTTGGAAGGTAATATTTCATATCGCATCCAAATGATTTAAAATGAAAATCCCTCTTGATCCTACAACGGGCCTACTCAATCTGAAGCTGGAATTTTTAACACACTCACAATTTAAATTGATGGTTCAGCTCTTTACAGCAGCTAAACAAATTCTAGCGAAGGCTTGGAGATCTCCGACATTGGTGATTAATGAAGTAGTGAATAGAATGAACAATACTATGACTATGAAAATGTTAGCTCTTGAAACAAACATGATTCCTAAATTTGAAAAAGTATGGCAACCTTGGATAGACAATTTTTTATCACTAACATTTGACAAAAAAGTGTTACTGCCATGGTAGTTTTTTTAAAGGATATCTTCTTGTATGTTTTCATGCCAGATATGGTGGTGGCTCTCAACTTGATCCTGCGAACTCCTTTACTTCATTCCTTCTTCTCTCCCTTTCTTTTTCTTTCCTTCTTTCTCTCTACCCATACTCATGTAACATTATAGAAGCTCCTATACAAGTTGTTTATACTTATATAGAATTATTAAGGTTACATCTTTTTTTTTTTTTTTGAAGTAGTAACCTTGGTTATTGTACTCTTTATGATAATCCCGAATTATTAGTCAACAGTTACTTAACCTCCCTGGTGGTATGATTATTTCAGCTTTTTGATGCTAAAAGCGGTACAATTGTTTTGCACGGAAATTTGGCGTTTTATATTGTAGGCCTGTAATTCTTAGGAATAACTCACTTAAATCTGTCCAAACAAGAGTCTAGTAGACATCCTGGGTATGATAAAGTTTGAAAAATGAAATAGAAAATTATAATATAATAAATAACTATAAATAATTATACCAAATAATAATATAATAATAATTTATTCAATAATGTAATCAATTTAAAAACACTGAAATTTGCTCAGTTGCAGAATTGTCGCTGTCATTATATTTATGCCCCGTACACACGGTCGGATTTTCCGACGGAAAATGTGTGATAGGACCTTGTTGTCGGAAATTCCGACCGTGTGTAGGCTTCATCACACATTTTTTATCGGATTTTCCGACACACAAAGTTTGAGAGCAGGATATAAAATTTTCCGACAACAAAATCCGTTGTCGGAAATTCTGATCGTGTGTATACAAATCCGACGGACAAAGTGCCGCGCATGCTCAGAATAAATAAGGAGATGAAAGCTATTGGCCACTGCCCCGTTTATAGTCCCGACGTACGTGTTTAACGTCACCGCGTTTAGAATGATCGGATTTTCTGACAACTTTGTGTGACCGTGTGTATGCAAGACAAGTTTGAGCCAACATCCGTCGGAAAAAATCCTAGGATTTTGTTGTCGGAATGTCCGAACAAAGTCCGACTGTGTGTACGGGGCATTAGTGTTTGATGACGAATTTCCCAACTAATCACTATCGCTCAATTCTGCAAGTGATTCTAATTTATTATCGCTGTTTTCTAACTGGTCTAAAAGCACTTTTGACGTAAACAGACATTTTTTGGTTGCTATGGACAATCTCCAGTTTCCTGGCAGAAAGTATTTATAATAGTATTTATAATATAAAACTGCATGCAGGACACTGGACAAACCACTAGGGACAAAGGGGATGTGTAATTATTTTATACAGTACTGTAATCTGTAAGATTACAGTATACTATATCTATACTGCGTTTTTTACTTTTTGAATTTGGCGCCGCACTCCGTCCCCATGCGTCGCAACGCTCGCAGGGAACGGAGCTCGGCACTGTGAATCGAGCGAGACACGGCGGCTGCAGATCACAGCGGGGAGACATTGCAGGATCCAGGGGACAAGGTAAGTAACCTCTACGTGGATCCTGCAAAGCGATCCCGAGTCTGGCTCGGGGTTACCGCTTTTGGTACTGAAATCTCACCCCGAGCCAGTCTCAGGAATACCACCAGAGAGGTTAATGCCTCACCAATTATCACTTTACTGTATCTAGTAATATATAATATTGTTTTTGAATGCATGTGAGTGAGCTTCATAACTTTGATCATTTAATGTTTATTTTATTTACTTGTCTAACATTTGAATACATAATAAAATCTTTTTACAAGGAGAAAGAAAATTATGTGCTTACTGGAGAGGGAGTCCAAGAAGTAAAGCAGACCCCTGTCTCTACTCCAAGAAGAGAGATGGATATACATCTATGTTATGACATGGATAAGATCAAAGATAGATCTTGCTCCCTGCTGTTGGTGGCTTGCATGTGGATTTTGTGAACTAAAGTGGAGAATAACCAGGAGTTGTTCCTGCTAATTAAGGGGAGTGGTTAATTGTTCACAGGTGTATAAAAGTGTCTACACAAACTCCCCTGGGAGCTTGCTCCCTGCTGATGGTGGCTTGCATGTGGATTTTGTGAACATAAGTGGAATTTTGAACTAAAGTGGAGAGTTAATAACCAGGAGTTGAAAACAGGAGTTAAGACAGGAGTCTCCTAACCTGTAAGTAACATCTTAAACTTCCTTTAAGTAATTATATTGTAACTGGGAAATGAGTGCTAGCAGAGTTGAAGGTTTTGCTCAGTGCACAGTGTGCCACATGTGTGCAAAATTGGTGCAACAGCTCCAGGATAGATACCGCTGTGACAGATGTGAGCAGGTTGCCCTTTTGGAAGCTCGCATTAGAGATCTGGAGGAGCAAGTTGCAACACTGGGCAGAAAGGACAACCTTGAAAGGGGTCCTCTGCATGCTGAGCAGGTGGTCAAGAGGGTTGATGTGGAGGGTGGAGGGGCAAGTCAGGATTATCAGATAGGGAGATGGGTTAATGTAGTTAGAGGGAGTGGAAGTGGCTCCCAGAAAAGGAAGGCCAGTCCTATATTTGTGCATCAAAACAAATTTGCCAAGTTGGGTGAAGATGTGGAGGTGGCAAACACAGAGGTGGCAGCCCTAGATGTCACTGCTACCTCTAACAGCCGGGAGAGCAGCCCATCTAGTAGAGGTGGTGAGGGGAGTGCAGGTAGGCCTAGACAGTTGGTGGTAATAGGGGATTCTATAATCAGAAGGACTGATAGAATAATTTGTCACCAGGATCACCTCAACCGAATGGTTTGCTGTCTCCCTGGTGCTAGGGTTCGGCATGTGGTGGACGGGTGGATAAATTACTGGGAGGGGCTGGGCATGACCCAGCTGTCTTGGTCCACGTTGGAACCAATGAGAGTATACATGGAAGGTGGAGGCTCCTTAAGAATCAATTTAAAGAACTAGGCTGCAAGTTGAAGGGAAAGACCTCCAAGGTGATATTCTCTGAAATATTGCCTGTGCCATGCGCAACACAAGAAAGGCAGGGGTGATTAGAGAGTTGAATGCATGGCTAAAAACTTGGTGTAGAGAGGAGAGATTTGGGTTTCTAGAGCACTGGGCTGACTTTTCATTGGGGTGAAACCTATATGCTAAAGACGGTTTGCACTTGAATGGAAGGGAGTCTGCTGTGCTGGGGGAAAAGGGTTTATGGGAAGGCTGGAGGAGTATTTAAACTAGGATTGAGGGGGGAGGGTGAACTAGAATTACATCGGGCAGACCGGTCAGACATTAATGGAGGGTGGAACGGGGATAGATGGGGGGAGAGTTATGGCAGGTGACAAGAAAGTTCCCATGTTGCAAACAGCCATTGGAAACTATAGTGCCATTTGTACTACTAAAAATGATAGGAAAAACACCAGAGCAAAATGTAATAATGCATTAAAGCGTTTGTTCACCAATGCCAGAAGTCTGCCAAGCAAAATAGGTGAGTTGGAAGCTCTGGTGCATGAGGAGAGCTATGATGTAATCGGTATTGCTGAAACTTGGCTTCAATCCTCACATGACTGGGCTATTAATATTCCTGGCTATGCACTCTTTCGGAGAGACAGGGTAATAAGGAGGGGTGGCGGGGTCTGTCTCTATGTTAGAAGTGATCTCAAAGCAAGTGTGAAAGAGGACCTGGTTGATGGAGAATGTGTTGAGTCTGAAGCATTATGGGTGGAACTGCATATAGATGTGCGTAGTTCAAAGTTAATCATTGGAGTTTGTTATAGACCACCCAACGAAGAGGTAGAGACTCAGCTCCTTGCACAGATGGAAAGGGCTGCAAGGGCTTGGACGGTGATAATAATGGGGGATTTTAACTACCCAGAAATTGACTGGAGTAATGGCACTGCTGGGACAGTTAAAGGGCAAACATTTATAAACCTATTACAAGACAATTTTATGGTCCAGTTTATTGCGGCCCCAACTAGGAATGAAGCTCTGTTGGACCAGGTAATCTCAAACGATGCAGAGCTCATCACTAATGTTCAGATAAAGGAACACCTGGGTAGCAGGGATGATAACATGATTTCATTTGATGTTAGCTGTAAACAAGAAATACATACTGGAAAGATAAAAAACACTTAACTTCAAGAGAGCAAATTTTCCAAGGATGAGGGCTGCTCTCCAGGATTTAGACTGGGAGCGAATATTGGGATCGATAGACACAGAACAGAAATGGGAATTCTTCAAAAAGACTGTTTGGGACCTCACTGCAAAGTATATTCCCATGGGCAATAAGTTTAAAAGGCTAAAAATAACACCTATGTGGCTCGCGGTCAAAATTTAAAAAAGCTATAAACAATAAGAAAAGAGCTTTTAAAAAATATAAAAATGAAGGAACAATAGTGTTGTTTAAATGTTACAAAGAATTTAACAGAATATGTAAAAAGGAAATCAAGAATGCAAAAATTCAAAACGAACAACAGATTGCAAAAGATAGTAGGACAAACCCCCAAAAATTCTTCAAATATATTAATAGTAAAAAGGTCAGGTCTGAGCATGTAGGCCCTTTACAAAATAATCTAGAGTGGGTGACTGGGGACAAAGAGAAGGCTAATTTATTAAATACTTTCTTCAGCTCTGTGTATACAAAAGAGCATGGGGGAGTTTTTGTCCATAATGGGGGTGGTATTGACACAGCCCCAAATGATCCACAATGGCTCAAATGTGATATGGACCAGAAATATTTAGACAGAATAAAGGTGGATAAAGTACCTGGACCTGATGCCATCCACCCACGGATCCTAAAAGAATTTAGCTCTGTAATTTCAAAGCCATTGTATTTAATTTTTAGGGACTCATTAATGACGGGAATAGTACCACTGGATTGGCGCAAGGCGAACGTGGTGCCTATATTTAAAAAGGGATCAAAATCTTTACCAAGTAACTATAGACCTGTTAGCTTAACTTCTATAGTCGGGAAGATACAGGAGCATTTAATAAAAGACCACATAGACGAGTTCTTGTAGGAAGAAAAAAAAATTTAAGCAACAGACAGCATGGATTCATGAAAGACAGAAGATGTCAGACAAACCTGATTTCTTTTTATGAAGCAGTAAGTAAAACCTTGGACAGAGGGGCGGCTGTGGATGTGGTATACTTGGATTTTGCAAAAGCGTTCGATAAAGTTCAGCACACAAGGCTCATGTGTAAGGTAAAGTCTACAGGTTTGGAAATATCAGTTTGTAAATGGATAGAAAACTGGCTAAAAGACAGAATTCAGAGGTAGTGGTTAATGATTCTTACTCTGAATGGTCTAAGGTTATCAGTGGTGTACCCCAAGGTTCAGTGCTGGGACTCTTACTGTTTAATATCTTTAAAAATGATATTGGGTCTGGGATCAAAAGTAACATTTCTGTCTTTGCAGATGACACCAAGCTATGCAGTGCAATAACGTCCTTACAGGATGTCTCAAATTTACAAGCCGGCCTCAATGCATTGTCTAATTGGGCGACTATGTGGCAGATGAGGTGTAATGTTGATAAATGTAAAGTTATGCACTTGGGAGCTAAGAATATGCATGAACCATACATACTGGGGGAGTACAACTGGGGGAATCCATAGTGGAGAAGGATCTGGGGGTTTTGGTAGATCATAAGCTCAATAATAACATGCAATGCCAAGCTGCAGTTTCCAAAGCAAGCAAAGTCCTTTCTTGTATTAAGAGAGGTATGGACTCCAGAGAGAGAGAGAGATCATTTTTCCCTGTTCAAATCATTAGTAAGACCTCATCTGGAATATGCAGTTCACTTTTGGGCACCAGTTCTCAAAAAGGATATCGGGGAACTGGAGAAAGTGCAGAGAAGGGCAACCAAACTGATAAGAGGCATGGAGGAGCTCAGCTATGAGGAAAGAGTAGAGGAACTGAATTTATTCACTCTTGAGAAGAGGAGAATAAGGGGCGATATGATCAATATGTTCAAATATATAAGGGGTCAATATAGTGAACTTGGTGTTGAGTTATTCTCTTTACGGTCAACACAAAGGACACGGGGGCACTCCTTACGTCTAGAGGAAAAGAGATTTCATCTCCAAATGCGAAAAAGGTTTCTTCACAGTAAGAGCTGTGAAAATGTGGAATAGACTCCCGCCAGAGGTGGTTCTGGCCAGTTCAGTAGATTGCTTTAATAAAGGCCTGGATACTTTCCTAAATGTACATAATGTAACTGGGTACTAACATTTATAGGTAAAGTTGATCCAGGGAAAATCCGATTACCTCTTGGGGGATCAGGAAGGAATTTTTTCCCCTGCTGTAGCAAATTGGAGCATGCTCTGCTGGGGTTTTTTGCCTTCCTCTGGATCAACTGTGGGTATAGAACTGGGTATATTGGATTGTATGATATTTTTTATTTTATTTTTTTTTTATTTTTTTATGGTTGAACTTGTGTTTTTTTTTTCAACCTGACTAACTATGTAACTATGTAACATTATAACTTGTTTTGAACAAGAAGGGGATTACAATCAGATAGTTCACAAGCTGAAAGGAAATTTAGAAATCAAAGCGCTAGGGAACATTAGCTACTGTCTGGGAATCCAAATAGAGAGAGAAGAAGATGGAAATTATCTTCTCAACCAATCTCATAAAATCTCCGAAATCTTGGAACAATTCCATATGCAAGATGCAAAGGACGTGAAAACTCCTAGAGAACCAAGCTAAAGAACAATGAAGCAGAAAACTTGCTACCAAACAATGACATGTATCACAGAGCAATTGGTAAGCTGCTATATGTTGCCACTGTGACAAGACCACACATAGCCGCAGCAGTGGGCATAATATGCAGGAAAGTTTCAGCACCCTGTCAGCGTGACTGGAACGCAGTAAAAAGAGTGATACAATACCTCAAAGAAACAATTTAGATGAAGTTACGGTTACCAGCAACATCCAATCCAAAACTGGTCAGATATATGAGGGCTGATTGGGCCGGGAACTGCACAGACCGCAAATCCACAAGTGGATTCATCTTCCAGTATGGGGAAGGAACCATAAGTTGGTATAGTCGAAAGCAAACAACTGTCGCAGCAACACATGCATGTCAACAAGTGATATGGATTCGTCAACTTTTTGTGGACATTGGGATAGACATGTCAAAACCAATTCCCATTTTTGAAGACAACCAGGGATGTATAAAGCTTATGCAATCAGAAAGGGTCAATCCTAGGACCAAACATATCGGTGTCAAGTATCACCTACTGAGGGACAATCAAGAGCAAGCTGTTATTGACATTCAATACTGCCCATCAGAGGAGATGACTGCCGATGCACTCACAAAGTCTTTGTTAAAGGAACATCATAGTTGTATCCAGAAGAAGCTGAATGTAATTTGACATACTGTGACTGTGTATATGCATTATAATTGTCTATCCAGCAGTTGGGACTGCAGTGTTATAGTGTGCATTCTATGGTAATGTAACCAAAGGAAGTACCTTCCTCATTGTGTTATATGCACTAGTTTGTTGTTCTTTTTCTGTTCCATGATGAAAAGACATGTTCTGATATTCCTCCATTAAAGTAAAGCTATCCTCTGCATACAACACACTTCCAGCGCATGATTTCCATACTCAGACAACACTACTAAGCTACAAAACCCCAACTTGCCACACACCCTAAAAGTTGCATGTCTTTTCTATGTTTTTGCTAAGTCAGTCAGGTCAGACATGATCCATGTACACTATATCCATTCACATTGCTGGAACATGGTACATGATTTGGTTGTCTACATATGATTAAATGCACCAAGATACCATCATAAGCTTTAGTAAAATCAGGTGCATAGACTTGTTCTATCACAGTCACTGTGCAGTAGCAGAAGCTGTAGTAAGCATGGCTTTTTTGTAAAGTCAGTAGCTACAAATACTGAAGTCAGGTGTTTACTAGTGCCTGGAGTCCAGCGCTGTCTTCCCACCATCAGTTCTTCTTACTGCTGCGGGTCCCCATCGCCTCCACCTTGAGTACAGGAGCTGGCTGTGGATGCCACAGACAGCTCCCCACTACACAAGCTCAGTTATAGGCTTGAGGGAGGGAGCGTACCAGCAGGACTTCGCTTTTTGAGTGAAGTGCTTTTTTAAATTCAGCTGATTGCATGCAAATATACATGTTAAAACATTTTTTTTAAAAAGAGAAAATGCATCAGATAAGAGTAAAAAAATAGTAATTGTATTACCTTTCCTAATGCTTTAATCCCCATTAGGTCAACAAAACACACAGCGCTCATGTCAATAATGATTGTATGGAAGTTGACAATTGGAGGAGCCGTCAAGATAGGATCTTCTGTTTTAGCTGGGGCTGACATGCCATTTGGAATAGAAGTTGTGATTTGAGAACTCACAGTTAGGGTGTTAGATGCTATATAACTGATTGCACTGTTTGTCCCATTCACTGTGCTATTGTTGTTGGAGTCAGTGGAAGGGGCTCCATCAAAATCTTCCTGAAGTTCTTGAAGTGACAAAGTCTGCAATATGGACACATGGTAAAAATTAGAAATGAAAGATTAGGATGCTATGGTACAATACATGAAAAGATAATGTTATATGCCGATGATATGTTACTGCTTCTTGGAGACAAGGGCCCCTCATTGAGAGCGGTGATGGCAATCATTTCTGAGTTTGGAAAATACTCCGGTCTGACTATTAATTGGACAAAGTCAGCTCTCCTACAGCTGGACCATTCCCTCAATGCTTTTCCTTTTTCCCAGTACCAGTTGTGACGCAGTTTCGATACCTAAGGATTATGATTTCATCTGAGATAGCTGATTACTGCCGTTTAAATGTTTTTCCGCTGCTCTCAAGGTATAGGTATAAGGTGAAGCTGTGGACCAGGTTATGGCTTTCAGTAGCAGGCAGAGCAAATTTGATGATGATATTAATGTCCCAAATACTTGATTTTTATCAACAGGTGGTCATCCCACTAAAAATTTTCAGATTGGTCAACTAAATTTTTTGCTCACTACTATGGAAAAATGGTTCAGGCAGGGTTACACTTGAACAGTTGTAACGATCTAAAGATATTGGGGGTCTGGTCTTCCAAAATCTCTGGCTATACTACCTAGCGGCTTAGTTGCAACACAATAGTGGGCAGTCTAAATACAGTGCCCGCTGAGAAGGGTGTAGCTACGCTTGCCGTGACATTGCACTTTGTATGGGCCCGAACACTCCCAGAAGGATTGGAGGCACACCTCTTCCTGAAACCTAACAAACTATATTCCACCTTAATGCATAAGATATGGACTAAGGTGAAACAATTACAACAAGTGTCGGGTTATACTAAATATAGCCCCATATGGAATAACCATGCTTACCCAGAATTGGTCAAATTACAATGCGCTGCTCAATGGCGAACATTGGGTATCACACACCTCTGACAGATTTTTTAAAATAGCAAGATGCTCTCCTTTGCCCAGCTACAATCCCGATATGGCCTATAATCTCATATGCAATTCTACCTCAAAGAAGTAGAGACCTACCTTAACATGGGAGAGGTAAAAAATCACTGGGCACGGTGTTGCCTCCTCACACCGTGTTTAAACTTCTAAGTATCATACTACTACCGAGTCTCAATCGCGTCTATTGCACAACAATCATGGATTTAAATCAGGTGGTGAGGAGGCAACCTGTCAAACACACTCGGATAACTTTTCAGAGGAGCAGCAGTGGCTGCTGCACTTGTGGATGAGGCCTTAGTTGAATTCAGCAGGGCACCCTTAGGGTTCGTTTACACGTAAAGTAGGGGGTGGTAAAATCCTGCGGTTGAGTTGCGGTCTTAACGACCACAATCCATACCTCCTTTAGCTGCTGAGGCAGCAGCCAAAGGTGTACACATGCCACAGCAGGAATTAAGCCCTCTGTTGCTTTTGGTGGGGGCTACCGCCTGCCAATCGTGAGCCAGTCAAGTAAATGGGACCACTCTGAAAGTGTCTCAGAACTACATGCATCTGTGGGGTCCAAGGGGTTGAAGCAGGTTGTGAGAAAGCAGCTCTGGTTTGCTGTACTCACAAGGTTGCAGGGCACTTGCAGAGTGCCTTCATTCACTTGAATAGGTCATGCATTGCAGGTGCTACACCCACCAACCATGACAGAGTGTAAAACTCCTGCTGTGGCTGTGACATGTGTACACCCCTGGCCACTGCAGCTAAAGGGGCTGTGATTGGGGTGGGGGGTGATAAAAATTATGGGGTTTTACCATCCCCCAAACTGCAAATTTAAATGAACCCTTACTGTTCTGAGCCTCATATAAGTGATAAAATATCACAGTTTATGAATGCATTTGGTTTTTTTTAGAATGATTGACTTGCTTATGTATATCATCATATATTCTAGATATGGATAAAGTGATATATATATAGGATAGCTTCAAAAGCAGTTCTATGTAGAATTCTCCTGTGGTATCAATGGTCTCACCTCCCCCATCTCATGAGAAGAAAAGTTTCATATTTCTTTAGAGGCTATAATAGTTTCAAGTTTTAGTTAAAGAACATAATTTCTTTATATTACAATATTTCTTGATTAGGATTAGTATTAAGAACATTCTATATACTGATATATGTAGTATTTGATTCAAGGATTTTAGCTGTAAAAAGGAACTTATATTGTATATGTTGAACTTTACATTGACAAAGTACATATGCCATCCCCATGGAATGTTTTGATTAGACACAGTTTTGTATTTCACATCCTGTGTTGGAATGAGTGACACCCACCTTTTTAAAAAGGTGGGAGGAAATTACTCACTCAAAGTTCCCGATTTTTCTGTAGAACTATAAGGCAAATACAAACCTTTAAGCCAGCCTTTATGGAAAAGGGTTGGGGTTAATTGTAGGAGTACAGACAGGCTGTTGCTAGAAGGCAGACATTTTTTTCCAGCTCTCCATGAGGACACATTCACACATACATCTCAAGACATTGAAGCTACTTTTACACACAGACATATCTGATTTAAACTTCTTTTTAAGAATAATCTATTTTTATATTCTAAATTTTGACATTGTTTTTGTAACATTTTGATATTATAATATTAAATCAATTTTTGAGTTTTTACACGAGAACTGAATGGATTTTCTTGGAACTTTTTCTCATCAATATGAATTATTGAAATACAATTATTAATACAGTAATAACTCGAATATTACATTGGCGAGCCTTTGCCAGATTCTTTTTGTCCGAATATCAATTTTTTTTCAATAATTTCTCCTTCCACTTGTCGAGAGGGGACATCAGCAAAAACAGTGATTATTCAGACAAGCTTTCAGGAGAAATCGAAAAAGCTAATTTTTGGCATCATTGAATTGAACTTGGAAGGAAAAGAAGCATCAGAATTGGTGAGACGTTTGCGCACATGCAAGAAAAATCTGTTTCTTGATGACGTAATTTCCCGCCAAGAGAGGGAAAAGCGTGTTACATGAAGGAAGCCGTTTTACATTGGTAAGTTATGGAATTTATTCATGAATTGTCCAGTGAGAGTAAATTAGAATTTAAAAATCTGTCAAAGTTTGTTAAAGATGATGAATTATGGTGTTACATGTTCAATGAATGTTTACATGCTAATATCAAAATACAAAAGTCAAAATTTACATTGAAGAAATTCAACAAACAGGTTAGGAATTTGATTAAGTTAAATAAAGTTTATGATACAATGATATCAGGAGTTCCTGAAAGCAATGTAGTTGGTACAAAATGGGAAACAAGTGACAATAGTTTATGTACTAATTGTCAGATTTTGACTGAACAGATAGGTGATTTGCAGAGTGCAAGTTAAATAAAGGATATTCAGTTGTCTGAGTTACAGAATAATGTAAAGTTTAAAACAGAGTCAAGCAAGAGAGTTTAGAGAATAATGTTAATGCAGACTCTATGAATGTTAATGCAGATTCTATACAGAAGTCTTTTGTACAAGATATGCGGTTTATCAAGGTTGATGACCATGAACGGAAAGGTTTGTTTAAACCAAAATTATTTTTTGTATCAGTTGAGTGGTCTATAGGCCAGGACCATGATGAAAATGCTGTTAGCACAAGTCTAGACAGACGAAAGCGAAATGGCGTTCAGAGAGTTGTCACGTGTAAGGCTACACCCAGAGATGGTGAGATACATGTCACAGGCAGAACTAAAGTTTCAGAGCAGACAGGAAATACTTCTCTACATACTACACAAAGGAAAACTTTGAAAGTAGAAAATACAGAACATATTTCTGAGCAATTTATTCTTTCTTCTTCAAACAATAGTTTGATTGATTTGCTTTATGCCTCAGAAGTCAAACAGATCAGTACATTGACTGTTAATGACAGTTCAATCAATATTAAAAACAATGATAAAAGTGAGAGGGATGGATTACGTCCATCACCATCAGGATTTAGGAAAAAAGTTTCTGAGTCACCTCCAACATTAAAATATGTGACTTCACTTTTAATAGATGAAAGTGAAAGGCCATGTTTACATGGTTTATTAAATGGCAAGAATACTAAATGGTTAATAGATTTAGGCTCTGAACTCAGTTTAACTAAAAATAAATTACATGTGAATATTGATTCTCCAAAATGTAATGTAATGGGTTTCAATGGAAAAGAAAATACAGTTGCAGCTAAAGTTTCTGATGTGAATTTTGAGATTCCAGGAATTTTAAAAACTAATATAGACATCTGGTGCTGCCAAAATGCAGATAATATTTCAGGCATGGATGTGATTAGTAAATTAGATTGGATTATTGATTTAAGTAATTCTACTATATGGAAAGATTCATCTAGGCCCAAATCTATGTTATTAGATTCTTCCATGTACAGTAATGTTGGAAGTATTTGTACAGCAGTCGCTGACATGTCTTCAGATTTTAATTGGCCACACACAGGAACCAATCTCGAATTGGAACAATCGGTAAGAACACATAAAAGTCTTTGGAGTCAGAACAAAAATGGATACAGGTTTGTTTAAAGATATTGATATAGAAATTGAGGGACAAGACCCAATCCAGCCCCAAATTCAAAAAAAGTTGCCACAAGAATCAATAGGTGCAGTTTCTGACATTGTACAATCATTTTTACAACAAGGAATATTAAAGAAGGCACAATCAGTGGTAAATAATTGTATTTGGCCTATCAAGAATGCTGATGATTTGTATTTTTTATCAGTTGATTTAGGATCACTGAATAAATGCATTACAAATAACAAACCTATTGTTCCTAATTTAAATTTAATGTCACAAATGGATGCCAAGGCCAAATTATTTTCAGTACTGGAAATTTCCAATAGTCATTTTTCGGTACCATTAATGATTTATAATTATCATTATAAACTTGCTTTCAGCTTTAATAAAGAAACATATGCCTTCACTAGAATAATTCCAGAAATGGAAATTAGTGACGGAATAGTGCACGAGTGCTTGGAGAAAGTTTTATCAAATTTTTCTAGACCAAAATGTATTTTCCAGCATGGGGACAAAATCTTGCTGTCTACACAAAATACAGAGGAACATGTTACTCTGTTGACAGAGTTATTTACTATGTTACAAACAGCAGGACTGAAATTGAACACAGAGTCAGTTCAGTTAATGAAAAATAAAGTTAATTTTCTTCATATGCAATTTAGTCATGGACAGAGAAAGTTATCACAGGAAAAAGTTAGAAACGATTCTGCTATTCCAGGTCCAACATCTTACAAGGCATTATATCAATTTTTGAGTGAGGTAAATTCTTGCAAAGAGTTTTTACAGGAATATGATGATAAAGTTAAACCATTATTTGATTTCCTGAAACAAAAAGTAGTTTTTTTCTCCAGAGGTTTGACAAATATGAAAAAGACTTTTGACACAAATATGAAGCAATTGTTAAGTGTTTATTTTGCAGTCAAAGTAACAGAAAAGATTGTGAGATCTAGTAGGATCATATTACAGACACCTGATCTGTCATTAAAAATTCTTGTAAAGATAATTCAGTCAGGAGAATTATATGACAAATATTGCCCTTTTTTAAAAACTTTACAATCTAAACCCATGCAGGTAGACGTGATAACAGAACATTCTCAGTTAAATGTATTCAGAAAGCCTGTAAATGGGGTTGTTAGAACAAGTGCTGAGAGATGCTTTGAGACCGGATTTGTCAATAATATTTAGAATTGTTCAACAGGTCTTTCTAGGTGTTACCCAAAGAATGGCTATGCTATTCAGCAAAAATTCTACAGAAAATGCTGAATTGAAAAATGCTAAAAGTACAGTACAGCACGCATTACTCTGAAATATTAAGAGGAGAAGTGAATGAATATAGTTTGCTTCAGTCTTCATGGGTTGATTTAGAATCTTACTTTGGTTTGTGAAAACAGGGTTTGATATCATGACAAAAAAAAGAGAAATTGCATCCTGTCATTTAAATACACAGAATAATAAATTAAGAGTATAGGTCAGTTTAAGAAAAATAGAGCAATGTGAGATAATTAGAAATGTTATTAAAATATGTTTTGTATATCATAATAAAATATTAGAATTTCTGTATGTAAAATGAATAAGTAAATGAAGGTATATTTTGCATTTATTTAAATTCTCAATAATGATACTGCATTCTTTTTTAGGATCTGACTTCTAAGTCACCAAAAGAAAGAAATTTAATATTTCTGGACCTTCCAGATGGAAACAAAATCTTGAAGTTTAAGAATGTCAGTTCTGGGAGAAGAATTGACAGAAGAGATTCATTCCTTATAATTATTGTTGTCATTTTAATGTTCAATAAAGTTTTTCCAACCTTACAGAGTGCAGGAAGAAGAAGAAGAAAAAACTCTTGAGAACCTCTGATAAGAGAGGAAATTCTAAAAACAATGGACCTTTGATTTTTTGACGACTGATGATATAATTTTATTCATCAGATATTGCAGTTTTTATATATATCATTTTTATGTGACAGGACATGTTTATCATATCAAGATGAGATGTTTTTCACACATCATTTTTACAATCATATACAGTGGGGACGGAAAGTATTCAGAACCCCTTACATTTTTCACTCCTTGTTATATTGCAGCCATTTGCTAAAATCATTTAAGTTCATTTTTTTTCCTCATTATTGTACACACAGCACCCCATATTGACAGAAAAACACAGAATTGTTGACATTTTTGCAGATTTATTAAAAAAGAAAAACTGAAATATCACATGGCCCTAAGTATTCAGACCCTTTGTTCAGTATTTAGTAGAAGCACCCTTTTGATCTAATACAGCCATGAGTCTTTTTGGGAAAGATGCAACAAGTTTTTTACACCTGGATTTGGGGATCCTCTGCCATTCCTCCTTGCAGATCCTCTCCAGTTCTGTCAGGTTGGATGGTAAACGTTGGTGGACAGCCATTTTTAGGTCTCTCCAGAGATGCTTAATTGGGTTTAAGTAAGGGCTCTGGCTGGGCCATTCAAGAACAGTCATGGAGTTGTTGTGAAGCCACTCCTTCATTATTTTAGCTGTGTGCTTAGGGTCATTGTCTTGTTGGAAGGTAAACCTTCAGCCCAGTCTGAGGTCCTGAGCTCTCTGGAGAAGGTTTTCATCCAGGATATCCCTGTACTTGGCCGCATTTATCTTTCCCTCAATTGCAACCAGTCGTCCTGTCCCTGCAGCTGAAAAACACCCCCACAGCATGATGCTGCCACCACCATGCTTCACTGTTGGGACTGTATTGGACAGGTAATGAGCAGTGCCTGGTTTTCTCCACACATACCGCTTTTTTGTAACCTTGGCCAGATCTGTGCCTTGCCACAATTCTGTCTCTGAGCTCTTCTGGCAGTTCCTTTGACCTCATGATTCGCATTTGCTCTGACATGCACTGTGAGCTGTAAGGTCTTATATAGACAGGTGTGTGGCTTTCCTAATCAAGTCCAATCAGTATAATCAAACACAGCTGGACCCAAATGAAGGTGTAGAACCATCTCAAGGGTGATCAGAAGAAATGGACAACACCTGAGTAAAATATATGAGTGTCACAGCAAAGGGTCTGAATACTCAGGACCATGTGATATTTCAGTTTTTCTTTTTTAATAAATCTTCAAAAATGTCAACAATTCTGTGTTTTTCTGTCAATATGGGGTGCTGTGTGTACATTAATGAGGGAAAAAATGAACTTAAAAGATTTTAGCAAATGGCTGCAATATAACAAAGAGTGAAAAATTTAAGGGGGTCTGAATACGTTCCGTCCCCCCTGTATAGTGTATTTTCAAAGTTGAAAGGGTTAAACATCCTTACAATAGAGCCATTCTAGTTAGGAGGAACATCTGGTGTTAATTAAGACAGAGTACATTTTTCTTAAAGGTACATAAACAAGATAGGATTAACTTTACATTGTAAAATGTATTTCGTTAAGTTTCGTTAAGTTAAATGTATTTCGTGAAGTTAAGAACATATTTTATGTTTAATTTTGACAAGGTTATTAGAAAGGTCTTATGGATTATAGATTTATGCTAAACACAATTTGGAGGGAAAATATGAAACATAAATTTCTGAAGTAATATCTATATTTCAAAGTATTGTACAACAATGTTACATGAATTATGAAATTAAAGCGGAGTTCCACCCTAAAGTGGAACTTCCGCTCATCGGATTCCTTCCCCCCTCCGGTGTCACAATTGGCACCTTTCAGGGGGGAGGGGGGTGCAGACACCTGTATAATATAGGTATCTGCACCCACTTCCGGGTACAGCTAGCCGCAGCTAGCCGCAGACTCCCCGCCCACCCCCGTTGTGTTGTGGGAAATACACAGTTCCCACAACACAACGGGGACCAGTGAAGACGCGCAGCGCGACTCGCGCATGCGCAGTAGGGAACCGGGCAGTGAAGCGGCAACGCTTCGCTTCCTGATTCCCTCAGTGTGAATGGCGGCGGCAGCACCCGAGGATCGAGGGACGGCTCGGTCTCGGGTGCCGACATCGCTGGACCCCGGGACAGGTAAGTGTCCTTATTTTAAAAGTCAGCAGCTGCAGTATTTGCAGCTGCTGACATCTAATTTTTTTTTTTTTGGTGAAACACCACTTTAAGGGTATTAATTTTTTTGGTAAATGAAAATATATCTGAAAATATTTTTTATGTTATATGAAGCAAAAGGTTTATGAAGTTCACTTTTCCTTATATGGAATTAAATTTAAAAATATATATTCAAGTCAATTATCTTAAGATCTTTGAGTATGTGTCGATACGAATGTGATGCATTTGAGGTATAAATGGATTTAGAGTTAGATTTAGATCTATATGGATTTAGAAAATGATAAGATTGTTTAATCTATCATTTTGAGAGGGAAATGTTAGAATATCAGTGTTTATGAATGCATTTGGGTCTTTTGAGAATGATTGACTTGCTTATGTATATCATCATATATACTAGATATGGATAAAGTGAAATATATATGTATAGATTTTTACATATATTTATGAAAAGATTTGTTTAAAGCTTCATATGCATTTCTTGGGATAGCTTCAAAAGCAGGTCCTTGTACAATTCTCCTGTGGTATCAATTAGTCTCACCTCCCCCATCTCATGAGAAGAAAAGTTTCATATTTCTTTAGAGGCTAATAGTTTCAAGTTTTAATTAAAGAAAATAATTTCTTTATATTACAATATTTCTTGATTAGGATTATTATTAAGAACATTCTATATACTGATATATGTAGTATTTGATTCAAGGATTTTAGCTGTAAAAAAGGAACTTATATTGGAATGAGTTTCACCCACCTTTTTAAAAAGGTGGGAGGAAATTACTCACTCAAAGTTCCCTTTTTTTTCTGTAGGACTATAAGGCAAATACAAACCTTTAAGCCAGCCTTTATGGAAAAGGTTGGGGGTTAATTGTAGGAGAACAGACAGGTTGTTGCTGGAAGGCAGACATTTTTTTTCCAGCTCTCCATGAGGACACATTCACACATACATCTCAAGACATTGAAGCTACTTTTACACACAGACATATCTAATTTAAACTTCATTTTAAGAATAATCTATTTTTATATTCTAAATGTTGACATTGTTTTTGTAACATTTTGATATTTTATTATTAAATCAATTTTTGAGTTTTTACAGGAGAACTGGACGGATTTTCTTGGAACTTTTTCTCATCAATAAGAATTATTAAAATATAGTTATTAATACAGTAATAACTCAGATATTACAATAAGGCTGCTTTCACACTAATGCTTTGCAGTTTACCTACACCTGCAACTTTCCTGGGTTAGCTGCGCTTTGCCATTGATCTCTATTATATCCTGCAGGTGTTGTGCACTTTCTGAAAGTGCACAAAAACTCCTGCATTCAGGAGTTTTCCTGCACTTTCAGAAAGTGCATCAAACCCGCATGATATAATAAAAGTCTATGGCTAAGCACAGCAAACTCACAGGAAAACTGCAGGTACACTGCACTTCACCCACGGTGTGGGTAAACTGCAGCACATCAGTGTGAAAGAAGCTCTATGCTATTATTCCCAGTGTAGTGCTTCACGCTCACCAGGAGATCTCTTCCCTTCTGCTGCTGGCACCACTTTGGAGACCGCTGTCTGGGATAAGAGTGCAGTTGGTATCACTCCGCATGAGAAGGAGCCAACACTACAGAGGAGGCATCGGCTCTTGCTCTCTACAAAAGTTTAAACTTTACAAGTAATCCCTCTGCAATGCACTCTGTTTAAAGCTCTGGAATAGCGGGTCAGCAAGCCCACACAGCGATCTATCAGTCACCTGTCCGCTATCTACTGTTAGATTGTGATCTATAGGTTGCCTACCCCTGAATTACAGCATGCCGTTAGGGTGCAACCTTCCTTGGCTTCTCCAATATTGTCCCCAACTGTATTCAACATGATGTAACAATCCACCTCCACTAAAGGGTTTCTTTCTAGATGTTAGGCTATGTTATTGGTGGATTATCTTAAGTGATTCCCTAACTCGGCCATGGAGAGATGGGAGCAGGATGTATGAACCGTCTCTGGAGACCACAGGACAGAGGCTCTAGAATCTGTCTGTTTCTGTTCCCTAAATGTAACATAAAGATTGTCACAACTATACTTACTATTACGAGTACACCGTACTCCCCTTAAATTATTTTCTCTTGCTACTCTAACTACTATTAACAGCACTTTTCAACTCTCTATACCTCTCCACCCTAAACCGTGCCTACTGGACATTATTTGTTATGTAATACAGGATGTATATATTAGAGAGCCGGTATCCAGAGCCCTCTTTCAATCTTGTAAACTTTTTTGCATAATAGGACCTCACAGTTGCCCCCTACATTAAGGTTGTAGATAGCTCACAAGGGAGTAACGCTTTGCTATGAACGTTTAATATACCAGAACAGGGGTAACCTGTTGGCTAGCTACACCAGGCCTTGCTCCAGTGGATCTAGTATTGGATAAACTGCTTTTGTAATAATATGGAATCTATGAATATAACACGTTATGTTCTGTGGGGTTAAGGTGGGTGTTATCACAGTGTTATACAACCCTATGGGGGTTATTTACGAAAGGCAAATCCACTTTGCATTGCAAGTGCACTTGAAAATGCACTTGAAAGTGCAGTCACTCTAAATCTAAGGGGTAGACTTGAAATGAGTGGAAGCTCTGCTGATATTATCATCCAATCATGTGCAAGCTAAAATGCTGTTTTTTATTTTCCTTACATGTCCCCCTCAGATCTACAGCAACTTTACTTCCAAGTGCACTTTCAAGTGCACTTGCAGTGCAAAGTGGATTTTCCTTTAGTAAATAACCCCCCATGTGTGTTTTTGATGGGTTGTGGGTACAGCAGACTGACTGGGTGTAGTTCTGTTATTTATGCACTTTGTCAGTATATGTAAACAATTATGTAACAGGCTTACAGTATACTGTAAATTGTGAACTAAATCTCACAATTTGTATTGTTTGTTGAATTTCAATTTTTTTTTTTTAAGATCAGGAAAAAAGATAAGGATTAGCTTGCCTATGTAGCGCTACTCCTGCAGGAGCCATAAGTGTTGGGTATCTCTCACCCTTCACAACCAGGCACAAGAATTTTTACAATCACTCCTGAGACAAGAAGCAGTTCTTGCAGCTTTCTTTGTTTTTTTGATTTAGGGGAATTAAACTTGGATTCTGCCAGCACTGGGGAGCTACAGTTCATTGAGGGAACCATGAATGCCAACATGTACTCTGACATACTGAAGCAGAGCATGATTCCTTCCCGTCAGAGACTTCGCCGCAGGGCAGTATTCCAACATGATAACAACCCCAAACACACCTCCAAGACAACCACTGCCTTGCTAAAGAAGCTGAGGGTAAAGGTGATGGACTAGCCAAGCATGTCTCTAGACCTAAAACCTATTGAGCATCTGTGGGGCACCCACAAACGGAAGGTGGAGAAGTACAAGGTCTCTAACATCCACCGGCTCCGTGATGTTGTCATGGAGGCGTGGAAGAGAACTTCAGTGGCAACCTGTGAAGCTCTGGCGAGCTCCATGCCCAAGAGGGTTAAGGCAGTGCTGGAAAATAATGGTGGCCATACAAAATATTGACACTTTGGGCCCAATTTGGACATTTTCATTTAGGGGTGTACTCCCTTTTGTTGCCAGCGGTTTAGACAATAATCGCTGTGTGTTGAGTTATTTTGAGGGGACAGCAAATATACACTGTTATACAACTGTACACTTACTAATTTACATTGTAGCAAAGTGTAATTTCTTCAGTGTTGTCACATGAAAAGATATAATAAAATATTTATAAAAATGTGAGGGGTGTACTCACTGGCTGCAGCTGGCCCTTTTACTAGCCCTCCTGGCTACTTCTCCACAGTGCTCCCAGACTGCTTGCGCCCAGTCCCTTCAGGCATGCCTCTCAGTCTTCTGACTGTAATGCAGCGTACACGCGACCGGTCTTTCCGTCACAGTAGACTCTGACGGTCTTTCCAGCGGAGTTCCGACAGAGTTCCACTGAAAGAGACTTGCCTACACACGATCACACCAAAGTCCGTTCATTTAGAACGCGATGACATACGACGGGACTAGAAAAAGGAAGTTCAATAGCCAGTAGCCAATAGCTGCCCTTGCATCGTTTTTGGTCCGTCGGACTAGCATACAGACAAACGGTTTTCCCGATAGGAATGGAGTCCATCGGAAAGATTTAAAACATGTTCTATTTCTAGGTCCATCAGAATTTTAGAAAGAAAGTCTGATGAAGCCCACACACAATCGGAATGTCCGACGGAATGATTCCGTCGGACCTTTTCTGCCGGAAAGTCTGGTCGTGTGTATGCGGCATTACTCTCACCAGCCCTCTTGGCTGTCTCCCTGGAGATTTGCCTGGCAGTGTTCCCCCGCTATCCTCTACTTGCTCCCGTGCCTCCTGGTCAGGATCTCTCCATGTGTCATGAGAAGGGCTCCCTTGCGCATTGGAGCCTAGGTCTGAGTTCACCCGCCTGCAGACTGAGGAGCTACTCTTAAAGGCACAAACAGCCTAACACTTCATATCCATTTTCCACCCAAACTCCACACAGCCCCTGCTGGGCTGACTGAGTATTCAAGGGGGCCTGCCCCCTGCCAAACCTACTGTTGGGGATTGGTCAGGGCCCTCAAAATACTTGTAGCTAATCCTGCACTCCTCCGAAACTGCTTCTGGAACCTTCTCCAAGCTTCCAGCAAGCAGGGAGGAGTTCACCAGAGAAGCTGCTGCTGAGTCATCCAGCCTACTGAAGTCACTCACCCATCCCAGATTAACACACAAGATTGGCTGTCAGCCAAGCCTGAAAATGTACCTACGCGAACACAAAAACATCCTACTCTAGCACTCTAAAGCCGCGTACACACGAGCGGAATGTCCGACAGAAAAAGTCAGACAGAATCTTTTCATCGTCTATTCCGATCGTGTGTATGCCTCATCTGACTTTTTTTTTTGACGGACCTAGAAATGGAACATTTTCTAAATATTTCCAACAGAACCAATTCCTATCTGGAAAACCGCTCGTCTGTATGCTGTTCCGACGGGCCAAAAACACAGCATCCTCTGAAGCAAGAACGAAACTAAAGCTATTGGCTACTGGCTATTGAACTTCCTTTTTCTAGTCCCATCGTGCATGCTGTACGTGACCACGTTCTGGACGGTCGGACTTTGGTTTGACCGTGTGTAGGCAAGACCGCTTGAATAGAATTCCGTTTGAGTTCCGCCAGAGAAACCTTTGGAGTTTATTCTGACGGCAAAACCGGTCGTGTAAATGTGGCATAACAACGCTAGGGGGTGCTACACTTAGTAAGAATGCTATTTGACTGTTGAATTTAATAGCTGGTCATAGATAAGATCTCATTCTCAAGAACATTAGCTTATTTATTTTACTATAAAAAATGGGTTATTACAATTACTAATATTGTGTAGTGCACTCTTCTATTGTGATGTGATCGCTTTGTAAAAAAACCTTTGAATGTTATTTGAAGTTCCACTGTGTGCTGGCAAAACAGTACATTGGCCTGGCAAGAGCAATCAGGCTCCATTAGTAAATCCAAAATGACATTTTATTCTCCCTGGAGTTTAAAACATATTTCATACCACAATTTACAGACCAGAATTTCAAAGGTGAACAGTAATGCCCCGTACACACAGTCGGATTTTCCGATGGAAAATGTCCGATTGGAGCGTGTTGTCGGAAATTCCGACCGTGTGTGGGCTCCATCGGACATTTTCCATCGGATTTTCCGACACACAAAGTTGGAGAGCAGGAGATAAAATTTTCCGACAACAAAATCCGTTGTCGGAAATTCCGATCGTGTGTACACAAATCCGACGAACAAAGTGCCACGCATGCTCAGAATAAATAAAGAGATGAAAGCTATTGGCCACTGCCCTGTTTATAGTCCCGACGTACGTGTTTTACGTCACCGCGTTCAGAATGATCGGATTTTCTGACAACTTTGTGTGACCGTGTGTATGCAAGACAAGTTTGAGCCAACATCCGTCTGAAAAAATCCTAGGATTTTGTTGTCGGAATGTCCGAACAAAGTCCGACCGTGTGTACGCCCTATAAGACCGGAACATTTTAAAGTAAGGAGTCAATGGCCAATACATTATTTACCCAGCCCTGAAAATGGAACAATGTCTATATTCAGAAAAAAAGCTTTATAAAAATTAGGTTTCATGTATTATTTGTGCCAAAGCACCATAGCCAAACATAAATCTTCTTGCAGAGCAGAGGCTGGATCCTGGGCAAAAATAGTATAATTTGTATAACTGTCACACAGCTGCATAAAAATTTGTTCCTCAAATATTATAACCTGCCACAATTCTTCCTTCAGAGCACTGGACGAATGCTTGTCCAAAAATTGCAGCCTTTGCAACTGTTAAACAGCTTCAGAAAAAGGTGTAGAGCCACATTAAAATTGCTGTTGCAAATAACGGTATCTCTGGTCCTGTGTTTTTAAGTTAATGGTAGCAGACCTACAGCAGTGGCATGAGATGTAAACAGTGGCAGGTAGAAGGATGTGCTAATGGTGGTTGGAAGTGCTCACAGGGAGTGGGCATGGTATTGGTGGCAGCATCTGAAAGAGGCCTGAGGTGGTAAAAAAAAAAGGAGCTTGGGATGCAGCAAAAAGAAAAAAAATCTGGAAAGGTGGCAGGATCCCTCACAAATGTAATCAGTATCATCTGCATCAGGGCCTTGGTAGCTGCTGCGGATTAGGGGCAGCCCAGCAGCTCAATAGCATATTGAACAAGCTTTGGCTAGTAGTCCATCCTTGTAACCCAATAGTTCAAGATGTTAGAGTAGACACAGAGGCTTTCTACATCTGTCTTGACCATAGATAATTAGCCACAATTTGCTGCTGACACTGCCAATAGGTGCTTGCAGCCATAGGTGTCGCCAGGGGGTGGCTATCGAGGCTGGAGCCCAGAATCTGGAGCCCATAGCCCCGAATCTCTTGCGTCCCTGCTTAACCAGCGGGTCGTGGCTGCGGCGGCCAGGCAGCATTAGAGGTGGAGGAGAGAGATGAGCAGGCGGATGAGCAGAGATGACATCTCTCCGCCCGCATGTCACCACTCTTCCGCCCTCATAGCCGGGTCACTTCAATGTGGGAGCAATGCGCGGCGGCGAGCAAAGATGACATCATCTCTCACTGCCCGCCAAACATCAGCGCTCTTCCGCCCTCACAGTGCGGGCCTCTTAAATGTCGGAGGTGCGGCGGGGAGCAGTGAGATTACATCATCTCTCTCTGCCCACCCCGCATCTCCGCAGTCCTGCCCTCACTAAATGGACCAATGCTGCCAGCCTGCCACCAATGCACATTTAGTGGCACTGGCTGGCATGGCAAGTGACAACCCACACCTAGTGGCAAGTGACGTGGCAAGTGACAATCTGCAAATGGTGGCAAGTGACGTGGCAAGTGAAAATCTGCAAATGGTGGCAAGTGACGTGGCAAGTGAAAATCTGCAAATGGTGGCAAGTGACGTGGCAAGTGACAATCTGTAAATGGTGGCAAGTGACGTGGCAAGTGACAATCTGAAAATGGTGGCAGGTGACGTGGCAAGTGAAAATCTGTAAATGGTGGCAGGTGACGTGGCAATCTGCAAATGGTGGCAGGTGATGTGGCAAGTGACACGCTCAGGGCTCCCACTAATTCTGCATTATGGTGAGTTGAACCACTTCATTATATATAAGAATGTAACAATAGAGACAATGCGCTTCGATCACCCTGACACAATATCAACCATGGTGCCATGATGATTGAAACGCCAACACCAGGCCTTGCCCATGAAAAATTGCTTACCACCGGCGTGCCCACCCCCTCGGCCTGCAAAAAGGTTGGTGACCGCTGCTATGGGCTCTAGCCCCAGATCTTTTGAAGACCTAGCAACGCCCCTGCTTGCATCAAACAGCCCTGGGTGCTGAGGACTGAAACATTTCTTAAAGGCTGAGCTTGGGTGACCCCTTCTTCACCGCTTCTCTGTTCACTGACAGGTGACTCGCTGACATCTTTTCCATGAGGTGTTTACCTGCCAACCTCTGGAAATACATTATATAGTTCCTCTGTAGTATGTCCTCCAAACGTTTCTTCCTCTGCTCACTCTGTGAAGACAAGATGAGGGAGGTGGATCGGTGTTCCTCCCTCTGCTTTGCCTTGAGTACCTTTTCCATGATGCCACACAGTGTATGCTCCAGAAGGAACACAACTGGTACAGTGTCCCTGATGCATGCATTGTCATGGCTCACAAATTTTGTTGCCTCCTCAAAATGGTGACAGAACACTGCATGCACCCTGTATCAGCAGCCACTGTTGTGGAGAAAGGAATCCCAGGTCTTCTGAGTGCTTGTGCCATACTCGCACAGACACTTGTTTATGGCCCTCTGCTGCATGTACAAGTACTGCAGCATGAACAAAGTTGAGTTCCAACCAGTGGGCATGTCACAAATCAGGTGGTTTGTGGTCAGGTGCAATTCTTGCTGAATTTCATCCAGCCAAACAATGATCGGATAGGACTGCCTGAAATTATTATTATTATTATCATTATATAGGTTTTATATAGCGCCAACAGTTTGTGCCGCGCTTAACAAAATAAAGGCAGACATTACAGTTACATTACAATTTGGTACAAGAGGAATCAGAGGGCCCTGCTCCTTAGAGCTTACAATCTAAAAAGGGAGGATCAATTGATACAAAAGGTAATAGCTGTGGGGGATGAGCTGATGGAGGTCACAAACTCCACTGGCCTGCTTCAGAAGATCTTGCAACCTAGGGCACCTATCCAGGAACTGCCGCACCACCATACATGGCACAACTTTCTCTGCTAGAGGGCAGAGCCAAGAGCTGCTGACATCCTTCCATATAGAGTAGGTTGTACGGCATAGTGGGTGTAGTGTAAGGTATAATCATGGGCGCCAGACACTTCTTGAATACAAAGAGATTTTATTTCTCTTGAACGGAACTTTGGGAGAGAGGGTTTAGGGCCAGGACACCCTTAAGGTAGTTGCAATGTTAATTGGCAGAATCTGAGACTTGAGACGCCACATCTGCATGTGTAGGAATGCTGTCTCCTATGGCAACAGTCTTAGAACAGTTCCTAACACAAGTTGTAACAAACTCCTTCACTTCCTTTACAAACACTTCTTGTAGGTTCTCAACCCACAGAACACTCAGTCCCTCTCACTAGACTTGCTGCCTCACTGTCACCGAATCCCTTGAGCTCTTCTAATCTGCACTTTAGTATCTTCCTCAAGCGTCACCACTGCTTCTCTGCTGGGTCCCTACCTTGGCACTCCAGATACTTCTCAAGCTTCACCCCAATGGCCTGCTCAGTCCCTGCCTTGACACACAAAGCTGCTCTGCAAGCGTCACCTCCGCTGGCTGGGTCCCTGGCTTGACACCTGCTGAAGTTTCCCAATTCTTAATTGTCCCCGGTTGATGAGAATACTGCTTCGGTACTTGCTTCAGCTACTCACTGTGGTCCCTGGTAATAAGGTGGATGGTCTCTTAGTGGAGACAGCTTCCCCTCTACCTCCGACCACTACAGGTACTCCAGCCGGCAGAGCCGTGACTTCTGGTGGGACTGCAAGCCACAATCCCAACCCTACGCTGCTCTCTTGCTTCTGGATATGCCCTCAGACAACCTAGCAGCCAGATGTGCCCAGGATAGGCCCAAACTCTGGCTTAGCAGCCCGGGCAATACAACACACGTCCACCCAGACAGCCATCCAGGTGGCACAGAACACTGATCACCTGACTCCACCCAAATATATAGGTTCTCCCAGCAGGCCAAGGGATTTAAGAAAACCCCTGCCCATTGGCTGAGATGCCCCATATATTCCTAATCTGTCCTTGCTTTGCCCTTATCTTATCTAATGACGCCAGGTATCCGGCCACCTAGTAGCAAACTTGAGAAGTGCAGCAATTCCACACTTAGGGTGAAATCAATTGATCCCTAGCAATGATCCAAGGTAACTACACCTGGCAGGTAAATTTAGGAGCAGCCCTGCCTAAACATCAGGGTAGTATATCAGGTTGGTGTCATTGTTGCACACCCCCATTCCTGGCTCAAGTCGCCATGAGGTTAACCACCTATAAGCCTGCCCCTGCAGCCCCTGGAAGAAGAAGGAGGAGGAAGAGTGATGTCCTTTTACTGTTGTATAGTTCTGCTGTTCCCAATGAGCTGCGTGGTGAGCGGTCAGTAGGGATGAGCCAAACACCCCCTGGTTCGGTTCGCACCAGAACCTGCGAACGGACCGAAAGTTCGCACGAACGTTAGAACCCCATTGACGTCTATGGGACTCAAACGTTCGAAATCAAAAGTGCTCATTTTAAAGGCTAATTGGCATGGTATTGTCCTAAAAAGGGTTTGGGGACCCGGGTCCTACCCCAGGGGACATGTGTCAATGCAAAAAAACTTTTAAGAACGGCCGTTTTTTCGGGAGCAGTGATTTTAATGATGCTTAAAGTAAAAAAAAAAAAAAAAGTGAAATATTCCTTTAAATATCGTACCTGGGGGGTGTCTATAGTATGCCTGTAAAGTGACGCGTGTTTCCCGTGTTTAGAACAGTCCCTGCACCAAATGTCATTTTTAAAGGAAAGAATCTCATTTAAAACTGCTTGCGGGTTTAATGTAATGTCGGGTCATGGCAATATGGATGAAAATCAGTGAGACAAATGGCATGGGTACCCCCCAGTCCATTACCAGGCCCTTTGGGTCTTGTATGGATATTAAGGGGAACCCCGCACCCAAATTAAAATAAGGAAAGGTGTGGGGCCACCAGGCCCTATATACTCTGAACAGCAGTATACAGGCGGTGCAAACAAGACAGGGACTATAGGTTTGTTGTTAAGTAGAATCTGTTTGTAATTTTGAACGGGTACATTTTTAACGTGTTTAGCTCCAGCCAAAAAATCTTTCTTAAGCTTTTTGGAAAACATAGGGAAGGGTTATCACCCCTGTGACATTTGTTTTGCTGTCTTTCCTCCTCTTCAGAAGATTTCACCTCACTTTTTGTCCCAATGAAAAATGTTTTTTGAAAATTTGGGTTTTTTTGTGGAACAAGGATTGGAAAGCATCAGTGGAAAGGAGAATTTTTTTTCCCATATTAACTCTTACAGGAGAGAATTTCCCTTCCTAGGGGTAGATTTCATCTCACTTCCTGTTGTCTCCTTCCGTTTGCAAGTAGGAGTCGTTTGTAAGTTAGATGTTTGAAAGTAGGGTCCTGCCCTATATACTCAGCAGAAATTTGGGCCTTAGGTGTTGCTGTGGCCACAACACTGTAAGCCCTCACAGGGCCCTGCTGTGAAATATTAGATCAAGAATTGTAATTACATGCCCCTGTTGAACAGGAGCTGAAAAATTAGGCCTTAGGCACTGGTGCTGGTGCCACAACACTGCAACCCCTTACAGACACTCTAGTTGGAACGCAGGAACGAGCCCTGCTGCAAAGTATTGCATCAAAAATTGTAATTACACGCCCCTGTTAGACAGGGGCAGAAAAATTGGGCCTTGGGCACTGGTGCTGGTGCCACAACACTGCAACCCCTCACAGACACTCTAGTTGGAATGCAGGAACGAGCCCTGCTGCAAAGTATTACATCAAAAATTGTAATTACACGCCCCTGTTAAACAGGGGCTGAAAAATTGTGCCACTGGTGGTGGCGCCCAGAACCAAAAATGTTCTTACAAGCTATCAGCGTGATGATTGAGGAGGAAGAGGATAATTACTCAGGGATAGTCACTCAGCATCAGCATAGGCAGTCTTTGAAGGGATCCGAGATTTCAAAAAAAATTATTCGGTTACATCAGCATCAGGTGCTTGGTAGCTGGTGGTGATCCAAGACTGATTCATTTTTATGAAGGTCAGTCGATCGACCGAGTCGGTGGACAGACGCACCCTGTGATCGGTTACCACGCCTCCAGCAGCACTGAATGTGCATTCCGAAAGAACGCTGGATGCAGGACAGGCCAGTAGCTCAATTGCATACTGTGCAAGCTCTGGCCAGTGATCCATCCTCAAGACCCAGTAACCCAGAGGATTTTCGGTGGGAAAGGTTTCCAAGTCTGATCTTGCCCCTAGGTATTCCTGCACCATGTAAAACAGACGCTGGCGATGGTTGCTGGAACCGATCATACCTTGGGGCTACGGACCAAAAAATTGTCTGAACGCATCGGTCAGACGGCCACCTTCTCCACCGCTCCTTCTTTGACTGACCGAAGCCGTCGACCGTTGTCCAGAAACAGGAGTTTGTAACCTCCCAGTCTCTGGGAACGCGTTGCACAGACCTTTCTGCAAGGCCTCCCGAAGATGTTTCATCCTCTGCTCCCTCTGTGATGGCAAGATAAGGTCCGCAACCTTACCCTTGTAACGTGGATCAAGGAGGGTTGCCAGCCAGTATTGGTCCTTCTCCTTGATACCACGAATACGAGGATCCTTCCGCAGGCTTTGCAGGATCAGGGAGGCCATGCAGCGTAGGTTTGCTGAGGCATTCGGTCCGGAGTCCTCTGGGTCACTAAGGACGACATGGTCCGCAGCCACCTCCTCCCAGCCACGTACAAGTCCATGTGTTTCTTGGGACTGATCCCTTAAAGACTGCTGCTGATGCTGAGTGCCAGACTCCACCTCCATACTGACACAATCTTCCTCCTCCTCCTCCTCCTCCTCGTCCTCTTCCTGTGTGATCGGCGGGCACGCAGGAACACTGTCCTGCCTCTGTTCTGCCTCAAGTGCCCTGTCCATTATTCCACGCAGCGTGTGCTCCAACAGGTGGACAAGAGGGACAGTGTCACTGATGCATGCACTGTCACTGCTCACCATCCTCGTGGCCTCCTCAAATGGTGACAGGACAGTGCATGCATCCCTGATCATGGCCCACTGGCGTGGGGAAAAAAAACAAGCTCCCCTGACCCTGTCCTGGTGCCATAGTTGCACAGGTACTCATTGATGGCCCTCTGCTGCGTGTGCAGCCGCTGCAGCATGGGCAACGTTGAGTTCCACCTGGTGGGCATGTCACAGATTAGGCGGTTCTTGGGCAGGTTAAACTCCTTTTGGAGGTCCGTCAGTCGAGCACTGGCATTATATGACCGGCGGAAATGCACACAGACTTTCCTGGCCTGCCTCAGGACATCCTGTAAGCCCGGGTACCTGCCCAAGAACCGCTGCACCACCAAGTTAAGGACGTGAGCCAAACAGGGCACATGGGTCATTTGTCCCTGTCGGAGGGCAGAGAGGAGGTTGGTGCCATTGTCGCAAACCACCATTCCTGCCTTAAAGTGGCGTGGCGTCAACCACCTCTGAACCTGCCCCTGCAGAGCTGACAGAACCTCTGCCCCAGTGTGGCTCCTGTCCCCCAAGCACACCAGCTCAAGCACCGCATGGCATCTTTTGGCTTGCGTAGCCCCTTGAACGACTATGGAGCAACGCTGGTTCCGAGGAAGAGGCCATGGAGGAAGAAGAAGAGGAGGGGGTGGAGGAGAGAGGTGTGTCACAATCATTAGCATTTTGGAGGCGTGGTGGCGGAACAACCTCCAACACTACTGCACCTTGTCCTGCATCCTTCCCAGCTGCCAGCAGAGTCACCCAATGCGCCGTGAAACTTAGGTAACGTCCCTGTCCATGCCTGCTGGACCATGAGTCAGCAGTAATATGCACCTTACCGATGACCGCCCTGTCCAGCGAGGCATGGACATTGCCTTCCACATGCCGGTAGAGAGCTGGAATCGCCTTCCGTGAGAAAAAGTGGCGTTTGGGTACCTGCCACTGAGGAACCGCACATTCCACAAACTCACGGAAGGGGGCAGAGTCTACCAACTGAAAAGGCAGCAGTTGAAGTGCTAGCAATTTTGCCAAGCTAGCATTCAACCGCTGGGCATGTGGATGGCTGGGAGCAAACTTCTTTCGGCGGTGCAGCAGCTGGGGCAGGGAAATTTGCCTGGTACAATCTGACGTCGGTGTACCAAAAGCAGATTGCCTACAATACTTGGCTGTGACATACCTAATTCTACACCTTCATTCCTCTCAGTGCAGGTCTCAGAGAGGACTGAAGGTCTAGTGGGGTTGGAAATCTCAGCTGATGAGGAGCAAGGAGAGGTCCTCTTTGTTCTTTGGTGTGGGTCTTTTAGATGCGCTTGCCAGTGAACTGCATGGCAGGTCAACATGTGTCTGGTCAAGCATGTGGTACCCAAGCGGGAGATGTTTTGGCCACGTGAGATACGCTTGAGACATATGTTGCAAATAGCAGCGGTGCGATCTGATGCACTCGTCTCAAAAAAGGCCCACACCAAAGAACTTTTTGAATAACGCGCAGAGACTGCAGCGCCCTGCACATGTGATGCAGTCAATGTGCTGCCCTTAGGCTGGCCCCTGGAGGGCATCCTGCCTCGTTGGTGATGTGCCGCCTCCTCCTCCTCCTCCTCTCTCCTATCAGGCACCTACGCTGAGTCAGTGACCTCATCATCCCCTCCCTCCTCATCACTGGAGCAAACCTGGCAGTATGCTGCAGCAGGGGGAGCATGACTGCCATATTGCTGTCCTTCTTGGGCACCCCCTCTGTCCGTGCTCATGTTACTGCCTTCATCGAGCTCAGTATCATCAGAGCCTTCCAAACGCTGGGCATCCTCCTGGAGCATGTACCCAACACTGTGGTCAAACAGTTCGAGGGACTTCTCAGGAGGACATGGTGGAGCTAGGGAAGGAGTCACTGATGACATTGAGCCAAGGGAAGAGGCCGCTGCTTTGCCAGACAAAGCACCCTGGGCATGGGTGAGAGAGGATGAGGAGGATGAGGACGGCTTGGTCATCCACTCGACCAAGTCTTCCGCATGGTGCGGCTCAACACGGCCAGCTGCCGAAAAAAAGGCCAAGCGTGTCCCATGGCCACGTGCTGATGAGAATGCACCGTCTCCACGACCAGCACTAGACACAGAGCCTGCTTGCCCTCTCTTATTGGCTTGTGACTGTCTGCCTCTCCTTCTTGGCCTTCCAGACATACTAATGGCCTGTAGCTGCACTAAGCTGGGATATATATATATATACACATATATATATATATATATATATATATATACATATATATATATATATATATATATATATATATATATATATATATATATATATATATATATATATATATATATATATATATACATACATACATATATATATATATATATATATATATATACTGCAGCTAGCAAAATCAACTGCCTGCCTGTAGTATGAGAACACCACCAACCTTCTACAGGTAGCTTTAGCTGAACACTGTGAGGTGGACGCACCCCACTAATTTGTAGGTTTAGCTGAACACTGTGAGCAGGACGCACTGCACTAACTGTAAATAGTCTAGCTGCCTGACCGTGGTACTAATAGGATCAAAAGAACACCAGTAATTTTCTTTAGGTAGCTGTAAATACTTTGACAAGACAAGCCTGCCTGTCAGTAGGAAGATAACAGGAACGGAACTAGCTGAACACTGTGAGCAGGACGCACTGCACTAACTGTAAATAGTTTAGCTGCCTGACCGTGGTACTAATAGGATCAAAAGAACACCAGTAATTTTCTTTAGGTAGCTAAATACTGTAACAAGACAAGCCTGCCTGTCAGTAGGAAGATAACAGGAACGGATCTAGCTGAACACTGAGCAGGACGCATTGCACTAAATGTAAATAGTCTAGAAGATAACAGGAACGGATCTAGCTAAACTGAATACATTGTATATATATATATATATATATATATGCAACACCTGGGATGCATATATATACACAATACACTTTAAGTGCAGCTAACTGACTGACTGTCCTGTCTAATCTAGCTAACTCAAATGAAATGACACTGTCTCTCTCTCTCTCTCTCTAAGCACACCGGAACACACTGCACAGGGCCGCCGTGCAGGCGGCCTTATATAGTGTGGGGCATGTACTAAATCCCCTGAGCCATAATTGGCCAAAGCCTCCTTGGCTTTGGCCAATTACGGCTCTCTGTTCAGGCGGCGCTGTGATTGGCCAAGCCTGCGGGTTATAGTGCATGCTTGGCCAATCATCAGCCAGCAATGCGCTGCGATGCCGCAGTGAATTATGGGCCGTGACGCGCCACACGAATTTGGCGCGAACGGCCCATATCGTTCGCAATTCGGCGAACGACCGAACAGCCGATGTTCGAGTCGAACATGGGTTCGGCTCGAACACGAAGCTCATCCCTAGCGGTCAGAAGTCTCTTCATACATATAATACCCATGTACCTAATTCTTGATCCGTTTGAAGCAGAGACTGCAAATAACAAAGATGTGGTCTGCTGCACACAAGCTGAAAAATGTCCAAGGGGCAACTGTGCCCTGCACCCCGTGGAGCTCTGCCATCTAGTGGAATTTAGCGGCTGCTCCCTCCACTTCTCTGCCAGATGCCCCTGAATGATATCCCATCTCATTTGAATTGTGCCTTTTTCTTACTTTCTTCCTCGCTGTATCGGGCACCCAGGTACAGTCAGACTTCATCATCACCCTACCGCTCCCCATCACTGGAGCCAACTTGGCAATATTCTGTAGTTATGGTAACATGACTGCCATTTTGTTGTCCACGACTTCAATCTTCTCTCTAAGAGGCTCCTGTTACTACCCTTCTCAGCCTTAGAACCAACATTAGAGCCAATTAATTAAATGAATGCACATCTTCCTGTACAAGTGTGTAAGCGGGTGAATTAGCATGGCTGTATTATAAAGGGAATCACACTCAGTGGTATTGTAAATGAAGTAACTTTAATTGTCAGATAAGCAGCAATGGAAAATTATATTTACAAAATTTGAGTAAACAGTTCTCTTGTTAGCATATAAGGCACAGATTCACAGTACATTCACCAAAGATACAGAATGCAGCTTAATAAACTGGCACTGTATTATTCCTCTCTTCAGGCACATCAGAGGTATGCAAGGCACCTATTGATTACGTGCCATAAGCTGGTGTCCATAACCAGGTTCCATAGATGCAGCAGAGATTAATAAACAGGGAGATACACTGTCTCTGGTGATCTTCTATCACAAGCACAGCAGCAGTGCTGATAGGCAGGACTCCTGAGGATCCCTGTTCTGTCCCTGCAGGCTGGAACACTCTCCCTGAGTAACGCCTAGCTTTCCCCCACAAGCAGAGTATCTGTCCTTCACTAATTCCACACATGTGTCTCCAAAATGGTGGCTGGACTTTGCCTTTTATATTAGAGCTAACAGAAAACGGTGGACAAAATCTCGGGAGAACTTGTTTCCAATCAGAACATGAGGCCTCCCTAAGATGGCTACTGGAGACAAGTTCAGGGAATGCTACAGCCTTAACAGGTTTTCACAAAACAGCAGGAAAACACAAACATTGAAAATCTGCATTATAACATGACCTTTCTTAATGAGAAAGTGAGTATGATACAATTGTATTCCCACTTCTCCTCTCAGCCAGCAAGACTGTCCTGCAGTGATGGATTATGTTCATGATCACCACTTTGGCCTGTGGACGCAAAGGCTGCTCACCTCGTCATAGCTGCACAGGAACCTCTGCCGCTTCTTGTTGGCTTGCCAGACAAAATGCTGGGCTTATTCAAGAATGTTTGTAGGCAGGTGCAGTCTTGTCTATATTCCCATCTCACACGTTCCTGGATTACCAGCTCATCAGTAGTGGGTGCTGTAGCGATTACCAGCTGGACACTGGATATATAACAGATCAGTACACATATTTGTCAGCACTCCATGGATCTTCAATTGCAGTCCAAAACTTTTATTGTAGAAAGATCACATCACAAAAGAATCAGTGCAATGTTTCAGAGCCACGCAGGACCCCTTTGTCAGGCATTTGATAAAGTGCATACAGTGGGAACAGAAGATAAATGAACTACCGCCAACAAAAATCAAGAGTAAAAGTGACAACCTCCTCCTCTGACGTCACGTGATGTCATATTGCTGCCAGAAGGCCATAACATAATGTAAAACAATTGTCTGTTTGCAGTCATCAAAGAAGTATTCATGTGTGTCATAGGATAAATAGGGGGCATCTGGCTGGACCCTTGTAATGCAGTTACTCCCTGGCGATCGGGGACATCACCAAAATGTGTACAATCAGGTATATAATCAGGGGGGCACAGCGTCCCCGCTGTCTAGCAACTTGGTCCCAAGCCAATCACAGTGTGCCATGTAGGCTGTGCATGCGCAGTGGAGATTATACTCGCTGGGTACTAAAAGGATTCCCAGTTGTGGGCTGCTGCGGGGCGCCGCTGTCATAGAAACCCATGATGCAGGGCCGCTCTGTGACAGAAAGTAAACGCAGCTCCGTCGGGGGAAGCCCATAGTAACTATGGGGGAAGAAGTAATTAACCACTTCAGCCCCGGAAGGTTTTACCCCCTTCCTGACCAGAGCACTTTCTACAATTCGGCACTGCGTCGCTTTAACTGCTAATTGCGCGGTCATGCAATGCTGTACCCAAACGAAATTTGCGTCCTTTTCTTCCCACAAATAGAGCTTTCTTTTGATGGTATTTGATCACCTCTGCCGTTTTTATTTTTGGCGCTATACATGGAAAAAGACCGAAAATTTTGAAAAAAAATGATATTTTCTACTTTTTGTTCTAAAAAAAATCCAATAAACTCAATTTAATCATACATTTAGGCCAAAATGTATTCGGCCACATGTCTTTGGTAAAAAAATGTCAATAAGTGTATATTTATTGGTTTGCGCAAAAGTTATAGCGCCTACAAACTTGGGTGCATTTTCTGGAATTTACACAGCCTTTAATTTATGACTGCCTATGTCGTTTCTTGAGGTGCTAAAATGGCAGGGCAGTACAAAACCCCCACAAATGACCCCATTTTGGAAAGTAGACACCCCAAGGAAATTGCTGAGAGGCATGTTGAGCCCATTGAATATTCATTTTTTTTGTCCCAAGTGATTGAATAATGACAAAAAAAAAAAAAAATTACAAAAAGTTGTCACTAAATGGTATATTGCTCACACAGGCCATGGGCATATGTGGAATTGCACCCCAAAATACATTTAGCTGCTTCTCCTGAGTATGGGGATACCACATGTGTGGGACTTTTTGGGAGCCTAGCCGCGTACGGGGCCCCGAAAACCAATCACTGCCTTCAGGATTTCTCAGGGCGTACATTTTTGATTTTACTCCTCACTACCTATCACAGTTTTGAAGGCCATAAAATGCCCAGATGGCATAAAACCCCCCCAAATGACCCCATTTTGGAAAGTAGACACCCCAAGCTATTTGCTTTGAGGCATGTTGAGTCCATGGAATGTTTTATATTTTGACACAAGTTGCGGGAAAGTGACAAATTTTTTTTTTTTTGCACAAAGTTGTCACTAAATGATATATTGCTCACACAGGCCATGGGCATTGGAAAGTAGACACCCCAAGCTATTTGCTGAGAGGCATGGTGAGTATTTTGCAGCTCTCATTTGTTTTTGAAAATAAAGAAAGACGAGAAAAAATTTTTTTTTTTCTTTTTTCAATTTTCAAAACTTTGTGACAAAAAGTGAGGTCTGCAAAATACTCACTATACCTCTCATCAAATAGCTTGGGGTGTCTACTTTCCAAAATGGGGTCATTTGGGGTTTTTTTTTGCCACCTGGGCATTCCATGGCCTCCGAAACTGTGATAGGCAGTGAAGAGTGAAATCAAAAATTTACGGCCTTAGAAAGCCTGAAGGCGGTGCTTGGTTTTCGGGGTCCCGTACGCGGCTAGGCTCCCAAAAAGTCTCACACATGTGGTATCCCCGTACTCAGGAGAAGCAACAGAATGTATTTTGGGGTGTAATTTCACATATTCCCATGGCATGTTTGAGCAATATATTATTTAGTGACAACTTTGCGCAAAAAAAAAATAAAAAAAATAAAAAATTGTCTCTTTCCCGCAACTTGTGTCACAATATAAAATATTCCATGGACTCGACATGCCTCTCAGCAAATAGCTTGGGGTGTCTACTTTCCAAAATGGGGTCATTTGGGGGGGTTTTGAACTGTCCTGGCATTTTATGCACAACATCTAGAAGCTTATGTCACACATCACCCACTCTTCTAACCACTTGAAGACAAAGCCCTTTCTGACACTTATTGTTTACATAAAAAAATAATTTTTTTTTGCAAGAAAATTACTTTGAACCCCCAAACATTATATTTTTTTTTAAAGCAAATGCCCTACAGATTAAAATGGTGGGTGTTTCGTTTTTTTTTTTCACACAGTATTTGCGCAGCGATTTTTCAAACGCATTTTTTGGGGAAAAAACACACTTTTTTACATTTTAATGCACTAAAACACACTATATTGCCCAAATGTTTGATGAAATAAAAAAGATGATCTTAGGCCGAGTACATGGATACCAAACATGACATGCTTTAAAATTGCGCACAAACGTGCAGTGGCGACAAACTAAATACATTTTTAAAAGCCTTTAAAAGCCTTTACAGGTTATCACTTTAGATTTACAGAGGAGGTCTACTGCTAAAATTACTGCCCTCAATCTGACGTTCACAGTGATACCTCACATGCATGGCGCAATTGCTGTTTACATTTGACGCCAGACCGACGCTTGCGTTCGCCTTAGCGTGAGAGCAGGGGGGACAGGGGTGCTTTTTTTTTTTTTCTTTATTATTATTATTCTTTTATCTTATTTTTAAACTGTTCCTTTCATTTTTTTTTTAAATCATTTTTATTGTTATCTCAGGGAATGTAAATATCCCCTATGATAGCAATAGGTAGTGACAGGTACTCTTTTTTGCAAAAATTGGGGTCTATTAGACCCTAGATTTCTCCTCTGCCCTCAAAGCATCTGACCACACCAAGATCAGTGTGATAAAATGCTTTCCCAATTTCCCAATGGCGCTGTTTACATCCGGCGAAATCTAAGTCATAAAATGCTCGTAGCTTCCGGTTTCTTAGGCCATAGAGATGTTTGGAGCCACTCTGGTCTCTGATCAGCTCTCTGGTCAGCTGGCTGAATCACCGGCTGCATTTTCAGGTTCCCTGTTGAGACAGGAGAGCCAGAGAAAAACACGGAAGACGTTGGGGGGGGCATTCCCTCCCACTGCTTGTAAAAGCAGTCTAGAGGCTAATTAGCCGCTAGGATTGCTTTTACATGAAAGCCGACCGCTGGCTGAAAAGAATGATACCAAGATGATACCTAAACCTGCAGGCATCATTCTGGTATAACCACTCAAAGTCGTGAATGGCTTACCTGAAGACAAAAAAATGGTTAACAATAAAGCACAGTAAACGGTAAGGTATAAAAAATTGCATACCTGAAAAGCAAACATGATAAAACATAATAACAATAAAACATTGCAGAATAGAATACAGTAAAAAAGAGCAGAACAATAGAGAGAGAGAGAACAATAAAACGCCAACTATTTTTTTTTTATTTTATATTTTTGTATGTGTTTTTTTTTTTTTTTTTACACTTTTTTTTGTAACTAACTTTTATAACTGTAACCGGTTCCAGGTTCGGGTCTCTCAAAATGCAATGGCATCTTGGGAGACCCTGTGAAAGTGTGCCTAGTCTGTGCAGTGCTGTACCCTACGCTAATACTCAACTAGTGAATGGTAGCGTTCAAAACATTCACCAATGCAAAGACCAGGATTGTCAGGACAGGAGGGACAATAATAGCGGGTGTCACGCCTATATCCGCGCTTGCTGCAGACACAACATCTTTTTTGGGGGGGTTTGCTGGGTAGGGGTACTCGGGAGGACATAAAGAAAATGCCTCTCATGCAGCCGACTGCATTTGGTTGGGGATGTGAATGGGGGAAGTACGGGCGCTGCAGAAGCGGTGGGTTCCCAATTAGGATTGGCAAATGCAGCAGGAAGGGCACTATGGGCACGACGGGCCTGTGTTTGTCTTTTTGGTGGCAGGGGGACACTACTTGTGCTTGCCACCTCACCAGCTTGAACTGCACTTATGGGACTCGCCACGTCACCAAGTGTTACTGCAGTGCTGGTTTGACTACGACCGGGGTGTACTAGGCCGCTGGTGCTTGCCAGTTCACCAAAACGCTACAAAAAAAAACTGTTAGCGATCGCAGGGATCAGGCCTGACTCTGCGAACGCTGCAGTTATGCGTTTAGTGTTTTGTAAGTGACAGTGATCGATTGATACTGCACTTGGGTGGGCTGGGCCGGGCGGAGGGGCAAAACGCAGGTGCTAACAGGTATCTGGGCTGATCCCGCTAACACTGCGTGTTTGGGAACCCTAAACTGCTGGGGACACTAGTATTGATCTGATCGGATCAGATATTGATCCGTTCAGATACTATACCACTAAGGGAGGTGTACGGTGCGTGCGTGGGTGTTAGCGGTACTGGCGCTAACCTGACGCTGCCTGGGGCTGGTGCTTGCCAGTTCACCAAAACGCTACCAAGAAAACTGTTAGCGATCGCAGGGATCAGGCCTGACTCTGCGAATGCTGCAGTTATGCGTTTAGTGTTTTGTAAGTGACAGTGATCGATCGATACTGCACTTGGGTGGGCTGGGCCGGGCCAGGCGGAGGGGCAAAACGCAGGTGCTAGCGGGTATCTGGGCTGATCCCGCTAACACTGCGTTTTTGGGAACCCTAAACTGCTGGGGACACTAGTATAGATCTGATCGGATCAGATATTGATCCGTACAGATACTATACCACTAAGGGAGGCGTATGCTGCGTGCGTGGGTGTTAGCGGTACTGGCGCTAATATGACGCTGCCTGGGGCGACGCATATCACCGCCGGGCGATCAGGGGGCTAAACCTTTATTCGGTAATAAACGGCGGGTGCCCTGACACTATAAAAAATAAACGAACTAACCAGCGTCACCCGTAACGCTTATACGGTGATCAGTGGTGAAAGGGTTAACTAGGGGGCAAGCAAGGGGTTAAAACATTTATTAGATAGTATATGGGGGTCCCTGTCGCTATAAAACGCTGACGGCGAACCTAAATATTTACCTCCCTAACTAGCGTCACCAGCGACACTAATACAGCGATCAGAAAAATGATCGCTTAGCGACACTGGTGACAGGGGGTGATCAAGGGGTTAAAACTTTATTAGGGGGGTACCCTAGACCTAAAGGGGGGTAATACTCACTGCCCTAACACTGTAACTGTCACAAACTGACACCATGCAGTAATCAGAAAAAGAAAAAAAAAAATACTGCTGGTGTCAGTTTGTGACGGGGGGGGGGGGTGATTGGGGGTGGATCGGGAGGCGATCGGGGGGGGATCGGGGGTGTAAAGTATGCCTGGCATGTTCTACTGTGTGTGTTTGTGTTGTGTGCACTTACATGTCTTCTCTCCTCGGCGCTGGGATGGAAACTGCCAAGCCGAGGAGAGATGACATCACATCCTCTGCCTGTGTGAAACTACACACAGGCAGAGGAGGATTCCCATTGGCTGGGAGCGATCGCGAGGGGGGGGCCACGATCGGATGGTCTCCCCCTCGCCTCCCGACGCTCCCAGTGAAATGCCGACCGCCGCTGGCACCGGGGGGGGTCCGATCGGACCCCCTGCCCGCGGGAGGCAGATCACGTACGGGTACGTGATTCTGCCTGCCCGTGCCATTCTGCCGCAGTATATCTGCGTTAGGCGGTCGGCAAGTGGTTAAAGATCAAGGAAAAATGAGGAGAAAAAATTTTTAAAAAAAGGGGGAAAAAAAGAAAATTACAGCAAAAACGACTACGGAATCTTGTTACCATGGAACTCTTACTGGCTAAAGAAAAGCTAAATTATTAGTATTACTATTACTAGTACTTATTACTCCAATGCAACCAGGATTCAACAGACCCTGAAAATCACATCATACAGACGGGGGCGCATGCGCGGATGCCTGAGAGGTTAGATATGCCTGCTTAGAGCTCCGCTCCAGGGCCGTTTTTGCCGGAGGACTACAGGTCCCAGAGTCGCCGAAAATCATCAAAACCACCTGGCACTTACCTGTAAAGCACTCAGGTACTATTAGAATGGTTTTGAAAGGTACCAAATCTAAATTTAGGTCCGGTAACATTAAGGAAACGCCGGCCCGTCAGTTATCCAAGATGGCGGCGGCAGTTACCTCACAGCCCAGCACCTCACATACTGCCAAGCCACTGAAACTTAATACAAGCACTATAGATGTTTCTGGAGAGTCTGATACAGACATAGCTTGCAGCAGCCAGAGGAAAGGATTCTCTCACCTTTCAAGGTCATGTATATCAGCTTTTTGCAGACCTTTCTCCTATTACAGTGGCAAAAAGACGTGCACTCAAACCCCAGTTACAAGTACTTCAGTGTCATCAAATTACTTATCATTGGGGTTTTCCTTTTTCGCTCAGATTTACACATTTAGAAACTAAATATATATGTCGCTCTTCAGAGGAATTGCAGTCAGCCTTGATCGAGTTGGGCCTAAAGGACCAGGATTCACCTAAAGATTTACCACGCAGAAGGTCAGCCTCAGGTTCACCTCAGCAAAATGCAACAGGAGTACATAACTCTCCCACCTCTTCGCGTCAACAACTACATAAGCGAGGCCGCTTTGACAACTCTTCCCCTAATAATGAAGATTCAATGGACTGATATATATATATATATATTTTTTTTATATATATATCTGTTAAAGAATGTTTTCTATTCGACTCTTCAGTATTATCTTATAATCTGTTTCAGTGAACCCACGATTCACAATACCAATGTTTCAGGTTTTTGGACTTCCAGTCTAAATCTTTGTTTTTAATGTCTATGTCATCCATAAATTTTTTTTTTGTGAAAATATATTTTTTTTTTTCTTTTTTTTTTTTTTTTATTTATTTATTTATTTATTTTTTTTACAGCTTTTACTAGTAATTTTTTGATTAAACTTTGGTACTTGGATATGACCAACACTTAATATCCTATCTGTTAATAAAATGTATGTGTATGTATGTGTATGTATATATATATATATATATATATATATATATATATATATATATATATATATATACACACACACACACACACACACACACATATGTGTATGGGTGTATATGTGTTTGCATGTGTATTTTTTATTTATTTTAGAAGTATATATATGTATATATATATATATATATATATATATATATATATATATATATATATATTTTTTGTTATTATTTATTATGTGTATGTGTATGTATTTGTTTGTTTGTTTGTTTGTTTGTGTATATATATATATATATATATATATATATATATATATATATATATATATATATATATAAAATTTATTTATTTATTCAATTTTTATTATTATATATATATTTTTTTTACTTATTTATTTATTTATTTTTTATTTTTTGTCACGATTATCATATAAATAAACAATCTTAAGGCCGGTAGTGATTTAAATAATTTAATTTGCCTAAGATTGCGTCTAGTATTATAAGTTATAGTAGTATATTTTAATGGAGCTGTAGTTCTCCGGCGAAGTTCGTCCATTCGGAAATTCTTGTTGCCCCCCTCTCCATCCTCGGATTCTCGCTGCTATTATGTGGGAGTCTGCGGATGGTTTTGGAGCCTCTTGGAGTTTTTTGATTACTCCTCTAAGTTGCTCCCTTACCCTAGCATTTTGCTTTTTTTTATGCTGAAAATGTTATCATATTAGGGTTACTCGATTGCAAATTATTCTCTCCTATTCTGTTCTTTCTTTTCCTTTTCTTTCTCTCTGGGTGGTGTCCTTGACTCTAGTTATTAATTGTATTCTATATGGTGTGATAGTCATCTCGGTTCTATTATGGCCCCGATAAATATTCTATCCTTGATGTTCAAGGATTTAATATTCCACATAAACGCACAAAAGCAATGAGATCTTTCTCAGCCAAGAAGGCACACATTATTTGTCTGCAGGAAACTCACTTTACAGATAAAGCTACTCCTAAATTTCTTTCCCCCTCTTATCCACAATTTTATACCGCCTCAACTACAGTTAAACAACGAGAGACTCTTATCGGATTTCATCGTTCTATGCCATTTACCCTTTTAACTCAACTAAAAGATCCGGAGGGAAGATATTTACTTCTCACAGGATATATATTGGATATGGCTGTCACAATAGTATCATATTATGCACCAAATAAGAGACCAGAATCCTTTTTGTCCCATCTTTTCCAAATTGTAGAAACCCACAAATTTGGCACTGTAGTTTTATGTGGAGACTCAAATGCAACAGTTTTCCCCTTCTTAGATAAGTCTCCTCCGGCACCCATCAATAGGTCTATTAAAGTAACTCTTCAACATCTACTTACTAAACATGGTTTGGTAGACACATGGCGAGAGCTTAATCCTACTAGTAGACGTTTTACGCATTATTCCTACCCACATAAATCATTCTCACGTATAGACCATATCCTAATCCCTTATAGCATGACCCCTGAAATTTTATCTTCAAACATTCTACCCTTTACATGGACAGATCATTGTGCGATACGCACATCCATTGCATCTACAATACCCAGATCACACGATACTAATTGGTGTATTAATGACTCCACATTAACTCACTCTTCCCGTCGTAGTGAAATTGAAATAGCACTAAAGGATTATCTTTCCTCCAATGATACCGGAGATATTTCTGACACCACGTTGTAGGAAGCTCACAAAGTGGTTATTCGTGGTAGACTGATACAGCAAGCTACAAACCTCAAAAGAGAACGTAAACTTTTGTTTGCAAAGTTGGAAGATAACTTTAACTCTTGTCATTCCGCCTTTCAATCATCCCCGAATGCCATTAATAATACTAAATTAGACAAAGCTCGTCTTGATCTGGATTTATTTTTAACTGACTCAGCAGACAAACTTATACGTAAACGACAACACATTCAATGCCTTAATGCCAACAAACCCACCACCTCTTTGGCAAGAAATTTGAAATCAATAGATCAAATACGGACCCCTATACGACTGAAAACGTCAAGTGATGCGTACACTAGTAATCCAATTAAAATATTAGAAATATTTCGATCTAATTTAGCTAAAGTGTATTAGTATACTCATGATTTTAATCAAACCAATGCAGATACTATTTTCTCCAATATCAAACTCCCTACTTTAGCTATTGAACAAAGAGAGAGACTTGAGTGTCCTATCACAAATATTGAAGTTCAGAATGCTATAAAAAGTTTGAAACTTCATAAAAGACCGGGCCCCGACGGGTTTTCGGCATCATATTATAAAAATTTTGAACACATCTTAACTCCAGTCTTGACTAGAGCCTTCAATTCTATCTTAGCTGGACACTTATTTCAATCTGAGACATTAAAATCTATTATAGTTATGATTCCCAAACCCCGCTCAGATACTACCTCTTGGACTAATCATCGCCCTATATCCCTACTCAATTTAGATATTAAATTGCTTGCTAAGATATTGGCATCTAGATTGAACAATATTATAGGTCAACTTATACACAGGGACCAAACGGGTTTTATGCCCAAGAGACAAGCAGGAGATAATATAAGAAGATCCCTTTTACTCATTCATGCAGCTAAATCCAGACGCATCCCAACCTGCCTCTTATCTTTAGACATCAAAAAAGCATTTGATTCAGTCACCTGGCCTTATATGCAGTATATGCTTCAAAAATGGGGTTTTGGAATACATTTTCTGACCTGGGTTTCCTCTCTTTATAACAATCCGAGGGCTTATATTAAATATGCTGGCTACAAATCGGCAATGCTCGATATTAGAAGAGGCACGAGACAAGGCTGCCCCCTATCCCCGTTGCTTTTCGCTCTGCTTATAGAACCTTTAGCACAATTAATTAGATCTAATCCAGACATCAAAGGTATTGAATTGGGTGGTTATCAACACAAGCTTTGTCTTTTTGCAGACGATATTCTTATTTTTTTATCACATCACCACATTTCCGCCCCTAATCTTCTTAACGTACTTGATAAATTTGCACATTTTTCAAGGCTCTTTGTAAACCCCGTTAAATCAAATGCGCTAAATATATCTTTATCATTATCAGAGCTTCAACAGGCTCAAATTTCCTTACCATTTAACTGGGTCTCTCATAAATTACCATACTTAGGAGTATACCTCACATCCTCACTTTCTGACCTTTTTGCAGTTAATTATCTACCTCTATTGAAGCAAACCACAGGCCTCATGAAATAATGGTCCTCTCTCCCATTGTCATGGTTGGGACGGATAAATATTATAAAGATGTCGTTATTACCGAAATTTTTATACCTATTTAGAGTACTTCCGATTTCTATACCATCATGTTTCTTTAAAATTACACAAAGTAAAGTGATATCGTTCATTTGGGGAAATATTAAACCCCGTATATCTAAATCCACTCTTTACCTTAGCAAAACATGTGGGGGCCTGGGGTTACCAAACTTTTCCTCTTATTACCACGCTGCACAAATTTCAATTTTAACTAAATACCATTCTAGGGAAGAAATACCCCTTTGGGTAGCTATTGAATCTATTGATAGCGACCCCATATCTGTAGCTAATTTGTTATGGATGCAACCTAGAGATAGATCTCATCTATTTAACCCCATTACGAAACATTCATTAACTATTTGGGATAAGTTTAGTAAAACCCATATGCTTCAATCTATGCACAATCCCCTTCTTTCTTCTCTAGGGAACCCAGCTTTTTATCCTGCTTGGAAATTTCCAAAGTCATTTTCTGCTTGGTCCTCTACAAACCTGGTCAGATTATATAAGCTAGTCTCTATTGATAAATTTCAAGCATTCTCTACTTTATGTGATAACGAAATATTTCATTACAAGGTAATTCATTGTTATCTACAAATCAAAAATTTTTATACGCCTTTCCTTAGGACCGGTACCATGCTTAATCAACTGTCTCAATTTGAACATATTTGTATGAGTGACCCACATGTTAGAGGGATTATTTCACTCATTTATCAAAATCTCATTAATACTCCTAATGATATACTTCCGCCTTATACTGCTAAATGGGCAACAGATTTAGGACAGACGTTCACCATCGATGACTGGTCTAACATATGGCTGGCTACCAAATCCTCATCCCCTAATTGCTTTGCTCTTAAAACTAACTTCAAAGTTTTGGCGCGTTGGTATCTAGTACCAGCTAGGATTGCTAAATTTACTCCTTCTTATCCTAATAATTGCTTCCGAGGTTGTTCCTCACCAGGTACCCACTTGCATATATGGTGGCAATGCCAGATTGCGCAAGAATTCTGGAAAAAAGTATTTGCCATGGCATCTAAAGCTTTAGAAATTCCTATAACACTAGATCCAGCCATTGCACTCCTAAATCTTAAACCGGACAACATAACCCGTAATCAATTCAAATTGTTCATTCAAATCAATACTGCAGCCAAACAAACTATAACCAAAGCATGGAAGTCTAATACACTGATTGTGGCAGAAGTCAAACATAGAACGAACAAGGCCCTCATTTTCGCAAAAATGACAGTTATCGAAGATAATAATATTAATAAATTCCGTAGGATTTGGCAGCCATGGGTTAAGCACTTTTTTTCTTCCGATTTCGACCAGTCATTGATGTTACCCTATTAAAATTCCTGTAATATTAATGTATTATTGCTTATCTATGTCGGGAGCCGGGACACCACTTCGGGGGATTCTTTCTTTTCTTCTTTTTTCTTCTTATCTTGCTATCTATTTCTCTTAGATTTCTTTAATTTCTAGGGCAAACCTATGTAAATTTTATTTAATATTCAGCACTAAGGTTATAATGCCCGTATAAGTCTCATATTCTTTTCTCTTCTTTCTCTACTATCTTTTCCTTTATTATTTATTACGCTATTGATAATTATGGGATATTTTTACAATTTACTCATATCTCATTATCAATGAGTAATGCCTTTATGCATATTAGACTTTCACAATTTTTCTCCTCCAATAGTTAAATATAGTCAATAATTTGTAATGAGAGTATCACTCCTTTTTTCCGTTCTCCATTTAAATTTCTTCCCTCTTCTCTCAGGTGTACTATATGGACTAATTCCTATTTGTAATAACAATTTCATTTTTGATTATCCATGCCCCATCTATCCACAGTTGGAGCCCAAGAGGGGTGGATAGGTGGTCTGGAGGCATACTTTATATATTTCATATATAAATATTGATTCATATTTTGGTCCACAATTTATTGACTAATTTAAATTTTATTTATTATCTCTGATTTCACCTCGCCTGCGAGAATTGTTTTAGTAAAGACTATATAGATATGTCTCTATTGTTCATATATATATCCCTTGTTACAATATCTGATATACTTTGTCTTTTCTTATGCAAAATTTCAATAAAAATATTGAACAAGAAAATCACATCATTGCCCACGGTATACGCCCAAATATCGGACAGCATACCATGTACTGCCATGGTAAATCAAACAATAGAAAAAGAAGAAAAAAAAAAGAAAAGCAAAAAAATATATGAAAACAACTATGCATAATAAACTGGAAAACCATAAGTGTACCCCAGGGAGGAGGATTACACATCACCTTTTCAAACTTCAGATCATGTAATCTAAAGCTGGAAATGTATTTGTCGCCAAGGAAACATGTAAGGGACATGTAAGGGACAAATTGGTAGAGACTGTCATGGAACCCCGTCGCACTCTGCTTGAGTGCTTCCGTTAGTATACAGCCTCTTCCAGTCTGAACATCAGAGATCAGATATTATAGCCAAATGTACAACACTAGCCAACACTAGCTTGTAGGAACATGGAATGTTTTATTGGACAAGGATACTGGATTTTTATACACTTGAAAAGTAGGTTCCCCCCTCCTGATCATATTACCCTAACAATACAAACTGTAACCAGAAACATAAATTAAAATGAGCTAATTAACTAGTCATTCAACCAGCCTAGATGATTCAGGAGGTCAGCTCCTAGCTCACAACCTACAATACACATTATCATAAGTATAAACACAGGACACCTTCACACCAGTGAACCAGTAGCAGAATATCCGTCTTCTACATTGTACAGAGGCCAATGTGATCAGCTCTTTCAATTAACACGTATAGTTCAGAATCAAATAAACCAGGAATAGTCTTTGTATATTTCCTGGGAGATATTGTGGATAAATATTACTGTCCCATCAGAAGTAATCTAAACCACATTCTCAATGTCCATTAGTAGCTGTCCATCATTTTCTCGGTCACCCTGTGCCCCTAAAAGACACAGGTTAACTTATACATAAGAGGGGCCTGGGGAGCTGAAACAAGGGTTTCTGGTTCCACGGGCTCCCCACCCAAAGCGACTCCCATCACAGAGACCACCTGATTGTACCATACCCAAGGTGTGAATCCCAGTACGCTTCACAGCAGAGGAGCAATCGATCCTGATTACCTCCCCTGGTGGGTTGTTTGACATGTTCAATTACCATGTCACTTAACTCATGGGTCTGATGTTTGGATTAGCAAAATGTTGAATAAGCTACAGGCTTGTTCAAATTAATTTGTTCACCCTTCTCTATCTTTGCCAATGTGGTCCTAATATCGCTTCTGTGTTTGTAAAACTGTTTCTTGAATGCCCCTCTTGTCTTCCTTACATATGTCAATGCACAGGGACATTTTAAAATGTAAAGTCAGTATTACCATTATTGTAGTCCAGTATCTGGTATTGATTTCCCTATGTGGGTGTGAAAAATACTCACTACTGATGAGAGAATTGCACATGTCACAGTTAAAACACTTGTAGCAATCTTTTCTGTGCAATATTCTCGGAGGAGTTCTGGTGTATTTGTGTTTGGGATCAGCCTGCAGAAATGGTCCTGTAGTGTCCTGCTGTGTTTATATGCAATCATGGGTTTTGCTCTCAGGCCAGGTGCCAAAGAAGTGTCGGCCTGAAGAATATTCAGCTTGTCTTCCACTGCTCGTTTAATCCTGCTGTATTCACAGCTAAATGTGTGGATAAATGGCAGAGGGTCGGCTGGACCTGACGTCCTGGACCATTCTGACAAGGCTTTGGTGAGAGTGTGATCAAGCACCTGGGGTGGATATCCCTGTTCCAAGAACCTTTTGTACATTATCTCAAGTTGTTCCTGCCTATCAGAGTCTGAGCAGATGCTTAAAACCCTTGCAAATTGCGAGATCGGTAAGTTCTTGTGGAGATGGATCCGGTGAGCACTGTGGTAATAGAGTATTGTTTCCTGTTCCTCTCTGTTGGTTTAGTGTAAAGGAAAGTAATGAGGGTACCTTGGGTATTGGTAATCAATACATTGAGGAAGGTAATCTGGTTAGATGGAATCTGTGGATTAAACATTATCCCCGGGAAATCCTTGTTAAGAAAATGTCAGGGCTGGGCTCAGCCCTTCCTTCTCAGCTGGCGGCTATTCGCCAGCTCCCATCTATCCACAGTTACATACATTTTGTTCTATTTACTTTTATTATTAAACAAGTGTGATTTAACTGTACTTCTACCTCGGTCTGATTTCATGGTTTCTGATAGTAGGCGAAGGCCATGAATTCACAAGATAAAGTCAATCCACTTGTTGGTAATATTTTTTCCAGATTGGATGAACCGCATGGATCAGTTTGCTTTGGCATTACAAACGCTCCTGAGTCGCACGGCTCACCTGGAATATTCCACTGTGGCCGCCCCGGTACAACCTATGTTGCAGGCTGACCCTGCTGCTTCTCCAGTCTCTATGCAGACACCTGCCTCGAGTATTACCTCTATAAGAGGTATATCTGGTTCCGTCCCGCTTCCCCAGCAATTTGGGGGCAATCCAGTCCAATGCAGAGGGTTTCTCAACAAGGTTGAAAAATACTTTGAGGTGCTGCCCCAGGCATTTCCCACGGACAGAAGCAAAGTAGGTTTTGTGATATCTTTGCTTTCCGAGAAAGCCTTGGCCTGGGCGAACCCTCTATGGGAGACGCAAAAACCTGTTGTCTTGAGCTACCCTGTCTTGTGGCTTCGTTTAAAAGGGTAATTGACATTCCCGCACACTCCGCTTCTGCTGCCAAGTGTCTCATGTCCATCGAACAGAATATGAGAACTGTTGCCGGCTATGCCATTGAATTCCGTACTCTGGCAGCAGAGGTTGTGTGGAACAATGAGGCCCTCGTGGCTGCTTTTTCTCATGGTCTCTCGGATACCATCGAGGATGAGATAGCAGCCGAGATATACCTACTGAGCTGGAGAAGTTGATCACGTTTGCCATCCTCTTTGACTCCAGACTCAGAGAAAGACTCTCTTTTAAGGAGAGCTTGCAGGAAGCCTCCTCTATGTTTGTCTCCGAGCTTTGCGGTCCCTCCCCTGCCTCCCTCACCTCCCATGGCTCCTGGTACCGAGTCGGTCAGTGAAGGTGAACCCATGCACTTGAGTTTCATGTGTCTCTCTGTGGATGAGAGAACCTTTGGGAGGAGGGAGAGATTGTGCCTTTATTGTGGGCCAGGCAGGTCACTTTTTGAAGTCTTGTCCTACCCGTTCAGGGAAAGCCTGAACTTTGAGGTCCTGTCACGGACAGACCTTAGGTGGCGTTGTTTCATCCCCAGTTATCCAGAAGCATAAGCCCCTGGTTTCAGTCACCCTCTCTTGGGCTGAGTCATCCATCGAGATACAGGCTCTAATCGACTCTGGGGCTGCAGGCCTGTTCATTGATGCTGCCTTTGTATCGAAGCACTTGATTCTGCTGCAGTTGCGTGACACTCCACTTGCCATTGAGGCTCTTGACGGGAGACCTCTACAGCCTGCCCATTTGACTCATGAGACAGTTCCGTTGTCCATGGCTGTAGGGGCTCTTCACCATGAGATAACCCAATTCCAAGTTATTTCCTCACCTAAGTTTCCGCTGCTTATTGGTTATCCTTGGTTACAGAGGCACAACCCCTCTTTTGATTGGCTTTGTGCTGAGGTTCTCTCTGGTCAACACAATGCAGTAAGACATGCTTCCAGAAGGTAGCCAAGGTCCTGTGCACCTCTTCACTCTCCTCCCTGCCGGAGGAGCACCGCAATTTTAGCGATGTCTTTGACAAAGGTCAAGCCAGTAGTTTGCCTCCATACGGCCATAAGATTTTGCAATTGACCTTCAACCTGGTCCAATACCCCCTAGTGGCTGGATTTACCCTTTGTTGGTCTTGGAGGAGAAGGCCATGGAGAAGTATGTTGCAGACGCACTTTCTCAAGGTTTAATCCGCAAATCCTCATCTCCTGTTGGTGCTGGTTTCTTCTTTGTGAAGAAGAAGAGTGGTGAACTGAAACCTTGTATTGATTATAGGGGTCTCAATCGTTTCACTAATAAGAATGCCTATCCGATTCCGTTGATTACGGAGTTATTTGGCCGCCTCAAGGGAGCAACGGTTTTCACAAAGCTTGATTTGAGAGGGGCATACAATCTTGTGAGGATTAATGAGGGGGACAAGTGGAAAACTAATACCAGAACAGGCCATTATGAGTACCTCGTGTTGTGGAAATTTTATGAAGATGTATTTTAATATGTATTGTCATAAGTGTCTCCCAGTGTTAGTTCTCTCGCAGCCCACTCTAAAGAGCTGACTGGGGCAGACTGACACTGGTTGAGATCCGTTAGGTAGCGGAAAACTTCCTGTTGTTTGGAGAAAGGTGTTTGCAGAGTGGGGATATGTCCGCCAGCGAAGGGCCCCTGTGCAATGCACAGAACGATCGTCTGGGGGGGATGTGTTCCCTCTGCAAACACATTATCGGTTTAGCGGATGTGCGCTTCTGTCACCCCTGTATGCCTGATCAATGTATTTGAGGTGCCATGACGTACACCTGCAGATAAGCTCCCATCAGCAGGAATTTTAGTCATCGTTCATTGGTTATTGTATGAATTAATTTATCCTGTTGACATTTACATCCCTATTTGGTCATATCCTGTGAGGTCACACCCTGTGTAGGAGGCAATTGGTTGTTGGAGCCAGGACCTCCTCTTTGTAATTTCTTTTGTTGTCTTTGAATAAAAGAACCAGCCAACTGTTCGGCGGCAGTAATGTTGATGGAGCTGAGAACGTAAGCTATGGTGATGTCTGTTTACTGGGGAAAGGGGGAGACATGGATTATTTAGAGATGCATTATGCTGAAAAGATGCATGTCGGTGCAGGTGAGACTGTTTATGTATAGCGTATATCCAATCTCTCCATAACACCTCATATTGCCTTTTGGCCTTTGTAACGCCCCGGCATTTTTCCAGGAATTTATTAACGATGTCCTCCGAGATTTGTTGCAGTTATGTGTGGTGGTTTATCTCGATGATATTCTCATATTTTCCAAGTCCCTGGAGAGACACCACACAGATGTCTGTCTTGTGCTTCAGAAACTAAGAGAACAATCTCTATTGTAAATAGGGATGAGCCGAACACCCCCCGGTTCGGTTCGCACCAGAACATCCGAACATGCAAAAAAGTCTATGGGACACGAACGTGAAAAATCAAAAGTGCTAATTTTAAAGGCATATGTGCAAACACTAAAAAGTGTTTGGGGACCCGGGTCCTGCACCAGGGGACATGTATCAATGCAAAAAAAACGTTTTATAAAACGGACGTTTTTTCAGGAGCAGTGATTTTAGGAATGCTTAAAGTGAAACAATAAAAATTAAATATTCCTTTAAATATCATGCATAGACTGTGTCTATAGTATGCCTGTAAAGTGGCGCAGTTTTCACCGTGTTTAGAACAATACCACAGCGAAATTACATTTCTAAAGGAAAAAAAAGTCATTTAACACTGCTTGTGGCAGTAATGTATTGTCGGGTCCCAGCAATATAGATGAAAATCATTGAGAAAAAATGGCATGGGTTCCCCCCCCCCCATCCCCCAGCCCATTACCATGCTCTTTGGGTCTGGTATGGATATTAAGGGGAACCCGCACCCAAATGTAAAAAAAAAAATGGTGTGGGGGGCCCCCAGGCACTATTTACTCTGAACAGAAGTATATATATTATACGGCCTGCCCTATATACTTTGCAGAAAATTGGGCCTTGAGTGTTGGTGGTGCCAGAACACTGTAACCCTTCACAGTTACTCTTGTTGTGCGCAGGAACAGGCCCTGCTGTTAAATATTATTTCACAAATTGTAATTACATGACCCTGTTAAACATGGGCAGAAAAATTGGGCTTTAGGCAGTGGTGGTGGTGGTGCCACAACACTGTAAGCCCTCACAGTTAAGATTAGTCTTGGTAGGTGCAGGAACGGGCCCTGCTGTTAAATATTTGATCAAAAATTGTAACTACATGCCCCTGTTAAACAGGGGCAGAAAATTTGGGCCTTAGGCTGTGGTGCTGGTGGAACCACAACACTGTAACCCCTCACAGATACTCTTGGTGGGCGCAGGAACGGGCCCTGCTGTAAAATATTATATCAAAAATTGTAATTACATGCCCCTGTTAAACAGGGGAAGAAAAATTGGGCCTTTGGTGGTGGTGCCACAACACTGTAAGCCCTCACAGTTACTCTTGTTGGGCGCAGGAACGGGCCCTGCTATGAAATATTTGATCAAAAATTTTAATTACATGCCCCTGTTAAACAGGGGCAGAGAAATTGGGCCTTAGGCAGTGGTGGTGGTGCCCTAAACCCAATATATTGTTGTAAGCTATCACCGGCAAGATTGAGGAGGAATAGGATAGTCACTCAACATAGGCAGTCTTCAAGGGATCCCACATCCATAGAAAAATTAATCAGTTACATCAGCATCAGGTGCTGCTGCTGATCCAAGACTGATTCATTTTTATCCCTATCCCTGTACATTGCATCTCATTAGGATGCTCATCTATTATATTATTATATATTTATTATTATATATTTAAAAAGGTACCCATATAGCACCATCAATTTACACATACATTGCACACTCACATTGGTCCCTACCCTCAAGGAGACCACAATCCAAGGTCCCCAACCCACATTCATACACTAGGGCCAATTTTGGACAGAAGCCAATTAACCTACCAGCATGTCTTTGGAGTGCGGGAGGAAACCAGAGTACCCGGAGGAAACCCACGCAGACACAGGGAGAACATGCAAACTCCAGGCAGGTAGTGTCTTGTTTGGGATTAGAACCAGCGACCCTTTTTACTGCTAGGTGAGAGTGCTAACCACTACACAACTGTGCTGCCCTAATGCAATGCAGATGCTGGCAATGGTTGCTTGAACTGATCAGACCTTGTCGCTGAGGACTGAAGTATTGTCTAAAGGCATCGGTCACCCGGCCACCTTCTCCACTACTCCTCCTCTGACTGAACGAAGCCTCAGCAACATGTTGTCCAGCACCAGGAAATTGTAACCTCCCAGGGTCTGGAAATGCATTGCACAAACCTTTATTCATGGCCTCCTGAAGATGTTTTATCCTGTGCTCCCTCTGGCGAAAAAAAGCTAAGCTCCCCTGACCCTGTCTTGGTGCCATACTCACACAGGTACTCATTGATGGCCCTCTGCTGTGAGTGCAGCCGCTGCAGTATTGCCAACGTTGAGTTCCACCTGGTGAGCATGTCACAAATAAGGCGATTGGTGGGCAGGTAGCATTCCCTTTAAAAGTCAGCCAGACGAGCACTAACATTGTATGACCGGCGGAAATGACCACAGACTTTTCTGGCCTGCCTCAGGAGATCCTGTAAGCCTGGGTACCTGCTCAAGAACAGCTGCACCACCAAATTCAGGACGTGTGCCAAACATGGGACATGGGCCAAGTGTCCCTCTCGGAGGGCGGAGAGAAGGTTGGTGCCATTGTTTCATACAACCATTCCTGGCTGAAGCTGGCGTGGCATCAACCACCTCTGAGCCTGCAGAGCTGACAGAATCTCTACCCCAGTGTGGCTCTTGTCCCCTAAGCAGACCAACTCAAGCACCGCATGGCATCTTTTTGCTTATGAAGCACTGCTGGTTCAGAGGAGAAATCTGCAGAAGAGGCCATAGAGGAAGAAGAAGAGGAGGGGGTGGAGGAGAGAGCTGTGGCAGAATCACCACTAGCATTTTGGAGGCGTGGTGGCAGGACAAGCTCCAACGATATTGAACCCTGTCCTGCATCCTTCCCAGCTGCCAGCAGAGTTACCCAGTGTGCCATGAAGGAAAGGTAACATCCCTGCCCATGCCTGCTAGACCATGAGTCAGTGGTAATATGCACATTACTGCTGACCGTCCTGTTCAACGAGGCCAAAACATTGCCTTCCACAGAGAGCCGGAATGGCCTTCCGTGAAAAGAAATGGCATTTTGGAACCTGCCACTGAGGTACAGCACATTCCACAAATTCACGAAAGGGGGCAGAGTCTACCAGCTGAAAAGGCAGCAGTTGCAGTACTAGCAATTTGGCTAAGCTAGCAGTCAGATGGTGAGCATGTGGATACCTGGGACCGAATTTCTTTTTACGGTTTAGCAACTGGGGTAGCCAAAGCGGCTGCTGTTCTTGCCACGCTTGATCTGCTTCAGACATAGACTGCAAACAGCAACGTGCGATCAGCTTCACACGTGTCAAAAAAGGTCCACACCAAGGAACTTTTCAAAATCAGTGGGGAGTCAGCAGTGCCCTGCACCTGCTGAGCTCTGTGGTGTGATGCAGTAGGGTGGCTGCCCTTAAGCTGCCCCCTAGAGGACATCCTGCCTCGTTGGAGTTGTGCCTCCTCCTCTCTTCTATCAGGCACCCAAGTAGAGTCAGTGACCTCATCATCCCCTCCCTCCTCGTCACTGAAGCAAACTTGGCAGTATGCTGCGGCTGGCAGAATATGACTGCCAGTTTCTTGTCCTTCTTGGGCACCCTCTCTCTCTAGGCTCACGTTACTCCCTTCCTCAACCTGGGAACCAACATCGGAGCCTTCATATCGCTGCGCATTCTCCATCAGCATGTACCCGACGCTGTGGTCTAATCGTTCGGGGGACTCCTCCGTGCACGATGGTGGGGCTAAGGAAGGAGAGACTGTGGACAAGGAGCTGGTGAAATAGGCTGCTTAGGCAGTTGCATTGGAAGCCAAACTACTCTGAGCTTGGGTGACAGAAGATGAGGGGGATGAGGACGGCTTTGTTATCCACTCCACCAACTCTTCTGCATGTTCTATCTCAATAACATGGAGAGCAGCAGAAAAAAAGGACAAGCTTGTCCCACAGCTACCTGCAGAGTATGCACCATGTCCACGACCAGCACTGTTGACTGTAGACACAGAGCCTGCTTGCCCTATTTTAGTGGCCTGTGAGCGTCTGCCTTTCCTTGGTGGCCTTCCGGACATGATGTATATTTTGTTTTGCAACACCACATTGCACTGTATTGTGTACACCACCAGAAAAGTAGTAGCAACTGCACTATGATTGCACTGTATTGTGTACTGTGTACACCACCAGAAAAGTAGTAGAAACAGTACACCACGGAATGCACTGTAGATATAGGCTACACTGGAAGCTGCAGAGTATATATATATATATATATATATATATATATATATATATATATATATATATATATATATATATATATATATATTGTAAAGTTTGGAGAACCAGCTAGATCGCAGGACACAGGCTTTTCACTCAAAAGGAGGTTTATTGAACTTAAATAGCTTTACAGCAGCAAAAACAAAAGAAAAAGATTTCAGTCTCACCGACTTGCAAAGTCCAGAACTGCTATCGCAGTTAAACAGTCCTTGGTTTCCGTTGCAGGTAGCTTCCCCTGCCAGGAGGCTTCCAGGTAGGACACTGCTGTTCACTTTTGTTGCGGCACACCAAAACACCATCCACCTTCTCCTCTACACTCCTCTACACTCCTCCACACCCATCTATAACTTCCTGTCTTGTTTTAAACCCACTTCCTCTGTCCCCTTAAAGGGACCACAGTCCAAACAGAGGGGAAACAGCGTCCTTCCAGGACCCAGCCACGGCATCCTGTACCTATCCCCCCCTGTGCCCCAATGCCAAAGAGGTGGAGGCAACAGTGGAGCTTAAACAATGGACTTGGGAGAGGGCATCTGCATTTTGATGCAGTCTCCCAGGCCTATGCTCCACTACAAATTTAAATTCCTGGAGTGCCAGGAACCACCGAGTAACCCTGGCATTATTCCCTTTACCTTGTCTCAGCCATGTTAAAGGGGCATGGTCAGAAATCAGCCTAAACTTCCTCCCCAAAAGGTAATATCTGAGGGATTCCAGAGCCCACTTAATGGCCAGACACTCTCGTTCAATTATAGTGTAGTTTTTCTCTGTTGGTGTTAACTTCCTACTGAGGAAGACTACCGGGTGCTCCTCTCCATTAACAACCTGTGACAACACCGCTCCCAATCCTACATCGGAAGCATCAGTTTGGACAACAAACACTTTTGAAAAATTGGGTGCTACCAGGACAGGGTGTTGGCACAGTGCCAACTTGAGCTCCAAAAAGGCCTTCTCAGTGTCTGCATTCCACTCCACCATGACTGATTTCCGACCCTTAGTCAGAGTCTGTATAGCTTCTACCTTGCTGACCTGAGGTTTCACCACCCCTCTACCCATGATATAGCCCAGGTATTTCACCTCCTCTATTCCCAAAGCACATTTTTTCAGGGTTTATTGTAAACCCCTCTTTCCAAAGAGAGTGCAGCACTGCCTGGACTTTGGGCAAGTGTGTATCCCAGTCTCTGCTAAAAATGACTATGTCATCCAAGCAGGGGCGTTGCTAGGTCTGCAAAAGATCTGGGGCTAGAGCCCATAGCAGTGGTCACCGGTCACCAACCGGGGGGGGGGGGGGCTGGGGTGCACACCGGTGGTAAGCAAATTTTCGTGGGCAATGGCCGATGTTGGCCGTGCAATCATTATGGCACCATGGTTGATATGTTGTCAGGGTCACCAAATGTGCATTTCGCTGCATTGGTGGCAGGCTGGCAGCACTGGTCCATTTAGTGAGGGCAAGTGAGCGGTGATGCGGGCGGGCAGTGAGAGATGATGTCATCTCTGCTCGTCCGCCCACTCACTTCTTTCCTCTCTTTTAGGCTACTTTCACACTGAGGCACTTTACGCTAAATATTGCGCCTGCAAAGCGGCTGTAATGCACCTCTCCTGTCACTCCAGTGACAGTGTGCTTTCACACTGGGGCGGTGCGCTTGCAGGACATTAAAAAAAGTTCTGCAAGCAGCATCTTTCGGGTGCTTTAGGAGCGGTGTATACACTGCTCCTAAAGTGCCCCTGCCATTGAAATCAATGGGCAGCGCCACCAAAGCACCTGCAAAGCGCTTCGGTAGCAGAGCTTCGCGGGCGCTATTAACCCCTTAATCAGCCACTAGCGGGCGGTTAAAAGCACCCCGCTAGTGGCCGAAAAGCACTGGTTTAAACTACGGTAAAACGCTGCTAAAAATAGCGGCGCTTTACCGTCAATGTCCCCCCACCACAGTGTGCAAGTGCCCTTACAGTAGCCTCTGTGTGTGGGACATCTGCTGCAAGGAATGCAGAGAGGGAGTCAGTGTTCTCATGATCAGCGGGCTGTGCTGGCAGTGAAGCCTAGTGCTGCTTTTTGGCTTAGGGCAGCTTAGTGGGTGATGAGGCTGAGGAGACTGCAGCTCTCTTACTTCTTTCAGATGAGGAGGAGAGGGAGGCTTCGTCCATGTAAGAGTCTGGGTGACAAAGTCTCTGGGCAGTGGTTGTGGTGAGGCAGGGCGGCCGTTCTCTGCAGAGCCATCTTGGACTGCTGTGTGCTTCATGAATAAATCTGTGAGGCGGCGGGCAGTGGGGTCACTAGGATTGGTGTCACCTGGTGCGGCAAAACATGGTGTCACTCCCCTCCTGTCTATCCTGTCCAGCGCCCTGCAGGCGCACCTCCAAATGGCCCCTGTAAATTAAAGTATAGGGTGGTATTGGGCAGGCTGGTTTGATATAGGGCAGGTTGGGGTTGTATAGTGCAGGCTGGGGTTGTATAGGGCAGGCTGGATTTGTAAAGGGCAGGCTGGGGTGGTATAGGGCAGTTTGCGGTGGCATGGGTCAGGTTGGGGAGATATAGGGCAGGCCGGGGTGGTATAGGGCAGGTTGGGGTGGTATACGGCAGGCTGGGGTGATATACGGCAGGCTGGGGTGGTGTAGGGCAGTTTGCGGTGGTATAGGACAGCCTGGGTTGGTATAGGGCAGGCTGGGGTGGTATAGGGCAGTTTGTGGTGGTATAGGACAGGCTGGGGTGGTATAGGGCAGGCTGGGGTGGTATAGGGCAGGTTGCGGTGGCATAGGGCTGGTTGGGGTGGTATAGGGCTGGTTGCGGTGGCATAGGGCAGGCTGGGGTGGTATAGGGCAGTTTACGGTGGCATAGGGAAGGCTGGGGTTGTATAGGGCAGGTTGCGGTGGTATAGGGCTGGCTGGGGTGGTATAGGGCAGGTTGCGGTGGTATAGGGCAGGTTGCGGTGGTATAGGGCAGGTTGCGGTGGTATAGGGCAGGTTGCGGTGGTATAGGACAGGCTGGGGTGGTATAGGGCAGTTTGTGGTGGTATAGGGAAAGCTGGGGTGGTATAGGGCAGGTTGCGGTGGTATAGGGCTGGTTGCGGTGCCATAGGGCAGGCTGGGGTGGTATAGGGCAGGCTGGGGTGGTATAGGGTAGGTTGCGGTGGTATAGGGCAGGTTGGGGTGATGTAGGGCAGGCTGGAGTGGCATAGGGCAAGTTGCGGTGGCATAGGGAAGGCTGGGGTGACATAGGGCAGGTTGCGGTGGCATAGGGTAGGTTGCGGTGGCATAGGGCAAGTTGCAGTGGCATAGAGCAGGCTGGGGTGGCATAGGGCAGGTTGCAGTGGCATAGAGCAGGCTGGGGTGGCATAGGGCAGGCTGGGGTGGTATAGGGCAGGTTGCGGTGGCATAGGGCAGGCTGGGGTGGTATAGGGCAGTTTGCGGTGGTATAGGGCAGGCTGGGGTAGTATAGGGCAGGTTGCGGTGGTATAGGGCTGGCTGGGGTGGTATAGGGCAGTTTGCGGTGGTATAGGACAGGCTGGGGTGGTATAGGGCAGTTTGTGGTGGTATAGGGCAGGCTGGGGTGGTATAGGGCAGGTTGCGGTGGTATAGGGCTGGTTGCGGTGGCATACGGCAGGCTGGGGTGATATGCGGCAGGCTGGGGTGGTATAGGGCAGGCTGGGGTGGTGTAGGGCAGGCTGGGGTGGTATAGGACAGCCTAGGTTGGTATAGGGCAGGCTGGGGTGGTATAGGGCAGTTTGTGGTGGTATAGGACAGGCTGGGGTGGTATAGGGCAGGCTGGGGTGGTATAGGGCAGGTTGCGGTGGTATAGGGCTGGTATAGGGCTGGTTGCGGTGGCATAGGGCAGGCTGGGGTGGTATAGGGCAGTTTGCGGTGGCATAGGGCAGGCTGGGGTGGTATAGGGCAGGTTGCGGTGGTATAGGGCTGGCTAGGGTGGTATAGGGCAGGTTGCAGTGGTATAGGGCAGTTTGCGGTGGTATAGGACAGGCTGGGGTGGTATAGGGCAGTTTGTGGTGGTATAGGGCAGGCTGGGGTGGTATAGGGCAGGTTGCGGTGGTATAGAGCAGGCTGGGGTGGTATAGGGCAGGTTGCGGTGGTATAGGGCAGGTTGGGGTGATGTAGGGCAGGCTGGAGTGGCATAGGGCAAGTTGCGGTGGCATAGGGAAGGCTAGGGTGACATAGGGCAGGTTGCGGTGGCATAGGGTAGATTGAGGTGGCATAGGGCAGGTTGCAGTGGCATAGAGCAGGCTGGGGTGGCATAGGGCAAGTTGCAGTGGCAAAGGGGAGGTTGCGGTGGCATAGGGCAGGTTGCGGTGGCAAAGGGAAGGCTGGGGTGGTATGGTGCCAGGTTAGGACTCCAAGTAGTGACATGTGCAGTGGTACAGTAACTTACAGCATGCCTGGAGCTGAAGACGCTCTGGACTGCTGTGTCCTTGTCTCTTTCTCCTTCAGCTGTGGGACCAGCCAGTGAGTGAAGGAGTCTGTGGGAGGAGTGGAGGAGGCAGCCACACCCCCAGCTCCTCCCACCAACTCCGGCTGCCTCCGGAGTCATTGGAGATCCCTGAGGCCGAGGGACAGCTTAAGACGGGGGAGTGCTACAGGCAGCCTCCCCCGCACGGCTTGGTACTCTGCTCACACCGCTCCGCTGCAGCTCTGCAAGCAGAAGTACAGTGTGTACTACACACTGTGTAGCGGTGGGCGGCGGCCCCGGTGTCACCCGGTGCAGCCCGCCCCCCACCCCCATAGCAACGCTGGCCGGGACACGATGTCTGCACTCTGCAATCGACGCTGTGATCTGCTGGTTTGCAGGGATCTCCTCCTCCCTGGGACAGACAGGCTGAGTGGCAGAGAGCCGGGTTTTTCACCCTGTGAATCGGATCACACAGCCATACTGCTCGGCGGCAAGGACACACCCCCGCTTCTCTCCTCATACGCCTCTCATGCAGTCCGCCCGCCGCAGCCCGAGACTCTGCAGCAAGAGACTCGGGGCTATGGGACCCAGATTCGGGGCTATAGCCCCAATAGCCACCCCCTGGCGACGCCTCTGCATCCAAGTACACTGAGGCATACTTCTGGTGAGGTCGTAAAATCCTATCCATTGCTCGCTGGAATGTGGCTGGAGCAGTTTGCAATCCAAAAGGCATCCTTTTGTACTGAAAACTCCCCTCTGGGGTAGAAAAAGCAGTTTTCTCTCTAGCAGCCTTAGTCAACGGGATTTGCCAATATCCCTTGGTAAGGTCTAATGTAGTGATAAACCTGGCTGGACCTAGTCTCTCAATAAGCTCATCTTCCCGGGGCATGGGGTAGGCATCAAACCGTGAAACTTCATTAAGTTTCCGGAAATCATTGCAGAATCGCAGAGTCCCGTTGGGCTTCGGTACCAACACAATCGGGCTCACCCACTAACTCTGTGATTCTTCAATAATCTCCAGGTCTAACATCTTCTTCACTTCCTCTGAAACAGCCTTCCTTTGGGCCTCTGGGATGCGGTAGGGCCGGACAAAAACTTTGACTCCTGGTTCTGTGATAATATCATGCTCTATGGTACTTGTGAGCCCTGGCAAGTCTGAAAATGTTTCTTTATTTCTCTGCAAGAACTCCTTTGCCTGCTGACTTTGGGTTTTAGACATGGTATTTGCTACTTAGACACTCTCCACCCCAACCCGAGGCTCCAATCTTGCACTAGCCAGGGAGGTCATTGGTTCCCTCTCTGTCCAGGGCTTTAACAAGTTTACATTATATATTTGATAGGGTTTCCTCTTACCTGGTTGGTGGACTCTATAATTTACCTCTCCCACTTTTTCTACAACTTCAAAGGGGCCTTGCCACCTGGCCAAGAATTTACTTTCCACAGTGGGAATCAACACCACTACTCGATCCCCACTTGGAAGTTCCTTATTTTAGCAGCCCTAATATAGACCCATCGTTGAGCCTCCTGGGCTTTTTGTAAATGTTCCTTGACTAGTGGCATCACAGTTTGGATCCTCTCCTGCATTTGGGAAACATATTCAAGAACACTCTTATGCTGAATAGGTTCACGTTCCCATTCCTCTTTAACAATATCCAGTAGTCCGCGAGGTCTCCGCCCATATACCAACTGAAAGGGCGAAAACCCAGTGGAGGCCTGGGGTACTTCCCGGCTAGCAAACAGGAGAGCTGGTAACAGACAGTCCCAGTCTTTCCCATCCCTTTGTACAACTCTCTTGAGCATAGATTTAAGGGTCTTATTAAAGCGTTCTACCAACCCATCCGTTTGGGCATGGTAGACTGATGTGCGCAGCTGTTTAATCTGGAAGAGCTTGCACACATCGGCCATAACCCTCGACATAAACGGGGTGCCCTGGTCCGTTAGGATTTACCTTGGGAAAACCAGTCCGTGTAAACAACTGGAATAATTCCCGGGCAATAGCCTTAGAGGAGGTATTCCGCAGGGGTAGCGCCTCAGGATATCGGGTGGCATAGTCGAGGATCACCAGTATGTAGGAGTGACCTTGAGCCGACTTTACCAAAGGACCCACTATATCCATGGCTATCCTCTCGAATGGGACCTCAATTATGGGCAGAGGGACCAAAGGACTCCGGAAGTGGGTCACCGGAGCGGTCAACTGACAGGTGGGACAAGAGGTACAGTATCTCCTTACCTCTGCTTTCAGACCTGGCCAGTAAAACCGGTCGGTGATCCGTGCCTCCGTCTTTGCAACTCCCAGGTGTCCCCCTAAAACATCATCATGGGCCAGGTCCAGGACCTTGCGTCTATACTGTTGCGGTACCAATAATTGCTCTACCACATTTTCTCTCACTTTGGTAACCCGATAAAGCAATTCATTACATATTGCAAAGTGTGGCCACTGCTCATTCGCACCTGGCTCTTGGGGAACCCCATTTACTACTACAACCTTCTCCCGTGCATGGGCCAAAGTGGGGTCCTGCATCTGGGCAGTACCAAATGCCCCCTGAGGAACACCCAAATCCGGCAGGGCAGGGGTAGCGGCCACTTCCTCATCCTCTTCCCCCAGCATTACCTGAAGTGGGGAAGGTTCCCCCCCCTTCAGTGTTCAGGTAGGTCTGTGAACCACACATTTTGACACCCTTAACAGTATCAGCACTACTTTCATCACCATTAACCAAATCATTAGCATTTTCATCAACTGGATCTACATTAAGAACATTCGGCATTTCAGGATTATTCCTCTCAACAGCAGGAACAGAGGGACTAGTTTCTCCCCAGTCTCTGCACTGTTCAGGTAGTTCTCCTTGTCCTCACAGTTTTGCAAATAATGGACAGTCTCGTCCTATGATAACATCATGTACCAAGTTCTTTACCACCCCCACCTCTTGAGTACCAGTGCCACATGCTGTGGAGATGGACACCGAGATGAGAGGGTACTCTCTAGTGTCCCCATGAAGGCACACCACCCGTAAAGTTTTGCTTACCGGACCGATCTTCCCAATTACTCTAGGATGAACCAGGGTTACCATGCTTCCGGAGTCCAGCAAAGCACGGGCAGGGAGGTGATTCACTTGGACTTCACACTCAAATTTCTCTTCTCCAAGGTCAAGATGTGTTGTACATGCTTTATGGGGATAAAAAGACCCCCTCCGAAGAACCCCGCATTCCATGGGCTCCTCTTGCAGTGGGCAGTGAGCCCGGGTATGGCCCCAGGAATGACATCGCCAACATTGTACATCCCCTCCTCTCTGAACAGGAACAGATCGCTGAGGAGGTATCGGGAGTGACTCTTGACCTTCCAGGGTGTTGGTTCCAGGGCTCCGGGGGACGTCCTCTCGAAGGGCAGCAGTCAAACGAATAGGCCGTGGCAGACTGGGTCCTTGGAGCTTGGTAGGGCCAAGCAGATCCTCCACCACTGTATATCGTTCCACCATCTCGACAAGGAGGTTCGCTGTTTTGGGGTCTCCATGGCTGACCCACCGTTGAAGGTCGTCTGGCAGTGACCTTAGATATCGGTCCAACACGACCCGCTCCACGATTTGGGGGCCAGACAACACTTCGGGCTGCAGCCATTTTTTCACCAGGTCATGCATTTGAGACTGTGGTGGACGATACTTCCATTGGTGCACTCATTGGGCCCGAACAGCTGTAGTCACCCCCAAATGAGCCAGTATTTCTGCCTTTAATTTTTGATAGTCTTTAGCGTCATCTGGTGGCAGGTAGGAAGTGGGCTTTTTGAGGATCTCCGGTTAGGAAACGAGCAATTAGGCCGGCCCACTGGTCCTGGGGCCACCCTTCTCTCTCTGCCGTCCTTTCAAATGTAGCAAGAAATTCCTCTACATCATCATTCAGGGACAATTTCTGCAAAAAATGGTTTGCCCTCACGGTCACCTGGTTGCCAGGGGCAACAGCTGCTTGCTCATGGCCCTGAGAAAGCTGCTGCACTACTTCTTTTAAGGCAGTCACCTGAGCCTGAATAACCCCTTGCTGGGTCGCTTGCTGGGCTGCCAACTTGGCCACCAACAGGCGAGAATTTTCTTGCTGTACCTCCAGCTGGGTTGCTAAGCGCTGATTAGCTTCCTCATGGCGAGTCTGCACTTGTATATTAGCCAAGGACAGCTGTTTAATTAGCTCCTCCATTGCTTCAGCTTTCAGGGTTTGTGCGGCTTTAACCCAGGACATAAATCCACTGTACTGTCCCTTTAAATGTCAGTTTTAAGTCCAATACAAAAAAACAAACAAAAAAACTGCAAGAAAAATGCCCGTTACTCTGTCCTGCCCACATTCGAGCACCACTTGTAAAGTTCGGGGAACTAGCTAGATCGCAGGACACAGGCTTTTCACTCAAAAGGAGGTTTATTGAACTTAAATAGCTTTACAGCAGCAAAAACAAAAGAAAAAGATTTCAGTCTCACCGACTTGCAAAGTCCAGAACTGCTATCGCAGTTAAACAGTTCTTGGTTTCTGTTGCAGGTAGCTTCCCCTGCCAGGAGGCTTCCAGGCAGGACACTGCTGTTCACTTTTGTTGCTGCACATCAAAACACCATCCACCATCCATTTTCTCCTCTACACTCCTCCACACCCATCTATAACTTCCTGTCTTGTTTTAAACCCACTTCCTCTGACAGGTGAGTTAACCCTTTTTGTTCCCTTAAAGGGACCACAGTCCAAACAGAGGGGAAACATAGCCCAGGACCCAGCCACGGCGTCCTGTACAATATATATATATATATATATATATATATATATATATATATATATATATATATATATATATATGTTTTTAAAGTAGATTAGAATGCACTGTAGAATGTAGATCTAGGCTACACTGACTGGATGCTGCAGAGTATATATATATCAAATACACTGCCACTAACTGAATAACCTGCCTGCTTAATCTAAATCACACTATCTCTCCATCCACGCCAACAACACTAAACAGGCTCGCCGTGTAGGCAGCCTTATATAGCCTTATATAGTGTGGGGCGTGGACTCAGTCCCTCTGAGCCATGAATGGCCAAAGGCACCCTGCCTTTGGCCAATTATAGCTCTCTTAGCAGAGGGCGCTGGGATTAGTCAAAGCATGCAGGTCAGGTGCATGCTTTGGCCAATCATCATACAGCAATGCTCTGCAATCTCGCAGTGCATTATGGGGCATTCTGCGGGCGCTCGAATTTCCCGCGAACGCCCCATAATATTCGCTCTTCAGCGAACGGGCGAACAACCGATGTTAGAGTCTAACTCATGTTCAACCCAAACATCAGGCTCATCCTTAATTGTAAACTGGATAAGTGCGAGTTCCATCGTGAACAGGTTAAATTCCTGGGTTATGTCATTTCCACTGCTGGTTATTCGATGGACCCAGAGAAACTTTCGGCAGTCCTACAGTGGCCCCCGACCCATGGGTTTATGTCCTCTGCAGCGTTTCCTGGGCTTTGCCAACTATTATCGGAAGTTTATTCGTAACTTCTCTTCTCTGGTCAAGCCCCTGACTGATATGACCAGAAAGGATGGTAACCCACAGAGTTGGTCTTCGGAGTCCATTAGGGCCTTTGAGAGTCTCAAGGTTGGCTTTGTTTCTGCTCCTGTGTTGGCACATTCTGATCCTTTTATCCTTGAGGTTGATGCTTCTGAGACTGGTGTTGGTGCCCTTCTGTCTCAACGTCCTACCTCTGAGAGCGCTATGTATCCTTGTGGCTAATTTCCCAAGAAATTGTCACCTGCGGAGTGCAATTACGAGATTGGTGACAGAGAGCTGTTGGAGATCATTTTAGCCCTGAAAGAATTGAGACATCTCCTCGAAGGTACCACTGTGCCGGTTCTCATTCTTACTGACCAAAGAATCTCACATTCTTGTCTGAGGCTAAACGCCTCTCTCCTAGAAGGGCGCGATGGGCTCTTTTCTTGTCGAGTTTTAATTACATTGCCTCATTCTTACTCGGTACTAAGAATTTAAGGGCTGACGCCTTATCACGACAATTTTCCTGCACTTCCAAGATGGAGTCGGTTCCGGTTCTTGTGATTCCTCCTGATCGTATTCTGGCTACGGTTCGCACCAGTCTCACTTCTCCTTTGGGTGACAAAATTCTTGCTGCTCAGGTCTATGCTCCTCCTGAGAAACCTTGTGACCACTGCTTTGTCCCAGAGAGTCTCCGTACTGCCGTGCTCCAGACTTACCATTCTCCCAAGGCTGCTAGCCACCCTGGGAAGAATCAACTCTTTTAGGTCCTCCCCTGTGATTTCCATAGACGTTTACCCCTCAAGTCTGGTGGTCCTCCGAGGGGGAGGAGTCGTTGAGGAGGGGGTACTGTCAGGGCTGTGGTCAGCCCTTCCTTCTCTGAGCTGGCCGCTCAGCTGTCGGCTAATTGCCACCTCCCATCTATCCACAGTTACTCCTGCCCATCAGTCCTGCCTACTTAAGTCGTCCAGTCAAGAGGATCTGTGCCTTCACCTTAGTCAACGTAACAGAGACACTCTCCTGCATTCCTGTTAAAAGACTTGCTTGGCTGACATCCCTTCTGGCTCCAGATCCTGCTTGCTGTTTTACTACGCTAATTTCCGGCTCCCTGACGTTTGGCTTGTCTGACTATCCGTTCTGGTTCCTGAACTCTGGCTATGTTTTGACTACATTTTGTTCTATTATCTTTTATTATTAAACAAGTGTGATTTAACTGTACTTCTGCCTCGGTCTGATTTCATGGTTTCTGACAGAAAATCGACAAATACAAGAAAATCATCATTACTACCTGTCCACATGAGGAAAATGTCATCTATATACCTCATCCATTCCGTCACATATTTAGTGAACAGAATGGATGGGTAAGCGTGGCATTCCTCTAGGTAACCCATAAACAGGTTCACAAATGAGGAAGCCACTGAACTGCCCATGGCAGTCTCTCTAAACTTTGTGTACGTTTTTCTTTCAAATTTAAAGTGTTTTTTGACAAGAACAAATCCAATGCATTCAAATATATAATTATTTGGTAACATAGAAGAGTCTTGTCTGGAAAGAAAGTGTCGACAAAATGACAGAAACAGGCAAAGCGTAACAAACTCAAAATCGTCAATCAAGACTATCAGGAAGACTGGGTATATCCCTGGCTCACAGGTTCCACCCGCCCCAGGAGGAGACTCCGCACAGGCCCTTGGGCACAACATACAAAAGCGATGGACCTTCAACATCTGATCACCCCACTGAGAATCTCTCAACAGGCAGTGAAGCCGGAGCATTGACCAATGCAACAATTTCTGTGAGTACTATCGGTAAAACCCCTTTTTCCGGTTGCTGGCAGAGACGTCAACCCAGGAGGGGTATTTAAAAAAAACACGGAACTCTGCCTCTATGCAGCAGTGGATGATGGGGAACCAAGTGAGCCCGATAATCAACCTCACTTCCCATCATCAATGGTGAGTTGAGACTCCTGTCTAAAGGCATTTCGTTTTTGTCTCATTACCAGGAATAATACGTTTGACATTAAAGTAGAAATGTTCAAATTTGAGAGAATGTTGAAAATTAAACAATTTTTCAATAGGCAATCCAGAACACTGATGTCTTTGAGGACGCCCTGGTGGAGGGGTGAAACGCGTCAACGCAATATCCGGCTCACGTTTCAACCAGTGACGCTGTTTCCTGTTTTCCGTGGAATGCATGCTATTCCAGCGGCGACCACGGCAACATTCTGAATGCCTGTTTGCAGCCTCCAATTTGTGAGTAGCGCTATCATGCGCACCTCATATACATCTCTATGGTATTTCACTATATCCTTTTCTTTCCAATTTTTGGGTGAAATATGATGTCCGCTGTCCTCAAGCTTATATCCCACTGAAAACAGTTCAGGTTTCTTCTCATCTTCCTACAGCAACTGCAGCATTTCAGGTGACTGTATGTGTCTCTTTGAGGCTGTGGAGCTGAAAAGTTTGAATGGTGGAGCTTAACTTGGGGAGCGTATACACCTATCCCAGAACTTATCTTAATATGTGTGTTTGATATAACAATATCACATGCTGATGTCAATTTTCAATTGATAGCGGAAATCCTTTTTTACAGAGACATATTCACTTTGGCAACAATCATTAATCCACATTTATTTCCTTTATTTTTGTTTATCCAGCACTTAGTGCATTTATTGTAGTGATATCTGCATTTATTTTCTCACTGGTTTATATTTGTGTAGTTGCTAGCACTGTATTTCGTTGTACCAGTCCAGAACACAGTCTACAACCATGCATGCTCCCTTTAAGCTTAAAAGTAAGTTTATACATCCTGGACAATTTCAATCGATTTAAAGTTACACCTGCACGGTTAAACATGATGTCTTTATTAACATTTTCAGAGACACTCACACAAACCTAAGCCCTGATGAATTTACTGCTCTGAGATCTCTTAAGGATGACACAAGTATTATTATTACACTGGCCGACAAGGGCGATGGGATTGTGATCATGGACTACACTGACTACAGGGACGGCATGCTGTCTATGCTGGCTGAGATAACAAGTTATACAACATTGAACAAAGATCCCCCACAGAGCAAAAAAAATGGTCTAACCAGTCTGCTTGATATTAGTCGAACGAACTGTTGGATAGCCATACGAGCACTGAACTTTTTCTCTCTGGAAGAGAGACGCTTGAGAGGGGATATGATTTACATTTACAAATACCATATTGGTGACCCCACAATAGGGTTAAAACTTTTCTGCGAAACTGAGTTTAATAAGACACGTGGCCACTCATTAAAATTAGAAGAAACGAGGTTTAAACCTTAAGCTGCATAGAGGGTTCTTTATTGTAAGAGTGGTAAGGATATGGAATACCCTTCCACAGGTGGTGGTTTCAGCAGAGAGCATCGATAGTTTCAAAAAACTATTAGATAAGCACCTGAATGACCACAACATACAGGACTATACAATGTAATACTGACATATAATCACACACATAGGTTGGACTTGATGGACTTGTCTCTTTTTTTTCAACCTTTTTCAACCTAACCTACTATGTAACAGCTTGTATAACAGTGTAAATGTGCTGTCCCCTCAAAATAACTTAACACACAGCCATTAATGTCTAAAAAGCTGGCAACAAAAGTGACTACACCCCTAAGTAAAAATGTCTAAATTGGGCCCAATTAGCCATTTTCCCTCCCTGGGACTCATTAGTGTTACAAGGTCTCAGGTGTGAATGGGGAGCAGGTATGTTAAATTTGGTGTTATCACTCTCACTCTCACATACTGGTCACTGGAAGTTCAACATGGCACCTCATGGCAAAGAACTCTCTGAGAATCTGAAAAAAAGAATGGTTGCTCTACCTAAAGATGGGCTAGGATATAAGAAGATTGCCAAGACCCTGAAATTGAGCTGCAGCATAGTGGCCAAGACCATACAGCAGTTTAACAGGACAGGTTCCACTCAGAACAGGCCTCGCCATGGTCAACCAAAGAAGTTGAGCGCACGTGCGCAGCATCATATCCAGGGGTTGTCTTTGGGAAATAGACATATGAGTGCTGCCAGCATTGGACATTTTAACTTAGGGGTGTACTCGCTTTTGTTGCCAGTGGTTTAGACAATAATGGCTGTGTGTTGAGTTATTTTGAGGGGCAGCTAATTCATACTGTTGTACAAGCTGTACACTCACCACTTTATCCTGTTGGGGCAGTGCTACAATATAATTATTGCACACCTTTTATGACATTATTTCTTACAAGCAGACCATTTTATAGAAGACATTAATATTTTGGTTCCTTTATAGAACTTTAAACACTCAGTAAAGAAAAACTTTTGAACTACAAATGATAATTCTGTTTAAAACACAAGATAACAGAGATAATTCAGTTTGACAGAAAGAGACAAGAGATAATGTTTGACAGAAGAGATAATGCAGCACAATTCATACTAGGCCCTTTAGTCTGGTATGAATTTTTAAGGGGGGTCCCAGGCAAAAAAACAAAGATAGGCATGAGACCCCCCAAATTCTATACCAGACCCTCATCCATACATGGAAATTAGGGTACCCCATACCTTTTTTTGTGTGGGGTCCCTCTTAAAATTTATACCAGACCTGAAGTGCCTCAAATGAATTATAACCTCCATGTCGTTTTGTGGGTGTGCCCCATTATCAATTTTAGCAGACCCTTATGTAGGATAGGGATCTAGTATAAAGGCATGGAATCCCTGGCCGCTTTGTTTACAAACAGAATAAAGTGGCTCAGTGCTGTCATTTTGCTGGCAATTTAACCACCTACACCAAGGCAGTTTTTTTAATTTTCACATGTGTTACAATCTGCATTTTTTGTCTAGAAAATCACTTAGAACCTCCAAACATTATACTGCATATTTTCTCTAAAAGAAGAGGCCCTGAAAAATAAAATGGTGCTGGGCTGTTTCATTTTTTAATGTCACACAATATTTGCACAAGCCGTTTATTAAACACATTTTTTAGGAAAAAATACACTTACAGTGCCTTGAAAAAGTATTCATACCCCTTGAAATTTTCCACATTTTGTCATGTTGCCATCAAAAACATCAATGTATTTGATTGTTTTTTTTTTTTCTGTGATAGACCAACACAAAGTGTCACATAATTGTAAAGTGGAAGGAAAATGACAAATGGTTTTCAATTTTTTTTTTACAAATAAATATGTGAAAAGTGTGGCATGCATTTGTTTTCAGCCCCCTGAGTCAATAATTTGTAGAACCATCTTTTGCTGCAATTACAGCTGCATGTCTTCTTGTGTATGTCTCTACCAGCTTTGCACATCGAGAGAGTGAAATATTGCCCATTTTTCTTTGCAAAATAGCTCAAGCTCTGTCAGATTGGATGTAGAGTGTTTGTAAACAGCAATTTTCAAGTCTTGCCACAGATTCTCAAATGGATTTAGGTCTGGACTTTGGGCCATTCTAACACATGAATATGCTTTGATCTAACCATTCCATTGTAGCTCTGGTTGTATGTTTAGGGTCGTTGTCCTGCTAGAAGGTGAATCTCAGCCCCAGTCTCAAGTCTTTTGCAGACTCTAACAGGTTTTCTTCTAAGATTGCCCTGTATTTGGCTTCATCCATCTTCCTATTAACTCTGACCAGCTAACCTGTCCCTGCTGAGGAAAAGCATCCCCGCAACATGATGCTGCCACCACCATGTTTCATGGTGGGGATGGTGTGTTCAGGGTGATGTGCAGTGTTAGTTTTCTTCCATACGTCTCATCTAACCAGAGCACCTTCTTCCACAGGTTTGCTGTGTCCCCACATGGCTTCTCGCAAACTACAAATGGGACTTCTTATGGCTTTCTTTTAAGAATGGCTTTCTTCTTGCCACTCTTCCATAAATGTCAGATTTGTGGAATGCACGACTTATAGTTGTCCTGTGGACAGATTCTCTCACCTGAGCTGTGGATCTCTGTAGCTCCTCCAGAGTTACCATGGGCCTCTTGACTGCTTCTCTGATTAATGCTCTTCTTGGCCGGCCTGTCAGTTTAGGTGGACGGCCATGTCCTGGTAGGTTTGCAGTTGTACTAAACTCTTTCCATTTTCAGATAATGGATTGAACAGTGCCCGGTGAGATGTTAAAAGTTTGGGATATTATTTTATAACCTAACCCTGCTTTAAAGTTCTCCGCAACTTTATCCCTAAACTGTCTGGTATGTTTCTTGGCCTTCATGATGCTGTTTTTTCACTAAGGTTCTCTAACAAACCTCTGAGGGCTTCACAGAACTGGTGTATTTATACTGAGATTAAATTACACACAGTTGGACTCTATTTAATAATTAGGTTACCTCTGAAGGAAAATAGTTCAGCTAGATTTTAGTCAGAGGTATCAGAGTAAAGGGGGCTGAATACAAATGCACAACACACTTTTCAGATATTTATTTGTAAAAAAATTTGAAAACCATTAATTATTTTCTTTCTACTTCACAATTATGTGCTAGTTTATGTTGCTCTAGCACATAAAATCCCAATAAAATACATTTACATTTTTGGTTGTAACACGACAAAATGTGGAAAACTTCAAGGGGTATGAATACTTCTTCAAGGCACTGTAAATTAACTTTAGTGCACACAAATACAATATAATAATTATATTAATTATTTGGTAAAATATAAAATATGATGTTTCATAGAGTAAACAGATACTAAACATGTAAAGATTTAACCACTTCAATACCAAACACTTTTACCCGCTTCCTGCACATTGACAATTTTCAGATTTCAGCACTGTCACATTTTGAATGACAATAAGTATGCAACACTGTAGTCAAATAACATTTTTATTATTTTTTTTTTGAGACAGATAGAACCGTCTTTGGTGGTATTTAATCACCACTGGGTTTTTAATTTTTTACTAAATAAATGGAAAGGGACTGAACATTTAAAAAAAGAAAACATTTGTCTTAGTTTCTGTTATAAAATTTAGCAAATAATTTTTCTCCTTCACTGATGTGTGCTGATGAGTCTGCACTGATGTGCCCTGATGAGGTGGTACTGATGGGCACTGATGAGGCTGCACTGATAACATGCACTGATGGGCACTGATGAGGCGGAACTAATAATCAGGGCACTGATGAGGCTGCACTGATGAGGTGGCACTAATAAGCTGTACTGATGGGCACTGATGAGGCTGCACTGATAATCAGAGCACCTATGAGGCTGCAGTGATTGATCAGGGCACTGTAGCACTGTACAACACTGTAAAAGCACAATAAACTGTCAAAATTCCAGCACAGATCCAGCTCTCCTTTCCTTTACAGGTGGTCTCTGTGTGAGGGAAGGAGAGCTCTTAACAGAAAGGTCGGATGTGTATACATCTGTAATTGCATGTGATTGGACACAGCGATCATGTGGTATAGGGCTGCTGTGATTGGCCCTTTACCCCGATCTGTGATGCGCTGTGTGGTCACAGAGAGTTTCCAATGCGCACACAAAAGGACATTAAATTTGACCTCACTCCAACATTCACCATACCTCACATGTATGGTGCAATCCCCATTTACACATGCATGCTGGACCTACATGTGTGAACAGAAGGAGCAGAGGTGTTTTTACATTTTTATTTACATTTATTTTACACTTATTTTTTTAAATGTAACTTTATTGGTATCACAAAGGGGTGAACATGCTCCCTTGTGATAGCATTGGGCAGTTCCAAGTACTCTGTATGAAAACATCAGGGGTCTCTTAGACCCCCAATATCTTCCCTGCCCTCCAAGGCAGCTGATCAAACATCGATCATGTTTAACTAACTTCTTACTTATCAGTAAGAGCCAGAAAATGACAGCTCTGAAACTGAAAATGATGAGATCCTCCTCACTTCCAGAATCAATCATCACAGAGGAGATGGGGGGGGGTGTTTATGTCCCTCCATCTCCTCTGTGGGCAGCCAACCTGACTGCTTATCATAGTCCTTGGCTCCCAGATGGAATGTGAGAGCCCGGGAACAATGGTAGGTGGGAAGGCAGTGGCGTAACTAGAACCTTCAGGGCCCCGGTGCAAGAAACCATGAAGGGCCCCCTCTGACCCCCAGCTGGGACCCTTAAATTGTCATGTAATAGCATTATTTTGAAAAAAACTTGTTCACGGTCAAGAAACTGCAGAGTATGAACTTTTTCACCTATAGGACCATTGTCCCTTTAAACTTAAACTTACCTGGATGGTAATCAATAATTGTTGCCCATAGTTATGGTTACAGCAACAAACACCTACTAGGTGTATGGTCAAAGTGGTCATGCTAGTTACTTGGCCACTACCAGGTGCAACTTGTTCCCCTTCCTTTCCCTTTCCCTTGCCCCACTCCATATTTTTTTAGCCCTTCCCTCTGAGCCCGGTGGCAGAGACACCAAAGCCCAGTCGCAAGTGTGAAGTTTATGACCCTGGTAGTTCTGCCACTGGCATCTGTTTTTTTTATTTTTTTTATTTTTTTTTTCTACCATTGATTTATTTATTTTTTTACAATACTATTTTTAAAATTTTTTTTTACAATTCCCGTTGAGGGGCTTTGGTGAGATATCAGGGGTCTAAGCAGACCTCTGATGTTTCACCTTTGAGACCGAGAAAGGAGATTGAGAACACAGCCTCAGCTGCACAGAATGAATGGACAGGAATAGCTCTGTATAAAGCTTCACCTTCATTCGCAAACTGAAGCATAGTAAATACAGTTTACTATGTTTTGGTTATGAATGGACTCCATGATTGGTATGGATCACTGACTCTCCATTCAGAAAAGGCTTCATTCTGACAGATACCCTGCAGCAGCCAGCAGGAGACGGGAGAGGAGAACTCTGCAGAGCTGTGGGGACAAGTGGAGGGGCCAGGAGAGAGCATGGGAGTACCAGGAAAAAGTACAGGGGGGCTGGAGAGCACACAGGGTGGCAGTAGAAAAAAGCTGCATAGGAGGAGCGGTGGGGGCGGCTGCATATAGAGGAGCTAATCTTTCCATTTCCACCACTTCTCCTATCCCTCCTGCAGGCTTTCAGCAGCTGCAGGAGGAAAATGGAGAGATCAGTTTCTTTGTATCAGTGTTTCTCAACATTTTACCAGTCAAGGTGCAACATATTGCCTCTTCACTGCCTGTCAAATGCCTCTGAAAAGCGATCTGAGCCTGCATTGCTTTTCAGAGGAATGGTATTTTCTTGTTGGTAATTTGAACGGGGGTCAGGATTAAAAGTAATGTGTCTACTAGGTTTGTACCGATACCGATACTAGTATCGGTATCGGCACCAATAATGAGCATTTGCCCAAGTACTTGTACTCGGGCAAATGCTCCCGATGCTTCACCCGATACCTTGACAGTCAGCGGTGATCGGTGCGTGGGGGAGTTACAAGCTTCTCCCCCCACGGCTTTCAGCTGCTTTAGTGACATACAGCGGTGATCGGTGCTTGTAACTCCCCCACACTGCTGACCATCACCGCATCCTCCATGCCCCCTCTATTCCGCTGTCCCCCTCTGTTCCTCTGTCCCTCTCCGTTCCGCTGTCCCTCTCCGTTCCGCTGTCCCTCTCCGTTCCGCTGTCCCTCTCCGTTCCACTGTCCCTCTCCGTTCCGCTGTCCCTCTCCGTTCCGCCGTCCCTCTCCGTTCCGCCGTCCCTCTCCGTTCCGCCGTCCCTCTCCGTTACGCCGTCCCTCTCCGTTACGCCGTCCCTCTCCGTTCCGCCGTCCCTCTCCGTTCCGCCGTCCCTCTCCGTTACGCCGTCCCTCTCCGTTACGCCGTCCCTCTCCGTTACGCCGTCCCTCTCTCTTCCTCTCTCCCCCTCTGTTGTGCTGTCTCTCTCTCTCCATGCCCTCCTCCTTCCTTTGTGAATGGACAGAGTCAGCTGACTCTGTCCATTCACATAACTGAAACATTGTAATCTCCTGTGATTACGATGTCTCAGTTTATAAATGGAGAGGAGCCGCTGTCTTCTCTCCATTCATTCTCAGTGCAGCTGAGGCTGCAGAGAAAGGGACTAGGGAATCTCTATCCTCGGTCTCTTTCTCTGTCTCAAGGGGGAGATATCAGGGGTCTTAACAGAATCTCTCCAAAGCCCCCCAACAGGGCTGATTAAAAAAAAAATAAAAACACATATTGCAATAAATAATAATAAAAAAATATTATTGTAAAAATATAATAAAAATGTAAATAAAAAAAACACACAGACACTGTTGACCCCCTCCCCCCTAAAAAAAAAGAAAAAAAAGAAAGCATTGTTAAAAAATAAATAAATAAAAAATAACCACTGTCACGTGACATTAAAAAAAAAGTATCGGTATCGGCGAGTACTTGAAAAAAAGTATCGGTACTTGTACTCGGTCCTAAAAAAGTGGTATCGGGACAACCCTAGTGTATACATACACACGCATGTAAACACACATGTACGCACATACACATATACATACACATATAAATACACACACACATGCACACATATAAACATACACACATGCACACACATATAAAACACACACGAACACACACCTAAATTCACACATCGATCAATTTTCGACCAATGCAAATTCAAATTGTTCTGAAAATTTGGAATTCATTAGAAAATAAAGAAACCAAATGAAACAAAAAAAAATTTCTGGTCAAAGCCAAAGTCGCATCAACGTCACATCAAGGGTAAAGTCGCAATGCAAATCGCACAATTTTTAAGGCACTTAAGTGTGAATGGACTCTGAAGCATTTTATTTTATTGATTTAAATTTGGGGAAACACATTTTTTCCCAATTAATGGAGCTATGGGTTGATGCATTTTGACTATTACTATTGTGATTTTTATTTCATTTTTTATAGTTTTAAATTCAGTTCATTCAACAGAAAAAAAAAATTCACAAATATATTTCCACCTGAGTTGATGACTTTAGAAACATTGTTTGAATTAATGCATATCCTAGAAATTGGTGTTAGCAGTACACCATTGTCAGTTATAGGCTCACCTTACTCTTCATGAACACAGATCCCCTCTGTCTTCTCTCTTCTTCCTTCTCGTGCTTCTTCAAGTACTTTTTTTTGGCAAGATAGGCCTTGTTAGGGTCCAGGCCAGTCTAAAATGTAAACAAAAATAGGATTTTTGATGTACCTGTAAAATCTTTTTCTTGAAGTAAAGTACAGTACACACAAATGATGATAGATGACAGGGTTATATGCAGCTACCTTCAGGTGATTCGCCACTGGCCAATCCCATACCCCCATATAACTTCTCACTCTCTCAGATTTTTAGCAAGTAATAATAAAATCATAAACTAAAATAATAAAGATAAGAGAATAAACAGCAACAGGGAAGGGTCTTGTGTCCTGTACTGTACTCCAAGATGAGGATTTTACACATATGTAAAAATCATTTTTTCTTTCTCGACAGTACAAGTCACAGGAAAAGTCATAGATGACTGGGAAGTCCAAAAGCAATACAAATCAAGGGGTTGGCAATGCATCAAAAAACAGGCCCACAAAATAAAATGTCAAGGACCCTAACTCAAACAGTGGTCAAAAGCACCTTGCAACCAAAGCTGGCATCAGTATATTCCTAAACATACACTTGGTAATCTTACAAATAAGTGAACAGAGGACCAATTGGCAGCCTAGCAATTGCCTGGTGCTGAAAAGCCAAAGAGTCACCAATGGAGTTGGTGTCCAAACAGTGGAGGGAAAAATCTCCTTGGGTAGTTTTGAAACAGGACAGAAAGAAGACAAGAAAAACAATCTTCTGCCTAAGGTCAGCTAGGGAAATATACCTGAAAGGGTCAATAGGCAGGATGTAAACCTATGTGGCTCACGGCCAAAGTTAAAAAAGCTATAAACAATAAGAAAAGAGCTTTTAAAAAATATAAAAATGAAGGAAAAGTAGTGTCGTTGAAATGTTACAAAGAATTTAACAGAATATGTAAAAAGGAAATCAAGGATGCAAAAATTCAAAATGAACGACAGATTGCAAAAGATAATAGGACAAACCCCAAAGAATTCTTCAAATATATTAATAGTAAAAAGGTCAGGTCTCAGCATGTAGACCCTTTTCAAAATAATCTAGAGTGGGTGACTGGGGACAAAGAGAAGGCTAATGTATTAAAGACTTTCTTCAGCTCTGTGGGGGTGGTATTGACACAGCCCCAATGATCCACAATGGCTCAAAAGGGATATGGTCCAGAAATATTTAGACAGAATAAAGGTGGATAAAGCACCTGGACCTGATGGCATTCACCTACGGATCCTAAAAGAATTGAGCTCTGTAATTTCAAAGCCATTGTATCTAATTTTTAGGGACTCATTAATGACGGAAATAGTACCACTGGATTGGTGCAGGGAGAACATGGTGCCTATATTTAAAAAGGGATCAAAGTCTTTACTAAGTAACTATAGACCTGTTAGTTTAACTTCTATAGTCGGGAAGATACTGGAGCGTTTAATAAAAGACCACATAGACGAGTTCTTGCTGGAAAAAAACATTTTAAGCAACGGACAGCATGGATTCACAAAAGACAGAAGTTGTCAGACAAACCTGATTTTTTTTTTAATGAAGAGGTAAGTAAAACCTTGGTCAGAGGGGTGGCTGTTGACATGGTATACTTGGATTTTGCAAAAGCGTTCGATACAGTTCCCCACATGCGGCTCATGTGTAAGGCAAAGTCTACAGGCTTGGAAATATCAGTTTGTAAATGGATAGAAAACTGGCTAAAAGACAGAATTCAGAGAGTAGTGGTTAATGACTCTGAATGGTCTAAGGTTATCAGTGGTGTACCCCAAGGTTCAGTGTTGGGACCCTTACTTTTTAATACCTTTATAAATGATATTGGGTCTGGGATCAAAAGCAACATTTCTGTCTTTGCAGATGACACCAAGCTATGCAGTGGAATACCCTCCTTACAGGATGTCTCCAATTTACAAGCAGACCTTAATGCACTGTCTAATTGAGCGACTATGTGGCAGATGAGGTTTAATGTTGAGAAATGTAAAGTTATGCATTTGGGGGCTAAGAATATGCATGCATCATACATGCCCCTGGACGACGTAACTTTATTACGAAACGCCGCGTAGGGCTGAGCGACGTGTTCGTGTCACCTCCCACCGCTGCTGTGAGACCAGTAGGACGGGCTGTCTGTGAGCTTCCGGCCGGCGCTCCAGACGTCTTTTCTAGGTGCTCAACATTGAATACCTATATGTGAGTGTTTTCTTTCTTTGATTTTACAATAAAGCCAAATGATTTTACACTATTGGAGCTTTTTCCATTTTATATTAATCCACTCTGCTGAGAGTTTGACATCATAAATCCCGCAAGTGTGAACCATTCCATCATCACACCAAGGCCCCTGATGTTCCATCCCAGTGCCATTTCGGTCTTTTCTGTGGTGGCCCGGAGTAACAGTACATACAGCTTACTCTGACCCTCTGTAGTGGGGGGTCACAAGTTTCTGGTAAGCGACCAGTCTCTCTATATATGGTGGTGGACCAAGCACTTTGTCCTTATCCAGCAGGACCTTAATTGATTTTTAGTAATCACCTGGGTGATTCATCTTATTGTCTACACATGGACTTTTATATAACTTTTCTTCACTGTTGCACATGAATAATGTATTTTTGATGGACTATTTATTTGTCATTTATCCATTTACATTGGTAGCTCATTTATATGTTTTACACACATACATTTTTACTCATTCATTTTAAGGAGGATTGATGGTCATTAGTATGGTCACCAGCTCCCTCCTCAGCGTGATTCCATTTTTCTACGTTTATTTTATTGTGTTTGTGTTGCATATAGGAATTTGCAGCTTTCACATTTTTTTATTGTCTACACATTTCACCTATGCGCAGTTTCTTCCCCCCTTTTTTTCTTAGAGTAAAACTCCATCCTGGTGGTGGATCTCAGGGACTGGAACAGATCTGTGTGGATGGCCACTGCTCTGGACCCAGCACGCTGCACCTAATTTCATACAAGGAGCACCAAATGTAGGGTATAGTCAGTGGCATCGGGGGGGGGGGTTGAAGCACCTCTGCACCGCGTCGCTGTGAGAAGATCCCCACTCGGCGCTCGGGCAGGCAGCTCTCCTCTCCTGTCTTGTGCTGTCATGGCTCTGGCTCTGGCTGCCTGGAGTGCCTGCTGTCTACTGTCTACTCTACTGTGATGGGCACGCCGCACACAACGGCTGAGCTGTAGAAGGAGGTCACAACACCTGAAGTGCGTGTCAGTGTGAGTCGGTGTATGTAAGGTAGGTCAGTGTATGTCAAGTAGGTCAGTGCGTGTCAGGTAGGTCAGTGTATGTCAGGTATGTCAGTGTATGTCAGGTAGGTCAGTGCGTGTCAGGTAGGTCAGTGCGCGTCAGGTAGGTCAGTGCATGTCAGGTAGGTAACACCACCCCGGTGCCGGGCTCAGACTTCGGGCTGAAGCCCTTAGTCTTTTTGCCACCTAGCAATGCCCCTGGGTATAGTGCTTGGGCACTGTACCCTACATTTGGTGCTTCTAATGTAATGTCACTTCAGAGTGACATTACAGGCCAGCCCTGCTTCTTCCATTTGCATAGCTCTCAACCGTCCTTGATATCGAGGGACTGTCCCTCATTCTGAACTAAGTCCTTCTGTCCCTCTTTCCTCCATATTTGTCCCTCATTTTGGTCTGATCTATACAGTTGTAAATAAAATGCACTGCTTATCTATCAAAAAGTGTTTTACAGTGCTAAACCATTCATCCAATTTCTAAATTGCTGCATTTTTAAATTCCAAAAACCAACATAAAGGAATAGTAGTGGTAAAAAAGCACTTGTGGGTTTAACCAATAATTTTTTTGGTGCAATTCTCCTTTAAGGGGAAGGGGGGGGGGTGACAGGGGGCGTATCCTATGTCTATATAGTTTTGCTAATAGGTGTCCCTCATTTCCATCTCAGAAAGTTGGGAGGTATGCATCTGGCAAATTCTAGTTGCAGTCTAAAGCCTCGTACACACAAGTATGATTGTTGGCAGGGGATTGTCTGTTGACAGACTGTTGTCCTAAAATCTTACCGTTGGTATGCTCCTTTTGACAATTGTTGTCCAACTTTTGGCCAACAAACGTTGGATGGCAGGCTAGTTAATTTTCGGCGGACAAGGATTTGATGTCAGATTTTCATATATGGTCAGTACACATATCCGTCACACATAAGTCGAAAGTACAAACACGCATGCTCGGAATCAATGCTCACCAAACACGAAATTAGCAGGCGGGGTCCAAAGGTTAGCGCTCAAGAGCTGAAATTTCTCGTAGTACGTCACTACGTTCATGTTTGTGGCACAACAATTGTGTACTGTTAGTATGCAAGACAAGATCCTGGCACACTCCCTTAAGACAAAAATCAGATGCTCGGTTGGTCAACAATCGTACTGTGTGTACGAGGCTTTAGTGATGTGCTTAGGGAACCGATCTGGGAAGCTCTCCCTCGGGAGAGAAAGAGGGAGACATTCATCATCTAAGTAAACTAGCAAAAAACTGAGAATTGCTGGGAGGGGCTGTATGGGGTTTCTTACAGCTCTGATTTGCCAGTGTCCAATCACCTGAATGTAGCTGCATATAACCCAGTCTATCAATTTGTCTGTGTCCTGTACTGTGCATAACTATAACTATTTAGCAGTGGATCAAATGGCCCAGTGGAAGAAACACTCTCAAGTCTCATGTTGAAACAACATAAACAGATTAATTAATAGAGGCTCAAATACTGTATATCAGTTACATGCAACAATATTCACAAAGTGATAGAATATAACTGTAAGGCTTAGACAGAAAATCTGACAATATAAATAAGTGTCCCATACAAAAAAAGAGATCCTTGGTACAGTGATGCAATAATCAGGGTTTTTTTTTGGAGATCAAAGCACAAATGAATAAATTATACAGCTAATGCCTTGATGCATTTTGCTGTGTAAAAATTAGTGGAGTATGCTTTTAACTTGTCCTCTGAATCCTCTCCCATGTTCCCAATATGTTCACTAGGGATGAGCGGTAGGTGAGTTCGACTTGAACATCGGGTGTTCACACGTTCGCCGAATACCGAATATTATGGGGCGTTCACGGTCCACGCCATTTTTCAATTTTGGCGCAGGGTTCCCCTTAAAACCCACACCAATTAGTATAATGTCTTTCCTATTTCTATCTAGAAATAAATCAACTGTTGGTATAGGATTGTGTATATGGGATTGTATGTTTTTTTTTTCCCCCTTGGTTGAACTAGATGGACTTGTGTCTTTTTTCAACCTGACTAACTATGTACCTATAGTTACTCTTTCCATCGTACTTCCTAACTGGGGATCTGAAAGAATATCTCCTGTCCTAATTAGGACATAATCTGTGTTGTTCTTTTATTCATCTCCTATCACAATCTATATTTTTTTATACCCTCTTCTCATAATCTCTTTCCAAATTTTCCTCCCTTCCCATCTGAGATGGCTCCTCCCCATCTATTTTATTTTGCCAGCTAAAAACGATGCCCTTTTTGTAGTCCCCTACTCCTTCATTATACTTTTTCCTTTTCTTAATATATTTTTTGTATTGGCTTTTTTCTATTCAATCATTGGTGCTATATGGATCGACAGTAATCCCATACAGTTTGCAAGCGGTGTTTATTCTGAAATATGATTCTTGCTATTGACTAGTGGGAGCTAGTGAGGCTTGGTTCCCATTATAGATTTAAAGTGAGGCTTGGTTCTATTTCTTTTAACCATGGCACTCGGGGGGTATTTAATGTGTGATGGCTTCGCATAGCATCCAAGCCCCATAAGACATCAACTGACAAAAAACATATGGGACGTCATCACACTACTGGAAGTGTCCCTGGAAGTGCATTTCAACCGTTTTCTGATACTGTATACAGCGCGATGATGCCTATATTTATTTGAGTGCAATATGTTTGTTTCAATAAATTGATTTACTGGGTTTTACATTTTATGGAGCACTGGTCTTCTTTACTCTGAACATCATGTCAGTGTTGGAAGGGCAACGTGTCGAAGTGTATAGATGCTCCTCTGTCTCAGAGACATGCTCGGTGGAGGTGGTCCTCCGAGTGGCATTCTGGGAAGGGAGTATTTATGGGACAGACGCCATGTTCTAAGGTCGTTTTTTTGCAGCCACCTGCTGGCCCTCCTGGCCGACAGGTATGCGTTAAGGAGCTACCTCGTGATCTTCTGCTCGGGAGGCCCATGATGCTGCGGCGAAGGGGTGGGTCCGGAGGCTTGTCTGGGGCCTACCACCGCGGCCGAGGAATGGTCCTGAGCTGTCAGTCCTGTGTGACGAAGCTGGACAGCCGAGGAGATCCCAGGGGAGAGATCACGCAGCGTGCTGGTCTATAGAGGTCTATAGAGGGGCCTGGTGACTCGGCTGGAGGACGTATCCAAAAGAAGTAACCATACAGCATAGTGTTGCCGGTTCGGCTTAAAGGTTCAGGCACTGTGACTGACTGTTCACTGCAGAAGATCTGATACATCCTGTGGCAGAGGATCGTGCAGATTTACCCCCCCCCCAAATAAGACTGTGGCAGAGACTTTAGATTCGTGCTGCGTACTGGCTGCTAGACCGGTGAGAGAGGCCTATTCAGACGAGCAAAGAGTGCATCCCATGAGGGGAACGCATTCCACATAATTATCTGAATTCTACCGGGACATTTATCGCTAAGATCTTGTAAGAAGATATTTGAGTTTCTCCTGAAGTTTTCCTTTTCTGTCTCTTCCCTGCTACTTCCTAAAGTTTGACTGTTCAATAAAGCATTGAAAGCGTACTCCAGTGTTGGTGCATGTGTCGTCCAGCAGTAAACTCAACAGAACCCCTACATCCGGTGCCGGTGAAACAGAGGGAAGCAAAGTGAAGGTAACAGACCCGCTTAAACTAGCAGCTCCACCGTGAGTTAGTGCTACACATATTTTTATGGTAAGCCTCTGTTGTGCTTTTTTGGAGGTGGCGTGGTGATTTTTTTAGAGTGTGACGCTGTCATGATCACTTAGTGCTCCTGCTTCCCATTCCGGTATCTGGGTGTTGGCTGTTGCAGTCTGCCTGTCTATGTTCACCTGTTAGGTGATTGATCTGCTCAGTCACCTGATATAAGCAAGCCAAACACTCTATCCCTTGTTGTAAAAGAGACACAGTTACCTGCATTGTTCTTGCTGTTGGATCTCCCTGTGTATGACCCGGATCGGATATCGGACTATTTCCTGAACTCAGCCTGCCTTAATACCTGGGCTGTCTTAGAACCATGCTATCTGTCTGCTAAACTGCAAGTAGTCTGTCGTTTGCTCTGCTCGCGTCTGCCCTAGTGTGGTGGCCAGGCCTATAGCATTGTGCATAAGTCCTGGGGGCAACTAAGTACCGGTAGGCCTGCTTGTCTTAAGGGAAAGGGGGCTGCTATAGGTGAAGCATACAGTAGCTGGCTAGTGTCTGACCACCTGCATTGAGGTAGACATGACATTCGTGACATTATCACAATCCTTTAACAAAAAATTTCTGTCAAGATGAACTCTGCACAGACTCGCTTATTTTCTGAGGAAATTTGCAAACTGACACGCCAAGTCCAGGAATTGTCTGTGCGTGTAAATGCACCTCCAGCAATAACACAGGAGCCAGAGCCCAAAGTTAACCCGCCTGACCATTATTCTGGTGACCACCATGTGTTTTCCAACTTTAAAAATAGTTGTATGTTATGCTTTAAGCTCAAGCCACACTCCTCTGGTTCTAAAACACAGCGGATCAGCCTGATTATTACATGGTTGCAGGGGGATCCCCAGTCTTGGGTGTTTAGTCTCCCCACAGATGACCCAGTCAGAGGGTCATTTGCAGCCCTTTTCCAAGCCTTGGGTTTACTATATGATGATCCTGACTGTGCCCATTCAGCTGAAGATAACCTTAGGCCACTTCGTCAGGATAAACGCACCGCTGAACAAGACTTCCGCCACTGGGCACCTGACTCAGGGTGGAATGACCGAATGACCGAGCTCTAAGAAGCCAGTTCAGGTTAGGTTTATCAGACTTTATCAAAGACTCCTTAGTTCACAACTCGGAACCAAAGTAATTGAATGAAGCCATGCAAGTAGCCATCTGTATTGACAGGCGTTTACGGGAAAGGCATACAGAGAGATTTGTTTCTTTGCCCCCCCTGTACGCTGCCCACCATTTCTTCATTTCTTGAGCCCTCTCAGCCCCACTAGGAGGATGAGCCCATGAAAATTGGGGCTACCCATTTATCCTCTGAGGAAAGGTCTAGAAGGAGATCTCAGGGTCTCTGCTTATATTGTGGCAACCACAGCCACTTAGTTGCTAGCTGTCATAATAAGCTGAGAAACGCCAAGAGTCTAGTGCAGGTGGGGTCTGCTTCCATAGACCATACTGTGTCTGTTTTCCTCAGAGATGGCTTATTTGTTCCTGCACATGTTAATTCTGCCATGCTCAGTCACCTGATATAAGCAAACAGAACACTCAAGTAGCCTGTTTGCAGTTCAGCAGACATATAGCGTTGTGTATAGCATTGTGTATAAGTCCTGGGGGCAACCAAGTACCGGTAGGCCTGCTTGTCTTAAAGGAAAGGGGACTGCTATAGGTGAAGCACACAGTATCGGGTCCGCTGGACCTGTTGATTGGCTCCTGCTGTGGCCAATCACAGCGGGAGCGGATCGCTGGCGGCACGCGCCTTAGACCCGGAAGTGTCAGATCATGTACTAGGTACGCGATTTGGCACAGAGCTGCTGCCCTGCCGCAGTATATCTGTGTGGGGCAATCGCTAAGTGGTTAAGTATATCACTGTCTGCTATTAGTTGCTAGATGTGGATTAGCATATAGTATATAATGGTTGTTCCTTAGTTATGTTAATTATATTCCTGTATACAGTTTCCTTTGCATACGATAATATGATCAAGCTTTTATTTGATTATGTGTGGTATATAAATTCAGATTTTTTAATAAACAGTCTTATGCTTTTCACCACCCTGCGCTGTGTCCCGTCTAGTGACTGGGTGGGCTGCGGGATCTGGTATCGTTCTGTTACCAGGCAAGGGAAGCTTATAAAGTGGACATACTCCTCTTGAGTACCGGGGTCTGTCACATTGTTGGGATAGTGCTTCCTTGCTGTGAACACATCCAAAACCTCCACCGGGATCTGAGGTCCGGTTAGCAGAAGATGTCAGGGCTGGGCTCAGCCCTTCCTTCTCAAAGCTGGCCACTCAGCTGTCAGCTAATTGCCAGCTCCTATCTCTCCACAGTGACTCACCTGTTGATGATATCCTGCTCGTCAGTCCTGCCTACTTAAGCCATACAATCCAGATGATCTCTGCCTTTGCCTTGGTCACATCTCTAGACACGCTCTCCTGTGTTCCTGTTAAAGACTTGCTTGGCTAACATTCCTTCTGGCTCCAGATCCTACTTGCTGTTCTACTACGCTCCTCCCTGGCTCCCTAACGTTTTGGCTTGTCTGACTATCCGTTCCGGTTCCTGAACTCTGGCTATGTTTTGACTACGATTACTCTGTTTACCTTTTTTTTTATTGTTAAGTGAGTGTGATTTAACTGTACTTCTGTCTCAGTCTGATTCATGGTTTCTGACAGAAGAGAGGTACAGATACCAGCTGCCATGGAAGAGGAATTCGTAAGGAGAGTGCAAGAGATTCAGGTGAAGCAGAGAGGACCAATGCCACTGCAGCTGCCAGGGAAAAATTCTCTTCTTCGCCTAGGTATGAATTGCGGGTGCTATTTTTGGAGAACTACACAAGGAGTGGACAGCTGAGTTAAGCAGGCTGGTCCAGGCAGAGATATGTCTGGACGAGAGCTGCAGAGCCTTCCGGTGGCATGTAGCTCAAGCATGTCTTTGGTCAGCGGAGGACAGACCAACAGAATGCTTTGGCTACGGCACCCTGGGGCTGTTGTACAGAAAGCTGTCAGGGGACCTTGACTTTGGGAGCAATCTAGAGTGGAGGTTGGAGGAAATCAAGGATTTCAGAGAACAGATGCTGAACATTTTGGAAGTGGGCTGGGCACTGGAACATATGGAATTTCTGGCCGTTCAGAGATGGGAGCTGGAGGTCGCCTACAGACTCTGCTAGACTCTGCTCAGCAGCAGGGCAGCACTCCCTTTGCTTGGGACTATCCAGAAGTACCAGCCGACAGTCCTGAAATCCGGGGTAAAGTGTTGGCAATGGGGCAGAGTAACAGTGTGCTTTGCTCCCCTCCCAACTATGGAAGCGGAGCTCTTATGGCAAATTCAGCAAGTTTTGACTCATTTGTCACAGGACGAGCTTGGATGGAGGAATCCGTCTGTCCAGCAGCTGCATAGGGGTATGGGAGACGGAGCAGCCAGCTGCAGTCCGACTGCAGTTCAAGGACTCAGGAGAAGAGGAAGCCATCCTCACTCCCCAGCCACAGATCATAGAAACCATGGATTAAATTGACTTTTCATTGAAGGATGTAACATTTACTGAAATTCCAACTGAAGTGTGCCTCCTAAGTGTCTTCCTCCCATTGATAATTGGATCCCCTATTGTTTCTTTCTGTCTTCTCATCTATGTGTTAATACTTGTAATAATGTGTATTGTACAGTACTTTATATTTAGGGTTGTATGTATTGAATGGTTTGGTAACCTAGGCTGGTTTAAGGGCCTAGTTAATTAGCTCATTTTAATTATATCACTGTCTGCTATTAGTTGCTAGGTGTGGATTAGCATATAGTATATGTTGGTTGTTCCATAGTTATGTTAATTGTATTCCTGTATACAGTTTCATTTGCATACAATATTGTGATCAAGCTTTTAGCTGATTTCTGTGTGGTATATAAATTCTGAGTTTTCAATAAACATTATGTTTTTCACCACCGTATGCTGTGTCCTGACTAGAGCCTGCCTGGGTGGGCTGCGGGATCTGCTATCATTCTGTTACCGGGCAAGTGAAGCTTATACAGCAAACATAATAAGAAGGTACTAATGCGCTGCTACATGTATGTCAAATATCAATGTGAAATAATATATGCAAAAATAGTACAAGAAAAAAACAAGAAACTGCTACAACCACTAATATGGTATACTCTCACCACTAGGAATATATATAATATATATAATTATATACAGTGGGGACGGAAAGTATTCAGACCCCCTTAAATTTTACACTCTTTGTTATATTGCAGCCATTTGCTAAAATCCTTTAAGTTCTTTTTTTTCCCTCCATTATTGTACACAGCACCCCATATTGACAGAAAAAAACACAGAATTGTTGACATTTTTGCAGATTTATTAAAAAAGGAAAACTGAAATATCACATGGTCCTAAGTAATCAGACTCTTTGCTGTGACACTCATATATTTAACTCAGGTGCTGTCCATTTCTTCTGATCATCCTTGAGATGGTTCTACACCTTCATTTGAGTCCAGCTGTGTTTGATTATACTGATTGGACTTTATTAGGAAAGCCACACACCTGTCTATATAAGACCTTACAGCCTCTCCTCAGTGCAAGACACATGAAAGCCCACATGGAGTTTGGTAAAAAAAAAAACACCTGAAGGACTACAAGATGGTGAGAAATAAGATTCTCTGGTCTGATGAGACCAAGATAGAACTTTTTGGCCTTAATTCTAAGCGGTATGTGTGGAGAAAAAAAGGCACTGCTCATCACCTGTCCAATACAGTCCCAACAGTGAAGCATGGTGGTGGCAGCATCATGCTGTGGGGGTGTTTTTCAGCTGTAGGGACAGGACGATTGGTTGCAATTGAGGGAAAGATGAATGCGGCCGAGTACATGGGATGAACGAAAACCTTCTCCAGAGTGCTCAGGACCTCAGACTGGGCCGAAGGTTTACCTTCCAACAAGACAATGACCTTAAGCACACAGCTAAAATAATGAAGGAGTGGCTTCAAAACAACTTTGTGACTGTTCTTGAATGGCCCAGCCAGAGCCCTGACTTAAACCCAATTGAGCATCTCTGGAGAGACCTAAAAATGTCTGTCCACCAACGTTTACCATCCAACCTGACAGAACTGGAGAGGATCTGCAAGGAGGAATGGCAGAGGATCCCCAAATCCAGGTGTGAAAAAAGTGTTGCATCTTTCCTAAAAAGACTCATGGCTGTATTAGATCAAAAGGGTGCTCCTACTAATTACTGAGCAAAGGGTCTAAATACTTAGGACCATGTGATATTTCAGTTTTTCTTTTTTAATAAATCTGCAAAAATGTCAACAATTCTGTGTTTTTCTGTCTATGGGGTGCTGTGTGTACATTAATGGAGGAAAGAAAATGAACTTAAATGATTTTAGTAAATGGCTGCAATATAACAGAGTGAAAAATTTAAGGGGGTCTGAATACTGTCCGCCCCCACTGTATACACACACACACACACACACACACACACACTATCTCACAAAAGTGAGTACACCCCTCACATTTTTGTAAACATTTTATTATATCTTTTCATGTGACAACACTGAAGAAATGACACTTTGCTACAAT